>JANBXC010000008.1:1370922-2056383 GCA_025388405.1 Paraconiothyrium brasiliense
TCGCTAACAGTGATTCCAAACCAAGGTTACTGCGAAACTGTTTGATCTTTGACTTTCCGCAATCGATGACAAAGCGCACACCAGGTACTGTGACTGACGTTTCGGCGATGTTGGTAGCCAAAATGACCTTGCGGGTCCGGTAAGGGGTCGGTTGGAAGATGCGCTGTTGGGCCTGCTGGGGCAATGCAGCAAATAGAGGAAGCGCAAGCAGCTTCGGCATCTCTTTGTCCATTGCTGCCGCGTAGTCGTTTACCAGCTTCTCTAATGCCTCGATTTTATCCTGTCCAGTAAGGAAGACGAGGACATCGCCAGGTAAAGGCTCCTTGTAGTGGATCTGGAAGATGATTTTCAAGGCGGATTCGACCCAATCTAAGGTCGGTTCAGTTAGGTACGTAGTCTTGACTGGGAACTGGCGACCTTCAACAAAGCAGGTTGAAATACGATCGCGCGTTACCTGAGATATTGTTGTGGGTTCGCTAGAGGTTGCAGAAGTTTCCCGGGTTTCTTTGACACCCTCAGCGAAGAAGTTAACCAGGCCCTCCACATCAGCTGTAGCACTCATGACAACTACCTTGAGCGGGTGCTTCCGCGCTTCTTTGCCACTCTCAATTCTTGAGATCAAGTTCCTCAGAAATCCCAGGATTAAATCAACGTTGACGCTCCTTTCGTGGACCTCGTCAACAACGACCGCACTGTACTGTTTCATATCTGGATCTCGGAGCATTTCCTGGAGCAGCATACCCTCAGTCAAGAACTTTATCTTCGTGTTCGGGCCGGCAGCATTGTCAAAACGAACGCTGTATCCGACCTTGGCTGCGGGACTTTGCGCACCAAATAAACTTCCCATCTCTTCAGCAACTCGTCGAGCGAGCGAGATTGCGGCCACGCGACGCGGTTGCGTGATCGCAATAGTCTTTGTACACCAGTCTTCGGATTGCAGAAATTGTGGTACCTGCGTTGATTTACCAGAACCCGTCTCACCAGTAAGCACGAGCACATTGTTTTCCCTCAGGCGCTTTCGAATAGCATCTGCCTGGGACCAGATAGGCAGCGCTTTTCGTGTTGAAAGAAGTTCATCTCGTCTCTTGATTAAATGAGATCTTTGATAGAAAGTATGCCCACCAGCTAGAGTGTGTCTCGGCTTAGGATGCGTTTTAGTTGACTGCTCAGTAGATTCTCTGTGGTCATTTCGAGGTTTCCCTTGCCGCTTTTCTCCCCTGCCCTTTTCGGGTTGCTCAGGTTTCGGTCTTTTTACGGTCTGGATATGCGATTCTTTACTGGTCTCAGACAGCTCTCGCGCCTTGGTTAGAATGTTTGGAACCTCTTTGGTTACATCTTTCTCAGTCGTTTGTTCGTCGTTGTCAAACTTGGTCACCTGGCCAGCACCCTTCTTAAGAGCAACACTTGACTCGCCGCCTCTCCTCTTCCGTTTCTTGCCTCGTATGAGCTGCATGCTCTGAACCTCTTCATCATTGTGAGAATGCTCAGGTCGCGTTTCCGACATGGTGTTGGTTCGGCTGCGCCTGAACGACGCTGGAACATTTTTCGATACCCATGCCCTTATCGATAAGACTCTCTCGCACTAGCCAGGTTGGGCCTGACGCATTCTATCACTGGACCAGCATCTCGATTTGTAGCGAATCGACTATCCTCTACCACAAGATGCAGCGGTCCATTAGCTTTGTGCATCAGACATCGTGTTGCGTTGTATATACACTCGGGATATATTCTCCCGCGCAACGAAACAACTCCCGCCGATCGCGAAGCCCCGCTGGAGTTGGCGCGCCGCTAGAGGGTTCATCAACCGGCAATTTATCCATCAATGTCGGACACATCCAGGAGGCTACCGGACCGGAGCGACGTAATGAAGCCATGATCGAGACTCGGAGAGTACAAGATACCTCCTATAGCTGCAACTACCCTCCAAGTCGGCCATCACGATGTGGATACCCACTTCCTCCTTACCAGTATGGCTAGTCGCATTAGTGGCAATTGGCAATTGTGAGATCGATCGCGAGTCTATTGTACGACAGTACAACCTTAAGCTCAATCAATCACATCCATATAGCCCAGTGCAAATTGGAAATGGCAACCTAGCTTTTGGTGTCGACATTTCTGGGCTGCAGACATTTCTCCCACACAACACCCTGTCATCGTGGGGCTGGCACAACTCGTCTCTTCCAACGACGCCAAATCAGACCGCTATCTCCGACTTTACCGGTCAAGATTGGTGGACACACGGTCGGCTCATCAACTACGACCAGCCCAATCCTGCCGAAAAGGATATCAGTCAGTGGCTGGTGGCGAACCCGCATCGCATCAATCTTGGAAGGATTGGTCTCTGGTTTGGAGGCAAGAATGTCACCGAAGACAAACTTTGGAAGCCATCTCAAGTACTGGACCTGTGGGAAGGAGCAATATCGTCTTCGTTTTCTTGGAACGGTAACGAGGTGAAGATCAAAACCGTCGCAAGCCCAGACACAGACACTGTTGCTGTAGGGATCGAGTCACAATTACTGGGAAGCGGTGCCCTGGGAGTGTTCTTCGACTTTCCATATGCCAGCGGCAAAAACAAATTCGATGCGCCATTTGTCGGGCTGTTCAATGCTACGTCTAACCACACCACGACGTTGATATCCAAGAAAAACAGCGCCACCATCTCTCACACGCTAGACGCGACCACTTACGACACTCAGATTGTCTGGGAGAGCAACGCGAAGATCATGCGGACGCGCAACGCGACTCATCATTACGTTCTTAAGCCTGAGAAGGGGTGCGAGACGCTCGCTTTTACTGCAACCTTCGCGCCCAAAACGAATAATAGCCGAATGCCTTTTGCAGACGTAGAAAAAAGGGCGGCAGACTGGTGGAGCGATTACTGGTCTACGGGCGGCTTTGTCTCTCTTCCTACTTCGACCAACTCCTCAGCCAAAGAACTTCAGCGCCGCATTATATTGTCGCAATATCTGCTTGCTGTCAATGGAGCTGGTAAAGACCCTGCTCAAGAGTCCGGTCTCGTCAACAATGGCTGGTATGGCAAATTTCATCTTGAGATGGTCTTTTGGTAAGTCGCACCAAGACTTGTAAGATTCATATATGTAAACTTACCATTCTTCCAGGCACCTCGCTCATTGGACTATGTGGGACAAGTGGAACCTTTACGATCGCAGCATTGGTGTCTATGACAGGTTCATGACGTCTAGCTACGACCGAGCAAAGCATCAAGGCTACAAAGGGGCCCGCATCGGCAAAATGAGTGACCCAAGTGGTCGTTCTGCACCTGGTGAGATAAATTCCCTCCTGATCTGGCAGCAACCACATCCTGTAAGTGCAGTGACCTTTATTTGGAAATAATCGTTTTCTACGGGTCAGGAGACTGACAAGCATAGATGTGGTTTGCCGAGATGGAGTATAGGAAATCACCCACACAGAAGACACTCCAAAAGTGGGATAAGATCTTGACCGGAGTGGCTGATTTCATGGTGAGCTACGCTTGGTACAATCAATCTACAGAAGCATACGATTTAGGGCCACGTGAGCATTGTGCACTCCTCAGGTACTTTATTGGCTAACGGTAACACCATGTAGCCATGTACCCCGTCTCAGAGAACACCAACCCTAACCAAACGGTAAACCCAACATTCGAATTGGCATATTGGCGCTTCGGCTTGGATGTCGCGTCGAAATGGAAGACGCGACAGCATAGAGTCGTACCCGCTAGCTGGCGTACCGTGAAAGAAAATCTTGCGTCGTTCCCCATTCAAGATGATGCATACGTCCTCTATGAGGGGGTCGAGGACATGTGGACGTCACCCGAAATAGCAGCAGACCACCCGGGCTTTTTGGGTCTCTACGGTTGGTTGCCACCAGACCCACGTTTCAATTTGACAGCCTTCCAGCATACTGTGGATAAGGTGTATGCCTCGTGGGACTTAGCGAACCTGTATGGCTGGGACTTCCCACTCATGGCCATAGCAGCCGCGAGATTGGGCAACGGAGAGCAGGCAGTTCGGTGGCTGTTAGATTCAAACAACCAGGTCAATGAGCTAGGAATGCCCGAAGGAGGCAATAGAGTGGCCACGCCGTACTTCCCTGCAAGTGCAGGGATGCTGCTTGCTGTTGGGATGATGGCTGGAGGTTGGGATGGGCTCGAAGGCCCGGTCTTTCCCGCGGACTGGAAAGTCGAAGTTGAGGGGTTCCAGAGAGCTATGTAGTAATTTTCGGATAGCCAACAATCTGAAGAACCAGTGACTTGATCATCTATGTCCCGTACAACTGCCAGCTTTGTTTCTTAGTAAAGTCAATAATGCGCAGATCTGGCGATATATGAACTATTGCTTATCCTTCTTCCTCACATGTGCGTTTCCTTGTAACCCCCGGCGAGATAGCTTACCCGATTGCCTGCCTTGCAATCTACGCGCTGAAAATACGGCTAGGCGCAGTACTGCTAACATGCGCACCTTAGAACGCAGTATTGCTATTCCTCAGGCTACCTGCGTAAGTCGTTACCGTAGCATTGTACGGCTCCGTCCTCGTTCCGCTAACAGCGAAACCGTACTACCGCTCAAGATTGACTGGGCCGCATCACTGTAAATCTTGATTTGCAGATGATGGCACGGGTACGTGTAGGGAAAGGCGTCCGAAACGGAGATGACGCGGGCATTGATCAAAGCCACTCCAGTAGCTTCGCGTTCCCAATCATATGTACCTGATACGTAAGAAGAGGCTCACACTTTTTATCCGTGAAGCTGTATTGACGCGAAACATACACAACTTCGTCTTACAATGGTCGACAGACAGTTATGAGAAAGCCTTTGAGTGAAGCGCTAATACTCTGAATAAATAGAAGTTAGCGTCACAGCAGCGGATCCTACTCTAAGGAGATCCGTTCAAGACCACTGAAGGGCAACATGCCAAACCAATATAATGTTTAGTGCATGCGTTGGCCACAATTTGAAATACGACGGAGTGTTTTCAGTATCACTAACGACATAAACTACATATGTGTCTCTCACATGGCCTGCGATACCAGAGTTAGCGCAGTTGCCACGTTCGTGACAGCAGCCTGTGCCGCGGAACGCAAGATCGTCTAGAGACGCATACGTAGAAATTCGTGTTTTGCTCTCAAACTTTCAACACCAGTAGGCCCCTTCGGGGGAAGACCTGGAGCTAGAGTCATTATTCTTCAGGCTGGAATCGTTCCCTTTTCCGCCGGAGCCAGAGCCGGACTCTAACGAGCCCTTGACGTCGGGTCCAGAAGATCCAGAGGAACACTCGCTACCCGAAGCGGAAGAGCCGGAGACTCCTTTGTCCCCGCCCGAGCCGGAAGAGCCAGAAAACTAGAGCGTCCCTTGTCGCCGGCGTCAGAGCCCATATCTATTCCGTTATCCTCGCCGCCAGAGGAGTTCTTATCACCAACTAAGCAGCTCTCGCCGCCTCCTGAAACAGACGATTCCCAGCTGCCAGAAGTGCAAGAGTCGCACCCCTTCGAACCGGAGCCCGGCCCGGAGCCCGATCTGGACCAAGTTGAGCTAGCATCGCCTTCTGAGCTTGAGACATGGCCACCGCGGACTGCAATGCTGTTCTCAGCAGCCAAAGGAGCAGCAGCTCCGGTGAATGCCAAGACAGCAAAAACAGCAGCCTGAGTGAGACGCACGTTGAGCGATTGTGCTATGAAAGGTAGGACTTGGCGGCAAGTATGCGACAAGTTTGACGTAATCTGTATCGAACAACGTCCACGTGCTACACCCCTGAAAGTTATCAAGGTCGTGAGATTGAAGGCTTGATTGACCTGGTCTAAGGTTCTATACATCTTTTCAGCGCGGGAGTCGCCATATTAACTTTGAATCGAAGATTCAGTTGAGCGTCGTAAGAGAGTACAGGGGCTTACATGAACATGAATGTTTGGCGAAGTTGTCGATCTTTCCATCAAGGTACTACAGGTAAAATGAACCACTCGGCTTCTAGCCCAGACGTTCCATTTCAAGTGATATAGACGTGTACTCGTTTTGAAGATGTACGTTGGGTTCCTGGTGTTGCGTGCTGAATTTAGACGAATTGGATACTGGGGGCGAGGGCGGTTGTGGAGCGAGACGATAGTCACGCGTTCGCTCAGGTCCAGGCGAGCTAGTGAAGCTGTCGCGAGAACGCTTCCGAGGAGTAACGGTTCGCGGCTCATCGATAGTTGAATTGACAGGTAGCCAGACTTCATCTAATGGTCTTTTCCCTTGACGACTCTTCTCGACGACTCTCTTCCATTGCGCGATTGCGAACATGGCAAGTGCTGCCCTGCCGAAGTATGTGGTCCGCGCAGGCTTGATTCCGAGCCAGTCTATACGACTTAAACCAACAAGTAGCTTATTGTTAAACGCTTTAGACAGCTGCAGCGTCAAAAACTCAATCTGTTCTTGCGTGAGTGATTCATCGCGCAGCGCAAACCGAAGGGTGAGGTAGCCTCGCGGCAGTGGATGGAGTCGCCGAGCTTTAAGCTCGCGTATCGGCTGTGGCTTGAGGGGAGCAAGGTGTATGTGCCGCCCGTGATGCTGCTTAAGGAACCATAGCTGCGACGGCGTATCATGGCGCCTCTTGTCGAGAGCAATCCCCTGGTTCAGATGAAACGTCGTGAAGCCCTTCTCACCGTATTGCCCATGAAGCCTCTTTAGCGTATCGATGAGGGCGCGGGTGAAGCTGTTGTCCCCTGGTGCGGCCGTCGTTGAATCGATGGCACAAGCGCTTAGAAGCTCGAATGTCCTAGTCTCTTCTTTCCCACCCTTGGCCAAATTGCTGGAATAGCACGTGTCCAGAACGGTGAGTACGTCCGATTCTACATCGTCGTCCTGAAGGATTTCTTGAATCTTGTTCCAGTTGCACCTAGCTTCCTGACTGAACCCACGTCTGACCATCGAATTCAGACTCGCTGTGAGCTCGAGATGTTTATGATCCTCTCGATACACGCCGTGCCCCGTGTAGTATACAATCAAGAGATTGTGCGGTCCGTCATGCTTTTGTATGAAGGCACTCATGTAGGTGCGCATCTGTTGTTGCGGTTTGGTAGCGACATTAAGCTCGACTGTTTCGGTGATGAAATGGAACCGCTCGCGGAGAACAGCGTCCAGTTCTTCAGCCTGCATTGGTCAGATTCAAATCTGGACAGTAACGGCCCGATCGTACCTCAGCTCGCGTCTTGAGCTCGTCCAACTCATCTTCCCACTTCACCAGCAATACAGCAACCTTTGCATATCCGTCAGGCAGATCCATGTTCCGCACGATTGCTTCATCCCACCACATCTGCATTTCTGCAGCGCGTTTCCGTTGCGCGACATCCTGGGGCTCAGCATCGTTCTCAGTGATCAAGTTGGCTTCGCCAGATGCTTCTGGGGTGTGTCTAGGGGCATCCTCGACCGATTCGATCTGGGTTTTGAGGTGAAAGACCTTATCTCGTAGATCAAGGGAAGCGGCAACGCGCGGGGCGATAACGGATTCCATGGCGTCAACGACTCCTTGGGGTGCAGGTGAAAACAAAGCCATGGCTCAGGGGCGTCACCGGGCCTTAAGAGAGGAGTGATCGTAGATGCCCTCATCTTTTGCGCGCTGTTCTCCAGCAGTTCAGCCCCCATAATGGTGGGACGGGCCGCTTGGAGGATGGCACAGAAACAGTCTAGGCGAGGCATTCTTCGCTGACTAACTGGGCGACGGCGTTGGGGGCCAACGCCATCCTTCTTTCAGGCCGCTCCTCTTCCCACTTGCAGCCATTCCATGAAAGGAGTGAATTTTCGGATTGTAAACCAGCTCGAACACTGACCAGAAAGGCGGCCATTCTTGTGTCGCTTACGGAGGGCGAAGGATGTGACAGGGGGTGAGTGCCCGGCGACATCGCACATGGTCAACAGCTCAGGTGCCGCCGGGCGTAGGCACCATCCTTGGGGCTGTGCAAGGATGCTGTACCATCAGCCTCCCGAACGGTCAGTCTCCAAGGTGCAAGGCAACGTTTGAGAGGCCTGCAACAGCCTAGTCACGAAGTACATATTATTATCGCAGCCTTCTCTGCACGCATCGCATTCTCTTCAAGGCTGTCAAACCACACCTGCTGCCCCGCTCGCCTCGCCTCATTACCGCCTTGAGACAATGACCTCGACCCAAGACGAAGTTCAGCCAGCTCCGGTCCAATGTGTAAGTCGCGTACGTCGTCTACTACCTCGCCACATCAGGCTGACGATTCCCCTTTGCAGAGAGAAGTGGACCCGTCATGGTCGGAAGAGGAGCTTCCAGTGCAGACGACTGTGCCAATGGAAAAATCCGGCGTTTACGTAGACCCGATGGCTACTCATGTGAGCCGTATTCGACTCATTGCCACTCCACTTGCTCATTGTAAGCAGGCTTCCGGACGTTTCCAAAAGGGCAACACAGTTCACATGTCGATAATCGAGCACGGTGCACGAAGGAAAGGCACCTTCAAGATCAGACGAGGTCGCCTCACTGCATCAGGCTACTGGGAATATCAGCTGTCGATAATCGACGGCAAAGGCCAGCTGTACCAGGACGGCGCCTGGGTCCGAGAAAGGGAGTTGAAGGCGGAAAGCACGCAAAGGCGCTGAGATGCAACATTGGCTGTGGCTGTGTTCGTGCGACATGTGGCGCATGTGACTCCGGATGGCTAGAGTCATGTTCAGGCGGCAGGATTCGATTGGGGTCTGGCGTTTTGGCGGTCGGTGCCGGCGATCTTTGCGAGCCCTCACCGGCGGGGCTTGGTTTGCGAACGTACCTACATAGACGGCGGCTCACCCGCCACACTGCTCTTTCGCAATTCAGCCACTTCTGACTCTATCAATCTCTTCCATGTCGGTCTAAACATATCGTTCCGTTCCACCGGACTCCAAAAGTTTGTCGCTTTTACGTTTCTTGCGCGGGTCGCTCAGCCTGGACATGGCCCCTATACGTGCCATGACTGGTGATACCATTGTCAACGACATCGAAAAAGGTCCACAGTCTCCTACCGATACGGAGCACACCCTTGGGGGCGATGCTATCATCGAAATCGGCGAGGATGAGGGTGCCTCTACAGCCCGTTCTTCATCAGACTCCAGCTTTCGATCCTCGACAAACGGCGCGCCTGCACAGCCCCCTCGTTCGTAGCACAATGACTCAGCATTGCAACGAGGCACCAACTGAAACTTGACAGAAAATGAGAAAAGTAGACCAACGTTTTTACGGCGAGTGACCGGCTCCTTCAAATCTGAGCCAGAACCACCGGGAGTCACCGAGATCAAAACACGCCAGTGTAAGCCTCCCACCTCGACCGAGACCATTCCCAACTGACTATCGAAGTGGATAATACTCCAAATGGATACCCCAGGCTTGCCGCATTCCAATCCTCAGAGTCCAACTTTTCTCTCTATCGTTCGTTTACTTACCTTCACTCACGAGTTTTGCTCGACTTGCAAGACGAGATCGCCAACCTAGAGAAAGAACTTGACGAAATAGACTGGGATGATTTCGATGAAGAACCTGATCGTCTACGTTCACGTGAGATAGATGTCGCAAAAGCCAGCGACGAAGGCGATGTGCGGAACCGAAGGGCAATCCTCAAAGAGATCAGAACGAAGTTGATGGAGTATGATGAAGTCATGATCAAAGCTCGTACCCTAGATAGTTTTCAGAAACCCAGTGACCGAAACTATCGCAGTGTACGGCGCTTCCATCACAATCACAAGCCGCTCATGGATGCCGAGACGGAATCCATACGCAGTAAGGAAGATACCGTCTCGCTGCGCAACAGTGGACGGGAAGGGGGTAGTTTTGATGGCGGTCTCGAGAAGATTATCTTCAAGACTGATGAATGCATCGCCGGCATGCTTCGCAAGTTCGGAGTTAGAGTAGACAGCTCACCGCTCGGGGTAAGGTGATCACCTCTCCCAAACATATCGAGAGTTACTAATGTATGAAGCACTATTTCCAATCTCCAGAACTTCGAGCCAAAACAACGAACAAGTACATTACCCTCTACAGCTCTACGCGCATTGACAAGCTAGCCAACATCCTCATCACGCTCGTCATCTTTGCTCTCCTCGTCGTTCCAGTCGTCGCGATGTACCTTCTCACGTCCACCAATGTGCACAGTGGTAATGAGTCAGGCTCAGCAGGCTCTTCGATACTTTCTATCGACTCTAATACCAGGGATACGCTCAACGCTGTCGGCTTGCTGATCGTTTTCACACTGCTGTTTAGTGCAGCGATGTCGCTATTAACGAAGGCTGCGAGACATGAATTATTCGCTGCATCTGCGGCATATTGCGCTATTCTTGTGGTGTTTATTGGGAATTTTACGGGGCCGGGTAATTAATGGTGTATTCATGAATTTATGACTGATGTCAGTATGCTCTTTCATCCTTGTGTAGACTAATGGGACCTGCAACAGCCTTGGCGGAACCTCGTAGCCTGGATTAATGTTCCAATGAAGTAATGATATCAGCCTTTCCTCATACGATAAAATACAAGGCTGTCGAACATACTCAAATGACGTAGCAACACTAGCACTTGAGGGCATCCCAGCTATTATCCGCACCGGCACTGTATGCCACCACCTTCCTTTAAGAGCTTAACTTGCACACCTCCACCATCCCCACCAAATGCCCCTTTTGGAACTCAGGCTTTGGTTCTCGACTAAGTTCCACTTACTAGGTGCGCGTGACGTTTTGTTTGAGACGATGTCCTTCAATTCACACATTACGCCACCGCGCCGCCGCCGCACCTTCGAGCAAGGCATCAGCGCGATGTCAGTTATTCTCGCATTCGCCTGTACCTACAGATGGTAGAATCGCTTGACTATAGTTGTCGTAGTGCGTGAGTAGGGTGTGCCAGATGGCGTCAGCTAGCTCCTCTTCAAGTCTACAACATTTGTAGGGGTCCAGGTTACTCATCAGCAGCCTTACGCATCAGTGGACCGGGATCAGCGAATTGTCCATCTACAGAAAGAACGTTCCAGATAAGACACAAAGCACATGGTTTAATTCATGGCGGGGTGCATGTCGTTGTTGATCCTCTCCTGATGTTTCCTTTAGGTTGCGGCTGGCCCGGAGGCTGCATGGGATTGGAGGTTGGCTGAGACAGAGGAAAAGCAAGGAGTATATAGGCTGCCGTTCCTTTCGAGCCATGGAAATACAAATATCATCAATACTCTATCGTTGATCTTCTTCAGCTTGAGCTTGTTGTTTGTTTTCAACATTTGAACAATGCGGCGACATACTCTCTTCCCCACTCTCCTCCTCACTAGTGCTCATGCATGGATGCCACAGGACCGCGGCCTCTCAGCCTTCAATCGCACCCACATACCACACAGCAAGCTATCACTCTCGCTACCTAGCAAGATCCGCGGTGTCAATCTCGGCAGCTGGCTCGTCTCCGAGCCATGGATGATGCAGCAAGAATGGACACAAGTCATCGGCTGTGCGGCATGCTCGGACTGTAACTCAGGACAGTGCTCAGAGTTCGACTGTGTGAGCGCCCTGGGGCAGTCTGTGGCCGATGAAAGATTCAACAAGCATTACGAGGGCTGGATTACGGTAAATGACATACAGCAGATCCACGATGCCGGGTTGAACACGATAAGGATTCCGATTGGATATTGGAGTCTGAGGGACATTGTGGATAGTAGCGAGCATTTTCCAAATATGAACCTGAAATATCTCGACGCCGTGATTCAGAAAGCTGCGGATTTGGGCATGTTTATTGTCATGGACTTGCATGCTGCGCCGGGCGCGCAGAAGACGATGGATGCTTTTACGGGACAGGTGAGCCTTGTTCAGGGTGTGTTCGATAAGCAGATATGGCTGACTCCAACCGCAGTGCCTGCCAAAAGAATGGCTCCCAGGCTTCTTCACTCAGCGCAACTACGATCGAGCCAGCAAATGGCTCGATTGGATGACACGGCGAATCCACAACACGCCATCTTACAAGAAAACTGTCGGCATCCTCGAAGTCGTCAACGAGCCCCAATCCGACCGCGAAGGCAGGCCACCAGAGGAAATCAACACCTTCACGCAAGTGTATTATCCGCAGGCCCTGAAAGCTGTGCGAGACGCGGAAGCTTCACTTAATATCCCCACCAACGAACGACTCGGCGTACAATTCATGGACTCGCAGTGGGGGGCCGGAAACCCAAAGTCTAATCTTCCATCCGACAACAACATCGTCTTCGACGACCATAACTACGTCGGTGGAGCAGTCACCCAAGCCAGCCATCCTGGCCATCCCGAAGACGTTAAGCAGGCCGACTACATGTGGTACACATGCTTTACGGACAATCGACTCCAGGACAATGATACACCGAAGGTTGTGCAAGAATTTAGTCTCACAGTCGATCCTGGGATCGAGGGGAACAGTGACTTCGACTGGAAGGTGGGCCAGAACCAGGCGTTTTACAGACAGTGGTGGATTGCGCAGCAGAGACTGTATGAGCAGACCAGTGGATGGATCTTTTGGACATGGAAGGTGCAGCTGGATAATCCGAGGTGGAGTTACCAGAAGGCGGTGAGTCAAGGATGGATTCCAGGAAGTGCAGCAGGGCTGGATGAGAGTAGGATCACGGATGTCTGCAAGGATTACTTTGGGACGTCAGATGGGCGGTCGTAACGGAGGGGATGGCTACTGTGAACAATGTAGATGAGACAACAACATAGGGAAAGGACGAAAAACTTAAGGATGGTTATATTGGCAGTGCGCAGACTCCCAAAGGGGAGAGACTTACGAAGAGGAAGCCGTTGGCCTGTTCTGTTGTCAACTCACCTTCCACTGATTTTGCACTAAGATGTCCCACGTACTTACTCAATTAACTCTTCATTCTCGGAATTCAAATAGCATCTTCTCAACGAAAATCTGCAGGAGCGACTGCATTTCGGCCGTCCAGCCACCCGTGCAGGTAGCACGAACTAACGATTCGTAGCGTAACTTGCGAATTTATTTCGTTCAAGATCATTGGCATGGAGCGACCGGGAATATAAATGCAAGTACATGTTGGCAAGTCGCACTGAACTCTTATTTGTTTGGCTTGATTGGTATCTGCCCATAGCCTGAGCTGTGAGCGCTGAAGAAGATGAACATACTATATATACGCGATCTACGGGTGCAGCCGAGCCATCAGAGACTCCTATGTAGCCTCCTTTGATAAAGAATAGGACTTTATCGGCCTGGACGAGTGCTATCATCCGCAGGCTACCGGTGATATGGGCAACAGCGGGGACTTGTGTCCCTCTAGCAAGCTTGACCCTTTCTTCTGGGTCGCAAGGGAACTATCTAGAGATCAAATGTAGCAAGGAGTAATCCTCTGGTGTGAATTGGCGTGCAACATTTACACCCCAGCAGCAGTCTGCGCTCAGTGTTCTTGACCATGCATCGATCCAGGTGCCTCCGGTGCGATATGCTGACTTGAGGATATCTCACTGAGAAGCGTCGCTGCGAAAGCTTTCGTAATGCCGCCATTATCGCCTTGAAAAACCTCATGGTTCATGCCCTCGACTTCGTCGGCTTGTTATGCAACGTTCTGGACAACCGAAAAGTGGTGTACTTGCGATTATTGCGAGAGACCAGCAACTGGAGAAAGAATGTCCCTGGGCCATGTCCAAGGATCCTGTAGTATGGTCCAGTCGACAGACTAAGACGGTCATCCGGTTCGACTACTCACTACCGTTTGTAACGCCCGCGAAGAAGAGGAACTATAGAGAGGGTTTCTTCGTGATGCAGTCTACGTATACATCAGTGAGCAGGGTTTGTAACAGCAATGTATAATCAGGACGCGTTCCTCTCGTCCCACAAGACGTGGAGAAGTCATATTCCCTGTTTCGCGTCGTCAAGTGAATATGATGCATAGAGCTGTTCCATGTGGAGCGAACGGGGTTCGAAAGAGCTCGATAGACCCTTTTTAACGTCAGTGTCGAAAGTTGGTTTAGTGATATATGGGAGGTGGAGTGAAAGTGCTAAGCATCCTGAGAATATCAGGAGACTTCCTTTCACCTCGTTCACAGTAAGGATCTGTGCCACTTCGCTTCTGTTTGCTTCGTACGCAACGAGCCCAGATGCCATTCAGAGCGAATAGAAGTAGCATTGCTAGGAATTCGGTTCAACGTTATTAGTCGGCAAAGTGAGTTCGCCATGGTCCTAGCCTGTTGCGCTGCTCTCAGCAAACGTAGCTCAGCACCACCCAGGATTCAAGTAGGGTCAGCTGACAGCTTCTATAACTTCGAAAGCGTCGACAGATAAACCCAGTGCAAATCCTGAGTAGCCTTGTGGAGCGTATGCCCACGTGGTATCGATATCGTACGTTAGCCTCGCCGACCTTTTGATGTATCGGGTATCTGGATAGAAGATCACTGTGCAAAACGGGCCGAGGTCTTTCGCAAGTGGTCCCCTTCGAGCCTACGAGAAGACATGCCGTCTCTCCTCGAAAGATTGATGCCTGAGCGCGTTGCACGGATGGAGACAACTGAAACGCAATGCAACGGCCAGGGCTGGCGAAGGAGAAGCTGATTGGGGTGATGAGTTGGCCTGGGCGCATATGTCATCCTGTGAGAACGACCATTCTTTGACTGGGCGTGTACTGTTGTCTAGTCCTTGCGTTACTCATGCATGGGAAATCCGTAGCTCTCTCCTCACTTTTGCGCTCTCAGGGGGGATGTTGAAAGCGAAATGGCGATGAAATGCCAGCATCGATCGCAACGACAGCCTTGGGAGTCCATGATGCGCACGCAAGCACGCGCACGTGTCATCCGATGAATGCCAATCTTAAATTAAGATTTGGATACCCCGGCATCGTGGGCGCATGAAGTCGGCAGCGAACCACTTGGGTAGGGCGGTTGCAAGGGTCGTCGCAGACAAGACGTGCAACGTGCCGCTTTCCTTCAAACGTGCCTAACGTCGCCTCCCGCCTCGCTCTCTCGTGCGTACCGACACGACGACACTGATTGCAGCTCCTGCGTACGAACATCATCAAGATATCAAACATAAGGCTTGTGCGAGACATTTTGACACAGTTGAGGCTCAAGCTAGGTGCGGAGTGGTATCGAGGCTCCGGCTGCCATCATTGGGCAGGAAGCAGCGCGACCCGACAACAAAAGTGCCGACAGCGACAGCGCCATCAACAGCAAACCGCGAACGACCTCTCACATTCGCTTCACTCCTCTAGGACGACGATACCTTTCTTGTTAACTTAATTGGGCTTGGGTTTATGAAAACATGGATCCGGATAACAGAATAACGATCACGGTGTGCGGGGATGGCGGCTGCGGTATGTCTTTTCCAGCCAAGAGAAGGGCTGAACACATCAAGGGGGGAATGCGCAAGCGCGGACGAGCTGGAGGCTGATGCCGAGACAGGAAAGAGTTCAATTACATTGCGGCTAGTGAGGAGCGAATGGACACATGAGTAAGTGGACATGTGGGCTTGAGCCGTGGCATTCCAGACAATCTGGGCTGACGAAGCGCGCAATAGCTACGATCCGACAATAGGTACGTCCGTCATACCGCGCGCATGATGCCGAAGCGCATGCGATACACGCCCAATGGCGCCGACAGCCACCAAGCGCACCCTGGAAGCGCACGCCCGTTGACACCCACACAGAAGATTCATACTCAGTAACGCGCACTGTCGATGGTCAGTCCTACTTCCTCATGCTCACCGATACGGCCGGCCAGGAAGAATACCGCTCCCTCTGGGCCGCCTCGAATCTACGATCCGACGCTTTCCTCCTCGTCTACGATATCACGAATCAACACAGCCTCGACGGCCTCGAATACTTTGCCGAGATGATCGACATGGAAGAGGAAAACAGAATAGATCAAGGCAAGGTGCCGCCAGTGAAGCTTGTTGCGGGCAACAAGTGCGATCTGTCGGCCGCACGGGTGATCAAGGCCGCCGAAGGGTTAGAATGGGCGCGGAAGAGGGGCTGTGGGTTTATGGAGACGAGTGCGAGAGATATGGTAAATATCGAGGAGACCTTTGCGCGTAAGTGATTGTTACTTCAATTTAAGGGTTATCCAAGCTGACGGAGCAGTGCTTGTCCGTCGCGTGGTCGAGGCCCGCCGCTTAGCAGTGTCCGGAGCAATCGCTGCCACGCATGAAAGAACAGCGGCCCTACCGCCTTTTAATGAGAAAGATAGCTCACCCTCGCCGTCGGACGAAGCAAAGGAGCCAAAGGAGAGCTTCTGGAAGAAGTTACGGTGCTGGTAGTCTTGGTAAAAAAGACTGGAGCAACCTGTAGAAACGAACTCACACGAGTCTGTAAGATATGGAGAAATGGAGACGCCGAGATGGGACAAAAGCTTAGGAGATTGCTATTGGCAACGACTTGGCAACAATGAACTGTCTTGAATGCTGAGGGTGCCTGACCGCCAGCTTGGGATATCAGCTCAACCGCAATGATGGGACTACTTGCTATGTATAGATATGCTGCGCATGTGTAGCAGCTTCGCGTTCATTCATGGTCGTTTTGGCGCGGCTTTCGGATTACGGTGTCTTCTTGTATATGCGGGATATCTGCTACCACATACTAATATTTTATATTTCCCAAAATTCGCAATGACGCCGACCTAACCTTTTATCGGTCGTAATGTTTAGCAGCTGTACAAGCACGGAATCTGGCCTTCCTCATGTTGAAACTGAACGCGATACGGCACCTAGCGTCTTGGCACAAGCACGTCAACCAAAGAATTCGATTCGCCGTCGGAGACCAATCCAAACTGCCCGAGTTCGGCTTTCATAACCTTCAATTGCCGTCCTATTCCCCGTTCGAATTATTGTTCCTCGACTCTCACACCTTCACACGAATTTGAATTCCGCGACTGTTCGTTGTGTCCGCTTGAGGCTCGAAGGCTCGCGCTTTGACTTGACAAGAGAAGGGAAATAGGTGATTAATTCCGAGAGTAATTAAAGAGTCGTAAAAGATGGGAATCGAGGCCGAATTGGAGGGACCGGAGCATGGCCTCCAGAGGACGCTGAAGGATCTCTTTGCGGGCGCAGTTGGTGGTGTGGCACAGGTGCTCATTGGTATGTGACAGATTCTCACACGACCAGCTGCATCTTCACGGCAAGCCTTCACGGGGCTCTTGACCCAAAGTCTTCGTAAACCCACTGCCGAGCGTCAGGTTGTATAGTACGAAGTCAATGGATCATAACTCCGATATCGGATCGAACAGAACTGACTCGGAACAGGACAGCCGTTCGATATCGTCAAAGTCAGGTTACAGACGACATCGCAGTATGCAGGCGCCTTGGATGCTGCTACCAAGATCTACAAGAATGAGGGGGCCCTTGCCTTTTATAAAGGTACATTGACGCCGTTGATCGGCATCGGTGCGTGCGTGTCAGTCCAATTCGGCGGATTCCATTACGCTCGTCGCGCATTTGAGGCGCGGAACCTCGAAAAGACAGGCTCTGGTGATCTGAGCTACGCCCAGTACTACGCAGCTGGTGCATTTGCAGGAATTACGAACACAGTACTGTCAAGCCCTATCGAGCACATCCGCATCCGTCTGCAGACGCAGCCTCATGGTGCAGCTCGTCTTTACAACGGTCCCATCGACTGCATCAAGAAACTTACGGCCCACGAAGGTATCCGAGGTGTCTACCGCGGAACAGCTGTGACTTTCTTGCGTGAAGCAAATGCATACGGCGCCTGGTTCGCGGCCTTTGAGTATATGATGAACAAGGATGCGGAGCGTAATAACATCAAGCGGGACGAGATTAGCACGCTCAAGGTGGCTCTTTATGGCGGTCTAGCAGGCGAGGCACTCTGGCTTTGGAGCTACCCCTTCGACGTGATCAAGAGCAAGATGCAAACGGATGGATTTGGTGAAACGCAAAAGTACAGGAACATGCGCGACTGCTTTGCTCAGACGTTCAAGGCAGAAGGCCTGGGTGGTTTTTGGAGAGGCATTGGCCCTACGCTATTGAGGGCCATGCCTGTTAGCGCAGGAACGTTCGCGACGTAAGTTTTATGGGACATGCCGTTGACGGTGGCTGACACACTGCAGGGTCGAACTTACCATGAGACTTATCAACTAGGAAGATGGCGCGATATTCACCTGGATCATAAAGTATGGAGGCAACAAGGTTTCGATAAACAACGCCCTGGCAGCTTAAGCGAGCAGCGGGCTCGTAAATTGGCGGACTGCATCGTACAATCGTACGTATAGACAGCCATGCGTGCGGAGGTCGAGGTCCCGGAGCGTGGTTAACGGACTCCGGCGAGGACAGCAGATGTACAAATCCACCCTATCAAGAATTGTCTACAGTAGCACAACCGACCCCTTCGGACGCGCCAAGACGTTATTTGCATGCACGCACTTCACCCTGTCACGTCTCCCTGGTCCATGTCCACGACACATGTCCCTCCGCCCACCTGCACGCTGTGTAGACAGCTGCACACGGCGCGCTCTTTATGCATCCCCACCTTTATACATAACCACAACGAGCGCTAATTAGGCTTGCCTAGCCGTCGTCTTCGCACGCCTCCGTGCACAGGTTGCCAATAATTACGGCCCCAGTCAGACGTGTGCACGTTTGCTCCCCACGGACTAAAACCTTCCAGAAGCGTTAGCCGAGTCCACCCATCACCTTGGACCCCTGCATAGCCGACGCTCCATGGACCGTTCTCAGCTTCCCCGAAAGTTAGTCCAATGCGGCGGGCCCGCTGTGCTTGGGACGGGTCGCTGTGATAAGAGGGTGCGTGCCGTTGCGCTGCCCTTCCCACGTGGAATTGACTTCCGTTCCATCGCGTGAACGACAGCTCCAACGGGTGCCGTCACCGTCCTCGAGAAGCTCCGTTCCAGTCAGCGTGGGTGTTGAGCGTAGAATAACAAAGCATGTCACACATGAGCACAGCTTCGCAGCCCACGGGCTGCTCGACGGAGGGTACAGGGATCAGGAAAACGCTGAGGAGGTGGAAAGACAAGTGGAGGACGAGTTCAACGCCCAGCTCGCGCACATCTAGTCCGAGAGCGCCATTATCACGGCTCCCATCGAATGCGTCGTCGGCAGCTCCCTCACATAGATCGAAGCCTGCGACGGAACCGCTCCCTCCAATTCCCGCTTCGCCGCCTCCGGTGCCGAGCGCTCTCTTCACACCCACCACAGAAACCTTCATACACTCGCCAGCAGACCCTAGGAATAGGTCACGGAACTCGTCGAACACGTCTAGTACCTCGCCGCCTGGCACGCTGAAGAAGCCGAGACCAGTGTCGAGGAGGAACACAGCGCCATCCGACTTCCTCACCAGCGCGCTCCAGGACGAGAACCGACTACCAGACCATCGAGAGTTACCGATGAATGTAGTCACGACCACGATCGTCGCAGGCAACGGCGGCGACAAGCGGAAGCGGACTTCACGACTGCGACTGTCCATCTCTCGAAGAGGGTCGATATTATCGTCGTCGCCGTCGAGCCCGTCACTGAACAGCCAGTTCGAGCGGAGCAGCAGTCGAGCGACGTCACGCATGGAGGAGCGCAGCACGAGCCGAGCAGCGAATCGCGTATCGGTGGTGCCGGAGTCGTGGTCGCCAGTTGATCGGGTGGACAGCGATCGCGAGACGCTGTTCGAGGAGACGGAGCTGATCAAGAGGAGACCGAAGGAGCTGAAGGAGCTGGCGAATGAGAGGGACATCGGGACGGTAGAGCTGGCGTATCAGTATGTAGGCAGTAGAGACGGACAGACGAGCTGAAAGGGAAGAGGGCACACGAGCCGCATTCGGGCGATTTCTTTGCGTGTAGACTTTGTCTTTTGTTGGAAGCCACAGGGACAGTTCCCTTTGTTTTGCTCAATACCCATACATGGAGGATGTTCGCACTGCGCGACTCCATCGGCGTCCACAGTGCATGGCTCCCACGGCGATGTTTCGTGATGGTGGAGTGTGGTGACCCTGATCTATGGTCGAGGTCTAGACGCAGGCCCTGCAGGTACCCGGCGAACGACTCCCTCGCCGCCGCTCCCAGCGGCTCTAGCACCTCTCAGCAGCCAGACGACCACGACGCCGGGGCTTCGCGTCACCCATGCGCGTGCCCTCTCGCGCGACCACGGTCGTTGCCTCGGGTCTTTTTCTGTCGGCCAGAGGACGAGGCCCCCACGCATCTGCAGTGGATTCCGGTGGGGCGCTCGTTCCCGTGGCAAAATTCATCCTCCAGGCCATGGCCTGACGGGCACTAGCGCCGTTGCTGCAGCCTGAGGCACGCCCCTAAAACCACTCACATGTCGCGGAGCTGCGCTGCACTCTCGACACTTGCAGCTGCCACCCCAACACCAATATCTGGGATTCCCCGATACAGTCGCTCCTTCCGTCGTTATCGATACCAGCTTGCACACTCATCATG
The DNA here is from genome assembly GCA_025388405.1 of Paraconiothyrium brasiliense. Lineage (NCBI taxonomy): Eukaryota > Fungi > Ascomycota > Dothideomycetes > Pleosporales > Didymosphaeriaceae > Paraconiothyrium > Paraconiothyrium brasiliense. The sequence continues at coordinate 1,391,272 of JANBXC010000008.1, forward strand.
GTCAATTGGGCCTTCTGCGCTGCCCTTCTGAGCGTCGCGGGTGCCACCGTCGCGCCGGGCTTTCCTGTGAAGGGCGCCCCGGACCTGAATGTCACCTGGGCAGGCAACAACGTCAGCCCGCCCGGCGAGCTGCTGTCGCAAGCAGGTACGTCGTCTTCCTCACTGCATCTGAGGCTTTGTGCTGATTGAAACGTCCAGACACCGCACAGGCTCCCACACAGATCTCCTCCCCCGTCTGGACACCAGGCGGCTACGCCATCCTCATGCTCGTCGACCTCGACGTGCCCCGCAACAACACCCGCGTCCAGCTCCTCCACTGGCTCACCACAAACGTCACCATGCCCTCGACCGACACCCAGACCCTCAAGCTCGCCGACTCCTCCCTCGATCTCGCGCCATACCGCCGCCCGAGCCCCCCGCTGAACGACACAGCCCACAAGTACACTCTACTCCTTTTCGAGCAGCCAGAAAACTTCACCGTGCCCGCGAGGTACAGGTCTCTGCTGCAAAGCAGGGTGGGCTGGGATACCGCCGGTTTTGTGAACGCGACGGGACTAGGGAGCGCCTTGGCAGCGAATTGGATTAGGGTGCAAAATACAGGCAATGATACTGGCAATGCTACCGCTAGTGCGGCCCCGACGGCGAGTTCGTCACCTACTTCCACGCCGACAGATTACTCGGGTAAGGCCGGTGCCATCACCCCGAGCGCGTGGCTAGGCTCCGCAGTGGTGGCCGCGTTGATGGCTGTGATGTTGTAGAAGGAGGAATGAAAGCAAACGTGAGGAATAAGGAGAGAGGCGCATAGATAAGATATGATATCCTGGGTAATTAAAATGGGAATGATACCTTTTTTTCACACGGCAACTGTCTTCCTTCCCTTGTGCGTCCCGGCCGGCGACTCGCACGTTCGATAGGACATGAATTTCCTCCAACTCGTGTGGACCACGAGAAGACTGCAATTCATTAGGCCACATCTGTTCAGCAATCTTGAAATTATACTCCAGAAGGTCTGCACATACAAGTGCTACAGTGACCAATGGATGATATCTTCAACTCGAATTTGTGGTGTAAACGCTCGAGCAAGGTAAGTAACGCTCCGAAGTCAAGCTACAGAATTAGAATCTCGTGCATGTTATAGATGGAGATACACGTCCATGCCTAATCTTATATAGTAGAAAGTAGTTGTAAACCGAAAACCACTGCCGTGCTATAGTATGAAGTTTCAACTTTTGTAAGATGTTTCCATGGCCGACTTCATGTCTCTATCGGTTGATGGAATATTCTATCTCGAGTTGAACGTGTCTAGAGTGATGGTGAGTGTGAGCGCAATATATTGGGTCCTGCCTTCTTCACCTGGCAGGTGCGATTTCCACTTTTGTTCTCACAAATACCGGGCTTACTCTCTTACCCTGCCACGTGAAAACAAGAAGCCTGGGCCTCGGCCTCTTTCTCTTCATGGGTGGGCCCTCGAAGCGTGCGCGCTGCAAGATGGCGGCTTCCCGCACACCTACACCTTGGGCGGAAGACGCTTCTCCCACGGCAACGATGTCAGCAACTTTTGCCGGTAATGATCTCTGCGGCAACACGGCTTCTGAAAACATGTCTCCCGATAAGGCGCCCTAGGCCGAACGACACTAACAAGTTACATAGCCTCCACCGTTCTGGACATACCACGAAAGAGTCATCCTACTTGGAAAACTTACATGGCTGCACAAACCCTTGAGTGAGCAACGCAGTCAAATCATCTGATTCAGTGACTATATGAATAGCTTCTCCGACGATCTTGTCCAATTGAAAGTGGATACTGTACATGCTACGTTTAATGTCCACAAGAAAGTGCTCTCCGCATCTTCCAAGTTCTTCCAAGCTGCGCTCAAGAGAGAGTGGACTAGCTCCCGATCAGATCCAAAGATCATCGATCTATCGGATGATGGATACACGATTGTGCATGCATACCTTCATTGGCTCTACACTCAACAATTCATTACTTGTATCGGTGGCATGCTGATCTCTGCCTACATTTTCGGAGAGAAGATCATGGACATCAAGTACAAGAACGCCGTGCTCCAGAAAATCATGGCCGAGAGAATTCCAACAAGGTCGATCGCTTGGGCTGCGAACAAAATCTACGGGTGCAGCCCTCCGTCTTCACCTGCACGCCGTCTCATGGCCGACATGGTTGCGGATCTTGCTCAAAAGGGTGATGAGTGGAACTTCGTTTTTGAGAGACTCAACAATGAGGTGCTTGTTGGTGCCATGAAAGTTATGGTCGAGGTTCGGCGTGCTCCAAATACACGATCATGGATGGTCTCTAAGGTCAAGTACTTGGAAGAGGATCGTGAACCCCAGGCGTCTGTCTGAGCTTCCGTGCTCCAATTGATGGAACTCGTTCTTGTGAGAAGACATGCTAGGGCGATGAGCAAGGTCCACGAAACACACTCCACTCTAGAAGCCCAGGCCCTTGGCATCGGATTGGGTGGCTTGAATTAGCTGAGTGGCTTCGCAGGTTAAGGGCGATGCACATACTGAAGTTTAATAAATACAGAGGACTTTGATGCTTGGAGGTGCGACAGCGAGGCATTCATGACAGTCTGCAACTCGATAAAGTCCAGCCAGTGTAGAAGTGCAATATAATAGACTTGATTACAGCAGAAGACCTATAACGTGACCCGAGGTCCGAGTGATGTTACCATGCTTCCATACTCTCCAGCTCTCCCTCCTCCCTCTCATCATGCTCCTTCGACCCTAGACAACCCGCCAGAAACGCCGCCTGGTAGCACGCCACAGTGATTAAAGCCGGCTTTTGCTTCCCCAATCCGGGCTCCCTCGCTCTCTCTATAGAAATTGAATGATTCTTTCGGTTTTGACTGGAAGGCATTAGTCCCGAAAATGTTTGGCACGTGTCATACTGTGCCTGCCGGCACACCTAAAGATGACGAAAGAATTGATACGATACCCTCTTCAAGCCCGACTGGGAGCTCATCCCGATTATCCATCCCAACGCGCAAAATGCTGACTTCTTCGCCAAATTGCGAATCAAACTCCAACGATAGCATCTATGACTCTCTGGTCTCGAATAAACGTCTTCTCGGTACACTGGTCACCAGCGGATGCCACAAAGATTAATTGTTGAGCAATTATGGGGTATGTACGTGATTGCCATGTCAATTAGCAGCAGTTCGAAGACTCTTTCTCAAGTCGATTTTGACACATGCATGTCAGGTGGTGACTGGTTGCCTGAGCCACAATGTAATGAATCGTTAGAGGCACCGTTGAATAGAACAATATTACCAAGCACTTTATTGAGGAGCACATCGTCTAGCACTGCAGTCGCTTGTGGCCTGAATAAGGGTCGTTGCAAGCTCGGCCATGCCGCGGTCAAGGAGATGAATCATCTCGGGGTGATGTTCAACTTGCCCCACGTCTCCCACAAAATGATTCAGGATATTTGTCTGTTTCTAGGCGCTTGTCGTTTTCTGTCTTTCAAGCGTTACAGCATGGAGAAGCACTAGTGACAGGTCCAGATGACGCGTTGTGTTCCGCGAAAAAGAATGGTGGCGTCGTCATGGCGTCGGTTGTGAATCGCTTCTTCAATACGACAAATTTCGAAGAGCGACCATTTATCGCATTGTGGAACACCTTATGTATGTAGCCGACGTCAGTGTTGGGTGTGCGTTAGAATTGGGAGTGGCTTCAGTTGAACGCTGTATGTCCCTAGTAGTCTAAAAGATGTTTCAAAGCTCCCAGATGTAGTAGAATTGCTGATGGAACGCGGCGGAATGAAAAAAAAAATGTTTTTATTCGGGAGAGAATATTATTAGTGCATGGGAAACCATTGAGCGTAGGGCGTTTGAGATCCGGGTAGGTGGCGACAAGCCTGTGGAGGATAAGCTTTAAGGTTTGTGACTGGGATAAGGGACTTTGTAAGTCTCCCTGAATAATCCGCGGCATTGAAAGATGGCGGCGCTGAAGAGCGCCGCTGAAAGGTCCTATATGTTACTACGTTGTTAGGGCAGGAAGCACATTCATAGTGCTGTAGTGAAGAATGTATAGATCCTCTTAGTGAGCCCACAGTTGTCCTTGAACTAATGTGGCTTATGGACAGATTATAATGTACCCTGAGTAGTTCTGTAGGAGACTCTCGTGCGGGTGAGAAATGTTGAATGAACGCGATAATCTAGGAGACGTGATGTACGCGTAGTGTGTTGCAATTACCTAGTATACCACGAAGGATCCCTCGTTAAATGGTGTCTAAATATCTATAGGGTTGCGAGGGAGGATACTGAGCCCAGGTTCTGCATGGTATGATTGGTTCTGCGGCGCTTGATAATGCTGGTAGTCTTGATGGCGAACGACTTAGTCTATAACTAAGGTTTTCTTGGGTTGTCTGTTTGACTGACTGTTGTGGATTCCTTTCACAATGGCGAGTATTGAGGACCAGCTGCAGCTCCTTCGTTATATATCACTTGCCTCCGTGATTTCTGTACTTCGCTGCAAATGAATGGGTTCGGTACTAACCCGTATAAGGAACCTACCGCATCCAGGAGGGTGGCCTTTGGTCAGGAATCTATTCCAGCTCAATAGTTCGGTTGACTGAAGTGCTTTCTTGAACCGAATTAAGGTAGAGAGCCATGTGCGGAAAAGTCACATCGAGTCACGCTCCATCCTTTAGACTCACTAAGGCTTCTGAAAACATATCCTGCACTTGATATTTCGCGAGATCTTGAAGGGCATCTTCCGTATGGCTCGCAGCGAAGATGCCGCAATGGAGTTCCGGCCCGCAGTAAAGCAATTCGCATCGAATTTGAGCTTGACCCTCAACTACTGCACCCGATAGGCGGCTACCTTCGTTACAAGATCCTGGTCTAATCGAACCTGGAGTTGCCAATTTGAAGTATCTTGAATGGCGAGATTGTTCTTGTCGAATCAGAGATATGGAGATACCGCGATACGTCGAAAAATATGCAGAATATGTTCCCATCCTGTGGTATTAGGTCCCATCGCCTCCTTTTTCGGTTTGCGCGAGCAGACGAGCCATGCAGCTGACATCAGTCACAAATGTCTGGCTTACAATATCGTAACGTGCTATCAAGGAACTTTAGGCGCCGTTTGAAGGATGGATTCGATAAGCAGTACATCCAAGGCGCTACCATGCGAGGGCCCGCGGCGGCCGGACTCACAAGGGAGGAGCTAAATAGCACCAGTCTAAGCATGGTGGCGGTAATTCTGAACTGTCCTTCTTCGATGATTAATTGAAGCGATATACTCAAGATCGTAGGGAGTCGGTTCCAAACAGCCCACGGGCTATCCTGCTGTTGGCGTGCTGGCCTGATTTGCAAGAGAAGGCACTATTACACCAGCAAACACAACATCCTTCCTAAGCTCGTAACCATGTAATTAATGTATAAGTGTACGCGAGAGGTTGCTTTGAGCTAATTTCCCTCCCCCGTCGCCTTTCGATTCGAACCGCTGGTTCGCGATCGACAAAGAAGGCGCCAGACAGCATGCACATCCGTTGCGTTGTCCGTAAGTAATGGTCTGTGCATCGCATCGAGCCCACAACGCTTTGTATACCGTGTTGTTGCATTTGATTGCGAAGTATCGCGTCTATCTGCTAACGGAGAGGGCAAGGAAGACATCAATCCTTTGAACAAGATTGAAATTTCAAAATGTTGATACACCGAGTGGACCTAGAGTCAAGTTTATGCCACAAGAGGGGATGGATTGCTGGATTCAGGGTTGGAGAGGGAGTGATGTCGGCGGAGAACTTCGGACAAATCAAAAGGTGTTGTGGCTGTGCGTGAGGCTGGTGAGCGTCCGTATGGAAAGTGCATCCTCCAATCATCTTGAAGCGTTGCCATGAGTACTTCTCTCTCTCTCTTTTCAACTCAAGTGAACAGCAAAAAAGGGTCCAAATAATATCTGTCAGAGATGACAAGTCTGCTATGAGCTTCCAGCCCATGTGACGAAGCTTAGATTTTGGTGTGGCGGTTCTTCCCTCCCGTGTCTCAGACCTGGTTTGAGCACCGTTTCAAAGTACCTGTGCCAGCGCGATCTACAGAAACACAGCAAAAGCATCTTAGCTTCGAAAACAAGCTCTTGCTAGCGACGATCTCAAAGGTGCCAAAAGGCTAGCGACCTGGTGCGGAGTCAAGTCAATTTGTATGGATTGAAGCTGTATCGTCATCCATAGGATGGTAGCCCACCCATACAGCGGTGCTTGGTAGCTTGCAGCTTGTCAGTACGTTTAATATGGTCTGCACAAGACATCGCGCGCTTCGACGCCTCTCACAGAAACGCCGAAATGGATTTGGAATTTCCCGACCCGTCCTTCTTACGCGTCTTAATGATGAACTCCGGCCCACCTGAGGCATCCCCGGACCAATCTCAGGGCTTGGCGAGCCATGAGGCGGCTATCTGCAATGGCGATCCCCGTGCACAGTTCGTTATGCAGCGGCACAGAACCTCAGGAATCATGACCATCCGGTTTCAGTGCAAGCCTTCTGTTCCAGGCATACATCCTTTGCGCAAGCAGTATGATGCTCGTCTGCATAGACCTCGATGAAGGAGACGCAATCTTATTAAAGGCAGAGATGCCCAGGACTGTTGACGATATCCAGCCGCTCCCTCTTTGAAGAACAGTCAAGTCTTTCCTAATCACACTTTCCTTGCTACACTCCTTTGTCGCCGGGCGACTTGCTTTCTCTATCAACATTACGATTTCTGATACCCAATCTCGCATAATCATCATGAAGCTCACCTCTATCATCGCTGCTGTCCTCTCTATGGCGGTCGTTACCGTTGCTGCCCCAGTGGCTGTCGCCGAGGCAGAAGGTACGTCAAAACCTATACTTTGCTCTGACCTTCTCGTCTTACGGAATGCTATGTAGCCCAGAACCACGGCATGTGCGTCACAAGTGACGGCACAACAGTTACCCAGATCACGAACTGCTAGACGGGCAAGGAACTCGACTTGGGATCGTAACCTGAACGGGAAAGACAACACAACGCCATCCACGAAGGATATGGAGCGGATCATGTCAGATGATCACTCATACCTTTCCGGGTGAGCCTGGCGTAACATTACCAAGCCCTCTCCCTGAAAGCATCGGCTAGATACTTTGATCGGTCGCTAGGGCGGCTCGAATGAATACGTAATAAACATAATCACAACCTGAATATCGACGCATATCCATGTTCATAACCTGCTCGCAAAACTTGATAATGGACGTCGTGATGCAGAAGACCTCTGGGAGAGTCGTGCACAGTCTAGAGCCAAAGTGTTGGTGTGGCTTTCGATCGTGTAGTGTGCAGTGTGGTTGCTGCACTGTTTGCTGTCATTGCGAATTGTGGTTAGGCTAGTCCCCATTCGGCAGTAACGGCCATCGCGTCACCACAGTTGACAACGACTGCCAGAACGTCAAACGATAGCGGGTTATCTTCCGGAACATTTTCTAGCGCAAGTTCCTGTTAAGATAGATTATTATACATAGTGTACGGTTCTGAGAATCGAATATCGACACTGGATCGAACGTTCGCACCTGCATTGCGTCATGAACACGCACCATCCCCCCAATGACCTCAATTCAGGTTTCCAGACAAAACATCGCCATTTGTTGCTTTTCTCTCTTGTGGATGTCAACATCCCTCAAATCGTTCTCATGCACTGTTACGGGCACCTTTCCCAGCCGCCGCCTCCATCCTGGTTCTCTAATGTGGGATAACTTTTTGAGATGTCTTGCGCATTACACTCACGACAGCGGGAGTAGACGGGGGACACATGAATTCGAATATTGCACGAAAGACTTTGAGCCCTTTATCGTTCAGGTGATACGAACAGTTCCTCAATGAGAGCTTAGGAACAAGATGCGGAACATGCACAATTGGTCCTTCTGTTTCCGTCAGGGAGACCAGGTCCTAGACACACAGACACATCAATACAGGGGCGAGTGGGCAAGCGAGATGCCTCTCCAGGACTTGAGAGCCCAAGAGAAGGTGATTGAGAATGTGGCCGGCCGTTGCAAGAGTACTAAACTAAAAGAGCTGGGGGAACAGAACAATGTGAGCGGCTGTAGAGGGGTAAAGAAGGCGTTAGACAGGCACATTTAAGCGATTTTATTTCACCAGCCGCCGTCAAAGAGTGAAGCAGGCGCTCCTGCCGTTTGTGCTAGCTCCGTAAACACCACGACGGTAGGTGCGAAGCAATCGCGCCTCCACTCCTTGCTCTCAACAAACTTCACCTCACCTCGACCACCCACTTGCTACTGAGATCTTTTCGATCGCTGTGTGGTTCGGATATTGTCCTTCAATTTCTCATACCCGCACCAGTACTGTTTGTTACCTTTACGAGCAACATTTTGGCGTCATGCCTGAGAAAAGCGGTGCTGGTGGCTGGCGCAAGAGGAGTGAGTGATCTCGAAGCCGCAGCAGCGCCTCCCACATATGCATACTGACCACTTGTTCTGCAGTCCATTCTCGACCCGGCGCTGCCAAGTTGAACCCCGAAGACCACGTCTTAGCCGAGACAGATACGGAAAGCCTTCGGCCACCTTCGGAGCGGTCAAGCTGGAGGAGCACCTTCCACAGCCGTCCAGGAACACCCAGCAGAGCGCCAACACCGACTATCTTCCAGGCTGACACAGATGTTGTCCGCCGCGATATCACCTCGGATGTGCCTAGTCCGCGCAAAGCGACGAAGCCCAAGCTAGCACGTTATCTCTCAGGCTACCTCTCAATCAAAGACGCATCCAAAGTGCCCGATATGTTTTCTGAACCCTGGTTTGAGTTGCCACCAACCTATATAGAGCAAGTAGATCCCATGGTCTCCCTTCAGTCCGTGTTTTCACATATGACAAGCAATCCGTCTCAGCCAATACCACTCCACTACAACAGCGGCATCTTCCGTGTCTTTGAGGACTATCGCAACATTAGGGAAGAAAAGAAACGTCTGGATAACCTACTGCACGAGACCTTTGAGGGATATCGAGCGGCCGAGAGCTTCTATGGCAAAGCAGAGGCTGAATATCAAGCAGAGATTCGTCGACTAGAGCTTCTCATTGCTCATGGTACATCGGGAATGTCTGGGTAAGTAGTCGTGTGCACCTTCACAAAAGAACAATTAATCAGATTGTGCAGAGTGATGAAGGCGAGGCGCGAATCTACCGTGGAGAGAGCACGGACTCACAGGAAGACAATGTCATACGATCATACATCAACGTCCGTCCCAGCAGCCTTCGAGAATTTTCCCACGGAATCGTTGGATGAGCAGATCCGTATGCGGAGTCAACAAGGTATGTATTATGTCGAGTCAGGGGCATATGTTTCAATCGACCAAACTTCACATTACTTGATGATGAAATGCTATGGACTAGTCGCGCCTCCATAGACGAGCTGACGATCACTACAGTACTCCTACGAAGGCCAGTATCTCCGTCTAGCAAGATGACGATTCTATCTAGATGCCTTGAGAATGCTCAATCTGTAACCGACTTCGCTGTTGGTACGCCGCCGGCTCAGGAGAAGGTCACATTGTCTCGCAAAGTACACAGCGAACTCAACCTTGCGCGCCTTGGTATCAACTGCATTGATGGCTCAGTCCCTCGCTCGATCGACTCTGGTTTTTCTGGTAACGGCGATCCATTGCCGGATGAGGTGGAACCATCCCCTGTCATGGTAGAGCCTGCGGTCGACCTGGAGGCTTTCGTGGCCTTAAAGGAGCTTGGAACACTGGTTGCAAGAAAACGAGGGATCGATACGGACAAGTTTCTCACGGGGCTGATGCAACTGTACTCCATGCCGCCCGACAACATCGAACACACGCCCAAATTTGGAGCACCTGGCCAGGTGATCACTACGAGCCCTTTTGAGTCCGTAGGAAACACTTGCAAAGCCTCTTCCAACATGAAGCATGCTGTGCGACAAGTTCGCTCACAACCACCAATTGGATCCGTTCAGCGAAATCGAAGACACTTCTCATTTGAACCAGGCGATGATCAGGCCGCGGCACTCGAAAGGCAATTCAAAGCGCATGATACGGAGGGCTTGATTGACTCAGACGAGCTAGGGATGGCGTTCGATGAACGATGTATGTCCTCACTACGTAGTCCGTCGCGCCACGCCGACATACAGAAGCCATCCAAGATACCGTCTCCGATACAACGACCGGGGAGAGAGTGTGTGCGCCGCGAAAGCTCGAACTCCAGCGTCCGGACTGCGCTCCAAAGACCAGACACGGATGAACGACGTGACAGTCGGTCGAGTGTGTTGACCGCATTTCGCCAAAATTCTAGCGGAAGCTTGCGACCCGCCACACAAAGCAGGAGTAGTTCTATGCACGCCTTACGACATGGCGAGGGTCATTCATCTAGTTCTGGTGGCAGCCTTGGGGTGCGACGCAATTATGCAGCTTTGGCTGCAGCCAAAGCAGTTGATCAGGCGGACAATCCGGTGCCCAAAGACAACGCAACCCAGTCCGCCTCGACTCCTCCCACGTTGGGATCATCGGCACGAGCTAGCCGTCGAACTGGAAAGGCACAGATGGAGAACGCTTCACCTCATGCGCATCTATGACAACACATTTGCAGGGGACTAAATTATCGACATCTTAATCTACTCCTTGTTGGGACGGAACGTTGGTGAGAAGGAGTCCTACGTGGGCGAATATTGGCGCGTTCGTCACATCTTGGAAGAGGGGGCCTCCCTAACTTACCTAGCTCGTAGATGTAACCGCGGAACCATAACGCCGCGTTGTGAAAGCCGCTGGCTTAATTCCATCACGCTGCACAGACTCCTCTTGGTCCAGCTGTCTTTCTTCGCACATTAGCATTACCCCGTACATATGCTATTGCAGGGGCATGCGTCAAAGTTGGGGAACACTATATGGCGAGCAGAAGAGCAGTAGCTTATTCGGTCGCGTCAGAATTTGGCATGTACCCGGTATCGAAATTGGAGTTTCGTCTTTTCGGACAGATTAAATGGGGATTCCCCACGTCTCACATCAGCAATCGAATTACCGCTATGTGGTATAGCCGGAGAACTGTGACATCTGTGCGCTTCACATAGCGATCCGCATAGTTCGCAAGGAAGCCACCTACTTCATTGGCTCTTCGATTGGTGAGAGTTCGGTGATCAATAATCACTTCTGGATAGCTAACAGACGATGAGGTCCACGATCGAACCTATCCGGCGCAGTTCTACCTACTACGTGAAGGGCACATTTCTCCTCTCTGGTTAAGGCATTTTCTTCCTTGGCGAATCAGCAGGCACTAGAAAAGATCAACCTCAATTCGCGGTGGCTGGACAGCATTCGTCTCCAATTCTCTTGCGAAGTCTGGCTAGCCGTCCCACGAGCACACGCGTTCTTTGAAGTTTTGAACGAATGATATTCACGGGAAGAAAGCTTTGCGCCACCGCTCCCGTGTCGATCAGCGCCACAACTGTGGCGTTGGATACATCGGCTAAATGCTCGGCGGAGGGAAATCGGCCGCTGTGCCACAGCCCTGAGCCCTGAGCGAATCTGCAGCGTCTCATCGCGTGATGATGCGCAACAGATCGCGCTCATCAATTGCTTCATCTGTGCGGCTACCCTCGCCACACTTATTTTTATGTAGGCGGCTCGGCTTTCGACTCCGACTGCCAAGTTCCATGGATGGCGGGTCGGTGTGACGATAGCCTTCGCTGGCGGTCATGCAGTTGATGGTCGCAGAAATCACGGAAACACGAAATCCATCACGATGACGCCAGAGAAGTCGGTTGTGAAGGTGGGAAACTGCTGGTTTCGCATGGCGACGGGTATGCGCGCGTTATGGAGCTCCTTAATTTCGGCTCATTGGTATCTTGGAGCATGTATGATATTTTCGGTCAGGCTAGGCGCGCAATGGGCGAGTTGCTATACTCCCAAGCGATATGGCTGATTTAGTTTCAACCCACGCAAGCCACCAGATTGGCCGTTAGGAGAGATTCCGGGACCCAGTCCTCGCCGGTCGAACACACTGCCGGAGCGCTCACGCAGGAGACAGTGCACGGATGGATCACGGGAGGACCAGACGCTTCACTGGGCAAGGCGAGATGTTGCGAGAGCATAGCAGATGAGACGAGTGGACGGGCGCTGGAGACGAGGTCGGTCAACCGTCAGGTGGCAGATGTCATGGAATGCCAGCGCACATGGTACGCCGCGTTGATACGTACCGCTGGTTCAGAGGGGTTTAGTGGGCCCTCGGATGGGCTTCTTTGGGGGAATCATTACCGGGGGCACAGGATTGGCGTGCCACCGACGGCAGAGCCACAAAAGCCTCGTACAGACGATAATGGTGTGGCAGTTGAAGGGCGGATTCGAGAAACGATGGGGGTTGCCGCGTGGCACAGGCCCTCGGTGCGGGCGCGACGACTATCACCGCCTATTCGAGCACCGGGGAGCTTCCAGAGCTTCGCGGAAGACGTAGGGCAGTGGCTGTGCACTGCACGTCGCCGTCGCAGGAGGCCGTCTGTGGTGGTGTTCTTCCGCGTTCTTTGGCCTAGCGGACACGCGAAAGCAAAAGTGCAGCGGCAGCGCGACGCAGGGAGCACGTCTAGGCCTCTGGCTGTCGCTGCGCGCCGCTTTTGCGCTACTGATCCCATCGTGCGGCGGCCTTGTCCAGCAGACGCGATGACCGGGCCCCCAAGCGCTGCCGTTTGATCCAGTGAAAGCTCGGTCGGCTAGCCTGATAAAAGACGCCTGACCTCGCAGCCCATGCACCGGCCCTATAGACACCTGTGGCTTGACCCGTGTGGCATCTCTCCCGTTTCATCAAGTCACCTCTGGAGCCTCCCCATCTTCCAACCTCACCTCTCTCGATGCTGGTAGACACACTGCGCTGCCGCTCTGAGCTTCCCCGCGATGTTTCGCAATCGGTATGTGCCCTCGTCCCCTCGTCGTCCCCCGCACACCTTGTTGTTGTGTCCTGCGCGTCGCGCGCATGCCCAGCGCAGCTCCGGTACTATGCTGACCGCTCCGCAGCACCAATTCGCAGAAGCCCAATGAAGAGCTGCTTGAGAACTTCAGAGCGACCTTCCCGCACCTCGCAAACACCTCGCGCTCGCAGTCCCTCAACAATGCCCAAGGTCCTTCTCTCACGGATGCGCTCGACGTAGCTCAGACGGCCCGGTAGGTTTCCGCCCCGGCGCGCCAGCACCCGACTCCCCATCCGTTGCCGGCCACGCGCCTTGTTCGGCAACCCTCCATCTCAACCTGGAGACATCATCTTTCATGTGCAAGGACTTTGCTAACCCATTACTGCTCCAGGAACTTTGGCGACCAAGAGGATATCAAAGATGCCGACCCGACGCCGCGCGGGAATAACGAACCATGGCGCTTTACACCATCTCTTCTCGACCCAAACAGCTTTGCATTCACCACCTTTGCTAATCAACCACCCGGCTACTATACGCCCACTCCCGGTGGAACCAACACCCTCTACCACAGCCAGGCTGGCGACCTGCACACTCCCGGTTTCAGCTTCGGCCTAGGTACACCGCTTTCTCTCCCCACTTCAGAAGCCGGTTTGCATGCTGGACAAACGGCACCTACTACTCAACTCCATGGTTTCAACCCACATGCTCTTGGCACGCATCATCACTTTACGAACCAGAACCCCTTCGCTATGCAGGCCCAACATGCGCCTGCTTTTGCGCCGCACCAGTTCACTCACCAGCCGTCTGTCTTCGAACAGCAACATGCGCCGCTAGCGCAGACCCACGAGAATTCTCCCATGGACAACATTGTGCCCGATATAGAGATGCAGGAACAATCGCCATTGATTGGCTATGCACCTCCGACGTTCGAAGAGAATGCCCCGGCCCCTGCTGCTCCGTTGCCGGGCGAGAAGTAGGTCTTTCTAGTCCGTTCAATCTACTTCGTTCAGTTGGCTGACTTCATGTAGCTTCCGATATCACGTTACTTTAAATGCACCCACGGCAATGATCAAGCATGCAGATGAAATCCCAGTAACATACCTGAACAAAGGACAGGCGTATACGATCTCACTAGTTGATACGGCGCCGGTGCAGAACTCACTCCACCCTGTCAAGTATCGGACGTTCATCCGGATCTCGTTCGAAGATGAACAACAACGTCAACGCCCAGCGTCGTGTTGGCAGCTTTGGAAAGAGGGCCGCGGTACGAATGAAGCCCATCAAAGAGGTGGCCGATTGCAAGCTGTTGAGTTCGTCGATCCAAGCCAAGTGGGTGGTGGTGAAATGCAAGGACGCCCAAAGATCGAGCTCGACACCGCTTCTTTTGACGGTTTCGCCGTAACGTGGTCGCCCGTCCACAACACCGCTCCTGAATGCTCACTCGCCGTTCGCTTCAATTTCCTTTCAACGGATTTCAGCCACTCAAAAGGAGTAAAAGGCATCCCTGTCCGATTGTGCGCCAAGACTGAGTTGCTTACGAACGGACCCGGGTCTCCAGAGAGCGTCAAGCAAGCAGAGCTTTGCTATTGTAAGGTGAAGCTGTTCCGCGATCATGGTGCGGAGAGGAAGCTGTCCAATGACGTCGCACATGTGAAGAAAACCATCGATAAGCTAAAACAGCAGATATCTCAGGTTGAATCTGGTATGAAAGATTTCGGAAAGCGAAAGCGCAGTGGATCGATTTCCAAGGGTGCGCCCAGCCAAAGACCTGGGAAGGTGCAGAAACACAAGAGAACATGGTCCATGTCATCCAACAGCGAGTCTGGAGGTCGGCCTGCTGCCGAAGAGGACCTCCATCTCAAGCTGGCCAGCCTGCAGGACATGTTCAGCTCCACGAGGCCGGTCAGCGTACTGTATCTCAAGGGAGAAGACAGCGACGACCCAGATCTTCACCCAGTACAGCTGACAGGCTCACCACCGGACCTCCAAAGGATCGACACGAGCGTGAGCACTGACACGCAAATGTGGGAAAAGCAGAGCTCGCACACAGGAGCTACGTCTTCAGTCGTTTCGCCAACCCCTAGCCATCAATCTCTACATTCCGAAAAGCGGAGAGGGTCGACATTCAAGCATCCTACGCCATTCCCTCCCTCTCGAATGTCATCAAACGAATGGCGGAATCTTCCTCAGACTGCAACAGGCGACATCAAGCCTTCGGGCGTCACTGCTGGTTCCGATGTGCCCACAAAGGTTCAAAGACCATATGGCGATGATCATACCCTTTCTGGATGGATCGAAGCTTTAGGGGTCGATCAAACCTATCAACCGCCACCCGAGCCAATCATCAAACCAGGTAAGTAACGATCGTCGTGTTACTACATCATATGCTAATTAAAGTGTCAAGTGGCCTGTTTCTTTGTGCAGCCTCGCATCGCTGGTAAACAACCCGACGACAACTACTTCCGCGCCGTTTATCTCATGGATCGTACCCTCAAAGAACTCGTTGCCGGCATCGCACGGAAGATCAACATCGAACCCACCAAGGTCACTCGCACCATCCGCGTCAATCAGAAGGGTTTGCAAATTCTACTGGACGATTCTGGCGTGCAGGCTATACCGGAACAGCAAGACATGGCTGCTGAATTCCAGGAAATCATACCCCCGGCCCAACCCATGAAACGAGAATGGGACGCAGGCCCAACGGACATTCAAGTCGACGGCGACATCGGCGTAATCGAAAACGTCAACTCTACTGGCTACGAGCTCCGACTTTTGTATTAAACGCCAGCCATCTGTCACCTGACTGCGGTCTCTGCGCTCGACCCCAGTCATATCACACTAATGATCCTACGTAATGATATTGTACTATTGGTACACACTCGCAGTGTCAGCGGCAACATTCGGAGACAGGTCAAACACTGGACCACTTTGCTTCACTTCTACTTCACCTTTGGCGCCTTTACATCTTCTTCTTCCAGATACCACAGCTCCCTTGCGAGCCTTTGATAGTACCTTTCTTATGTTGATTCGTTTTACGATACCCATTATTCTCTTTGTGAGAAGTTGCTTCGGATGAGATTGGATTTGGAAAGCGGTATACACGCGGACAGATCTTAGCTTGAGCTTATTACCTACACACACTATTTTGAAGGCGAATGGAGGTGGTATTTGTTAATGAATGGGGGAGGGAAAGGGAAAGGGAAAGGGAATATACACGCATGGATCGTAAATGTAGCCGATGGAAACGGGCTTTTGTTATCAAGGCGTACTCGAATTATTTTGGCAGAGATTGTCTCTTCCTGCTAAAATCAATCAAAGACATAACAACGTCATGCTTGACAGTCCTCAGTCGTCGATTTCACATGGATTACTAGGTCCAGTTCACATTTGCCGCTCAGCAACTACCGCCATGTCGAAACGAATGCGAGGCGTTGCTGAAGCGAAAATTAGATGAATTACGCCGGAGTCGCAAACGGCCCGCGAGCGCCAACCGCTCGCAACCGTGACACGGTTAGCCTCAAAACGTAAAGTCGCCCTTTCGGCGCGGTCCAGCCCAGTCCAGGGCATGCGCCAATCCAACGAGTCAAGGGCCAGTACCCCGGGCGCGGGCGCAAATTCCCATTGCGCCATTTGACAGTACACAATGGGGACGCATGACCGAAGGGTTGACTAGCATTCATGTTGCGCATGGGAAGAGATTGGGTGATTCGGAGCGTAGTCGGAAATGAGGTGGGCAACAGAGCTTCTTTGCAATCATGATAATGCGGAACGAGCAACGGAGAGGTGTTTTTTCAGCAGGTGTGGCTGGGGATTGGGATTAGAATTGGAGGGGTTACCTAGCGCGCGTGCTGGTGGGGATGTTGAAATGGTTACCAGTTAGGGGAAACGTTTGTTTGATGGAGCGAGCTTGATGTCATTGTGCGTCCCCAGTCTGACCACTCACATGGGTGAGTTAGGGATTTGGATGGGGATGCGCTGGCCTTTTCGCGGAAGTTGGTGCGGTCGCGAGAGCGTTTCGTGTCAACTTTGGGCGAGTGGGTGAAGTGGCCCTCGATCAATCTACGCGTTACTCGGTTTGATGTTGGAGAGGCCATTCGAAGCGGCGGGTAGCCATTGGGGCGGGTAGCCATTGCCCATTAGGCTTTGCAAACTCTCTTGCGCAAAGAGACGGTGCAGAACCATGCCATGGTGTGCGCGTGAAATGACACGGGCATTGCTTAGCACTACCACAGGGCAATCTCCAGCACCGTCTACAGGCAGTCTAGAAGGCGTCGAGCGAGACGTAGTGCAAAAGTGATGCGATGAAGCGCGCCAGGTACGCTTCGAGAGAGGCCGGCGTGCTGGACCAGCCTCGCGAGTATCAGTCCGTCGAGGAGCAGCGTGCGTCTGTGCCCGCCGGTGGGGGTTCCACTTCGGTACGTCTGGACATTTCAATTCTCCTCTGCCCTTGCAGCGGGCGTGGAGGGTTCCGATGGGTCTCGGAGGAGGATTGCTGAGGCTGGAGCGTATCGCGGTCGCCGACGGACCATGGACGTTCCTCCAGACGCGTACATAGGTATGTGCTAGCTCTCGCAACATGTGGCTCGTACCAACGGCGGGCCAATTAGGCGCAGAAGGGACCGTTACACGGCAGTGCTCGAGATGCCGATCACGAAGATCATGCTACTGTGCCACAGCGCGTTAGCATTTTGCCACCGTGTGTCAGAAGACGCCAACTGTGGCGAATGCGCCTGCACTCGCCACAGCGGCTCGGGACGGTGAGCCGTACGTATCATGTGACTGTGACAAGACGCTGGCTGGTGAATCGGTTACAGCACACTTGCATCATGCTCTGTGAAAGCTGAGAGCTGCTCCATAGCGTCTAGCGTACGCGTACTTGTTGCCACATGGCAAGGGAGACGTCTCTTGCAATGCGCCCTGGCACGACCGCTCAGGAACAGCTGCGCAGAGCATCCTGATCAGACAGGCACGCATGGGGCAAAGCGCGGTACCGTGCCTTGATTGACGACACCACGCGAGCAAGCGACCCGAATGCGTGGACGTACGTGGGGATAAGCTCAAGGCGTGAGGGAGCTAGACTTGCACAGGAAAGTCGTGTTCCAAACAGTGTATCCTCACCCCGAACACGTATCTCTGCACTGCCACAGGGCTTCTGGTTCGCCGCCGGCTCTGACCTGCAGACGCTCGAAAGAGGGGTACATACGCAATAGGGATCGTCGGGATGCCCGTACGAGAGCTAGACACGAGCGCCGGCGCCCTGCATCCCACAATCGCTCTCCTCGGCATCGGCTTCAGCGCAGCACGCGCAGTTGCACCAGCACGACGAGAGAGACAAGGGGATCGCCCACACGCACGGCTCGCGTTCGGTTCGGAGAGATCACCGATCGCAGCTCGATATCCGCATCGTCGAGACCCGTGTACGCATCCCTGCAGCGCCGCCGCTTTAGCATCCGAGCCCAGGGCAACCGTTTGATGGGTCCCGTGACTCGTCCCATTGCCGCCCCCCTGCGAGTGCTCATTTCAGCGCGCATCGCCGGGGCGTCGTAAGCTGTTCTTGTCGCCGTTTTTGCGTGCTGTTGTCTCTCGACGCTCCCCCTTTCTTTGCGCCCCAGGAGAGCGCACCTGCGCCATGGGCAGAGCAATCGCGGGCATGCATGCTCGTGCCTGAATGCACGGCGCTGCAGAGCTTCACGCCGGAAATGCATTTGGCTCCCGCCCGGCCCGCCAGCGCAGTGTTTCAGACGCCCCTCTGCAGCCATGGCACCATCTGACGTCAGAAGCAAAGCACCCTCTGACCGCAACTGTACAGTAGAATTTGTATCGTGGCCCAATCAAAATGCAATTCATCCGCGGCGCGCTGGGCCGGATCCTCGACCCAATGGGACTTTGTGGCGTCGACACTGCGCTGCATGCGATCAGATGCAGCCCGACGCGCAGGGCCGCCTGGCGTGAGCTGGAATGCTGCCGGTTGGTCAAGTCCCTCTCCTCACCGAGAAGCCAGGAGAATCGCATCCAATGGCAGCCCATCTCCTGGCAATCCCTCGAGCAACACTGGTCGGTCGCCCATACCGAGATTGACTCACTGAACCTTCTGCAGTCGGACCTTCTTGTCCGGTGTTGATGCTCGAAAAAGAGAACATGTGCGTGTCGCAATGCTCGCCACTGCAGCTCAAGGCTGGGGCGCTGGAATCGTCTGGAAGTCGCCACTCCGCCGGACACGGCTCGGTAGAGGCTTACCCGATAAAGGGTATAAGCGAACAGATAACATCCTTACACGAGAGATGGAGGAGCGGAGCATATTCGCAACAGACGTGTGGCGCAATCGAACCGACGGGATAGGAAGGTATCGACTTGCTCACCTTCATATGAGTCTATTGCCAATAGTAGATCCCATCCAAGAGTTGAAGAAATTCTCCGTGCTATTCCATACATCCTGCGAGCAATCGGTCCGCAAGGCCGAGATTTTCGCTACCAGATACCTCCCTAGCAAGAACGGCGTACGGATATATTATTGAAGCATCTGTTAAGTGGCGCGGGCTACACAGTGCGCAATGCCTTCCTCACCGTCGGAGTAAAATTATCAGCTGTCCTTAGACCACAGCCTCATGCTCATGGGCGTGCAGAGCCTAACTTTTGTGAGCAGAGCTCAAAGATGAAGTAGTAAGCACAGCCAAGGAGCATAGGGAAGAGGACATGTACGATAATGCTCTCTGATCGACGTAAAGAAATTGGTCCACGAGTACCCGCGGCCACTTACAATAACGAGCCTACCATGTAAGCCAATCTAGACAATTCACACCATCTTGGTGTTTTCAGAGGGCCACCGCTCTTGCTATATATTGAGCGAATGTCACATCTAAACCCAGAGCCTTGAAGCCCGAATTTAGCATATGAATACCCTCTCAGTGGGCAAAAGTAAAAAGTGAGATGTAGGAAACAACTTACGACACATGAGTTTATCTTTGTATACCCAGAAGCCGAAGAGCAACGTCACCTACACGGCAGTCACTACAAACGTGAAAACCTGGTGTTTGTAGTGATGACGAAGTGCATCACTACCAATAAGTGCTTGAGAAGAACTCAGTCACAAATGAACGCGAAATTATTGATATCAGATCTTTGCTAGTTGCCTAAAGACATTCCATCTCTAGCGCATGTGCATATCATTCAGTTCTAGAGCATGCCTAGAAATGTGAGTGGCTGTAAGGGTTGCAGTACAGAATGAATATTCGTCGCAGAGGAGTCAACTATCTGGCTCTACGGCTTGGTTGGTCCTCTCCTATGCTCAGGTGCTATTCCAACCACGTGCATATGTAGAACTTATATATGCTCTCTCTGTGGTATCTCTGAAGCTGTGTCTGTTAGAATCATCTCCAAGCGAAGTAGACCGGGAGCATGTGTACAAGACTGAAAAAATTGGATCGGCTTAATTTTCGGCTTACGCGTTACGTGTCACCTGGACCGAGTTGGACGAGACTTGGGCCATGCATTTGAGAGCGAAGACTGAAATAACGCATAGTCCTTTTCAACGAGTTTTATTTGACATGGCTATGCCAATAGTAGATGATTGTAGCACACAATCAACCCCATCACCATCTGAGCCTCCCTATAAGACTCTTACCGAGAGGTACTGAGACATATCTCACCAGTCGTGCAGACACACGGCTTTGACATGCTACTGGCTAGCAGCAGTCATACGAGAAGGCCTTGAAATTCCCATTGATGAAGTTGCCAGTGGGAACCGTGCGTTTGCCCGCATTGCAATTGTTGTCCGTGTAAACCTTGACTAGGGGAAGAATATCAAGTCAGTCATCCATATTTACCAATGGCAAAAAGTCATAGATTGAGAAGAAGCATCGGCGCTCACTTACAACAATAATCGTGTCCGTTCACATTATGATCCACATGCGCGGCCTTCACACTCTTCTCCGTACCGGCGGCGAATTTGGCGCATCCGCCATTGCAGTTCTTCGGGGGTACAACTGTGAAAGTTGTACAGTCGGCGCCATTGTTACCCTTGCACGCGGTGATGGAGCCGTTAGCTGCGACTTGGGTGGCGCAGAAGGCTAGGATGCAGGTAGCAAGAGCGAACTTCATGTTGAGTGAAATATGGATATGGGATTGAAGTGATCTGATCTGATGGTGTCTGGAGAAGTTGATGGTTGATGGGCAGCAAAAACAATGACTGGAGATAAGATGTTATTATATATCCAAGATGGACAAGTCTTTTCAGTAGACTCCTGCGATCGTTGTCACCCTTCGCAACATCGTCACCGCATTCGTCTATCACGATAGTAGGTGTCAGTACTGTATTTCAGCTCCTGTCGCGTCTAGATGATCGAAGAGCACGTTTGAAGTCTGACATGCGAAACATCCACGAGAGAGGGCAGCAGGGAAGCCAATGATCATGTCCAGTTTTTGGCTGTATGAACTCGGCTTCAAGGTGTCCAGGCAATGCAATCGTTGCGTTCTTTCCAGCTACTGTAAGTGATCCTAGTTTTAGGTTCGACTCGCAACTTGCAATCTAGAATGTACTGTTACATCTGAATCAAGGCGAGCAGTCCAAACTGTACTAGTGAATCAGTCGCTTACCATTTCAATGGTAGGGTACACTAGATGATCATAATTGTGGGAAAGTGCGAGAGTAAGCGCAGCAATGTCGATCTCGCGAACCTGGGGCTACTGCTCAGCTGCACCAATTTGTGTGACCCAACTGTGCGGTTGCCTGTTATTTTTCTGTGTAATCTGGGTGATCGTAAGCAGGTTATTCATTGGTGTACGGTTTGTCATGTCATGAGACGCGATGTTAGCAACTGGGTGCACTTCAGGCTGGGATCTTCTGAACTGACCCTTCGGAGTCGCCGCAATAGCGTCGCTAAGATGGAGCGTCTATCATGAGCCGTTACCGAAGTTAGAGAAGAGAAGTGATACAAAGTGTGGGAAAAGAACTCGCAAGGAGCAATTCCCTCCGCATGTGCGGCGACTGCGTAGCTGGGGATAGGGAATGTTGCGAATGCATACAGCAGTACGATGCTTATAGGTGGGGGCCATGATGATTGTGACTGAAATGTGGAGGGAGTTGAAGGATCCACAGCAGGTATGGTAATTCGACTGTGGCATGGTGACTACAGTGCCCGTGTGATGTTCTAGACTCATCTGGTTGTATATGCGATTCGCGTCGAGGACATCGGCTGAGTACATAGCGATGTACGTGACGCTGACCCGCAAATCAGACAGCCCTTCAGAAAAACCATTCTCGAACGGCCTAAATCGGTCAGGTCACACGGACTTCGACACTACAGCTCACATCTAGATGCAGATACTTATTATACATGTAGTGACTGGCGACTGGTGGCCGGAGACCCGATTACCCACGCCGTTGCTCCCGCATCCGTTCACCCAAGACTTCTCGCAATGCCTGCTACGCGGCACGAAGCTGATGACAACAAACATAACAGGATGACGGGCTCGTCGACGCGCAAAGGATGTTATCGAGAGTCTACGTGAGCACCGAGTCCGGGAGTTGTATAGCGCTGAAGTGGGTGTTGGCGGGGTAATGAATCTTGGAGACGTTTTCAAAGTACTTTCTACGTCGGCAGCGTGCACATCCTTGTATTGTGCATTAACGTGAACAGCTGACGGAACCTCAGTCGCAGCGGTGTAGTTCCTATTCAAGGGCAACGCCTTGAAATCTGTTGCCACATGCTTGTGCAAGGCTGCATTGTCTGACTAGATGGAACACAGCTATGACAGGATGTTGAGGAAGTGGTCGGTTGGCAGGACGTCGTGGATAAATTCGTAGCTGCCCAGCACCACTCTACTGCTCAGTGAGAAACTGTGTTATACGACCCAACAACCGTCGCAAAAAGGGTCTCAGTATGTCTCAGGCGCTTGAATCGGCCACGGTGATTGGCTTTGTTGTAGGCAGGTAGATCATCTCCCTCGGAAAGAAGACACATGTATGACCAGACGTTGAGCGAGCGTAATCTACGCCAAGGCCTTGTGCTTGACTTACTGTGATGCTCGAGAGGATTATGTGCACTACTGAGGCCATGCCGGATCGAGCTGGCCGCGGCTGTTCCTATGAACGAGTCTCGGGTTGCGCTACTTCCTTGGAATGTGCAAGTGGCGTGGTGGAGGGGAGGGGTGTGCGTGAGCGAGGCGCGGCGTTTGAGAGGCGGGCGGGCGGACGGTCTGTCTTAGACGAAGACATGCACAACATATCCTCAAGCGAGCGCGCTCTCGGTGTCGTGAGCACCGCGCGTATCGGCAATATCAAGGCCAAGGCACGTGACGGGAACCTGATAATGTACTGCATACTTCGGATATCGTGGCTCTCATTCATCCAGCTCTCTTCCGAAATCGATGAGGCGCAACTTCTGGGCATCTTTCGGATGAAACTGCGCGATCTTCGCCCTTATGAGGAATCGAGAGGCAGCAGAGTCCCGTTCGAGCTGATGGTAGGCTCTGCCACCGCCAGGTCCGGTCAAAGTCTTGAACAAGATCCCAATGAGCTCACGCATCTCGGCGTCGGCAGCTTCGGCTTCAGTCAATGGTGCTTCTTCTTCTTCAACAGCAATTTTGCTGCCCCAAATTTGATCAATTCTGCGCTGCCGTGTCTTGCCAGACACGAGCTTCTTCGTAGCTTTCGCCTTTCCTTTCTTGGTGAAGCCAGCTGCGAGAGTCTCGTTCTCGACATTCAGCATGTCACCAACGACAGGACCGCCAAGCTCTTCTGCAGCGAGCATAGCGGAAAGATAGTTGTCGACGAAGTCGTTGAGGGCATCGCCAAGACGCTGCGTTTCCTCGTCGTGCCTTTTCTTTTCAGCACGCTTCGCAGCGATGAGTTCCTTTGCAAGCTGCGCAGGTGCTTTTTGTGATCGGTCCTCTATTTGAGCTTCCAGTCTCACTGTCCGGTCACGCAGAGCTTTCTCAATTAGATTGGCATCATGCAGATTCGAGTCTTCCTGCTTGAGTAGAGCTCCGCTAGCTGTGATCTGTGCCTCAGCGCTGGCTATGGCTTGTTTGGTGCCCCGGATATTCTGCTGCAACGCACGGGCTGCGAGCAAGGCAGGCAGCACAGAGTCTTTTGACGGCAGGAACGGCGCGACTGTGGTGAGACCTGTGTACGCCGCCGTCACTGCGCGTAGTTGCTTCAGTTTGTCACGTGGGTTTCCAGACGCGTAGGCTACTTGCTGTATATCCACGTGCGAAGAGCTGCGTAGCTTTGGTGCATTAGCAGACGGTCTTTACAGCTTGGTCGTAGATTCTTACTTGCTCCAGAGCAGCCTGTTGTTCGTCGACGCGTGCTTGGAGTTCCCGCACCGTCTGTTCGAGACGCGCCTCAGTGCCGGGCGCGTCAAGATCCATGGCGCCACGCTGTAGGTCGCGCATCTCCGCAGTGGACTTCCGTATGCACGCAATGGTATCGGCGTACGGCTGCGCCATACTTGCTGCGAGTAGAGTAGGGAGGATGAAATAGTGACTTGCTGCCGCGATGAAATAGTGACTTGCTGCCGCGATGAAATAGTGACTTGCTGCCGCGCGGGGAAGTTGCGACCGGGCGATGGGTTAGAGTAGTCGGTTGCCGCCCAATGTCACTACAAAGGGATCCTTTGCAAGTCAAAGATAGTAAGAGTGTGCGGTGCAATGCGTCCTCGGCGCTACTGTGACGCGTAGGAACAGGCACGGGACCGAGAGCCCGCAAAAGCGGTTCACGTGACGGATACGACGTGCCAAGAAGCTAGCACTCGACTAGGCTAGCTGGTCTCCGCCTCCGCTTCTCTTTTGGCTTGGACGGCAGCGACGACTCTTCTTTTCACTTGCGCACAACACCTGCACTCCACTGACCCCTCCCTTTCCGCACTTGCCTTCACTTCCTTCCCTATATCTGCTTGCTCTTACTTCGAGCATTGTGCAGACGCAGACGCGCCCTCGAATCTGAGACGCCGGCTGCTTGTCCCCCAGGAAGGTTTGACGAGCGAGCTTTCTCTTTACTCAGGCCAATTTCTCCTCTACGTCGACGCTTGTTACAAGCTACACCCACTCCCTTCGACACATCGCTGCACCTGCACCAGCCCTCGCGGCACCTCTCATCGAGACGCTGCTCTCCCATCCGACTTCTATCCGCCCGCTCCAGCACGCTTCCCAGCATATCCCAGCTTCCGACGACCCTGCCTCTCGCACCTCGCCCCGTCGCAGTCCCTTCCCTCGCCAGCACCAGCACGTTTTTCTTAGCAGCCCCCGCTGTACGTAACGTGGCTAAGAATCGAATCAATTCAATCAAATCAATTCCAGCTTCGCTTGAGCTCGTGAAGAAATACTACCCATAACTGGACTCCACAACCCTTAGAAAAGATGTCTGCGTCGCCAACCATCGCGACCTCCTCCACTAAGCGGCCCCTCGAAGAGCCCTCCTCGCCCTCCGGTCCCAATGACCAGCCCGATGCCAAGCGCCCTGCTCTGGACAAGGTTGTCAATGAGCCGGCTGCCGAGGATATCGACACGGCGCAGCCAGTGAAAGCTGAGGACATCGCGCCCGAAAACATCAACGCTGAGGGTGATGCTGGGGCCGAGGTAATTGCCGACGGAGCCTTGGCCAACGAGAATGGTGCTAAGGAAGACGCGCAGACTGACACTGTGCTCCCCGACGCGCCCGCCGTTGTTCCCTCGCTTGATACCCAGCCCATCCAGTCAACCTCCGGTGCCAATGGCCGCCCCGCTGCCCACACCCAGCACCAAGACGAGACTAACTGGCTGCATCTACGTGCTTGTATTGGTACTAGCGAAGCCGCCACCATCATCGGAAAGGGTGGTGAGAATGTCACCCAGATTCGACGTCTCTCTGGCGCCAAGTGCACCGTGAGCGACTATGCACGGGGCGCTGTAGAGCGCATCCTGACGGTTAGTGGCCAGGTTGATGCTGTGTCAAAGGTATTTCTCTCCGTCATGACGCAGTGGCAACGAAAGCTAACTAGTTTAGGCTTTTGGCCTCATTGTGCGTACTCTCAATCAGGAGGACCTTGAGACCGCGTCTACAGGCACTTCTAAGGCTTACCCCATGCGTTTGCTGATCCCGCACATTCTCATTGGCTCCATCATCGGCAAGGGTGGAGTTCGCATACGCGAGATTCAGGAAGCGTCCAATGCCAAGCTAAACGCTTCAGACACTATGCTGCCCAACTCTGGCGAACGATCCCTCGTCGTGCTGGGCGTCGCCGATGCTGTACACATTGCCGTATACTATGTGGCACAAACTCTTGTAGAGCAGCTTACGGAGCGTTTCGGTGGCCCAGCTGCATCCCAGTATGCCACTCGTAGCGGAACCGCGGCGAACGTTGTGCCCGGCGGTATGTCTGTTCAGCCTTATGTTCCCCAGCCCGCTGGCGGCCAGTACAACTACCCCGACAATTATCGCCGACAAGCCCATCCTGCGCAACGTACTCCGGTGCATGGTCAACACCCACAGTACGGTGTGCATGGGCAGGCTCCACAGCAAGCATACGGCCAGCCGAGCATGCCATATGGTGCTGGATCGCCTGCGCGTGGCCACTACGGCGCTCCCACGCCACAGCCTGGCCCCTATGGCGGCCACCACGCCGCTGCTCCAGTTGCACATGGACATGGTGCAGTGCCTAACCAGCCTCCTGTTCAGGTACCCGGTCAGGTTAGTTGCTTCCCTAAATTGTCTTTCTGGCACAA
The DNA here is from genome assembly GCA_025388405.1 of Paraconiothyrium brasiliense. Lineage (NCBI taxonomy): Eukaryota > Fungi > Ascomycota > Dothideomycetes > Pleosporales > Didymosphaeriaceae > Paraconiothyrium > Paraconiothyrium brasiliense. Next base: position 1,417,861 of record JANBXC010000008.1, read on the forward strand.
TAGGCAGAGGCTGGTTACATTCTTACTATACCTGATTACCCTCGCTAACTACGCCGCAGCCGCTCACACAGCAGATTTACATTCCCAATGACATGGTCGGAGCTATCATTGGTAAGGGCGGTGCTAAGATCAACGAAATTAGACAATTGAGCGGTAGTGTCATCAAGATCAACGAACCGACCGACAACAGCAACGAGCGTCTTGTCACAATCACGGGCACCCAGGAGTGCAACCAGATGGCACTGTACATGCTCTATTCTCGACTCGGTGAGATGCCCGGACAGCAACGTCAGTGACGTTGAAGCTTACTCAAGCTAGAATCGGAAAAACACCGCATCTAAAACGCCAAACGGAACTCTTACTAACCCATTACCTACGACCACTTTCGATATTTACGAGTGTGGATTGATAGGTTTCCTATGAAGGCCTAATTGTACCTGGTAGCACGGCGTAAACGGATTTGGGTTCCGGCATCTTTAGCACGCACGGTCCTTCACTTCATTACCAATTGGCGAGTGAACACACTTTCAACGGACTGAATGTCTCAGGTTTTCATAGTATGGTGGAGATGGTGGCTGTGAAACAGAGACGATTGTATTCTAGTCGGTGAGTGAGCAGTGCCGCCCAAGTCACCTACCTACCGCTGCTCGATATATCAAATCTTTTGGCATTATCATGTAACATCCTAACACTGCCTCTTTCCGCTGTCTTTATTTATCTCGATACATTGGTGGTGGCTTGGATACGTGTTTGAGGTGCTGTGTTGGTGCTTTCCGTTCCCGGAACCTAGTTAGCGCGCTCGCCCATTCTTTGTCTCTGCGACGTAGCTGCGCGCGTCAACCACACAGTTACCACGTCCTCGACAATGAACGCTTTTGTATTCGATATAGCTCGCAATGCATTCCTTAGGCGATGAAAGACTTCCGCTCGCGGACAGGGTATATGAGGATGCTCAAATGAAGGCAAGCCCTCTTCAACCGACCTGATCGTTCCTCTCGTGGCCTGTGACGATCTCTCCCCACACTCCTCTTTAGGTATTGCTTAGGAAGAGTGGTGGTGTTGAAGGATAGAATGACGCGCATCCCGACGACGTTGCCGCCGCCTTACACGGTGAGTGGCACGCCTGCGGGAACTCTGAGGTGAGTACAACATTGTCGAGCACTATACAACTTCACAATAACCCACATCCACCTTGCACCGGGCTAATGGCACCCTAGAACAACTGCCGACCACTTCACCAGGACGTCCGAGATCCTCGTCGGCGGCGGTTCCAAATCCACCCGCTTCCTCCTGCATACCTCCCTGCTCACGCAGCAATCGCCCTATTTCCGAGCCGCCCTCACTGGCCCCTTCCTCGAAGCCACAGACCAGTCCATCCGCTTCGACGATATCGCCGTCGAAATCTTCGAACTCCTCGTCACGTGGCTCTACACAGGCACCATCAAGCCCGTCCCCTTCAAAGACGGGAAACCCGCATACTATACCCTGCTCCATCTATATATCCTCGCAGACCGCTTGTGCTTTGAAGGCCTACGCAATCACATTGTGGATATGATTGCAGATCTCGCCGACTCAACGAATAGCGTGCTCACACCTTCCGATACGAGGATCTTGTATAACGAGATTGACGAGGGCGCGAAGATTAAGCAGCTTGTGCTAGACTTGTTTGCGTTCAAAAAGACGGATAAGCTGCTCGCGACGCATACGGATGCTTGGCATGCGAAGTTTCTGAGAGATCTTTGTGTGAGGCTGAAGAAACCGTGTGCGCAGGCGATGCAGAGACATCGGTTGAGGGGCTGGTTGCCGCTGAGTTGGCATGCGACGCGTTCTTGTGAAAGCTGCAGGGTTATTCTGCCGCCGAGAATTGGGGCGGTGGGGTGCGATGAGTGTTTTTGTGCGTGGTGTATACGATGTTGTGAGGAGGGGGTCGGGGTGGCGAGTTGGGAGGATGGGAGGGGTGGAGACTTAGAGGACGAGGATGGAAAGGGTATGAGGAGGAGGAAGGTGTGTTATGGAAGGAGGTGGGAGAGCTGTAAGCCGTGGAGGGGGAGCAGATGTGTGGTTTATCATGAACATAAAGAAACGGAGGCTTGTGGTGATTTGTTTATGGGGAGGTGACGAATGGGCTTGGTGGAAGGCTGTCGGATTGCATTTCATTCCGTACATGAGTTCGGTCTCTTCTCTGCATGCATAGCTGATAACCTGTTAGCCTGTCTTCCGCTTGACAAATCCCCCCTTCTTCCATTCGTAGGCTTTTTTTGTGTAAGTCTAAATACCATGGAGCCGCATGATCGAGATTGGAAAGTCCATGCTAACCTGACTTGGACAGGGCTTGTCGCCTTGCGCTATCGGTCTGAGTGGGAAGTTACGGAAGTTGACAAGAAAGCATAGTGAGAAAAGTGAACCATTGCCGCATAAGTTTGTGACAATGAATGAGCGGCGGGCAGCATGTCCGGCGTGTCTATTCATATAGAGCGAGAGCGGTGGGCTGCTGAGAAATTCTTTATTGTGTTGGTGCGAGCGTTCTAAGTGCTATACACATCGTCTCTTTAAAACCAACTCTCTGTACCATGTTTTTGCCACATCTTGTGATGCGAACGGTCATTCAGGCCTCTAATTAGATCTAATCATAGCGGCGACGATTCCTTGATCCATGCACCTATGCGTTGTGATTCTTTGAGTACTTGAGGATCAGGTCCGAGACCTCCTTCGGCTTGCTCAGCATCGCAACATGGTCAGCATCAAGGTGCTCCACAGCGAATTTTGCACCGGGCTGATCGATGCAAGCCTGCGCCCATTTAGGTGTAACAGATTTGTCTTGACTCCCGACAACATATACAACCTTGAAGTCGCCCGTGTAAGGTATGTAGGTGCCAGTGGCATTCAAGGCGTCAAACGAGGAGAAGTCGAGCTTTCCGGTCCAGTAATCGGCCTCCTTCGCCGGTAGAAGATTGTAGAAGGCCTTTTGGGGTCGGAGAGTAGGGTCGCCGTCGGCTGTGACCTTGCCAGTATCGTCATGGTAATTGAAAAATGCTGGAGACACGCTGTGTATGTCTGGTTTGCTCTCAGGATGCTCGACCTCCTGAATGGTGGGAATGTAGCCGGCCAGGTAAATGAGGCTGATGATACGGCCGCCGATCCCGATTTCGGTAGCGGTAGGGGCATCTGATGAAGGCGGGTAGCGAGGAGCGCCATTGACGGCGTCTCCAATGACAGTGCAGCCATAGCCTGAAGAACGTCAGTCCCTTTCCCAAGTATGGCGCAATGTGCTGCGTAGCTTACTATTACCGACCAGAACTACGTCCCTGCCTGCGTTGAGATGCTCGTCTGGGCAAGGTTAGCAGTTGAATGTTCAGGTATTATGGCACTCACAAAGAACCGACTTGACAGCGTCTATATCAGCTTGTCGTCCAACCAGGTGCCCAACTGAGGGTAGGGCAACAGCGTCGAGGAACTCGTAGTCGGCTTGAGCTAACTGATGCGTCACCTTCCCGAAAACCTGAGGCGAGTGAAAAGCTCCGGGGACCATGACTACCGCCGGCTTGTTCGAACGCGCATCTGCCGCCAAACCCACGTTCAGGAAGGCGCATAGAGAGCACGAGATAAGGTAGGTGAGCTGCATCTTCGCAAGGTGTACAACGGACGTGGCCGAAATTCGCGTCTGAGGTGCAAGTAAAGGGACGTGAAAACGTGCTGGAGAAATTCGCGTGGCCGTCTGCTTATACCCAGACTAGTCAAAGTGAATTGGCCGGGGCGAAGGTGAAGGTGAGGTCAGAAAAGGGTAGGACCCATTTCTACGCGCGGACGACACTGCCCTGGTGGGTTCAAGTTTCCCATTGCGCTTTCTGAAATAACTCTTAGGCCTTTCAAGCAGGGCCATCAAGGCGATAGCGTAGTAAGCCCTTTGCCTGACAAAGGATATGCATGTGACTTAGCCAGCCACAAGACTAAAAGCGAAGAAGTTGTGATAGAGGATTCTCTGTGCTGGGCTCTAATAGGCGGGAACATAAGGTGTTCCTATGGAGCATGTAAGCCAGCGCGATACGATGCGGCGTAGTTAGTCCTGGGCACATTGCCTGAGTCCGCAGACAAAGAAAACCTAGCGAGCGACACATGGATGCGAAACATTAATACGAAGGGAGAGATGTGTGTGTGTGCACTGTCATTACGTATATCCCCAGATGTTCCTATGACGTAAGCGAGCACATTGAGGCACGCCCCCCGTTACCTTCCCCGGATCGACGAGACGCCGAATCGTCGTGACCGGGTTGGACGGAGCAGCCAAGATGATCTCAGCCGGCTCGGATCAGTCACTTTTTTCTCTTGGCCGTTGGCTTTTCTCGATATGTACCTGGACAATACAGGAGTTTGCTATCTACACTAACCGCCCGCAGCGTATAGCATCCTTTCTGAAGTGGGCTGCTAACGTCAGCACCAATAAGAGCACCAGTATGACACCCTTCTCGCGCAAGAAAGTACATTCTTCCGGACATGGGTTCACGGTGGTGCGGATGGCGGAGATAGTGGTGGACGCTACGGCCGGCCAGGAATATGATGTCTACGGCATCTCGGGTACACATACGTCCTATATAATTGAATGCTCGGTCCACCTGAAATAAAAGTCTCCTCTGCATATCCCGGGATCGCTCCCTAAGCTACAGAAGACAGGAGAAAGAATGCCTTTCATCACCCACCCTCTGTCGCCCCACAACCACCCAGTTGTTCCGCTCTGGATCAATGGGGCCGCACATACTACTTCTGAAGATGACAACCTCTTTCCTGTTATCTCTTCCATTCAGGACAAACCTATCCATTACGCAGTCTCTGCTTCCCCCAAAACAGCTGTCCTGGCTGTCGAATCCGCCGCTTCAGCCCTCGTTCAATGGCGGAAAACAACGCCTGCACACCGCCGCAAACTCATCTTGCAAGTCGCAGATGTGCTGGAAAAGAAAGGCAAAGAAGTGATGCAAGCACAGGTGAGGGAGACGAGCTGTCCGGAAGCATTTGCGCACTTCAACTTGCGATCTACGGCATGGATTCGAGAGATAGCATCTGCGACAACTGAATTGAGAGGCGTCGTGGCGCAGAATGCGAGTGGAGAGGGTGGAGAAGACGTAGGCGGATTGACAATCACGGTTCGAGAGCCGATGGGGGTTGTGTTGATCATCCCGCCGTAAGTGATCATCTGAATAACCCTACTCGCTAGATGACGGAATCTCAGGATTAATTGTTGCAGATGGAATGGTGCAGTGATACTTCCCGTCCGAGCACTGAGTATGGCTCTCGCAGCTGGCTGTACCGTAGTTGTCAAGGCCTCAGAACTCTGCCCGCATACACATCACTTGCTGCTTGAAGCTTTTGAAGAAGCAGGCATTCCATCTGGTGTCATTAACATGATCCAAGCCCGTAGAGAGGACGCTGCTGCCGTTACTGAAGCAATCGTCGCGCATAAGGCAATCCGAAAAGTAGACTTCATCGGCAGTGCCGCCGTGGGTAGCAAAGTTGGTCAATTATGCGCAAAATATCTGAAGCCTGTATTGATGGAGCTTGGTGGAAAGGGCCCAGCATTGGTCCTTGAGGACGCCGATCTGGAACAGGCGGCGAAGCTTTGTGCTATGGGTGGTAAGTCGTTTCCCGGTGACGCATATAAGCATAGGAGGTATTAATCGTGGCCAGCTGTTGCGGACCACGGCCAGCTCTGTTTTTCTACAGAGCGTATCATTGTCCATTGCGCGATTTATGATGATTTCGTTAGGCACCTCACCGCCGTGTTCTCGCACATACCTGGCGCCGGTGACGCTGTTACCAAACAGTCTGCGAAGGCAAGTCGAAGTACTACAGGCACAGAACGTGCGAACTTTATTATATGGCATTCAATAACTTAGATTAGCACGCCTATGACGTTCTCAGCGATGCACAGGACAATGGTGCTATTTTCTTAGCTGGCGGTCTCCAATACCTTAGTGAAACGAGCCTCAAGCCCACCCTCGTTACTAACGTGTCGCGCAACGCGCGCATTTTCGATGAAGAAACATTTGGACCATCTGCATCGGTATATATGGCCCAGGACGACGATGATGCCGTTGCAAAGGCAAATGATTCGGCGTACGGACTGAATGCAGCCGTGCATAGCAGGAGCTGGGAACATGCTTTTGAGATTGCAAAGCAACTGGAGTATGGACAGGTGCATATTAATAATGTCACCTGTACGGATGCTCCTGGGGTACCAATCAAGGGTGTAAAGGGCTCAGGGTGGGGAACTTCCAATAGCATTTGGGGTATTGAAGAGTTCAGCGTTCAAAAATCTGTGTACTTTCACCCTACAGGAGGATTAGGCATGCTCGCTAGGCATTGAGCACAGAAAAGATGGTATTAGATGAAGCTCTAGCGAGAATTAACTGCTTGGTGGTGGATGAAGCACGTTCATAGGGTCGTCTACTTACAGAAAGTGGGAAAGTCACGAGCCTCAAAGTCAAGTACTTAGCTGACGGAAGCATTTGTTCCCAAATCAACACTGTAAGGTGCGAGCACAATACTGCGACAGTGAAGCAGATTCTGGCTCATCCGGTTCAGAAACTTAAGTTAGCACGAAGGTTTTTCCTACGCTATTTGGGCCCAGTCCCTGCCCGTCCATGACCCCCTGATTGTACATAACCAGCCAACTTACCTTTTTCCGCAAGGGCACAAGAGATAGGGAAGATACAGCTCGTGTATCCATCCAGCCTCGTCGCACATTTGGTTCAGCCCCAAAGCAATGCAAATATACCCTTACACAGTAACATGAAACAAGGGCGGACTAGGACATCTGCAACTGCCGAATAGAAAATCAAACTTCTCGATCTTTCGGTTGGCTCATTTGGACTTTACTGAGTCTGGGAGAGAATTCTCTTAAATGGGCTCGCTTGACCATAACATTGGGTGTACGTGCGAAGCAGATATTCCTCAGTTCGATCATAAAGCGAACAGGAGTGACCATGGCTCGAAGCTGGCGCTTGGCGATCTAGATTATTCTTGCTAAATGAGGGAGCACAATCCGGCGGCATCACCGCCAATTCAGAATCTTCAATGGGTGCCCATGTAGCGGTCTTGTCAAAACTTGGCCCTGATAACAGGCTTTCGTCGAGACTATCCTCGCGAAGGCCTGGAGGTCTTCCTCATCGATGCATGGTAATGGACTGTGGAAGACATGTTATTGTGTGAAGGGCGTTTTCGGCTCCCAACATCGCCTAGTAGACAGTTCAAGAAGCTATCCTCGGGTTACTGCGCCTGCAATTTCTGCTAGATATATTACCCTGACCGTAACCTGACCGTGGCCCGTTGTCTACCAACGCGCATTAATGAGCAGTACTTCGTTTGTGTTCTGGGTAGTGCGGTCCAAGAGTGATTCGAGACTATCTCCACAATATTTCGTGCCAGTCCGACATAGACAAATACCTGTCGACAGCCAAGGTTACTTATCATTCTCCGAAAACACGCTTGATTTGACTCACGAGCTAATACCCTAGTAGTCAATAACCGGCACGATAGTCATAATATATGCCAGCCTCAATACATTCGTACACGTCGAGGATATCGTTCACGTTGTCTCTGACCTTCAAGGAAGATCCATTCATCGTTATGCTTCGCATCTCTTGTAGGCAATAGCTCCGTACATACGATACAGCCTAATACGGTGGCGCGTTTTCGAGATTACGAGGGACAAGCTCAGCGCCGGTCTCGAAGACCGGGCCCCGCCGATATACACTGAGAAAGCGGGTGTTGGAAGCTAGGACTGAATTCCAGAGCGCATAGAAACGTTGGCGATGAAGTCAGAATTTCATTGACAGTTCTCTTGATCGCATCTATACCAATCAAGGCAATAGCGAGGAGAAAATCTGAGTCCCTTTAATAGGTTATTGATGACTAGAATCGTCCACTGCACCAATGGAGGGTAAAACACCTAGCATTCGCTATCGCCAAGGTTTGGAGCCCAACCACGATGTGCCCAGATACAAATTGATGACTATCGCAAAAACATAACGCTACTCTACGTTAGATCTATGAGGAGTCTCAGGATCATCCCAAACCAGAACAATCTACTTCGGGAGAACATGATTTTAGATAAGCGGAGATCCTGAAAAACCAATTTTTGGTGGTTCGTCGAAAGATGTGGAACATTTATATAGCTAGTAGTTCTCCATTGCAAGGAGTGGAAGCTCCCTAATGACCAACTGGAGAGGCCCGTAGCGATGTTCTAGCAAAGCCAGCGTGGCAACATCCAGTCGATCGACAACGCACGAAGAGTTGGTGACACCAAGTTAATTTCGGTTTCGGGCAACGACTCCAAGATGAGTTGGAACGTTCTTCCCAATCAGTAGCTAAGATGAGGCGCACTGGGAAAGTTATAAGGCAAGTTTGCTTTGGAACTATGGGATGGGCGGATCCTTGTTTTAGTCTACGTTTAGCCCGTGAAGGGCGCGCAATGGGGAAAGCTCAAGCGCAGGCGATGTGTGCTGCCGTGCTCATGCATAGTAAGGGAAGAAACTCATCCTTCAGGGTTCATGCCATCGAGCGAACCCTTTGCCGAGTATCATCTGGGTGTGTTCCGACATCAAACCAGCTATCCAGGGATTCCGTACTCCTAGTTGCTGACAGGTATTCAAATATGTAGTCCCAGGATGTTTCAGTGCTTTTCACTAAAATGATACACAAGCGTATCTGGCACTCGCATCACCTTCACGACGGCTCTTCGAATCTATAGCGCACGGTCATCTTGATGCTGTCGACTTCGCATCGCCATCCTGGGTACTACTTGCTGTCAGCAAATGCCGTAATTTCCGACCCATAGCACAGTTTGCCAGGAGTTCTGGCTACTCACCTTGGCTCTTGCCCACACTAAGACCGAATCACCCTCCTTCAAAACGTCAAAGAAACCCTCGCCAGTGCCCGTGCCCTGGCTGCCTTCCCAGTCGCCCGGGGTCCACACCACTCGGTAGTCGATATATTGCCGCTGCGCTACCTTATTCCCTTGTAGGTACCAGGCAATGGGGGACTCGCCTTCCTGTGGGCCGACTGATGCACTCAATGACCGTTCATCAACAAGTTTATGTCCCCTGGGTAGCAAGTGGTCCTGCAACTCCTGTGGATTATGATATTCCCTGTCCCAGAACGGAAGTTTGTCCAGAGTGAGAAATAGCGGGCCCGGTCTGAAAATAGACACCTCCAGCCAAGACGAGGTATTGAATGTGCCAATCGTGTTTTGGGACGTCCACCCTTGATCTTTGCTCTTGATTTCGAAGTCGATCTGTTTGACTTTGAGCGTCACGCTAGGTCCAGAGAGGCGGCATATAGTGTTACGACTGAGGATTTCAGCAGGCAAGCAAACGCGCGCGCTTGTAGCGGAGCCCATAACTGCCTCGGCCACGACCTGGCGGCCTCCGCTAACGAACTCAAGAACAGGCTCGTAATGCGCGTAGTCCAAGATTTCGAGAACCAGCTCCGTGGGTAGACCCAGTGATTTGAGCAAGGCGCGTGAGACACAGATATCTGCGTAAGACACTATGGACGTAATGTCACGATCATACTGGCGACTTTGGCGAGGTTGTAATTTGGAAGCTTGAGGGGCTGTATTGTCGCCGTTAGAGGTCAGATAGTTGAAGCCGGCGCTCATCAGGTTGAAGAGGCTATTCATTTCCGGGATATAGTGTACGTGAAAGGTTGTTGAAGTGTTGTTCCTGCACTGTGAAGGCGACAGTCGGTGACGTCGGCCCACGTCTTGAGCTTTGGGCAAAGCAGACTAACCATTCACGGACTAATGCAACTCCAAGCGAGACGTTACATTGCGGCAACGTACCGCTTCCACGGACACAACTGCGCGCTCGCCAATATAGATCTTATAACATAGCCGCAAGAGGCTATGACACTCACGTATGCAGGCCAACAACAGTTTTAAATAGCTTCATACTAGTCCTGTGTGCACGACACCGGTAAGTTAATGGCCAAGCTCCTAGTGAATAATGGGAGGCTATCTATTCACTGCATTCCTGGTATGTCGCTCCGCTGACGGTGTTTGGATAAGCCTGTTGATGCTGTCGTAGTATCTCATACTTGTCCATTGAGATTAGATGCGGGCAGCATTCGTAGCTCGGGAAGGAATTGTTGCGGCAATACCAGCTTGTTCACATACATGGTCCAGGTCAGATACCTACGCTTGTTCCAAAGGTAGGCCATGTGGCCGTTGTATGTCCCTTGAACATTCTCATGATATATTTTCATACGGTAATCAAGCCTATCTCCATTATAGGGCTACAGGCACACCACAAGGCCTACAACTGCGGCAACAACTGCCCACCCCAACCCACTAACATCCCGCTTCCGCCCAACACCCTGAAATTCATCAACCCCCGCCTTCGATGGTGGCGGTACGCTCCCAGCCTTCGTCTGTCCTCCTCCACTAACGCTACTCTTATCACCCGTACTCCCCTGCACACACTGACTTGTGCCATTCCTGAACATACGGTCTACAACACCCTTCCACACCATCGTTACGTCGTTGATCATAGGTGCGGTGTAGAACATGCGGCAGTCAGCAGCCTCGTAAATGAACTCGAGCGGCGTTTTAGAAGGGTCGTCGCGACGGAGGTTGTCCTTCAGATTGATACCGCCAGCAGGTCGGTCGCCGCTGTATGCGGTGCGTCTGAATATTTGCTCTGCGAACGCGGTTCTACCAAGGGAGGTCTGATTCCACTGGGCTTGTTGCTCGGGGGAACCGAGGCTACGGTGAATGTCAGAAAGTTTGATCTAGTGAGAGAGTAGAGGCAGGTTTACAAGTAGACGATCTGCGTGCGCGTTTGTACATCGTCGTAGGAAAAAGATTGAGCGCCTTTGGTGCCTCCAATGCCTTGCATGGGGCCAGCTTTCGGCTGACCGCCGACAGCCAGAGTGCGGACGCCGCCTTGATTTTTGAGGAGTTCAGAAACGATGGTACATGTTGAGGAGCACATGCCATCGTGGAGCTATTGCACATTAGCTTGGGGGCTAGGGGTAATGGAAATCAAGGCTTACCATGACAATATCGTGCGCCTTGAAGGGCTGCGGTGTTCTTGTCTCATTCGCATTCTTTAAAAAGCCAATGACCGAGAAACCCGGATACGTATAGCTCACTTCATCGGTGAAGTTGTATCTGAGGGTCGTAGTGAACTTATCACTATTGACCGTCTCAGGGCCGAACATCTGTTCCCAGCTACCGAGTGCCTTGTTATCAATGTCAAGTTGGTGCTGGAAGCTGAAACCGCTCGTGAATAGGGAGATGTCGTTCATTGTGAGCTGGCCAAAAGCCTCTTTGAAAGCCATCGAATTGCTCTGTACAAATGTTTTGTTGGCATTGAAGTCCCGAGTCATCTGACCAACAACGTTAAGAGCGTTGTTTGCGCGGAATCGCGTTCCACCAAACGGGTCCTGGTCGGCTTGCGGAAACACCTGTTTGAAGGAGTCATAGCCAAGAATTGCGTTGCCTCCACCGTTTCCTCGAAGGTCAAAGATCATCTTGGTCTTGCCGGCTCTGACTGACATGCGGATGAAGTCGCGCATGATGTTCTGATAGAGCTGAACATCGGGCGACTCGTATGAAGGCATGCTCATGACAGCAACGTCCTGAGATGTGTTAGTTTGTTCCACCTTGACGAATGAGCGAGCTTACATCATAACCAGTATCATTGATCCAGTAACCGCCAAGTGACAGATTCGGATGTATGAGCACCGCCTTCGGATACCCAACATGCGATGGTATAGGGTTCTGTGTTGGGACAGTCGTGTTGGTGGCATTGAAGGCAGTGCTAGAAGCTGCGGTCGTGACAGCAGGGCCGGAGCAGAACTTATTGAAGAAGGTCGACCCATCGATGACGCCCGTGAAGTTTCCAAGAACAACCGCTACGTTCATGGTTGACTTGGCCGTACCATTGGCGAAAGCCATCGTCGTGTTTGGTCCCTGATATATGCCCGTTCGGAACGATCCAAGGAAGTTTACACCGGAGGCAATGAGCGCCTGGCTGGGGAAAAGGGCGTTCCATCGCGTGTCTGCATCGTGGAAGTCAGCTTGTATAGCGACTGTCTGTAGGTATTCCTCAACTCCTACACCGTTGATTGTTCGCACAGGGGAAGGCTCGAATGAAGTGTTGTTCTTCGCAAGCTCTAGGTCTCGGTAGGCATAGATCTCCGGCAATTGACTCCCATCGGATGAAACAGAGACGAGTTCTGTTCCAGCCGGTCGTTGGAATTGCATCACCCCGGCGAGGATGTCTGGTTGCCACGCAAGATGATTGTCATAAGCGCGAGTAAACAGCTTGTTCAGCTCTGATTGGAAGTCGTACTCGCTGTTGAAGCCATTATCGGCCAAATGCTTCTTCATACTGTCCATTTCTCTCATAAGATCTAATGGCTGCTCTGTGTAGTCTGCTGGAGGGTTTTTCAGAAAAGCAATGTTGCTTTGCCACTCGAGATACAGCTTCAGATCATCGATGAGCTGCATATTGCCTTTCTGATCCAATGGTACCGACTGCAAACACTTGACTGCCAACTCTGCCGGGATGACCTTTCGATTGCCCGAGGGAACGGCTTTTACCGCGCTGCTGACAGCAGCACATGGTTCCGCGAGTCCTGGAATATCTGACATTGTGGGTATGGAGGTGGTCTTCGGAGGTTGCGATGTCTTTGAGGGTCGAGTGCTGTTGTCGACTGCTGCGGAGACTACGTCTAAGGACGTCATGTTTTCCATCTCGTCGATATCGATGCTGGGTCCTTTCGGCACTCCGTACAGCATGTATGGGTTCGATTTGGCCGCCGCAAGTGCGAGCGAAGCGCTCAGAAGCACTATTGTCGGAAGCATGGTTGCAAGTTTACGTACAGTGTGTAGATAGTAGACCGTGTAAGTTATGGCCCAGAACAGTTTTCTTGAAGCCTCCTCTTTTCACGAACGAGTCAAGAATAATTAGTATATTAGTTGACTATAGCGGACCGGCGCTGTCTGTAAATAGTATCTATGAGGAAGAAGATGACGCGAGGTCTATCGCAATCACAACTACAATGGGAAGTAGCAATACAATGAAAACGTGCAAGGCCATACAGTGCAAGACACTCTACGCAATATAATAACACCACCCATGAAGTTCTCAAGATAGCGAACGTAGCTGTAATTATGAACCTCAGGAGGTATCCGGGCCCTGAGACCGTTCCCATAGATAGGGTGGTTCAGCCTGTAGCATGAGTGTCGCATGGTCAATGCTAGAGCTTTCGTTGCGCAGCTAAAACGCGAAGTTGGAGGATACGAAACTCTATACGCGCCATCGCTCTGAGCGCCGCAATGGTAGGACAAACAAACATCGTGTGTGAGCCCGTCGAGGGTGCCGCACGGCTACGATGGCACCGCATTACGCTATATCGGACGTGCTGTACCCATGTGTTCGGGCGGGGCCTGCAAATTTTTGAGAGTGTAGTGGTGTGGTTATGTGGCAGTAGTTAGACGATGATCGCCGTTCGAAGCTGAGCGACTAACCCTTTTGGGGATGTCTATCTCTAGTAGCGCAGGCATACACTCATCAGAATATTTCAAGTCCCCGTCGTCCTTGATAGTGAGAGATGGTGTGCGCGTGGCTTTGTTTCAACTACAGTGACGAGTGACTGTACCTAGTTGCCGCTGAAAGGTGGGCAAGACCCTATGAGAATCTCTGCATCTCTTCTGAGCTTAGAAAATTGCCAGCCACAGATATACCGAGATGCTGGACGAGGAAAGCTTGCGATGATTGCACCATTCTTTGACTCTGATGAATGTCAGATCATTATGCTAAGAAGTATTTGTTAGTAGTGTTGAAGTCTCGTGATGTTCGTCCTCGGCGCTATCACTCTCCAACTCGACCGCGTTTCACTAGGAGAACACGTCGTGTTTGTGTTGGGGAAGTTCTGTGTGCTGTGTCATCCAAGGTCTACACTACCGCGGTACCGCGAGACAGGCGTACTCGTTGTTGCACTATAGTAATCGCAAACTTTCTCATTCTTGTATTGTGCCTTGCAAAAGTTCTGCCTCCACCCTTCCGCAGTACTAGGCATTAATACATATGTATTCAGGTAATCCGTGTACTATAGGGTTTTAATTATCAGCCTTATCACCCTAGTAACAGCTTAGTGCCCTATTTTAATATCTACTAGGCCTAGAAATTGCATATCTAACGGATCTTAACCTATCAACAGTATTTTATCGTACATAGATTGGCTGAGAATATAAGAGTCAATGCCTAGTACAGCGGAAGGGTGGAGGCTGAACTTTTGCTAGGCACCGATAGTAAGCTCCGAGTGTCGGTATGTCTTAAAAGCTATGGGTATGAAGCAATACCAGCCAGCAATCTTTCACGGACTGCCTATTTCTGATGCATACCACTCGTTGCGTTGTTAACGTGCGATGTACGGTCGTAACGGCTCGTGGAACAATTCCTATTAGCTATGTTGTGTATGTTCGATCTAAGTGTACGAGGGATCTCTTACTTCAACAGCGCCATGGTGTAAGATAGCGGATGATTATAGATTCGAACGAAAGTGCTACGTCGAGTCCGAGCGAAAACAGGACTAGGCCGTAATCATCGTAATGAATGCACTCGAAAGCTTCGTACCTGATCAGTCTTGTCATAGACCTAGTCCGTAAGAATCTCCGCAACGTTTTCGTTGATCGCGGTTGTGATAGGACCAGTCGTGTACTGGTATCGCTCCATGGCGAAGCGAGGCTACGATTGCGGTCCTAGTTGGTGTTATATCGAACCAGCATTACTTTAGAGATGTGGTGTGCCCAGCGGCGTTCCTCGCGTACGCACAATCTAAAGCGCGTATGTGCTGGCGTAGCTTTAGCTCTCAAAACGTACAATACGACTATGTGAGTAAAGGTTAGCAGATGCAAGCGTAGCACCAATACTGCACCGGAGAAATGTAGTCTAGTCAATGGAGAACTTAAAGAGCATCCTGAGCCATTCATATAGGTGAGTAACACACGGTTGCATGTGACTGCTAATGTTTGGTAATCAAGCAGTCCCCCAATAATTGATTTAGAAGGACGGTCGACTGGACCTTTGAATAGGTATCTAGCACTCACTAGACACTCATCGACTAATTTGAAACTCTAGTTCCATCTGCACACTACGTTCAACATGAAGCTCTTCACGCCTTTGATCGCTACTGTCACCCTGGTTGCGGGTGTAATCGCTGCGCCTGTCGTTGAGCTATCCTCACGAGAATCATCGATAATTCCACAGGAACCAGTCGATCACAAACTGTACGATCGTGGCCGATGCCGAGTCCGCTCTGGTAAGTTGGGAATCGCGGTGGTGCTGAGACGTCGCTAATATGTCCCTGGTGTGCTATACTTCAGCTGCTTCGTCTGAAGTGTGGCCCACAACCAGTGTGTCACAGCTCTCGTGATATCCTGGGTTATGACCAAGCGGCATTGATGTTTCTCATGGCGGAAAAACGTCACACGCTGCCATCCACACTCTGAAAGCATTCTCAGCGGGCGGCTGAGAGAGCGCGACGTGACGGCGTGGGGAAAGCCAGCACGTGTCTAGCGTGCTATGGTCCGTGCACAATGTTTACCAACAGCACCACACGAAGACGGGAGCCCATATTACTTACCAACTAACCACACTGAAGCAGCGAAAATGTCTGCCGCCTCGCCGCGGAAGTCGACGCGCGCCGCCGCGACGCGTCGAAAAGCGCCCATCATCGACGACGACTCGGAAGGGGAAGAAAACCAGGCACCAAAGCAAGAGGTGGATGAGCAAGACGACTTTTCGCCAGCACCCGCACCACAGAAGCGAGCACGAGGACGACCAAAGAAAGTTGCTGGCGCGGCAGCGACTCCAAAGCCAGCAGCGACACGAAGAGCACGGCAACCCCGTGCAACGGCGTCGGTGGAGCCAACAGAGTTGATCGAACCTACACAGGTATTCAATCCACCCACGGAAAGTCCCGCAAATTCCACGTCGGCGATATCACCACGGAAGCGAACCACGGCGGCGAGGAGCCGCAAGTCGCGCGTATTGGTAGCGGAAGATTCGGCGGTGGAGGATTCAATTTTGCCTACCCCACAGCCGTCAGAGCCGTCAGAGACGCCGGATCAGAGCTTGCTACAGTCAGACGCAACTGTGATTAAGTCGGAACCTCTTGAAGAACACGAACCCCAGCTGGAACCGGAGCAGTCTACTATCGTGCCTGACGCACCCCTCGCAGATATCACCGAGATCGCCGTCAACGAACGAATACCCGTACCGACGTCACATGCCGATCCCGACGCCCGACCCGACGCCCGACCCGACGCTACAATGGCATTCAGTACAAAACACACGGTGCTAGAAAAGCCAATGGACATTGTGGTTCGCAAGAGGCTTGCCGGCATCCCTTCGACCCATCAGTCGGATATTCCGCAGCAGCGAACTGTGATTGAATGGCTAGTTCTGACCAATTTCAAGAGTTACGCTGGGGAACAACGAGTTGGACCTTTCCATCGCTCCTTCTCCGCCGTTGTGGGACCGAATGGATCGGGAAAATCCAACGTCATTGACTCATTACTGTTTGTCTTCGGTTTCCGCGCAAGTAAGATGAGGCAGGGCAAGATCTCAGCCCTTATTCACAACTCAGCCGCATTCCCTGACCTCGACTACTGTGAGGTCGCAGTGCATTTTGAAGAAGTCAAGGACCTCCCTGAAGGAGGTTGCGAGCTCATCCCGGATTCCAAGCTGATCGTTTCTCGGAGAGCCTTCAAGAATAACACCAGCAAATACTACATCAACAACAAGGAGTCATCGTTTACAGTAGTAACCAGCCTGCTGAAGGGACGCGGTGTTGACCTGGACCATAAGCGATTCTTGATCTTGCAGGGTGAGGTCGAATCGATCGCACAGATGAAGCCAAAAGCCCAGGGTGAACATGACGACGGCCTCCTTGAGTATCTCGAGGATATCATTGGCACATCACAGTTCAAGACACCTATTGAGCATGCCATTACCGAGACAGACGAACTCAACGAATTGTGTCAAGAAAAGGAGCGACGGGTAAAGATCGTAGAGAAGGAAAAGGATGGCCTCGAAGACAAGAAGAACGCAGCTCTTGCCTACATTCAAGATGAAAATGAGATCGCATCGAAGCAATCGGCACTATATCAGATATACGTCTCTGAGTTCGACGACCACATTCATGCCACTGGCGAGTCTGTAGTAAAGATGCAAGCCCAGCTGGATGATGAACTCCAGAAACATCAAGGTAACGAAGAAGGCATTAAAGAGCTCGAGAAGCAGTACAAGAAGGGTTCAAAAGAGTGCGAGCGGTTAGAGAAGCAGGCCCAGGAACTGCAGAAAGAGGTTGCTAAGATCGACAAGGAGACTGTCAAGTTTGAGGAGAAGAAGAAATTCATGACCGGAAAACAAAAGAAGCTCGAGAAGACGAAGGAAACCAGTAAGCATGGCATTTCTGAGGCTACAACAAATGCGAGACAGTATGCATCTGATCTGGAGGGCTATGCCGAGGATATGGCAGCGTTAGAAGAGAAGATGGCGGCCGAAGAAGAGGAGCTTGAGGCTATTCGTGCCAGTCTCGCAGGCAAAACCCAGGACCTTTCAGATGATATCGCAGCGAAGCAAAAGTCTCTCGAACCTTGGACAGCCAAGATCAACGAAAAGCAATCTGCAATCGCTCTCGCTCAAAGCGAGCTTGACATCATTCGCGAGAAGGAGAACGCGGGCGCAAAAGGCATTGCAGAGATTGAAGCCAAGATCGCTGCCTTGCAGAAAACCAAGCAGAACAAACTCAGCGAGCTAGAGCAATGCAAGGCGGAACATAACAAAGCAGAAAAAGAAGCTCAAAAGGTGCAGTCGAGACTCGACCACTTGGCACAGCGAGAGCCTATTCTCAGATCAAAGCTATCTGGTGCCAGACAGAATGCCACTGAAGCGCGTGCGAGCCTCTTGGAAACCCAGAATCAGGGCAATGTTCAGGACAAGTTAATGAAACTCAAAGACCAAGGACGTATCAACGGTTTCCATGGACGACTTGGCAATCTAGGTACTATTGACCAAAAGTACGATATCGCCATATCAACGGCTTGTGGTCAGCTGGATCATTTCGTTGTCGATTCAGCTGAAGTTGGAGAGCAGTGCATCGACTACCTCAGGAAGAACAACCTCGGTCGAGGCACCTTCCGTCCTCTCAATCGTCAACAACAACGAGACCTCTCGCCCATTGAAACACCCGAGAATGTGCCACGACTATTCGATCTCGTCAAGCCAAAGGACGACAAATTTAAATTAGTTTTTTACAATGTTCTACAGGATACACTTGTTGCAAAAGATCTTGATCAAGCTAACCGTGTTGCATATGGCGCAAGGCGGTGGCGTGTCGTCACTATTAACGGCGAGCTGATTGAAACAGCTGGAACCATGAGCGGTGGTGGAAATCGCGTATCGAAGGGAAAGATGTCATCGAAACTTGCTGCCAATGTCACGAGTACTCAAGTGGCCAAACTTGAAGAAGATAGAGATGCCCTTGAACAGAGCTACGTTGAGCTCCAAGAACAGCAGCGGGACCTAGAAGCGCAGCTTCGCAGTTTGAATGCACAGATACCTCAGCTAGAGACGAGAGCTCAGAAGTTCGCCTTAGAGTTTGAGAGTTTCGACCGAAACATTGCTGACTCCGAACGACGAATCAAGGAACTCAGCGCAGAACAAGCCTCAGTAAAGTCGGACAAGGCCAGGATCTCGAAGCTCGAAAAAAGCATTGCTTCAGCTGAGATGGAAGTCTTGAAACTGCATGCGGAGACTGCTGAGGTAGAGGCTGAGATCAAAGAGCTGCAGGAAAAGATCATGGAAATCGGTGGTTCCAAGCTACGAACCCAGAACGCCAAGGTTGCTGATGTGAAAGGCCAGATTGACTCTCTTGCTGATATGACATCGAACGCAGAGGTGTCAAAGTCAAAGGAGGAAAAGCAGCTTGCCAAGCACGAGAAGGCTCACGCTGATGCGGTCAGGGACCTTGAAAAACTTGCACGGGATGCCGAGAAGATAGAGCAGGACATGGAAGCACTCAAGCAGAGTGCTGCAGGTATCAGACAACAAGCTGAGGAATCCCAGGAAGCTTTGGAAGCGACCAAGGAGGAGTTACAGGCTCTCAAGACCGAACTTGACGATAAGACGGCTGCGTTGAACGAGACACGTGCCATTGAGATTGAGATGCGCAACAAGCTCGAAGATAGCCAAAAGACCCTTAACGAGTTTACGAGGAAGCAGCAAGCATGTCGTGAGAAGCTGTCTAAGCTATCGTATCAAAGCATCAGTGATCTGGGAGGGGAACAGGAACCGGAGGGTGCAGGTCTCACGGAATACACTAAGGACGAACTTCAAGACATGGATAAGGACGATATCAAAGACGAGATCGCCGCTCTCGAAAGGAAGATTGAGAATGTCACTGTCGATCTTACTGTACTAGCCGAATACCGGAAGCGCACCGAAGAGCATGCCGAACGCACTCGTTCACTCGATGAGGCTGTCGCTGCCCGTGATACTTCAAAGAAAAAGCTTGACGAGCTCAAGCAGTTGCGCTTGGTTGGCTTCATGGAGGGGTTCGCTATCATCACCGCGAAACTAAAGGAAATGTACAACCTCATCACCAACGGCGGTAACGCGGAGTTGGAGTTGGTCGACTCGTGGGATCCTTTTGCGGAAGGGATCAACTTCAGCGTTATGCCGCCCAAGAAGAGCTGGAAGAGCATCTCAAACCTTTCGGGTGGAGAGAAGACATTAAGTTCGTTGGCGTTGGTTTTCGCGCTACACCACTATAAGCCGACACCGTTGTATGTCATGGACGAAATCGATGCTGCGCTGGATTTCAGAAATGTAAGTCTGAATTGGCACGGGGAACACCCCCTGCTCCTCCCAGGGGAATGCCAGGCTAACGTGCATAGGTCTCCATCATTGCGAGCTACATCCAGCAGCGCACGAAGAACGCACAGTTCATTGTCATTTCGCTGCGCAACAATATGTTCGAGCTTTCCGCGCGTCTAGTCGGCGTGTACAAAGTCAATCACATGGTATGTGCTTCAACCCTCCTGTTCTTACAGCGTCACTAACGACCCTACAGACAAAGAGTGTGACAATCGAGAATCGGGACTACATCAAGAGATAGCATGCTTTCCTTATCATGCTTCTTCCGGTAGCCATTGCTGGGTGTCGGGGTTTTCGGGACACATCGGAGTCGGCGTTTAGGCGGGACGACAGCGTTGGGTTCGCACGGCCTAGATGGCACAGCATGATTGGGAGACAGGAATGGGGGTTGTTGGAGTTGCTTGGAATTACGATATCCCCTTGATGATGGTGTATAGTGCAACGAAAAGACATGAGATCTTCAAGCCAAACTGCCAAACACGAAGGTGAATCGATGATGCGTTAGCCACAAGCTCTAGAATGCATCATCCCATACCTGCTGGTCTGTCTGGAACTTCAGGGATTCTGAGTAGTCTTTGCGCAAACACCGGCACATCGAACACGAACTTGAGGCATCATCGCTTGTGGGCGTAGACATGTCACGTGCCAAGCGGATGGCCGGGCCCGGGCGGGCCCGGGCTTACCACGTGCGTGCCGGCGACCCGTAGTCCGACCCACTGGCACTCAGCCACACGACGCCTCGTCTACACAATTACCGCAACGTATGTATAGCAGATACTAAACGTCCTATCACGCTTCGGCAAGGCGTTTGCCTTTTTCGCAATCGCAAGCGGGCACCATAACGGGCGAAAAACGCGCTGGGCCATCTTGGCACCCAACATGGCCAAAATACAATCGGTTTCCGCGTATGTATACGCAACGAGCCCGAAGCGGTCGCGCTACAATGCTGCACCTTGCGACTCGTAGGATGGTCTTACGTGCCACTGTGCACACTTGCCCTATGTGAACAGTCGGCGATGCAGCCAATAAGGATCTTGGCTGGCGCGCAGTGTCCGAAGCGTCGGACATTTGGCGACAAACACAGACCCTACCAAAAGACTCCGACACTGCCTTCTACCGCTGTAGGGCAAAGTCGACAGCTGGGCAACGGAGTCGCAACGGACTGCCGTACGCTATGGCGCGTCTGCTCGAGCACGAGAGGGCGCAGTGATATAAGAGACTGTCCCTCGGGCTGTCCCGTCCTTCATCAGCACACAACGCCAGCTTTCGCTTCCTTTTCCTACAGTCCTTCGCTCTCTGCAGCTTCATCGGCAATAATTCTTACCGTCATTCCTTAATTCGCAGTCTCTGATTATATCGCATTTCAGTCCATTCTACATATTCGACTTCTTCTAAACATGCGCTCTTACGCCGTCGTCGCTCTCTCCGCCCTCGTGGCCTCCGCCGCCGCCCTGGGCAAGGCAGTCGTCAAAAACAACGGCGAAGACACCATATACGTGTGGTCAGTCGGTGCTGAGATTAGCGAGAAGCAGACTGTGGAGCCTGGTACGCCCTCATCCCCATCCAGCCCCCACCGCTCCCAGCGCTAACATCCCCAACAGGCAAATCCTGGTCCGAGAAGCTCCACACAGACCCTACCACCGGCGGAATCGCCATCAAGATCACCACTAAGGACGAAGGTATCTTCAACGGCGCACCGCAGCAGATCTTCGCATACAACCTCGTCGACGATGCGGTGTGGTATGACCTTAGCACCGTGGATGGAAACCCCTTCGAAGGCCAGCACATCACCGTCACCAACCGCCGCAACCCCACCATCGACTGGCCCGAGGGCACTAACCCCGGCGGCGAGTTCAGTCAGATCAAGGCTGGTGACAGGGAGAAGGATGTTGTGTTCCTTGTTGGTGCGGGAGAGTCGTAGGACAATAATGGTGGAGAGATGATACCCTTTCTTTGGTTACGACACCCTTCTCAGATTTATCTTCGCATGGTCAGGGTGTTGGTCTATTCATGTATATCTACTTTGTGGGCATTTACTTTGTGGCAAGCATCAGAAGAAATCGATGATCAGCATCAACATACAACAAGAATTGCACAGTGAACTCTGATTGCTTAAAGCGCTCACAAACTTGTGATCTGCCACCTCTCGTCCATGCGCCTTAGGCGACCCTTCCCTCACAGCTTCTCTATCACCTCGTGCCTCTCAATAGCTTGTCTCACCTACTCCCCAACCCATCTACCCTTGGCAGTAACACTGCAGACCTGAACCTCCAGTCAGCCCATTTGATATCTTCAGTACCTAAACCAATTTCGAGTATACGCACCCGCATACCTTCAGCAGCCTTGCAGCCGTAGACTTTATCCCTAACGAGTCGACCTCGAGCCTTGCGGCAGGCATCCTGTCGAATAGTTGCGTGTTTTACCAACGACCTTGCTAGTGTATCTACAAGCGAGTGAAGGGGTGGAGACGAGGACAAGGAGCAAGATCATCGAGATGAGGTCGGATGATTGCGTGGTGGATTGATCCAAACCTGTGCGTTGCCTGTCTATCAGTGAGAAAGCAAGATGCTAGAAAAGGAAGAAACGAAGATGATAATGATAGTACGATCTTGTACCTAGTGTGCCGGCAGATGAGCGTTCTGAAGTGCCTAAAGAAAATTGAGGAGTTTGGCCTTATAGGGAAAGCTGACATCGTCTAAACAGTGAGCGGGATGAGCTGAGCTGTTTGCACATTCGCTCTTTTAGACCTTTGATAGCGGTGTGAGAGTAAATGGCAAAAGCCGTCCTAAGGAGTGGTCCAGATTGTGCTGTATAATAGTTTGTGTACACTCGGTGTAAGTGTATGCCCTCCTATTATAGCGTTTATTTCCCCTCTTGCTTAAAGGTTTGCTACGCCGACCCCTCCATCGCCTCCACCCTCGCCTTAAGGGACTCTCAAGGAGAATACTAGCGCGGCCGAGAACGGAGTGGATGGTATCGTAGCCTGCATTCTGTCCAGGTAGCTCCGTGAGATAGAATTCAGTCCTGTTGTGGACGAGTGTTGTGGTCGGATGCTGTAGAGGGTGATAGCACCAATCATGATATCCACTGGATGCTCTCTTATTGCATTGTTTTGCTTTCCTTGATCGCTACTTGTGCTCTTGCTGTGAAGATGCTCATTTTTTCGAAGGTGGATATTTAATTTATGAGGCCAGGAATTAGGTATTTACTAATCACTCCGGTGGTTCTGAAAACGAGTATCTTCTTGGGAGTGTCTGTTGGTAGGTGTAAGCGTAATTGCGTGATACTGGCTTGCGACTTCGAATCCAAGAGCGGAAGCGGAGTTGAGGACAATAGTTGACTGGGGCGGCCTGAGGTGCTCACCTTGATGATGATTAAGGGGAGAATAGAAAGGGTTGGAAAAATTGCACGGTAGATCCAAAGGCTATCCTTCGAATTGTGAGCTAAGTACTTTGGATGTGCCGCACTTTTCCCCGGGCTATGCCTGACCCTAGACTTTGCATACACGCTCTGTTTACAAGAACGTACGTGATTCGAGACTAGTCATCACGGCTCGGAAGGAATGCGTAGCTATGAGATATTTTGAACTGTCGCTTCTGCGCATAGAATGAACTTGCTTCTTTCGAGTTGACGAACATTGACTTGAGGCGTGTCTATTTCTATATCAGAGAATCCAAGTAAGAATAGTGGCAGTGCTAAGATAAGATGAGATGATAACATGTGGTGCGCCTAATGTATTGGAAGAAAATGGGCTAAGCGTCGCAATGACATCAATGTACATACTGGTAAGAAGAGCGGCTATTGTAAGGTGGCTGCGCTATGGTGCCTCGGTTATTGACCACGGAACCGATTTGCTTGTCGAACGTGCTTGGTTCACGAACGCCGCGTAGTGGCGCGTAAGCGTGAACTGTCCCTATAGTTCCTAGGCTCCAAGGCTCTTTGAGTAAGCCCAATCATCGTCAATCCTCAAGAGGCAGCTTAGTTCCAGAAGCATCGAAGCCAGTGGACGGCGTTTTAGGAGCAGCTTTCTCAGTGTAGCTATTTCGGGCGTACCGCCACGGCAAGATAGAAATTGACCTGAGTCATGATGCAATTAATATGTTGAAAATACACCTGTTATTTTCGTCTTTAGCACCGCTTTTACTGGTGATGGATGGGGGAACCTTGGAAGATGCATGCTCCAGAAGGTCTGGGACAGGCTGGAACGCTAGTGACGAGTTTGGCTATTGAAGTATTACAGAATTCCCAAGGGGCGCCAACATCCGCGAATACGTGCCAAGAAACCTCTTACCCGTGCAGTCTAGCTTCATTGAATTACATGAAGTAGTTCTTGACGGTATAAAACAGGTACGCCGTCATTGTCACCAGTGAGGCCTGCGAACCGTAGTACCCGATAATCCTGCCGATGCCCATACTCTTTGGTCGCATCTAAGCACTTCATTAGCAAAAACTCTAGAACTCTTCGCTATCATGCATCTTACCAATCCGAATTCAACGTGAGAGATACGGAAAACCAACATAGCACCAAGGAAGTAGTTGACGTATTTCCTATTATTTCGATGAGGTAGAGTTACGGATGAAGTTCATGGAGAAGAGTTACCGTTCGGCTCCATTGAGTTCCGCCAATACAGCGATGATTAGCGCAAGCGGAACGTTCTCGTTGAAGTTCTGCTGTGCGCGAGTGCATACGTATAATGGATCCTCGTTGCCCTTAGACGCATCTATCTTATCTCCGAAATACCTTTCCTTCGCATCAGCCAGATCGTTCAGTATATCGTAGAGTAACATACGTCTCGGTGGTCAAGCGGTGATATACGATGCGGTTTTGCAAGAATAAATAGTAAGCCGCGAAAGGAACGGTCCATGACGCCGTTGCCGGGGATAGGTTGAGGCCGATGCGGCTGGTTGGGAATGAAGCCATTGTAGTTGTACGTGAGCAATTGGACGGGATGCGTGGAATTGCGAAGAAGAAGAAGTGTTGGCAGTGACGAGTAGAGAAGTTACATGTGGATCCTTGGGACGCGCTTTATGTTTATGTCATGGGCTAGCGTGAAACAAATTCTCCTAGGGGACTTTTGCCGAATCGATATCCCTCGTTCACATGACTGGGATCAATGGATGGGCAGAGTGAAGTTCATAGCCATTTTGTACCAGCAAACACAATTGCACATGCCAGCATCAGAGCCTTCGCGTGCCTTCCTATGCTTCTATACTACAGGACCCTGCGCGTCGCGTTAGAAGGAGGAATTGGGTTACCGGCTGTGAGGGGGCTGCTTACCAATCGATATATTAAACCCAGATGCGAACGCCGAGTATTCTGAAGGTTCAAATGTTCCTTCACGTTGGTGCCTATCGTTTCTGACACCATAAGTTACATATGAAAACTGCAAGGTGAAAGTGCTACACTAACAGGCTTCATGTGCTCCGCGTCATTTTCCCGATTGTCTTCACGTGCTTCTTTGACCATCTTGTCGATGCCTCTGTCTTTCAATACTTTCTGGTGGTGATGAGTAGGGCGGTCTAGTCAAAGGGCGTCACGTACCGAGAGACACTTCTCATATTGCTTGAAGAGCGGGTCACACTCGTCTGTAGTAGCGGTGCCTCGGAGGAATTCTGGGAACGTCAACCAAATTGTGATGACCGTTGACGTATTAGGGGAGCATACTCTCACTGTACCATTTCAGGAAGCAGTTGTCGTACCGCCTGTGACCCGTTAATCGTCTCATTTAGGTTCAATTCGAATAGCGCATACTCTTTCACTTCATTGCACTCTGGTGCCAGCGAAGCGGACATTTCGTTGATCTGCTCTGAGACAGCAGGAGCCTAGGCACAGCGGTAAAGTGAAGGTCCAGGCACGGGGGCTAGCTTTATCGATAAGATCGCGCCAAGATTTCAACATCTCGAATTTCCTTTCTTCGACCATGAATGGTGATCGACTCCTTCGGATACACGCCCTCATTTTCAAGGTACCCCCGAGCCGCCACTCAATCTCAGTCAGCTGGTAGTTGCGCGATGGTATTTATCCGCAGGTAGCGCTACCATGGACTTCAAAACGACCCAGGAACACATCACCAAGGCGCTCATTGCGACTACGCGCGCTGCAACGCGCATCAACGGTGCCGACGTACCCTTCCAGCGCTCGCTCAACCCTGCGGCAGGTGTCGCCCTCGACGGCCAAAATGCGCGGCTTCTCCAGCTCGCGCGACGCCTTCTGGAAAATGCTGCAGCGGGTTCGGACGCTGTAGGTCCCGATCTACCCAATGTCGAAGCCCTCGAGGAGGACGACAAGTGGAGGGGGTTTGTTGATGTCATCGACAGCTTGCTGGAGAAGGCCGACACCAGCCTGGACGAATACTCTGGCGTTGTCAAGCGCATGAGCCCTGGGGTTGAACAGGTGCGGTCGTTTATAATATGTGTACTGGACCCAGACTGACTTGCGTAGGCGGCTGCTGCCGCCGCTGCTAAGCCTCGTCCGAATATCGCCGCTGCGCCAGGCAAACATCTGCCAAAACCGCAGCTCCTGTTCGAACAGGTGCCAAAGAACAATGAAACGGGTGGCTTCCGACCGTTACTCACCTCAAAACCACATGCAAAGGTTCCTTTGGAATACTGCCTACAAGCGTTCAAGGACGGCCGCAATCGGGAACAGTAAGATTAATCTGTGTAGCTCATCAACAACACTGATTGAAAGTAGGTATCCACATCCTTACCAAACCGAAATCGAAACCTACGAGTACCCCGATTCCATGTATCAGCGTATCGGACCAAAGCCTTACAAGCCTTTTGAGACCACCACTGCAACATTTGTCGATACCCCAGAAGCACTGGCAACGATGTTGTCTGATCTCAAGACCGCCAAAGAGATAGCTGTCGACCTGGAACACCACGACAATCGGTCATATATCGGCATGGTCTCGCTTATGCAGATTAGCACACGTGATAAAGACTGGATCGTTGATACGCTGAAGCCTTGGCGGCGCCAATTGGAATGCTTAAATGAAATCTTTGCGGATCCCAATATCATCAAGGTTTTACATGGTGCTTATATGGACATCGTTTGGCTTCAGCGGGATCTAGGCCTGTATATTGTTGGGCTCTTCGACACGCACCATGCCGCTCGCTCCCTGGGATACCCTGGAGGAAGTCTTGCATATCTTCTTGAACGATTCGTCAAGTTCCAAGCACAAAAACAATATCAGTTAGCGGATTGGCGAGTGCGACCATTGAGCAAGGAGCTCTTCGAGTACGCCCGAGCTGATACACACTTCCTTCTATACATATTCGATAACATGCGTAATGAGCTTGTCGAGAAGTCCGACTTCTCGAACTCCTCAACGAACAAGGTGTTAGAAGTCCTGACGAAATCGAAGGACACGGCGTTACAACGATACGAGCACCCCATTTACGATTCTGAGCTTGGACTGGGGTCGACAGGCTGGTATAGACTTGTCTCAAGGACACCGGTGCAATTCACGCCTCAGCAGTTCGCCGTTTTCAAAGCCGTACACAAGTGGAGAGACGATGTGGCTCGGGAGGAAGATGACAGTCCCATCTTCGTCATGCCGAACCATGCTTTGTTCTCAATTGCAAGAGATATGCCGAAGGATAAGGCAGCATTGTTTACCGTCGTGGTCCACGTCTCGCCCACACTTCGCAACCGAGCCGCAGAGCTGGTGAAGATTGTTCAGGGTGCGAAGGCCGATGGCTTGAATGGCCCCGATCTTTACGTGACCTTGCAGAGGATCGACAATCTCAGAGAAGCGGATCGAAAAGATCGAACCCGGACTCAGACTCAGACTCTTGCTCAGTCGACTCCTGCTCCATTAGCCCCTGCTCCTCTAGTCTCGTCTGCAGCCATACAAGAATCTGCTGCGCCCATCCATTTCGACACTTCAGCATTACGTGCGAATGCCTCACGGTTCTGGGGCCTCTTGACCAAACAGCACACAACACCACCGAAGTCTGCGCCTCTCCCGGACATCTCCTTCGCACTCCCCCTACCACCTCTCACTGCAGAGATCTTCGCTGACTCCAACGATGCCATCAACTCGCCCACCCCCGTTCGAGAACCCCCCAGGTTCGTCGTAGGAGAAGACCGTCCCGCCGAGGACACCCGCACCGACATCTTCGTTATCAAGCAACTTGGCGGCCGCAAGCGCAAAGCTGAAGCCCTCGAAGCCGCCACACCATCCAAATTCGACCCCATGCTTGACGACGAGATCATGCTGGAAGAAGACGACGAGACAATCCGGCGCCGGGAAAAGGCCGCGCGCAAGGAAGTCCGGAGGGCGGAGAAAGAAGCCAAGCGCGCAGCGAAGCAAGCCGACCGCGACGCAGCGCCCAACTACGACGAGGAGCCTACGTTTGACTATGCGAATGCGCCGAGCGTACTGCATGCGAATACGCCGACTGGGGATACGAAGAAAGACAGGAAGGGTAAGAAGGAAAAGAAGAAGGCAGCGACTTTCAATCCGTATGCAAAGTTGGCGGATGTGCCGAAAGGGCTGCCACCGAAGCAGAAAGAGAGTGCGGGGCGGAGCAAGACATTTGGGTCCTAAGCATGAAGTTGAAGGGAGGAAGGTATTTTTGATGAGGCTACTTGGGTCGACTTCTGTACATAGTTCGATGAACCTGCTAGACCCTATGCCGTGCATCATGCTTTAATTCGAGCCGGAATTAAGGCTCGAGGGACGTATAAATGACCACCATGTCATTGTAGCTATTTAGCAGACGAACAATAATGTCGTGTATGCCCTTCTATGTTTCGAAAAGTATACGTGATATTGCCTATAATATATTGATGTACCGCGCACGGTCAGAGAGTGCAAATCGTAACACTATACCCGATTTCATCACTATTGTGATGCACCATATTCCCGTTGTGATTTTTCTATCCTACTAGACAATCTTCGAACTCAACTCTGCCAAGATGATCGCGTAGTTCCTAATGGCAGCCCCTGCGGATTCTCTTGCCTTCACCGTGTCCATTACCGCAAAGACAACCTGATCCCATCACCCACCCTAGAACTCCTGCTCTTTGCACAACTCTAAACCCGCATTTACACGTCTTTTGAAGGGATTATGAAGCTTGCCGCAGGCCACAGCGCGCAGGGCGAGCGTCCTATGGCGGTGAATGGCTGCGACGCACAGCGTGAGTCGAATTTTGTACTTCATAATATCTTGATCGTGACTGTGCTGGTACGTGCCATTGGCCGTAACACAAGGACTACGGATAGCTGCTGTACTGATGACGGAGACTACTGGGTATTCATCCAGTTCGAATCTTCCGTGAGCAGTATCTAGAGCGACCAGCAGCGTGTGTGCCCATCACACACTCTGGGACGACTCACTGATCTTTCACAAGCGCGGGACTCGGTTGGGGAGACGACGCCATAGAAGGCCCGAACCAAAGTTGATGTCCACCTTCAGAGCCTCTGTATGGGTCGCTGATCATGAAAAGCTTGGGCGAATAAATGGCGTTGAGAAGCTTGAGTGGCTAGTACGCCGGAAGCAGCGAAGGTGAGAGCGAGGTGCGGTAGAAAAGCTCCTCGTCTTGGCCCATGATACCCTCGCGCCAGCGACCACCAGGCCCAGCTTCAGAGGCGAAGTCCAGTACACGTATCGGCTTCGGCGGCCCCCGCGGCTGGACGTTCTCTCGCATGATGCCGTCGCTCCTCATGTTTTATTAACATTGCGTCCGCATACGGGTCATGTAAAGGTCTTGGCTGGTCTGTTTGCCATTCAGTCTGCTCCGCAACGGTCGTGACTGAAATAGTGGTGCTTTGACTGATCTTGAGCGCACTTTGGAGAATGTCCTACGAATTGTACCTTTAGTCAACTGCTATACCAAGTCTAGGAGTAGCTCACCTCTTGCAAGACCAGAACTTGGGTACTCATCTCTCCGGGGCCTTTCGAACCTATTTTCGAGTATTTGAACTTCGGGCTAGGCTCGGGATCGAGAGCCGCCATTTCATGGTAATCGTATACAATCCGGGATCAACTGAAGCCTGGAAGCTGCTCGAAAACCTGCTTTAGCACATCCTCGGTCTCTACAGCGATCTACGAGTTTCAGCTTCGACGTAACGCTGAAGATGTTGCCCGGAGTCGAGAGCTGGTAGCTATAATGCCCGAGAGCTGTCGACGGTATCTGGGACGTCGAGTTGTCGTGAAAATGTGAGCATGTATCGAATACTCCAGAAAGCGGAAGTGAATAGATGAGGACTCATTGCTGTTTGGACCTGCCTTGCGTGCAGGTTGTCTCCACGGCTGCCTCTGGCATCCTTTCTGGCAACGCAGTCGCAGGGCGCAAAGGCGGAAAGGCGGAAAGAGCCATGCCCACGTAAATACATGTACTGTACACACTGCATGTGGCTATCATACATACCGTATGCGTCCTGTGCTAGTTAGCTCACCTTGGGCGAGCCGGTTCGATATGTTTCGAACACTGCGCAGGTAGGGAGAGGCAGTGTTGCAGATGATAACGACAAGATAGGGCGAGATGATGCCCCCGATATTTTGTTATAGATCCAAAAGTTGGGCCTCACCGGAGGATTTGCCGGAGCATTTCCCCGACGTCGGTCATCGAGGGTCATTTCACATGGAACCGGAAAGGGTTTCGCTCAGCCCTATGAACATGGAACCTGCATATGCCCCACATCTAGGCGATCACCAAAATGGGGACCATGCGGCCACTTTGCCATCAACAAACACCCGCACCTTTCACACCAACAACCAGTTCCAAGTTGTACGCAACGTCCTCATGTAACCGTCATAAGAAGTATGCCTCCGACCACGCTGTCCGCCTCCCACCCTTCGCCCAAACGCAAGCGCGATCAGCCACCACCCATCCCGCTTCTGAACACCGCTCTCCGACCCGCCTCGACTCCACCTACTGGCAGCCCCACGCTCAGTGGAAGCGACAGTCCAAGGAATGCTGTCGCGGACCAACTGCGGGGCATGAGCTTGAGTACCATTACCGCGATTCCCATGAATCCGCTCTCGCCGACGGACGATACAGTGCACAAGAAGCCCAAACTGGAGGTGGGGAGAGCGGATAGTGGGATATCGCTTGCCGAACACCTCAAAGGACCAAAAAGCAACACCACTCAGGCAGCGGGTGCAAAAAATACGAACACCACCACAGCGTTGGAATCTGGTTCGAGAGAGGTACCAGAGACGCCTCAGGCATACATACAACCCCGCATCCTCTCAGACATTGCTGCTTTCGCACAACCCACCGCTTTTGTCTCGTCACCCATCGACACACCATCGCACAAAAAGCAAATAAGAAATAAGGGTCCATCTACAAGTAACACAGCATCGCAACCCCGCCAACGCAAGAAGTCGCCATCGCCCCCACTTTCCACACTCACATGGCAAAACAACGAAATCACTGGCCATCTGGCTGATCCCTCTGAGGATCCCGACGACGACGGAACCGGACTAAACGGTATCGGGTTCAGGCCTACACCAGCGATTGCCTATGTCCGCGCGCAGAAACGAAAACAGCAGATTCTGGACTGGAAAGCACGAGAAGCGAGGGAAGCCAGAGCTAAGAGGTCTGAGAGACGAAGACGGGGCATTGGAGGGAGGTCCTCAAGAGAGCCGACGGTTGAAAGGGAACTGTCTCCGCGTACGGAGATCGACGCCCGTCGATCTGTGAAGTTCGCCGTGTGATGGATTGTGACGGATGTTGCTAATCATAATGTCAAGAGGAGTTTCAGTTTCACGATGTCACGATATTTTTATGATGTACGAAGGCAGCACTTGAGGGAAGCGTTCTTTGCGTATGGGTTATCGGGTTCCGGAAGGATAGGCGCATCATGGTCTACTCGGGCACTCTATGCGCTCTTTAGGTTTTCTTGGCACTCGCAACAGGAGGATGGCGCTAGATCAAACGTTGAGTAGTCCTAGCATCTGCTTTGCCTCACAACGGTTTCTTATAACTGTACATCTTTTCATACACAAATCTGTACATAACTTTCTTCGTCTCGAATCATACCACACTCCTACCAAAATCGCACATTCTTGTTGAACCAGTGACCCCATGACTTTCTCCTTTGCTCTTCTATTCGCCGGGCCTCTTCCAGCTTGTCTTGTTCTTCGCGCTGTTTTCTCCGCGCCTCCTTCTTTGCTTCGATGGTCGCGCGTTTCTTCTCCATCAGCTCCTGCGCTTGCTTCATGCCGTCCTTCTCCTTACGCCGGTAGTACTGGCAAACTTGGTAATGTACACATCCTGTCACGCACCACGCCGCTACCGCATAATTCGAACACGTTATTACTGGTCCTGCCAGACGTCAGCCAGAGCCATCCCTCCTCGCGCGCTTGAATACATTCCACATACTTGACATCACAGCCCCTACCATATATCCAACGAAACCTGAACTTATACCCGTCAGTTGACTGTCGCGCACGCACGGTCGCTTGTAGAAATTGAGGTAGTAGTCTGCGGGGAGATTCCGGACGACGTCAACGTAGGAGACGTTATCATCGGCCTTCTGGCCGCCTGCTGTGTGGGCAGTACCGCCAGGCATTACGTTTGCGGGGCCGCGCGGAGGCGGAGAGGTGGGAGCGGAGGGTTCCCGTGTGTCGTCGGCCATGGTGGTGATGGTGCGGAGGCGAGGTACTTGAGGCGGACGGTTGGATGTTCTCTCCTCTATCTTTCACTGTCTGAGTTTCCTCCTTCTGCAAATCAGGCGCAACGCTTGATAGCGGCGTCTGAGAGTACAATCTCGGATTGTCGTGTTGTAGCGATGGGTTCCCGCAATGTGGTCCGAACCGCGTAGATTGGCATCATGGACTTTTTGGCAGGGTTAGGGTCGCCAAGCAAGTGGCCCGCTTTTTTCAGCCCGGGCCAGAATCAATTAAGCAGGGAAGACGCGCTGCGAACGCGAACCAACGCGTACCGCGTACCGTCCAGCCGACACGCTTGCAGCACCACGCCTCGAGCTCTGCATCAACACGACCGCAACCCCTTCCGCCCGAACTCTCGACACCAGTACCCGACCTTGGCCCTCTTTCTTCATTCCACTGTTTCCATGATACCCTGATTCCATTCGCATCTGCTTTTAGCAATTTTTCCCTCGTTACCCATATAAACAATGCCGCCGCGAAGGCCAGGGCAGCCCTTCCGCCGAGTAGGCAAAGGCGGCAATGCCTCGTATGGTCCTCGGAAACCAAGAACAGTCGAAGCCTCTTCATTACGCAGCACAGAAGCCACTTCACAAAACGAGAAACTCGAAGCCACACGCCTCGCGAATCGCATCGACGAGTCCATGGGCTTTCCCCGCTATGAAGCCGGCAAGAAGCGCATAGGGTGGCTCTGCAACATGCACTCTACCACCATAGAAGACGAGAATGTGCCCGGGGGAAGGGCGGGCGTGGACTACTACTTCATTGGCGAGGACGGCGACACATTCAAGGCGACCCTCGAGTACGACCCGTATTTCCTGGTCGCTGTGCGCAAGGGCCGAGAGTCGGAGGTAGAAGAATGGTGTAGACGGTCTTTCGAGGGCCTTGTCAAGAGCATGAAGAAGGTTGAGAAGGAGGACTTGTCCATGCCTAATCATCTCACGGGATACAGGCGGACGTTCTTGCAGCTGAACTTCGCAAATGTCAGCGATTTGCTGGCTGTGAGGAAGGTCATGGGTCCGATTGTGGAGAAGAACAAGAAGAATATCAATGCCATGGACACGTATGCCGAGGTGGCCAGGTTGGTGTTCCCATGTGGTGTATAAAGCAAGAAGTGCTAATGTTCAATAGCACGACTGCTGGCTTCGACATCTTTGAGGACGATTACGATTATGATAGACGGCCTACTGCGACGATTGATGCGAGCGATTTCATTTTAGATATCAGGGAATACGACGTTCCCTACCACGTGCGAGTTGCCATCGACAAAGGTGCGTTAACCTGCTTCTACCACAAGTGCACCACGCTAACACTTTGCAGATGTACGCATTGGAAAGTGGTACACAGTCGAGTCGAAGCACGGCATAATATGCTTGACTTGTATAGAAGACCGCTTGAAAATGGCGGATCCGGTGGTTATGGCGTACGACATTGAGACGACCAAACTCCCTCTGAAATTCCCCGATGCAGTCATCGACCAGATCATGATGATTTCGTACATGATAGACGGCCAAGGATTTCTCATTACCAATCGAGAAATTGTATCAGAAGATATTCAAGACTTCGATTATACGCCTAAACCGGAATATCAGGGCCCTTTCATGATCTTCAACGAACCAGACGAGAAGGCGGTCATAGAGCGATTTTTCGAGCACATCAAGGAAGCCAAGCCGACAGTCATTGTTACGTACAACGGTGACTTTTTCGATTGGCCTTTTGTTGAGGCCAGAGCGAGTGTGCTTGGTATCGACATGTACCAAGAAATTGGCTTCCGGAAAAATAGTGAGGACATCTATCAGTCTGATCACTGTGCACATATGGATGCCTTCTCGTGGGTCAGTCGAGACAGTTACCTACCGCAAGGTAGCCGTGGTCTCAAAGCGGTTACGGTGGCTAAGCTGGGTTATGATCCAGATGAGCTGGATCCCGAACTGATGACACCGTACGCGAGCGAGCGACCCCAAACACTTGCCGAATACTCCGTCTCCGATGCGGTGGCCACCTATTACTTGTACATGAAATATGTGCACCCGTTCATCTTCGCTTTATGTACTATCCTTCCTTTAGGTCCCGACGACACGCT
Source organism: Paraconiothyrium brasiliense (assembly GCA_025388405.1). Lineage (NCBI taxonomy): Eukaryota > Fungi > Ascomycota > Dothideomycetes > Pleosporales > Didymosphaeriaceae > Paraconiothyrium > Paraconiothyrium brasiliense. The sequence goes on from JANBXC010000008.1 coordinate 1,452,517, forward strand.
ACGAAAAGGTACCGGTACCCTCTGCGAAATGCTGTTGATGGTGCAGGCTTACCAGAAGGGAATTGTTCTTCCGAATAAGCATCAAGCACCGAAAGAAGCATTTTGGGAGGGTCATCTACTAGAATCCGAAACCTACGTTGGTGGTCACGTCGAGAGTATCGAAGCTGGTGTTTTCCGCAGCGACTTTCCATACAATTTTGCTGTCGATCCGAAAGCCATCGACGAACTCCTCGCCGATTTGGATGCAGCCCTCAAATTTGCCGTTGAAGTCGAAGAGAAGAAAAAGATGGAAGATGTGACAAACTACGAGGACGTCAAGGCTCAGATCACCGGGAACCTGCTGCAATTGAGAGACACACCAAATCGGAACGAGCGGCCACTGATTTACCACTTAGATGTCGCATCTATGTATCCGAATATCATGACTACAAATCGACTGCAGCCAGATTCTATGATTAAGGAGTCAGATTGCGCGGCGTGCGACTTCAATCGTCCAAGAAAGACTTGCGACCGAAGGATGCCGTGGGCGTGGAGAGGAGAGTACTTGCCAGCCAAACGCGATGAATACAACATGGTTCGGAACGCGCTAGAGAACGAGAAATTCCCCGGTCGGTTTCCCAACTCACTATCACGCACTTTCCAGGAGTTGTCACAAGACGAGCAATCCACCTTAATCAAGAAGCGTTTACAGGAGTACAGCAAAAAGATTTATCACAAAATTCACGATGCGACGACTATCGAGCGCGAAGCCATCATCTGCCAGCGCGAGAACCCCTTCTATATCAACACTGTACGAGATTTCCGTGACCGACGATACGATTATAAGGGGAAGCAGAAGGTGTGGAAAGGCAAGACGGAGGAATTAAAGTCTGCTGGTGCTCCTGCCTCTGAGGTCGAAGATGCGAAGAAGATGATCGTTCTCTTCGACTCTATGCAACTAGCGCACAAGGTCATCTTGAATAGTTTCTACGGTTATGTAATGCGGAAAGGTTCGCGGTGGTACTCGCTAGAGATGGCGGGTGTCACTTGTTTGACCGGTGCTCGTATTATCCAGATGGCTCGTCAGCTCGTAGAACGCATCGGACGACCGCTCGAATTGGACACTGATGGCATTTGGTGCATCCTGCCAGCCACGTTTCCGGAGAATTTTGCTTTCAAGATGAAGAACGGCAAGAAGCTCCCCATCTCGTATCCTTGCGTTATGTTGAACCACCTCGTCCACGCCAAATTCACCAATCATCAGTACGAGACGCTAGTAGATGGTGAGACGTTCCGTTACGAGAAGCATAGTGATAATTCCATCTTCTTCGAAGTCGATGGCCCTTACAAGGCTATGATCTTGCCTACTTCCAAAGAAGAGGACAAGAACCTCAAGAAACGATATGCAGTCTTCAACCACGATGGTAGCTTGGCTGAGCTGAAAGGGTTTGAGGTCAAGCGACGTGGTGAGTTAAAATTGATCAAGAACTTCCAAGCCCAACTTTTCAAGTTCTTCTTGGAAGGCACCACGCTTGCAGAGACGTATGGGGCTGTCGCCAATGTTGCCAACAGGTGGCTTGACATCTTGGATACGCGCGGTGCAACTTTGGCGGATGAAGAATTGATCGATCTAATCGTCGAAAACAAGAACATGACGAAGACGCTAGAAGAGTACGGCGCGCAAAAGTCAACTGCCATCACGACTGCGAAGCGTCTCGCGGAGTTCCTTGGCGAGCAAATGGTCAAAGACAAGGGCTTGAACTGCAAGTACATCATCTCTGCGCGACCGAAGAACGCCCCTGTTACCGAGCGCGCCGTGCCTATCGCGATCTTTTCAGCTGAAGAATCTGTTAAGCGATATTTCTTGCGGAAGTGGCTGAAGGAGGATCCAAGCGATATGGACCCTCGAAGCATCCTTGACTGGGAGTACTATCGGGAACGTCTGGCATCCGTCATTCAGAAAATCATCACCATCCCAGCAGCCCTGCAGAAAGTGCGCAATCCTTGCCCTCGTGTGCCGCATCCGGAATGGCTTGACCGAAGGATACGGCAGAAGGAAGACAAGTTTCAGCAAAAAAAGATGACGGACATGTTTGACAAAAAGGCTCTCACGGACGCTGATACTAATGTACTTGGAAACCGAGTTGCCATGGACCTGGAAGACTTTGGAGGTTCTGGAAAGATATCACCTAACTCACAAGTGAAGAGGGGCATAGTGACCAAGATGGTCACAAAGCGGAAAGAGCCTGAGCCCGCTGTGCCTGTCCAGACCGACCCATATGCCGCACTACCGAAAGTTATGCCCTCGATCACTGAAGACTACCCCGAATGGCTCATGTATCAAAAGCAGAAGTGGAAGATCCAGCGGCAAGCACGAAGGCGCCGCCGACAGCTGTTCGGTGAACGAGCCGGTGACGCCGTTGATGGTATCGGAGGCCTTATCAGGAGCCAGAATGAGATGGCGTTCATGAGCACGTGGCAATTGTTACAACTACGACCGACAGCGACGCCAGGCAAAGTTAAGGCTTTCGTACTCATTGATAAAAAGATTCGTTCGCTCGATATTAACGTTCCTCGCCATCTGTACCTAAATCTTAGGGGCGAAGATCTACCCGATGTTTCAATCAGTGGATGCAATGTCGAAAAACTCAACAATCATGCCCTCCCCAATGGACATCCTTCCATACATCTCTTCAAGCTGGAGATGTCAGAGCGGACGTACGTCGATGAGTCAAAGAAGATCGCTGCGCTGTTTAATCACCCCAGTGTGGAAGGTGTCTATGAGAAACACGTACCTCTCAACATTCGGGCTATTCTAGAGCTCGGAAACATCTGCACCTTCGATGAGACCCAAAAGGGCGTTCTGGGCAAGGGTCTTACTGATGGTTTTGACCTACCAATACTCAGAAAGGTACCTTCAACTGCCCCTTACCTTTCAGAAGGGCTACTCAGCTACCTTTACCTCTACCATGTCAGCAGTGGCGACCGCAACATCTACGCTTTGTTCTCGACCTCAAGAAATGAGGCCCACATCATCATTCAGAACAAGGCAAAGGATTCTCAGGGCATGCCGAACATTGACCGTATCTACCGCGACGCTCTACAGAGGCGCCTGGACGACCATGGTGGCGAACAGTGGCAGAACACCATTGCGTACCAGGATGACGTACAATTTCGAACCGTTTCTGTGACAACACGACGGAGGGCGCTTCTGGAGATTGGCGATGCTGTTAAGCAGATCAGGCAGGCAGACAAGGATAAGCCGTTTATTATGGTTGTACAGTCACCCAACCAAGCCCTCCTCTTGCATGACGTCCCTCAACTCCAGGATATACCTACCTTGCCACTACGGGCGGATGAATCAGACAAGCAGTTGCCTCAGCTGAGCTGGCAGTCGGTTGTTGCTAAGCGTCTGGTTGGGCATTATTTGGACCTTGGCTCGTGGGTTTCGCATCTTACGGAACTTGCTCGATACGGAGACGTACCTCTCTGTAACTTGGAAACGAATGATCCGCAATTCTTGATTGACGTTGCGTATGCCAGGCGGCTACAGAAAGAGCGTGTGATTCTCTGGTGGTCTGCACAGCCTAAGCCGGATCATGCTGGCTACGAAAAGGATGACATTCTGGGACCTCTTGACATCGTTGAGATGCCTTCGATCAACAACCCTGGAACTTACTCCTCCGTCTGTATTGACCTTAATCTCCGCCATCTCGCTATCAATACCATTCTGTCGTCTTCGCTCATCAACGATCTCGAAGGCGCAGACGCCTTTTCTTTCAACCCCGCTGCCCCTTCGTTCGACAGCAACAGTGACGGAACAAACGTCATCTATTCAGAGAATGCTTTCGCCACCGCGGGTATCACTGTGCTGCGAGAGATGGTGAAGGCGTGGTGGAGCGAGGCAGCCAACGGTGATTACATGGCTGATGTCATGGTACAACATCTAGTGAGATGGGTCAGTAGCCCAGGATCATTCCTCTACGACCGCGCTCTTCACTACTACGTACAAATGATGAGCAAGAAGGCGCTGCAACAGCTCATGACGGACTTCAGGCGCGTGGGTTCATACATCGTCTTCGCCTCGCCCACGCGCCTGCTCCTCCAAACGACCAAAGCAGAAGTCGGCAACGCGTACGCCTATGCACAGTACATCCTCAAAACTATTCAAGCAAAGCCCCTCTTCAACTTCCTCGAGCTCGAGATCAAAGAATATTGGGACTACCTTGTCTGGTACGACGAATTCAACTACGGAGGTAAAGGGTGTGAGAAGATCGTCGAAGAAGAGAACCAAACCCTCGACAACATAATGCACTGGCAGCTCGCGACTTTTCTACCTGCAGACCTACAGCATGAATTCGACGCCACCATCGTCGACTTCATCGAACTGATGCACGCGCGCAAACGCCCTGGTCCTGGTCCCGACGGCAGCACTCCGCGTTTAACACAGATTCCCCTCAAGCCTCTCACTGTGGATCCAAACGAAATGACGCACATCCTCCCCAAGACCTTCACCAAGCCGCTCTTCAAGCAGATCTCCACGTGGTTGCGTCGCCAGCACGCCGAGATGCGCGTCGCAGACCTTGCGGATAGCTGGGCTTTTCCCAAGTTACCAGGCAGCCATCTCGCCCTTTCCAACCCCGTGCTGCAGCTTGTCAAAAGCATCATGCAAGTCCTCAGCTTAGATCGGAGTATCACGCTCGAAGTACGCCTGTTACGCAAAGAACTTCTCGCGCTCTTCGAGATCCGCGAATTCAGTGCCGAAGCCGCGTTCCAGAACCCCAGTGCGAGTCTGATGCTACGGGGTGTTATTTGCGAGGAATGCACTGCGGAACGCGATATCGATCTTTGCCGCGACGCGTCCCTTCTTCCCCGTTCTACTTCCTCATCGACCGTTGTCCTGCCGAAGTGGAATTGCGAAGCCTGCGCCACACCCTATGACCTCCTCCACATCGAGGAACAACTCGTTGCCGATGTACAACGTCTGCTGCTCGAATGGTCGGTGCAGGATCTCAAATGCGGGAAGTGTAAGAGGTTGCGCTCCAATGAGTTTATGGAACACTGTGCTTGTGCAGGGGAATGGGTTGCTACGAAGGACAGAGTAGATGTTAGAAGGAGATTGAATGTGTATAGGGGTGTTGGGGAGTTCTTCGGGTTGAGGATGTTAGAGGGGGTTGTGGGGGAGTGTCTGGAGGGATTCTAGGGATGACTTTGAGGGCAAAGGGAACGTAGAGGGTGTTCTTTCGTGTTATGACGTTAAGCTTAGAGCATTTGTGGGCGTTCTGGGGCTTGGAATGAACTGGGCTTGGCTAGAATGGTTTGAGCTATGGGTCTGAGGTAGCCATGATACATAAGGGTACGTTTTTAGTGCTTCACAAGCGAACATAGCTCGGTGTTTTAGGGCAATCAATGCAGACTATCTCTTTTTTTTTCAAGCGCCTTAATTGAAAAGGCTCCATTATTAAAGCATAGGATTTCAATAGAATCCGTGTGTAGCTCCTTTTGCGTCACGTCTCGATGTATTAACTTTAAGCAGGAAGAATTGCCCGTTCATTGAGCGGACATATTTGCGCGTCAGATAAAAGGCTTGGCGTTTGTCGACAAGTTTCTATGTAAGGGTAGAGATGATGCTGGTGTGGGTAGAGGCGAGGTTAAGACGCATGTTCTTTCACCAAAGTATTGTCTCAGCAACCACTAGCGTGGCGTAGAAGAAGCTCAAGTACCGGAGTATATGCGTCTATAGACGTACAGCAAAAGATTGTATTGTAGCAAAGACTTAAATGCGCACTCCGCGGAACAGCTTTCGACAGAGCGTCAGAACCGCCCTTATGGCAATGGTGAGGGTGGGATCCTGCGTTTTCGCGCCGCTAAAGGATGCTTAATGAGGAACAAATTCCGTCTTGTCGGTCTTTGATGACTCAAGATGGAACTCCGAGACACTACGGAGCCTCGACGTGTTGGTGATGAGTGAAGGCGCTATCCGTTTTGAGGTAAATATGAGAGCCTCGATGAGTGTGTAATATAGTCTGTTTAGCAGGGCTTTGCTGTGTAACCCATGTCTCAAAGTTGTCTCTACTAGATGGCAAACCTTGGATTGTGCCGAGGCCAATCACTGCTGATGACGAGGTTTCGATCTAAAGACTCTTGTCGCCGAGGAACGTGATTGGCAAATTTTACATTGACACGGCACGAAAAGAAAGCAGGACGCTGTGTGGTTGCGGTAAGAAACGCCGAGATATAGATACCTGAGTCGCGCCGAGTGTCCGACCCACCAGCATGTACGAGCTAATGTACGAGATGTCAAAACCGTGCGGCTTCGCTGTGAAGGGAACTTCCTATCATGCTGCTTGTCATGCCCGTCAAGTCTAGATTTCGATCCGAAGTCGTGTGCAGATGTCATTCTTCTTTCTTCTTCAAGTTCTATGAATCCGGACATAGTAATTGTAAAATGGGGTATCGTGTAGTTACGTTGTCGCGATATGTTCGTAGATCAATAACCATCAATTCATTCCCCACTCCTGTCTGAGCGCGTTAACAATCCACTCGGTCGGCCAGCGCTGGTTACCTTCGAGGTTGGCAAGTATTTTTAGCACTTCCGTTCTTTCCGCTCGATCGGAAAGCAGCGGACCCCAAATGAAGACGGTATGACAGAAAGTGATGAGATTCGTGATATTCTCGGGCGAGCTCATGCAGGAGCCACATATTGCTCGGGCGTGTTCTAGAATCTTGTTCTGATATGGTTAACAACTGTAGGTCGTCCCTTGAGATAGGTGCACGTACGTCTGTCTCTGAGGGTTTGTGTCCTGCAAAGCGCATGGCAAATTTCGGGCCAGGCTTATAGGTTAGCAGGAGGATGCAAGAGAAATTGTAATAGCCAAAGGCCACGGCTGAGAGTAGTAAGTCTTGATCTTAGATGTTGGTTGCAATACATACCATGCCAATCAGCAATGAAGTAAATCTCAGGGAAAACGCTGTCGCCATGAGGACCACTCCAAATTGGATCGAAGCTACGTGGTCGACTTGCTTCCCAACTTTCGACATCGTTCCAAAGATCTTGCCATTGTTCCATCCTTAAAGCAGGTTCCACTGTCGTGTACTTATCGAAACTAAAGTTCGCAACACGGGCACAGTTCCACGTCGCCTGGTTCGCCCACGCCGTCTCTAGTTCTATACTGGCCAAAGGGTGGTGAGCTTCCATGGAGGGTGGTGAGGGATGCAGCTGTAACGTGAAGTCTACATTTGGGGGTGACTGGGTGATGGTGGCATTATACAAGCACTGGCGGACATAGACAAAGAAGGCCGCCTCGCGTAGAGTAGGGGCTGATGGATTGACCGTTTTTGTTTGCGACGAACGTAGAATGGCAGAAGTACCGGCCAGATGTTGTTCCTGGTCGGCACCTGAGCTGGAAGGTACGTTGAGTTGTTCGAAGAATCGTAGGATGACAATGGCGCAAAGCAAGTCGTCGTCGTGAAGAGCCGTATTTAGATTGAGTCGTTCGATGACAAGAGCAAGGCAGGCTTGATATGCCTCTTCCGCAGTGGCATCATCTCGCAGATGGCGTGCGGCGAAACACACCACGGCATGGAGCAATATCGAACAGCGGCTGACTTGATCCGGCACACGTGATGTAAATTGACGTGCTGGATCCGTTCCGTCTAACCATCTGCCCAAGTCTTGTGCCTGTTAATTGAAAATCAACGGAGGGTGGCCTTTTACCTTACATTCAACGTAATGATGCACAAGCTTTGCATCGCGACGAGTGACTGACACATGACTTCTGCTTGTTATCAGCATGCGCACGAAAGCTTTCAAAGGATTTGAAGGATGATAGCTTCAAAGCTTACTTTCCAATGGTTGGTAGTGCCTTGGAGAAGGCTGCTGGCACCGCAACCCCTCCGCTTGCCTGCGTGCTTGCAGGTGAGTTCACTTGCGATAGGAATGGGGAGGTAGACGGCTGCTGAAATCCTTCTGTAGCCCTGCCAGAAGGACACACGTGTACAAGAGAATCGTGGCCGGTAGTAGCAACCCTCTGGCTTCTCTGACTTCGACTGGGCGCTAAGGCCACATACTCATCATCTCCACCAACGTCCCTCTCTTCTGTCTCGGTCTGCGCAGTCGCACTTGACGATCCTGACTCTGGATGATAGCCGCGGAACGTGGGCTGTGGCGTCACCCATTGACAGTCGCGGCTTTTCTTTGCGCAATTTCCACACGTTGGTTTGACCTCGTCGCCTGCTCCTCGTCAGTTAAGACGGCTCTAAAGGTACTGCTGTTGCTCACATTTGACGCGACGTTGACGGCAGGTCGAACTTTGACCACCTCATCAGCGAGCCGGTCTAAGCTGCATCTAAACCAGACACTCACCAACCGCTTTTAGAGCGGTATTTGCCCATACGGCACAGAACTTGAAGCAAGCCTGGAAACACAAGTTCAAGTATGTAGCCAGCACACCTTTGGCAAAGTCGACTCGATATCACGATGACCGAAGTCGGTCAATATGAGGCTGTGGAGCGAATGATGTGTTGGCCATAAGGAACTTAGTCTCCACTTTGACTCGATGAGCGCTACGCTACTCGCATCTCCGTGAAGTACCCAGTTAGCCGTCTCCCGTGCGTCATGGACATGGGTCCGGACGATTGTGTAACGGAAGTTCGAGCCGGCCAAGTCATGTAATAGAAGGACCTTTTCAGGCCCCGGATTAGGACGGCCCAACATGATCGCCACCCAGACTCCGTGTAAGCATAGGCTTACGGCTCGGCCCTTCCAACCGTCCAACTGTAAAGTATGCATCCCACTTGACACAAGAATCCGCATTGTCGACACGAGGGTCCACTACTTGTCCTGATATTCACAGCCCACCAAGCCTTCGTTGACGATTTCCAACGACGAGCCATAATTACGCACAACTTTCATGAATAGACCATCTCTTAGCAAATGCAGGCCTCTAGTAACCTTTGTAGCAACCAGCGACAGAAGGCAATGCACCAAAGGCAGAATTTTTGTTTCGTCACTGCCTTGGACTAGCCTGATGCAGAAAATCGAATCGAGGTTCCAAGCGCCCCAGAACACAGTGGATCACGCGTGGCTACCGCTCCTACTAACCAAGCTTCGTAACGAAGAGCAGCTGTGACATACGCCATGACCTGTGCACATCCTGTGTAAGGATTTCTTCTGCAACTTCTCTGCCTACTTCCGATTGCTCCGAGTATTTAGGTGTACAGCTAGCCGCGATGCTCCTCTCTCCGTCCACGACAGCTCTGGACCTCATGTATGGCTACTGTAGCCACGCAATCCATCCTGGCCCGGAAAGACTCCGTGACGGCGCAGCCTCTCGTGGAGATGGCTGCGTCGGAAAAGGGCTCGAAACTAATATCTAAGCAGCACCAAATTGCATTGGACATCACCGTGCTAGGTTTATGTTCGGGAGCCGCGTTGGACGGAGTGTCCTGCGCTCTCCTTCGCTTCAGACAGAGGAGCCCCAAAGAACCCCTCCGAATGTCCATGCTTAAGGTATTGTGTTGTCGCTACGAAAATCGAGGTCATAAGCTGACAACGACATCAGTACGAAGAAACCAATGTACCTCTCCGATTACGAACGCAGATCCTTAACCTGCTTCGAGACCATCCGAACAATCCTCAAGCCATGGTACGCGTGCACAGCATGCTTGGCTACATGTACTCGACCACGCTCAAGTGCTTCCTCAGCAACAATGGCATATCTGAAGAAGCAATTCATCTGATAGCGCCGCGAGCTGACTGTATCCCTCCATCTGTGACACCTCCGCTGCCTATCTCCTTAACAACCAACGAAGCCGAACCGGTCCTGAAGAGTTGGACGGCTGTAGTCGCCGCGGAAACCAATATTACGACCGCATCAAACTTGCCAGTAACAAGAAGACCGGTCAATAAATATGACCCGACCGCGGAACCTCCCGTAGAGAGTCTCCTGCTTCAACACCCCACAAAGTTTCGCGTCTGCGTAACTATCAACGAGCTTCTAAGCATAACCATAATTCCGTCGGCCGGTAGTAATCTCAGGACCAGACCACCTAGCTCGGTGTGCGGTCCGGGCACCATGTTCATAGACTATACGATGCGCTACGCAACGTCGAACCGCGTCCAGAACGACTACGACGGCATATACGCTTCGAAAGGCATCGTCAATCAGGCAGTTGTCGACCGCGTACTCAAAGCCAACAATTACTCGGCACGCGTGCCCTCTCTCCAGATCGCCACCGAGATGTTTGGCCACCACGAAGCGCAGGACGTTATCGACGAGTGTCTCTTCCTCGGGATGACAGACCATGACACCATCGCCACCATCACACGTATCACCGCTGAGAATATCGTACTTCAGTACTGCAGACTGGTCGATGCGTACTGTCCGCTAGACGAGAACATCGATGAGATCTTCATTTGCGGCCGAGGTGCGCGCAACACGGACATTATTGACTACATGGAAGAGGTGCTACCCACGGAAGTCATCACGAGGCCGCTTGACGACATTGGCATACCCGGAGATGCGAAAGAGGCGGTATGCTGCGCGCAACTGGGGTTGGAAACGATCTTGAAGTACGCAGCCAAGGAGGATGGACCGTTTGAGCGAAGCCATCAGAATCCTATCATGGGTGCCGTTGTAAAGGGGAAACACTGGCATAAAGTGAAGGAGCAGATCATGATGTTTAGCAATGGGGAAGAAGTGCCTGCTGTACAGCGCGTTGTGGTAGAGAAGAAGTGAGCTACGACTCTCCGCTCGCCAAGTCCACCAGACACGATACAGTAAGGCTTTACGACGAAACAGCCTCGTACGCGATCTTAACATTGGCCTTTTCCAGGCACAAGTCCCTAGAAGGATTCATATTGCACTTCGGGGACGCAAGAGGATATCAGTACTTACCTCTAGTGTCGTCGAGGATTGAGCGACAAGCATTGGCACAGCGTCATTGGTCACGGCAAATTCTGCCGTAGCGATAGCTTGCATGCACCCTCAACGGACGCGTCCATGGTACCCACTTACTCCTTGTTACGTTGCTTGCATATGGTTGATGCGATCGGGGCAAAGAAAACAAGGCGGAAGGATTCGGTGCGGCAAATGTGACGACATTCGGCATGAGTGACCAGGGGGTTGTATATCACATTGTTCTCAAAGCGACGTCCCTCAAGGCTCTCGTGGCCGGACAATCCACGCTTCGACCACAGTGGTTTTGTATTACCTAGCCACTACTACGATGGTCGCCTTCAACATCAAATCGCGAAATTTCATTGCCGCCAATCGCAAGCGGAACCACATTGTTGCGTAGAATCACGCGAAATATCCATGACTTTCAATATTTGGCTGAGCGTCAGTTCACTCTAACAGAACGCTTTGTCGACGCTACCACCTCGGATTATACATTACATTACGTTTACATCCTGAAGTTCCCCTGTTTTCTGCCATCCTTCCGTCTGCTTACTGGCATACAAACCACGCTCATGGGAGTCCTCATACAGCACCACTGCCTATCGCTTCCCGGCTAGAGCCCTCTGCTTTCCATTGCACACAATGTACAGCCTAACCAAGAAGCATATCACCTACCAAAACGCTCCATTACAAGCCCCATCTCTAAAGCCGAGTCTTCTCTATCCACCACACCAAGATTTCTCTCCCACCAAGATTTCTCTCCCACCAAGATTTCTCTCCCACCAAGATTTCTCTCCCATCAACACCCCTTACCTACCCACACGCCATCAATCCCAATTTCAACTTCCCCATCCACCACACCCACAATAACAACCTGCTGCGTCCCTGCACCGACCTCAACCTTCCCGCCAACCCTCACCCAGCGCCCGGTCCCAATCAACGCCCTTGTCCCACAACTCACTCCGCCTAGAAATACTTCGAAGCTCGCGCCTCCATCGGCTTTGATCCATGCCTCACACTGCACCGAGGTGGAGGAAGATAGCGAGATTGGTTGGGATATGGTGATGGTGGAGGTGGACGTGCTATTGCTTTGCGCGGCGAAGAAGTGGTTTCCAGACTGCGCGCCACCCTGAACCACATCTCTCGATGCCCAGGAGCCGGTGGCGTAGATGGTCCACGGAATGATGGTGATTGCTTCAAAGGACGCGTTGAGGAGAGCATTGGAGCAACTTGCGCGACGATGCAAAGATGGCGCTGGATCGAGTGTCTTGATTGTTGGCGTCAGGGTGTTCAAGAGATGGGCGCATGTAAACGTGCCTTGAGCAAAGAGTGCGAGCGTCGAGAAAACGGATATAGAGGACGAAGTAGTGCGCATGGTAAGAACAAAGGAGGGGTATCTCGAGGAACAAGGATCTAGTGGATGAAGAGAGGTGAATTCAAACACTAATAATCGGACCGGCAGTACAAGAACAACAGAATGAGAAGTAATGCACAGAGGAGGTGTGTAGTAGAGTCAAGAACATGGACAAGAAAGTGCAGGGACACTATAATCTACACTACACTCAATCGCAAGCATACTAGCATGGCGCGCACACAGAAGCTGTACCACAGGAGCTGCCTCCTGGCACCCTAGCGATCGTAGCAAGAAGCAGCGCACGTGTCAACAAAGGCGAATGGCCGCCCTCAGATACACAAAGCCATAGCTGAAAAAAACGAGGCTGAAACAAAGGAGGCGGTCATGTATGAAAAGGGGGTGACATCAAGATCGCGAGGGCCAGGGACATTTTCTGGAATAAAGGTAGGTCAAACGAGATGGCTACGTCGACCAATGGCAGCTCTAAACCGGGAAGACGCGGTGAAGGCTGATCAAGCTGGCTAGTCCAAGGCCAGTTAGCGTGGAAACGCTGTCGAAGAATCCGGTAGATAACTCCTATGGAGCATTGATTGGACCACAGCAAACGGCGGTGGAATTCAAGAATCCATCTGCGTCAGGGTCAAAGGAAGGGTTGGCGAAGTGACAAAGGGTTGGACCATACAGTGCCTAATTTTCGCACCTGTCTATCAGCTGCAAGCCTCCTTCACGCCACGCATATATCAACCATGCCGCTGAAATGCATCGAAAACCCAAGCGTACATTCAGGCCCAATTCAACACTTTGCCCTTTTCTGTCATGATACGCTGAGGGAGGGGATCTCGCCCATCTCGTTCTTACTTTGCCCTCCTACCGAATATGTCACTTTCCACCTCATCTTGATGTTGTTGCCGGACCCTCGTTGTACGCCGTTGAGCCGTATGTTCTGCGTAATGCCATTGCGCTGGTTGGGAGCGAGTGTGACGCCTGATTGGTGTTCTAGTTGCAACTGTGCGCCCTGATATCGAGTTAGCCATTGGTCCCATCTTCGCACTGGAAATAAAGCATACCTTTGATGCTGCTACCTGAAAAGTAAGGTCTGATATGGTTTGAGGAGTATTGTTTGATATGTGGTTTTGTATCAGGAGAACGGTATCCGATTCTCTGGAGACTTTAAAGACCACATTGATGACCGTGTTATTTACTGTGATTTCCGTAGACATATTGGGCACAGCCGACGCGAATGTCCATTCGTCGTCGTCATTGGCGGCAGCGGTGCTGCTTTGTGCCAAGCTGGAAGTCGGTGCAGGTATTGCGCCTCCAAGAAGATCAACAGACGCTAACGCCGCAGATGGAGGCTTGACGGACTGCTGGAAGTTCATAGGCGAGCCCTGGCGGGGTGTCGGCGAATTCAGAGCAGCGAAAGGGTCAGGCGTGCGGGCTGGTTGTAATGGGAGTTGAGCGCGTGCAGAGGGTAGAGTTGAGGGTATCTGTTGAGAAGAGCCAGGATTCGATGTAGAACCAAACAGGTCGACGATCGACTGCGCAGTGGTCTGCTGTTGTGAGGGAGGTGGTGACTGTGGAATTGGCATGCCAGAGAGACCAAGTACTATTAAAAGATTAGTTTTTATGCGAGTGTAATTCGAACTTGCTCACTTGAACCGTTAGATCCGCCCAACGATATACTACCGCTCTGACCGTAGCTGGGGCCGCCTAAGGAGAGACCCAGGAGATCATCCTCTAGCGCATTGCCCTTTTGTGTAGGCTGCTGTGAGGTACTAGATGCTGGATCTGAAGTTGCCGGGGTTGGTTCAGGATCCCCAAAATCGATTAGATTGAGCTCGTTATTCGGACCCTTAGAAACGCCAGCTCCGCTCGTGCCTAGCGTACCCTGAGGAATCCTGTTCGCTGCTTCGATATCGCCCTTTCTGAATAACTTATATCGCTCTATTGTTCGGTTTATGCTGTCATTAATCTCGAAAAGCTTTGCAACAGCCTCGGTGTCTTCCGACTCTTCTTCGCACATCTTCTGAATCTTCGGATGTGCGCTTTGAAGTGCATTGGCCAGTTCCTTCACCTGTTAGTGCCTTTTAAGGCGTCACAATCCGTCTGTGTGCCATACCTCGAATACGTCGCCCTCTTTGATCTCATCTCCAGGTTTGTACCCTTGCAACATCTCCTCAAGGATTCTGGCCTTTTGCTGTATTCGTGAGACCTCTTCTGCAGCCTTGGCGCGCCAATCTGTCTTGTTCCTGGTGTCGTAACCCGCCATGACCTTCATCAGCTTGTTGGCCTCTTGCAGATCCTGTGGGCCTCCACGCCGAATGAGTTCCTGGAGTTTTGCGGATTGTGCCTCTCGTTCTTCTTCCTCCATCTCTTCCGCTGATCTCAAATTCTGCTCCAGGATTAGTTCGACGTCTAGTATTGTTACTTGCTCAAACATACATCGCTTGGGTTCAGCACTGCCGCGTCTTCTTTGCGGACTTCAGGGAATATATAGCCCTTGTAGCTGAGTAACCGGTGCATATCACGTATGAAGCCTAGATCCTCCTTGTACCGCGAGGTCTGACATATGGTCTGCCGCCATTCCTCTATCAGCTCAAGTATTCGGTTCTGTACACGCGACGGGTGGACCGGAGGACGTTCGGGAAAGCGACGGACTAGCTCGTTGAGGAATTCTTTGGTGCTAATTTGTAGGTGAAACGGATACCCGCAGTTTTTGACACAGATGTCGAGGAGCTATACTGTGATTAGCAGCGTTTGGATGAGCAACAGGTACGCAGTCGTACATTGAGTGCGAGTAAGGCCACATTCTGATTGCGATGATTAACATAGTGGACTATGGTGACAGCGGCTTCCCGAGGTCTAATGTTTGCTGTCAGCGATTCTCCATAGACCAATTACTCCTCTATCGTACGTAGAGCCCTTCTTCGTATTTATCAGGTCGCTAATCTCGAGATTCAAGGCCAGATTGGGCTCAAAATTTTGCGGGTCGCACGCGTTTACTGCTCACGGCCGTCAGCAATGATGCTCGTAGCACGCGAAGACGAAGCGTAGTGTCATACATATGAAGCGCTGTAGCTGTGAAGTGGGTGCCTCACCCCACCCGCCGTAGCGGTCGCGGGCGGCCATCCGCGCCGATGCCGCCTCCATTGAGACCGATCGAGCTCGTGCGCGTATCGATGGAAATTACGTGACTCGCAGTTGGTTTCGGTGGCAGCGAGGGACGTCGAACTGTATCTTGCCTCCCTCCAACAAGTTGATACAGGCGCGGGGCCTACACTTACCGGTACGAGTAGCGCGCACAGCCATATCTTGGCGCCACACCTGAACAAGGGTCCAATCCCAGGCTTCATCCCACCAGCCAACTTTCAATTTAAAAACTTTCCTTTCCTTTGCCAATGCCCATCGGAGCTTGCAGATGCAGTCCTTGTACACAAAGCACGAGTATTCAACATTTGTATGGTCCTCAGGCTAACTTATAGTACCATAGTCGCCTGGTCCTCAAAATAACGAGCTCCAATGGAGCACATCAGTACTTGACGTCTGCCATCCTTTTGCAATGAGCAACAACTCTGATCACCGTCTTCGCTGCATATCAAAGCCCCAGTCATGTGCAATTCAGGTACCCCGTTATTCAATCAGCTTAGTTGGTTCGAAGCCCTGTTCGGCACCTGAGTCCCCCATAGTTCACCGTATCAAAGCATATGTTACAAGAAAACCTAGATTAAGCGACGGTTCAGTCTTGACACTAGTTGACGAAGAGGAGGAGTTATGCTCCGCAGATCTACTGCCCTTTGTCATGGTGCCCTGTAAGACAGGACATAAAGCCACCTTCACCGGCTCAACTTTTTCTCTCTCGGCTTCAGCCTACACCGTAACGGCCCTACTCCATCGCACTATAGTAAAGCTTCAAAAAGCTCTTTCTTTGCGCTTGGCCGTTGAGGCGCAGGCAGCCACAATCATGTCTTACCACACGATTACCCTACTGCAAGCATTGAAACATGCAATTACAGTGAATATGTCACACCGCAACAATGCCACTTAGAGCTTCAGACAGACAGCAATGACCACCGGGGACATCCTAATCCAGAGAACTCGCCACGCTACCGCGTGGGATCATGGAGCGTGGTTGGACGCCTACTAGGTGGGGCTAAACATTTGATATGCAGAGGCCATGCGAAGGGCGGTGGTGGAGAGGTAGGATCTTGATCAATGATGTCGCCTACGTGGCCAACGGCACCAATGACAAAGCCGTGGCCCCCGAAGGCTCCATCCCAACTACCACAGCCCTCTACCAAGAGCCCCAAGACCACAACCGCGAATGGACTTGGCTCGACAAAGAGGCTGCCAACGTTGCAGAAGCAGCCGAGAACGCGCAGACCATACAAGACGCCCTCATCATGCGCCTGCAAAAAGCGCAAGACTCTCGGGAAAAGTATAAGTTCCACAGCATCATCATTCAATCACCTTGGCCCAAGGAAGTGCTCGATAAGCACATCCTGGATAGCTACCTCGGGGTGTGCCGCTCGTCGAAAAGATTGGATTTGAGGCTCCGCTTGAGCCGTTCGTGCATCGATGGAGAAAGCTGTGCAAGTTCCGCAAGAGGATAGACCTGGATGAGGTTACCCGGCAGCATGTAAATCTTCTTTACGATATCCTACGATAAGACTTGAAAGACTTGATCAAATCTTTTAGGGGCTACGTCGAGAAAGGTATCCTCACGTACGAGCACGCCTGAACCATCTTCTAACCCGGCGTTATCATCTAGTCTAGCTCCTACCAGGGCGCGGCGATGGCGATGAAGTTGAGGCGTGCGAAGTACATCGAGACGCAGTGCGGCAATGCCTATCAGCTTAGCGCTGAGGCCGTCGACTGGAATGTGAGTCATTTCGGACGAAGTATCGAGCGGATCAGCATCTGGGAGTTCCTTGAAACAATACGAATCGTAGAGTTGGCCGCGTTTCCGCCGAGTTTCCACCCTCAAGGGAAGGAGATTCGCGAGGTGCTCATACAGCGCGGAAAGGTGTTTGAGGAGCTGGCTTGGACAAGGAGTGGAAAGAGGTAATGACCAACTGCACCGGTCGCATCATCGTCGATTCCAACACTTTCCGCCATTACTCGCCAACCGTATGTAGGCTATATTGAGCCCCTCGCTGCGAAGGAAAAGGGCTCCCCGAGCCCGAGAGCGCCCCAGAATCCTCCGCCCGCGATTATTCCATCGCTGCGAAGTATACCTTCGGCCGGAGCGAGCTGGCACGTAAACGCATTCGCCTAACCCCCGATCTCCAGCTCATCTGCCTCCCCAGCGTTCTTGGCTACTCGCTTTTGAAGATGCAGTGGCTGCTGTTCTGCCTTGACATGATATCGGCTATCAATTTTGACTATAACGCCTTCTCATCCCAAGTCCATTCTTTCGCCGAGTCGCAAGCCATGAACCAAGGCATCTTCGACGACGTCATCTCCGGCAAAGGACGTGGGCATATCGCCCTTCTCAATGGGCCTCGAGGCGTAAGGTAAGACCTTGACGGCAGATTCAGTCGCAGAGCACATGCAAGCGCTATTGTACATGATGTCTGCAGGGGACCTGGGAATTAGTAAGTTTACTGCAGATCCACAAAACACCAGTTGACGTCTTGCGTACGCTAACTGTTCGGCAGATCCCGACCGCGTCGAGCAAAACCTCACCAACATCCTCGAGATGGTCGCGAAATGGCGCATAGTTCTCCTCGTTGACGAATGCGACGTCTTTTTTGAAGCGCGCTCCACGCACTTCCTACAGCGCAACAAACTCGTCTCCATCTCCCTGCGCGTATTTGAGTACTATGGGGGCATCCTCTTCCCACAATCGCATTTCCTATATCGATCCGGCAATCCAGTCACACGTCCACATCAGCATGTCGTATCTGTCTCTCACGCCTTCTTCTCGGCGCAGTATCTGGGGGAACATCGTGGAGGGACCGAATGTGCCATAGGAATGGAGCGAGGAGGATTTGGATGAGTTGGCGACGGTGGAGCTAATGGAAGCCAGATCAAGCACGTACCGAAGAGCGCGACGTTATTGAGTGCGAGGAGGAGGGAGCTGCTGGGACGGAGGTTTGTGGATATAGTGCTGGCGATTAAGCAGAGGTCGCCGAGCGTGCAGGACAACTTCAAAAGCTGAACACCATTTCATGGCATATTTTACGATGTCAACACTTTGTCAAATCCCAACGGAATAGTGTCCTGACATCTCTTCGTCTCGTAAGTCGATAACGCCTCTTTTTCATCTTACGCGAAGATGGCTCTGGATTACAACCCTCGAGGGCTCTAAAGATAGTCGATGTTGGTTGTGCTGTCCCAACATGCATGGAAGATGTAAAAAGGTATCGCGAAAAAAAGAAAAGCAAAAACAAAACAGAGAATCGAACCCACGCAAGTGTGAGCGATGTTGTTTCCAAAGATTGAGTAAGTGCAGTGAGGTGCGGGACTCGCGGCCACTTCTGGTAAAAGGCAAGAAATGGGTTCGTACAAATCCTCGCACTGCACAGTTAAACTAAGCAAACAATATAATATATATAGCGAGACAAATACGTAAGTTGCTGGTTCGCTCTAGTAAAGACGCTAAGTAAGCGACTGGCTGGTGAAGGCAACACCAGGCCCGTGCGATAGCTGGAGGGGCGAGGCAGGTGCGCTGTTGTCGATGAAGGCACGCCGCCTGTTTTGCGGAATATTCAACGACACTCCCAGACATCATATTTCCTAGCAATGAAAGAGTCCGCGAGCGAGTGTAGGAAAAGTCGTGGGAAAGAAAACCCCGCAGCCTGCGGAGATTGACCCATTTGGGCTCGCTTAGACGGTGCGCTTCTCTGTACTATCAGGTCGGCTACCTTCCAGTCATATCTTCGTACGAGCGTTTTCATCAGGTTTGATTGTTCGCTCACGCACGGTTTGTATAGACTGCATGTTTTACGCCTCTCTGAGCTTTCCAATATTGCCCCCTCATAACCAGTAAGAAACACACCAGTTACCAATTCTCATACCTAGAAAGCCTCACGCTGAGTCGTGAAGACGTCATAATATTTACAATCATTGAGCAGACCGAACTACAACATACAACGTAGACGAGGTGTAGATATGATATTTGAACGGATTTAATCCTACAGTACAGAAGTTGAGACCAGGACACGGACTTTTCGAACCAGAAGCGCATTATGGTATTGCAGCGCTCGTACTCCTCACACTAAGCCAAAGAACCTTATAACAGGTTCTACCTACATCTCTTCTCTACGATGTTCGCGCCATGCTCCTCATACTCCTTCCTGCTTATCCATAGCTGGTGGAAGCTTCCCAAGCTTGCCAGAATGCTGCCTCCAATCCACGCCGCATATTTCCTCTCCACAACCGGCCCGGGCGCAATCAACTTGTTTCTCGTGCTCGGGTAGGTAGCGTTGATCTCGTAATTCAGACGGTCACCAAACTTGTACAGTAGCGTGGAGCCACCCGTGACAACAATGTTCTGCAGGAGTAGCGGACGCTGGTCCGCATCGACTTGCTGCACGGCGGCCTGCACGAGGCGCGGGAGCGTGTGCTCGTCCTTCGGCCGGGGATTCGCGTCGTCTGTGAGGGCGGCGTTGGCGTCGAAAAGGCCCTCTGCGGCTCTGAAGCGATCCACCCCGAAGACTTGATTCCAGCCGTCGGGCATCTCGAATGGTCGACCTGGCATGCTCTTTGCAATTTCCTCGTTCGTGCCGTTGGAGAGGCGACCGGGGCCTGGCCATATCTCCACCACAGACTCTTTGTACTCGGTGAGGACGCGCTCTTCTTGGTAGTGGCGGTAAGAGTCAGTTGGCGGGACATCGAAGGTCTTGTAGATGGCTTGGGCGGGGGAGCCGGCGTCGACGGGCGTCTTGGATTTGACCAGATAGTGGGGTGTGAGCGGGATCTCGGGCTGCGACTGCTTGAAACCGAGACGGATCTGGTTGGAGACGAAGTTTCCCGCTAGAGGCGACTTTTGCACCCCCTTCTTCAGAACCATGCCATCCAGGACGGGGGTAACCGAGGTATGTGATGCGCCGACGTCGATGATTATGCCAGAGGCTTTACCGGATGCGAAGGCCGCAAGCACGCCTGTCTTCTGGAGGTAAAAGGCGGGTGTACCCCATTCCTCCATTGCAATCTCAATTGCCTTTTCGCGCGCCTTTGTAGGGTTCCAGCCCGGCTCCGTCATCAGCAGCGGGCTTTCTTCAAGCGACTTCTCCTGGTTCTCAATCGTCTCCATGTCCACATCCATAGCTTCTCCGTTCTCTTGTTTCGGATCGTCATTAAGTCCGTTCCTCGCAGGATCCCCGGCCCTTGCGCCCGTCAGTCGAGAAGTTATCGCATATTCCCAAACCTTGGCTGCCGTGTCCCAGTCCTCGACAATGCCATCTGACCCCCAGTAGTTCTTTATTTGCAAGTCGGATGCTGGTGTGTGTATCGCGTTCTCGCCGAAGAGATATTGTGAGCTGCCCTCAACTTGGCCATAGAAGCTGGGGCACACGGATTTGGGGACGTCTTCACCGGCAAAACCGGCGCGAATGGTTGAGTAACCAGGGTCAAGCACGATCGCGGAGACCTCGTCTGCAGATGCAATTAGATTTGCGCGAGCCAAGCTTGGGGCGCGCGTAGCTTACCTCCAGCGTATTCGCCTGCCGCGGGCGCGGTCGAGGAATTGAGAGTGTTCATTGCGCGCGAAAGTCGCGACTTTGGAAGCTTCGCAATGCCCTAATCAGGGTCGGCACGGATTGTGACGCGTGATGCCTGGCCGTTTCTGCGCGTGCGTGGGGAGGTGTCGCGGGGATCGGATTTGGTGTAGGAGCTCAAGTCGCATCGCGGACCTTGAACTTTTGGTTGTGGTTGGTTGGCGAGGACGTCAAGCTGTCCTCCCTCGCCGCTGCAACGCCATCCCACACCAGGCTACAGCAGAACATGTCCGTCTGGCCACACTAGTCGACAATGGCACTGCGATATCTGCGCCAGCTCTATTCGCTGGAAACCCTGGACACACGCTTCCTTGTGCCGGCCAATGCACCACCAAAGCAAGCCCTGGAGCTCGCCGAGCTGGACCCTGCGCAACCGTTGCCGGTCAAAAGTGGCCAAGTCAAGAGTTGGGATTCAGTAGACTCTGTACAGCCTTCGAAATGGCACACATTGGAATTCAAGACCTATCTTGGACTCGTCAGCCTCTGTGTCTTCTTCATGATCAAAGCGGTAGTTGACGTATCACAAGGTTGGTGAATATAACACATCCCAAATCGATATTAACAGCCACAGTATCACACCCAAACTATTCAAAATTTGAACACTTGCTTTCAGATGGCTGGATACCTGGGCGTAAAGTGGTATGGATTCTGTATCCACAACGATGCATCCACTAAAGACTCGTTGTAGGACAATACCGATCTACAGTACTCCAGCTTCAGATCAAACATCATACCCCTATTTTTCGTCGTGCTCCTACATCCCGTCCTTCGGAAGCTCTACGATGGATTCTGGAGAGCCGACGCTTACATCCAGGTCCGACCTTCTGGTGCAAACGGCCTGACTATGGGGCTAAGCGCACCTGCAGCAGCAGATGTGCGTATGAACCAGAGGATCTCTTTTGATGTACCATTCACCATCATCTTCATTGTAGCCCTACATGGCTTCTCCGCTTTCAAGATTATAGTCATACTATACATGAACTACTGCCTCGCAAAAAAACTACCGAGGTCCTATGTGCCCGCAGCAACCTGGATCTTTGGAGTAGGCATCCTATTCGCTAACGAGTTCGGAAAAGGCTATTCGTACGCTACCATCCTGGGGACATTGCTCCCCTCATCCCCCGAACCCAATAAGGAGCAACCCGCCACCAACCTTGGCCACACACTCGACAACTTCGGCGGCCTCATTCCCCGTTGGGAAGTTCTCTTCAATTTCACCGTCCTGCGTCTCATAAGCTTTAACATGGACTACTACTGGAGCCTGAACTCTCGGACCGGCAGTTCCCTCGAGGTATGGCTTTCTTCTCTTCCTCTCCCCGTCACGCTAATAACTCCAAGAAGAAACAACTCGACCCCTCAAACCTTTCTGAACGTGACCGCGTTGCGATGTCCGCAAACCCCACCAACTACTCCTTCAAAAATTACTTCGCTTATACACTCTACTCGCCGCTCTATCTCGCCGGGCCTATCATAACCTTCAATGACTACATCTCCCAGCTTCAATATCGACCTCATAGCATCACGCCAAAACGCACAGCGCTCTACGCCATCCGCTTCGCCGTGGTCCTGCTCACCATGGAAATCATGATCCATTACATGTACATGGTTGCCATTTTCCACGCTCGCCCTCCTTGGGACGCCTACACACCGACTCAACTCAGCATGCTTGGGTTCTTCAACCTCAAGCATATATGGCTGAAGCTCCTTATTCCGTGGCGCTTCTTTCGCCTCTGGGCATTAATGGACGGAGTGGATCCCCCAGAGAATATGGTACGCTGCATGAGCGACAACTATGCCGTGACGCACTTTTGGCGCGGTTGGCATCGCAGCTTTAACAAGTGGGCTTTACGCTACTTGTTTATACCTATGGGCGGTAGCATCGCACCAGGAGTGTGGGGCCAGGTGCGCAGTGTGCTGAACAAACTTACCGTATTCTCTTTCATCGCCATTTGGCACGACATCCAGCTTAGGCTGCTGATGTGGGGCTGGCTCGTCACTTTGTTTGTGCTTCCCGAAGTCATCGCAAGCCACGTATTCCCTCCCAAGAAATGGAGAACCAGGCCAGATGTATATCGCTACCTCTGCGGTATTGGGGCCGTAGGCGAGATCCTGCTGCTGATGGTGGCGAATCTAGTGGGGTTTGCGTTGGGCTTGGATGGCTTGAAGGATCTTGTGAGTGGGATCTTCGCGAGCTGGTCGGGCTTAGGGTTCTTGGTGATTGCTTGTGTGGCGTTGTTCATGGGGGTGCAGATCATGTTTGAGTGGAGGGAGAGCGAGAAGAGGAGGGGGATCCGAATGAAGTGTTGATCAGTTAAGAGCAGTTACTACGAGGTAGTGTCGAAGTAGATATAATCGTAGCATGATCTGCGAGTGTCCGTTGCCTCGACTTCTGTTGATGGTCCGTTCCTCGTGGGCGACCTCTGTGATCCCGCCGTGAACGAGTTATCATACAAATTGCCATATCAAACGCCGCTATGTGCGCTTTTCCCTCACTTCCCCTTTCTGACATCCCTTCATGAGTCCACATCCATCGTCTCTGCCGTTGCTGTGACGCTGTCATCCTGCAGCTCGTGCACAGTCACGTACTTGCTGATCTCCTCCCTCTTGATAATCTTCTCGTTGAGCACCGCAGTCGTACCCCTGTCGAACCTGTAGTTCCGCTCCTTCTCGCCACGCGTGTTGGGTGTAAGGTGGTTCCTCATCAAGGTTGTCTTCTCCTCTGTGATAACCGCCACATCCACGTTGCTACCAGATCCCAGATCGTTCCAGATACCCGCCTGAATCGCGTCCGCGCAGAGCTTGACGGCATCATCCCTAGACAAGTTCCGCTTCCACTGCGTCTCGAAGACAGACATGGCGGCAAGCGATCCTGAACCCATTGTAACGTAGGGCAGCTTGTCAGTGGAACCGTGGGCATGTACGGTGAAGAGATGTGAGCCGGTGGGGTCGACGCCCGCGATGACGAGATAGGCACCTATGTGGCCCTGGTAGCGGAAGAGGTGCTGCTTTAGCATCGTCATGCAGGTGACTACGCGCGGCTTGCGGCCGGTGGAGAGAGCGTGCAGCTCGAGGTTAGACGAGATAATGGCGGTAGTGAATTCGGTATCGGCGGCGGTACCGGCACCTGCGCACCAGATTTGGGGCGCGATGTAATGTAGCTTCTCGCAATTCTATGTAGTCGTTAGAGGTTCGTTTGGCCCATTCAAGGTAATATGAGCGCAGCCCACCTTGTCTGCAACTATAGGCCCGCTCGTTGCTCGAGTATCTGCTGCAATCACGACGCCGCCATCGAATAAACATCCAACAATGGTTGTTCCGGTGCTCGTCGCCTTGGGGAGGGGCACACCCTGGGCATGGAGTGCCGCATTACGGTTGTGGTTCGAGAAGTCAAAGCCCGCCATGTCAGAGGATGTGCGCGAGGTGGTACGTCGATGTGATCAGGTTGTTGCGAATGTTTTCAAAACTTCTCGTCTGCGTGGAATGGTGGCGGGTCGTTCAGGCGGTGTTTGGGCGTACGCAGCTCGTCGATTGCCTGGAGCTCAAGCTGGGGTCGCGGTACCGCTAGTGTCTTGGCGGTTCCCAAACATTCGACGTGAAAGAACAAAGTACGGGTACACAAGCTGCCACTGCTCCACCAGCTTGACGCTCTTTTCCACCAGAGCGCCAGGCCTTGTATATCTCGCGCGCCATTTTCAACAAAAGCTTCGAGCTCTTCCGCCAGAGCCCACCCCGGCTCTCACGTTCCTTATCCTCTACGTCTGTCGCACCAAGATCGCCCGCAAGCTCCGATGCAAACATTCGACCTCAACTATTGAGAACCCCGTCGCGCGACATCCGACCCGAATATCTACTCGCGCGCACCGCGTTCAGTCTCCACCACACGATGTCGACCTCGCAAGTACACTCGGGCCCAGAGCTTGGAGAGATCACCGCAGAGGTAAACTTGCGCGGTCGAACAACTTGAAGATGGACGCTAATTAATGCGAGCAGACCATTGGATTCTCTCCATTCAGCGCTGGTCTCGAACGCCCCAAAACGCTCAAACTTCTCCCTTCACCGTGGCCTACGGACAACCTACCTCCAGCCTCCGCATCACTGCTGAGCGTTGGGCCAAAACGCGGTCTTTTAGCAGCAGCTTCCCCAGACAAGCTTGTCATTGCTTCAACACAGAAGGTCCGCAAGGCTTTCCAAGAGAAGGCGGCAGAGAAGGATGTCGTGACCAGCTTCATGCCGGATGCGACGCTACAGGTGCCGCAGCTACGCCAAGTAGCATTCTCTGCGGACGAAGATTTCCTCGTGACGAGCGCAGAACATGGTGGTGGGCTGTCAGTGTACTCGTTGGATGATTTGCTGAAAGGCAACACACGACCCGGAGTCCAGGTCCCCACGGACAACACCCCCGTTCGAGCCCTTCTACCGAATCCCGCTGCGGAACAAGCGCATTATATGGCTGTAATACTAGACTCAGGGCGGCTAAGCATAACAGACGTCACAACGGGAAACGCGAAAACCGTCCATGATGATGGTGTCACATGTGCTTCGTGGAGCTTAAAAGGAAAGGCGTTCGTGGC
This sequence comes from Paraconiothyrium brasiliense, assembly GCA_025388405.1. Taxonomy (NCBI): domain Eukaryota; kingdom Fungi; phylum Ascomycota; class Dothideomycetes; order Pleosporales; family Didymosphaeriaceae; genus Paraconiothyrium; species Paraconiothyrium brasiliense. The sequence goes on from JANBXC010000008.1 coordinate 1,478,042, forward strand.
AGGTTTCGAAGATGGCACCGCTTCAATTCACCTGGTCTCCTCTCTTGACCACGTCAAGGGTCGAGTGCCTCGTCCGCCTGAGGTTGACGAGAAATACGAAGGTAAGTACATTCGCTGTGACAAACACAAGTGTAGTCAAAGCTAAATTGGACAGTGTCGGCCGTGAACTGGTTGAACAACGAGGAACTCTTTCTCATATATTCGCCCCCAGAGAACGACGGAGATGAAATACTGTACTATTTCGTTACTACCAACAAAACATACAGCACCTTTACATTCCGCAGAACGCCCTTCCAGTTGATCTTTGCCAGTGTAGATGGGCCGGCACGCACACCTCCACCTCGCTTTTCTATGCATCGACTCCGAAAATGGGAACCTGCTCTGGATGACCTAATCATCGTTACCGCTGCTGATTCCGCAGATGTTGGTGTGATTTTGCGTTCTCCGGAACCGCTAGATTCAGCAGTAACTACCGTCAACGAATTCCTAATGACCAACCTCACGGATCACAGGAAACCAGCAGTTCCACGGAATTATGAAAATGAGACAGACAGTGCTCTGATCGGAGAGGCGTTGGATCTTTCAGCCAAGGAGAAGGCACCGCAGCCCAGTCGCCGGCTGGAGATCGCCGAATCGCCTACCCCTTTACCAGCATATTTCCTGCTCACACACGAAGGACTATTAGCTGGGTGGTGGGTTGTTTGGGACAAAGCTCTCGAAGCTGGGGCCGCGTATCACGGCCTGGAAATCGATCATACAGCACCGTCGGCTCCCACGACTCAATCACAGCCACCACTCTCCATTCTCGGACAGGCTGCGCCGGCCCAAGTCTCACCTTTCGAAAACCCACAATCAACACCAGCTTTTGGAAAACCATCTTTCGGCGCACCAGCTTTTGGGAGCCCGTCGGCGCCTACTGGCAGTGTAGGCTTTGGCAAACCCAGCTTTCCAAGCACTACACCGTCCGCTGCTCCAGCATTTGGAACACCCGGACTTGGAGGACAGAAGTCGCTTTTCGGAGCACCTTCACAAATATCTTCAAAGCCAAATCCATTTGGTTCTGGAGGATCGGCCTCGCAACCCTCTAAAATAGCCAATCCTTTTGCATCTGGTGGCTCTGCCTCACAGAATGACAAACCAAATCCATTCGCCGCCGCTGCCGCTAAGTTTGGTAGTGGAACTCCCGGGGGCGCGTCTCCTTTCTCCAGCTTCAGTAGTAACAAGGACGGTCAATCAGGGTTCGGGGGCCTCGGACAGAAGCCGCTGTCCAGCTTTGGCTCGACAGTCACACTGGACTCGAAAGGATCGGGTACAGGTTCCACACTACCTTCCTTAAACAATACACCTGCGCAACAAAACAGCTCGCTGTTCGGGTCTGGTGCAGCCTCAGCGTTCCCATCTTTCACATCCACGCAATCGGGTTCAACAGACGTAGGCAACCGAGGGAGGGATGAAGCGACCCCAACTCCTCAGCCTCAACCACATCTTAAGGAAATAGCAGGAGTCTTTGGTGGAAAATTTGAACTCAAAAGCAGTTTTAAGGGTGACGGATCTGCGAAAGATGATCTACCCAAGCCCGACATATCATCTGGGGACTCGCTCTTCGGTAATGGATTTGGTTCCGCGTTGACCAGCGCGGCTTCGAAGGCGCCTGAGACGCCAGCCAAAGATGCGAGTAAGGCCCCGCTGTTTGCTTCCACTACTCCAGCAACCGCACCTAGGCCCTCAAATGGACTTTTTGGGATGCGGGCAGATAGTGTAACCCCCAAAGCTGCTCCACCACAAGAAGTCATACCAGAAGAAGCACCTTTGCCTCCAGCCTGGCCAAATGCCAAACCGTCGAAGACGGACGATGAGATTCCTCCGCTAGCTGGCAGCCCTCCCGTCAAGATCGAGGCACCATCTTCGTCAGGAGACATGGATGAAATTCCTTCATCTCCCTTAGAGGATGAGGAAGATGAAGATGTGAGCAATCCGGATGATGAAGAAGAAGGTGGTGAAGAAGATGAACTATCCGAGGAAGAAGAGCAAACGGGTGATGAAGAGTCGGAACCAGCTGCACTATCACATTTAGAGCAAACTCCACAGCAACCTAAACCTAGTCTGTTCGGAAACAGGGCCAATGCGGCACCCATCATCTTTCCTGCTGCACCAACTCCTCCGACCCAGAAGACGAAAAGGCCTCCTCCAGATCAGAATTCGCCATCAAGTTCAATGTTTAGCGGGACGCGACGAGCTCCGTTGACCTCATCAGCTCGGCCACCATCTAAGCCACCTACGCCTCAGCCTGTCTTCTCGGACCTCGTGGACGACGAGGACGAGCGGATACGACAGGAACTTGAGAGCGAAGTCGAGCCTAGTAGGACATTGGCGCCATTTATCGCTCGACAAGAGTACACCGAAGCCGCATTAACCAAAACCGGGCATGCTGCCCAGATCGAGATCGTTTATCGGGACATCAATAGCATGGTAGACACACTGGGGCTGAACTCGCGATCGCTACAGGCATTCATCGACTTCCATGAGCAGTTGGAGCGAGACTCTCAGCTTGATCGCTCGGCGTTAGAGGAGGTGCTAGATGAAGGGCAGGAAGGGCCGTGGTTCGAGAAGTGGTCTCTTTGTGAGATCGAAGATCTCATGGACCTAGAAGACCAACTCGCACACGAGTTGAGCACAGGCGGCATCACCAAGGTCGTCGACAAGCTCAGCAAATCCGTCCGCCTAATCCAGGAAAACGCAAAATTACAGTCCAAAGTCAACGATGAGCGGAGACGCATCATCAACAGCAAGGATCCCGAGAAACTCGAGGCGCTCCGCAAGGCCGCGCTGCCGAAGGAGTTTGCAGACCAGCAGAAGCAACTGAGAAAAGACTATGCGCAGTTGCTAACGCAGCTCGGCAGGGCGGAGGACGCGTTGATTCTCCTCCGGAGCAAGCTCGCGTCGCACAGTGCGAAGAATGGACACACGGGCGCGGTGCCGAGTGTGGAGGCTATCAAGAAGACGATTAACAAACTCATCGATATTACGAAGGAGAAGAATCACGACATCACGCTCCTGGAGTCGCAGCTCCGCAAGGCCACCCTCGTAGAATCCATCAGACCGGTCTCCGCATCATCACGCGCTGCTGCTACACCTCTGCGCAAGTCTCGAGCGATCAGGAACGAGAGTCTGTTTGCCACCCCGCCCACACCGAAGAGTATGAGCTTGAGGCAGCTGAATCAAGTCGCGATGACACCGGAGCAGTCTGAGACGCCTGGCAAGGGATATGGTTTGTTCTACACGCCGGAGGGAAGCCCGTCGGGCTGCAGGAACTTGTCTAGTCTCGCGGATATAGTGGATGACGATTTAGAGAGGCTGAGGCAGACGGCGAAGAGAAGGAGAAACATCGCGGCTAGTCTGGCGACAGCACTGAAGGATCGGGGGGCTAAGAAGACGGTTGTGGCGTAGGCGAGGCCACTTGTACGAATAGGCGCTTGAGGTGTTTGAATATGAGGAAGGTTTGAGCGAGCATCAGCATTTTGGAACGGGAGATTGCAGAATGGATATGCGTTTTGTCTAGTAGATAATAGCATTGAACATTGAAACAACACCACACGGGTTATTATCACATAACGTTATTACTCCGCAATCCCACAACAGACATACATATCGCGTGCCTCGAGAGTCCGTAAAACATCTCCTCTCGTCCCATCACACTCACTCATCTAGCCCCAGGCTCTCCCTCACCTCAGCCTTCTGCTCTTCGCCTTCCATACATGGCTCGATTGTGTCCTTCCACATCTCCGAGCTAATCTTCTGCCTCTTCTTCACCAACTTGCCCCACTTCTCACATTCCTTGTCCACCTCCTCCCTCTCCCTTTTTGTCACCTTCTTCGCCTTTCCCGCCTTCAGCGCTGCCAGGCGGGCCACAAGCTCCGCCTTCTCTGTTTCAAGGGCTTGCACGCTCGCAACGAGGTCGGCGGTGCTGAGTGTGCTGGTGAGGGAGGTAAGGGTGGTCCGGAGATTCTTCGCAGTAGCGTGGAGAGCAGCGGTTTGGTCGCGGAGGTTAGATGCCTTGATTTCGAGGGCGGCGAGGGCTTCGGAAGTCACAGAGTCTTGGGGATTCTGGGTTGAAAATTCAGCGAGCAAAGCGTACGAAAAGTGAGGGAGAGTATCACCTGAATGGCGTGGTAGACGATCTGTTTACCTAGTCACGCGTTCGTGAGTATGAAATGTCTTGAGCAATCAAGGTGTATGTACCTGCGGCTCGGCCCTTGATTTCGTTCCGCTCATGGAGTTCTTTCAGGACCTTGGCTGCGGCAGCTGCGTCATGTGAGCTGAGTGGCTTAGCGGCGGGTAAGTCCACAAACCTTTCGTTACTTTGTTGTGAAGATTGTTGGAGATATCGATGGCCTGGGTGAGCGTCAATATGTGTGTACATTGGTCATGAAAGGGAAGGTACGCTTTACTCACTGAGTATGGGCGACTGCGGTACCACACCGATGTCAGCAACGACAAGCGGATTCAAACCCACTCGTATCACTCACTTCTGCGTGCCTGTGAAACCGTCAGCCATCGTCCTACATCATGGGGCATTCTTCTGGTAAAGGCAACACTTACGCAAGTAGTTGAGAATCATGCCAGCAGCTTCATCTGCCGTGGCCTTTGCTGCGGGCTTCTCTTTCTCCTCGGCCTTTTTGCGTGGCGCCATGGTCGATAAAGCTCAAATACTCGTAAGGCGAACCTTGAAACCTTGGAATGGAGAAGAACATGTGACGGAGAGAATCCCGAGGTCATAGGGAAACGATGGTGGGGGAAGATGTTGCCCGTGCACGCGACATGTTGAGGCAGGTACAACTCAGGGCAAGATACTGGGAAGGAACACGCCGAGAATGCTACGAGAGCTGCAGCCTTCCCACACAACAGAGCGAATGAACACAGATCATAATTGAGACACACCTGCATTGACTCAGGGAAAGCCTTTCAGAGAAACAATGCCATTGATACTAATGTTGGCTCTTCACCATATATGATACGTGGCGACGACAAGAGAGACCAGGGGTATAGAGAGGTATAGGGAGAAGTGAACTCTATCCATACATGCTCATCAAGAATAGAAGGACTCCGCTATGCAGAAGGAAATGGCTCGAAGCGCACGCTACATGCTTATACTACATCACGATCTGGGAAAACTCAGCGCATGGCATAGAAACGAAGGTGGTGGAGTAACTTACACAATCACTGTCTTTGGGTGCTTGTCCAATGCCCATTTCGTCAAAGGTCTTCGGGCCCTTGCCCGGGCCGCTTGGTGCAGCGGCAGGTGGCTTTGGAGCTCCTGGCTTGGACGCCTGAGCAGGTTTGGCTGCTGGCGGTGGATTTGTCGTCCCAGGTCGCGGTTGCGGTGTGGTGGATTTGCCTGGTTTCGGGCCTTGCGGGTGTGCATCGTGTGCTGAGGGTCGTCCAGCAGATCCAGGTCGAGACGATGGTCCTTGCCCAGGCCTATCTGGACGGGAAGACGTTCTACTCTCCAGGCCCGGCACTGTTGTTGACGGACGCGTATGCTGTCGCGGCTCCAAGGGCGCAACATATCCAATATCAGGCAATGTGTTTTGCTTCTTGAGCGGGCCACCTGGCTGGCCAACATTGTGTGCCTTTTGGAGCTTATTCGGTCCTCCAGGCGCATTGTGACCAATGTCTGCAGCAGGTCGTGCTGATCCTGGTCGGTCGTACTGCTCGGGCCGTTGTGCACTCGGTCCACCGGGTTGTCTGTATGCACCAGGACCCGTGGGGAGCCCACCACTGGGAATCCGTCCGCCACCACGGCCCATGCTATCAACACTGGTAGCGGGACGGATAGGGAGAGGGCCAAGGTTGGCCCCGTGTGGTGGTCTTCCACGACCATAGGGGTCGTTCGGACCTGGGCCTTGGGCGTACACCTGGGGGTTTATGTTGAAAGCTTGAGATGGCGGACGGGCGCTCGCCGAGCGCAACTCGGCAGCGAAACCACCTGCCATGCTGGGAATTTGTGCATCGATCCGGGGTGGACCGTCGTTTGAAGGGTAAGGTGCCACGGATTGAGAGCGTTGAGAAGGTGCTACCATAGGAGGCTGATCCGACACAGGGTATGGCGTAGTAGAAGAATGGCGATCAGGGAATTGGTTACTGGGTGAGTCTCCATAATCCGAGGGGCTGCTCTCGATCGTTGGCAGGTTAGGTGCGGCTAATTTCTGCAGCCTCGCTGGCCGTTGGCCTTTCATGGACCCATGCTTTGACTTGATTGCGTTGATCGCGACCTTCTCATGGTCCTTCTTCGAAAGTGTTCGATGCATGGTTGAGATACTGTCAATGCGTGCCTCTGCGTCTTTGTTCCCGTTCCGAGCAGCCTTCTGGTACCACTCCAAAGCCTTGTCAATGCTAACAGGAACATGCATACCAATTTCGTAAAAATAGCCCATGGCAAATTCCGCAGTGGCAAGCCCGGTGATTGCTGCACGCTGTGCGTATGTGAAAGCAAGTTCCTCATTCTTCGGGAACTCCCCCTCGTACCCGCACAAGAACCACTTACTGATTGCCATGTCAGCCTCAGCTTCTCCTTGCCTGGACGCTAACGCGTTGTAATGGAGTGACAGCGTAGGATTGAATTCGCAGCCAAGACTGCACAATTCGTAGGCGGATCCCATCTTGAGCTGGGCTTTGGCGAATCCCAAGTAGGCGGCCTTTTCTATGTGCTGCTTAGCAGCCTTCTCATCATATGGCAGAAACATTTCTGGGACGTTGATCTGGGGGAGCTCTCGCGCTTGAAGCATACCCAGCACGTACGCGCCCTGAGGAGCATTCTCGTCAGCCGTGGCCGCGGCCTGCTTTATCAACTGGATGCCTCGGGCGAAGTCTTGTTGTTGCCCATGCTGACCCAATAAAGTCATCATGCCTAATCGGTAGTTCGATGCCGAATCTCCAGCCTCCGAACCCTGCTTGTAGTGTTGGAGTGCCTTGATGGGGTCGTTCGATTGCTCAAATTGCATACCCATGCGGTATTCAGCCCTTGCATATCCCTTCTGCGCGGCACGAGTGTAGCTCCGGAAGGCCTCCTTTTTGTCTACGCGAAGCCCGAACTTCCCGAACTCGAGCCACATGCCCCGCATAAAGTCGGCCTTTGGGTGGAACTGATCCGCCAGAAACCCGGTGACGTTCATAGCATCGACGCGCAGCTGGTGCTCGACCGCGGGTGTAGCGGGGCGGGCGCCCTGAAGTTCAGCGAGGCGCTGCTCGTTCAGCTGCGCCATATCGACGTACTGCAGGGCATCTTGGGCCCAGGCCAGCTGCATCTCCGGATCGTTCGAGTTGAGCACCGGTAGGCGCGCATTTTCCAGGACTGCCTCTTTCTCATCGTCTGACGGTGGGACGTTTGGCGGTCGGTTGGGAAGCTTGGGGAAGATGGAGAAGTTGGGAGCTTCGCTCGGCTGGGCGAAGCTGTGGTAGTCGTGCGAGGTCTGCTGCTGCATGGCTTGGGGTTGCACTGCGGGCGGCTGGTTAAAGGAGGAGGAGATGCTCGCCTGTCGCGAAGGCCACTGCCCCTGGCCGCCGTGGGCAGCTTGGTCGTTGTTGTGGTAGCTGGAGCCGCGCGGAGGAAACTGGGGTTGCGACTGCGATTGACTGTAGCCCGGCGGCGACATGGGCGCGTTTCGCGGACCGTGGGCTTCTAATTCCATGTGAGCGATGTTCTCCTGCATGTTCTCGGGCACCTCTGGCATGACCCTACCGCGTGTCAGCAGGAGTGCAATCTCATAATGCTGGATGCCAGGTCAGACTAACCGCTGCGGTGCCGGAGAAATAAGCTCTGGATCTGGCGCGGGCATGTAAAAATCGTCATAGCCACCCGGCACGAAGGTGGCCCCCAGAGCTGGGGGCTGGGACTGCTGATAGCTCATTGTTCGCAAGCGGTCCTAGCCAGCAGCGCTGCGGAGCTTCGGCGGGTCAGCCTTTGTCTAGAAGCAGGCCGGCCTGGAGCAGCTCGAGGGCGCGTTTTGTGGTCTTGTGGAAACAGCGCGTGGATGGTCGCAGGCGGTGACGGAGGGGGTTCACGCACTTGGCGGGGTATGCGCGGAGCGGCCGCCGGTCACGAAGCTCGCGTTGACGGGGTAGTCTTCGTGTCGAACGTGTGAGAGGGACGCCAGAGCTGCGAACGTGCTGTCTCTGCTGCGTTGCCCGGTTATAGAATACAATGGCCGGAGGGAGCGGAACCTTGGAAGGTCCAACGAGGGGCTGTGCCTTGGACAAAGTGCCTGAGCAGACGCTGAACAGTGTACAGGGAAGCGCCGTTTGCTACTGAAACAACTAGGCAGCGTGAGTCGACGGGGGTTCTCGAACTATTGCACTGGACTATCCGCCGTTGGGTCTCGCTGCATCCAAGGCCTTCACAGCAAGGCGTGCCCAGCACTCAGGCTCGTGGGCGTCATCCAGCGCCTCATCCGTATACCTGCAATGCTATTCTTGTGCCTTGCTCGGCGCCTTCCTTCCTGAACTGCGCCGCCATCCCCGAGGCTGAGTCGCGTCGAAGGCCCAACTTTCGCTTTGAGCCACCGCATGGAGCTGCTTCCGTGCTGCCGTCCTAACCTCGCAAGCAGCTACTTCATTCTGGTAGCTGAACGCCATACGGCGGTGGAGATGAGGTTACGTGTTGTTACTTCGAGACTTCAGCCCGGGCTTGCCTGGCCGCATTGAGTCACTGTTCACGCTACGCCGTTTCGCATACACTCGTTCTGGCGTTTGCTTCCGATAATGTTACTTGTGCCTATAGAGGATTGCACATGTGCCTGGATGGCACCATGCTATGACGGCCTATCTGCCTGCAGTCGCTCCACCAGCTAAGGTCCCAGGCGGGGTAGGACATGCAAATAGCCATCATGATGCCGGACCGCACTGAAACAATTTGCCAGCAAGTAGAGTATGAGGTCGAAAAGATTCATTCTATGCATCTTCCCAAAGCTCAAGAAAATAGCGTGCATCGTCACACCTATCACGTATTGCCACCTGACAACCTCACATCAAAGTGGTATCTATCTATGCCAGTAAACACACGGGGCTATGGAGATGTATCCGAAAAGCATGAAACTCGGTGACGATAAGAAAGCCCATCATCAATTACACTTCAGGTCGAATTGAGGAGCCTCATGATGTTGCTATCGTGGACTGCGACGGACCGGTATAGTCATTGGAGACTTTAGATCAAAATTGGCGAGAGGTAATTAAACCACTGCCCAAGCTTCTTGAAGCGACGAGGTACCGGCATTCTCATCAAATTTGGGAGCCGTCGACAAACCATCCTAATGGACCATGACATCTGGGTTCGGCTGGGCAGGTTGCTTGGAGTGGCTCTGGTCGCCGTTCGCAGGAGCAGCATCATCCATCTCCATGTCGTCGCCGCCCTCCTCCTCAGCCTCTTCCTCTTCCTCATCCTCGCCTTCGCTTTCCTCGATATCTTCGCTGCCAGCGTCTGAAGCAGCGTCGTCTTCTGCAGCTGGGCCAGCAGTGTCATCTGCGCCACCCATGGCGGCATCTTCGCCCTCGGTAGGCGCGGCACCCTCGTTCTCTGCCTCTTCATCTTCTTCCTCCTCTTCCTCCTCGATGCCGTATTGGTCACCGTCCGCGTTTAGATCAGCTTCGGGCTGCTCAGGGGGAAACTCGGGTGGAGCCGTCTCGTCAGAATCCCTGTCACCGTCAGTGCTGTTGCCTGGACTACGATCGTATTGCGCGAGTCATACCACTTGATCGCGAAGCGGGTCACTCGAGGTTTCTCGGCCAGAATGTTTCGCCGCACCTTCTCGATGATGGGCTTCGCCGGAGGTTCGAGCTGCAGCGCTTCGTCTGTATACTCGTTGTTGACATAGTATCCAACTCGTACGAACTCGCGATCATCGTAGCTACAGCTGAGGAGAATGACAGTGACGCCAATGATCTCGTTGTTGGGAATGCGCGATAGATCTGGAGGGTCGGCGCGGAACTCGAACTTGTTCACACCAACGGGGATAGGGCCGACAAGAACGGAGTCAAGCTCCTGGTCATGCTCATTGCTATTGGAATCAGTGATTCTGTTGGTAGAGCAGCTCAAGGCGGGGCACGTACGATGTTGCAGAGCCAACATAGGTGAGTTTCCACTCGAGATCTGCACCGGTCAGCGTATGCTCCAATATGCAACAAGTCGGTATCACCTTTCTGCAGTGACTCGTGGCATTCAAAGGTGATTAGAAACTCATATGGCGCGTCGAACGTTGCCGGGTTGTTCTTCACCTCGACGCCGAGCAGCGAGACGATAGACATGCTGGGAGATTTGGGCAAGTAACGCAAGACGGGGTATATATGCAACTGATCCGTAGAAACGTTGGCTTGATGCGGGTGGAGAATCGAATGTTTGTTGTGACGGGAAAGTGGCGGTGGACGTGCGGCATAAATACAGAATCGGCGGGCGCCAGTCGTCGTCTCGCGCAACGCGACGCGACAAGTCAAATCACGTGCTCCACGTGCCGGGCGCCCGATTGATAGCCACCTAGAGAATTGACCATAAGATAAGCCGCCGAAAGTGCCTTTGAGGCCTGTTGAAGGGCGGATGGCGCGTTGGGGTTGCTCGGTAAGAAAGTAAGAGCAATAAGAGGAGAACGCGCATCCGAGGAAGTTACAAGCCCGTGTTCGATGCTACCCCGGCCTTCACTTGGTCTTCGCAATCCGACAAATTCAGCTTGTATCAAGCTAGGTGATGAAGATGTGACCATGCTATATCTCTACAACCGCAAACCGTACGTCACCTTTGAGGTGATGGTTGCACTGCAACTCTTGTCTGGCGACTAAAGTAGGAGTCAAAAAGGCGCTCAATCCCCAATGAAACACTTGATTGCGATGGACCTGAGGTCCCAAAACTCGTGCAAAACGCCACGTATGCACCTGCATGCTCACCGATACTGGTGTCCTTGCTCATAATCCTGATCTACCACAAGGTCTTCTTCCTCACTATTCTCAGCAGCCTCAGCAGCGGCTATATCCTCCAACTTTCGAGCCAACGCGATGCCTTCTGCTCGACCTCGCTCTACATCGACAAGCATCATGATCGGGAAGGGAAGACCGATGAGGATGGCAAGGAACCAGAATGCCTAAAGATATCATAAGCATATGCTCTGGAAGCGAACTGAACGGTACAGTAAGAAGCGCAGCAGACAAACTTACGGGTCTTATTTCGCCATAGCGATCCGTAATCGCACCCACAATCGCCGGGCCAAATATACTGCTACCTTTGTCAGTAATAGCGTACAACGCATAGAACGCCGCCTCGTAGCCGGGCGGAATAAGTTCGCCGAACAGACTCCTGCAGTAACTGCTCAGTCCTCCCAGTACGAAGCCATACACAGCTCCCAAGGGATACATTTCCCATTGCTGCTGCAAGCCGAACACGCCGAGGCGTTTGATGGCGGGAATGTACCCGAGGAGTCCGTAGATGGGGATTAGCTCGAAGAGGACAATACATGCGAGAATTGTTTGACTGGGCCGGAGGCGCATATATATGCTGATGCGAGACCAGGTGAAGGCTCCGATGACACCGGAAATAGTGGCGATGACATTGATAAGCGCAAGCATGGCGTAGGACATTCCTAGAGTCGTCTTCGCGAACAACACGGCAGTACCAGAAACAGTAGCAATGGAGTCACTTAATAGAAACCATGCTGCAAGGAAGAGCAATACGTCCTTGAGGTACTGTGCGTGCTTGACTGTGCGACCAAGTGACTTCCAACTGTATGTAAAGTAGGCAAGCCCAGTGCCGAGCTTCGACTTCGACGATGCGATGTGTAGTGGTGGTCCGGGACGCGGACGTAACCACATAGCCGTCGGAATAGTGAACACGAACCACCACGCGCCGATGATGAAAAGGACCAAGCGGAGACCAAAGTTTGAGCTGCTGAATGCGATAACGACAAGTATGCCTATGGTCTGAACGAGCAGCGCGGCTATGTATCCGATTGCGATTCCATACGAAGAGATTTTGGTAGATAGTCCAAGTTCACGGGACGGTGTCGCTTGCGAGACGGGGTTAGGAACTGTAAGGTCGGCCTCGGATTGCATACGCGGAAGGAGTGCTGTTGTTGCATCGACAACGTGGTCCATTACATTGTCGTCGTGAGCAAGCTCGTTGGAAAAGTGAGCGTCATGTGCAACGTCTGGATGGTCGAGGTCCTCATCATCCAAGTAGCTCGAATCTGGTGATATGTCCGCGTACTGGACTGTGGGGTGGAATCTCACGAGCAATGGCAAGAAAGAGTTGAGGAGCACAAAGCTAGCTCCAAAACACGTATTTGCAATGATAGCCAGCACCGCACCCAACACATAGACTTTCGGCACGATCGGCAAAAATAGCATGGTCGCCGTGCTTCCTATGAAGGCGAACCACAGGAGGAAGGTTTTGCGGAAGCGGCCGTGGTCTGCGGCACCAGACATGGAGATTATGAGCAGTGCTTGGATGAGGACGGATATGGAGAAGGTGTACATGGCGAAGCTGGCCGTGTTGATGTCAAGGCCAAGCAGTCTGACGATACACTGTCCCTTCTCTTCTTTGGGCGAGAATACAGAGTATGTGGGCGTGGTTATGCGGGCGGTTTTGCATGGTTGTGTGGGGTCGTGGAGGAGGAAGCCATTCTCGCGGGCGAGCTGTTCAAGAGTGACTGGGATGAAGCTGCCAATGCCACAGACGACGAAGACCTCTGCGGCCCAGCCGTACATGTAGAAACCAGACAGCTCTCTGTCGCTTGTCAGGCGCACGTCCTCGCCCTCGTAATGCGGCGGGGAGCGGTCGGAAGACATATCCGCGTAGTCGTCGGATATGCTCTGCTCGTCATCCGCTTCGTTGCTGGGGGACAGCGAGGGCGCTTTCGCAGAAGCTTTGGACTGATGCGACGCATCGCGGTCGAACTCTGGGCGAGGTCTGAACTCGGGCGCTCGGGGCGTCATTTTGCGGCGGCGGGCGCTGATTGGCGGCTACAGGGCGTGTCACCTGGAACGCAACATGGCGACTCGGTCGGCGGTAGGGAGGCAGCGAAGCAAGGAAGGGCAGGCAGAGGCAGAGTCGACGCCGGGAGCAGCAAGGCGGCTGTTGTTGAGGAGGTGCAGAGGGGCTGGGTCAGTTCGACATGGGACCTGCGAGGTTAGGGTCATGTAGACTCGTTGGGGAATCGATGTGCATGTGACATGGGCCAAACCACGACGTCTACGCCCATGTTCACACCCGCGACGGGGCATCCGAGAGTTGTGCACGCCTCGTTGATCGCACGCGCGGTTATGCAGGGCGGGCGGCAGCGCCAACGCAGTCTCGCTCGCGCTCGTGGCTTATTCACCCGCCGTCTGATTGTTCCATGGTGCCAAGCAACCCTCCAGGGCTTCGTCACGGCTACGGCCCGCCCGTAAAGCCTGCATTCTATCATCTCCCGCCCATCACACCACACCGCACCGCCCACACGCACACACGCGCCCCGCCGCCTCTCCACCGTTGCGACCGCCCGTCGAGCGCATTCTCCGCCGTCTGCGTCGCGCAGGGGTCGTCGCCGCCCGTCGAGCCCAACAGCGACTACAATGCGATAGCCGCATCCACGGGCCCTCTCACCCGCCGCAGCTGCACACACGCACCCTCCGTCCCAGCCAGCGCCGTCGCCTTCCCTTCTCAAGCATCCTCCTCTTGCGGCAACTACCTGCGCGTCCGCAGACGCATCGCTGGAGGCCGCCCGCAACCCAACTTTGCAACACTCCCACGTCTACATTGATACAACCAGCTCAAGATACAGTCGGCGCAACCACCTAACCGGGCGGAGGGAGACAGTGCGGAGGCTGCAGAGAGCAGCAGGGGCGGCGCGCGCTCCGTAGGGCTGCAGGACCGCCGCCAGACTATGCCAGGCATCTTGAAGATGAACAGCAGTGTGAACGGAGGCTCGGGCGCAAGAGATGTGGACAGCAAGAAGCGGGCTCATGACGGCAAGATGGTCAATGGCGAGCGCACCATCGTCAGAAAAGACTCGCCTGCGAGCGCGCCTGCTGTGAGGACGCCCTCGTATAATGGCGGAGATGCAAATGGGGCTACACCCGCCGTCAATCAGATGGCACAGCTACCACCCGAAATAGCCCACGTGTCCTCCGAGAATTACCAATCTCTCTCGAAATTAATACAACGGATCTCTCAAGAAACCTACAATGAGTTGAACGAATGTCTCTTGCAGATGAGAGAATTGAAACCGCCTCAAGTCAATGGCAGTCTTCCAAATGGACTGGGGCTGCCGAACCCACACGATGCGGAGACTAGCAAACAAAAGAAGCTCCTACTGTTGAGATTTGCTCACGACAATAGAGCAAAATTCATCAAGCTGTTGGTACTTACCGAGTGGGGCAGGAAGGCATCTGTCGATCTGTCTAAGCTGATCGATCTTTTCGGTTGGGCCAGAGAGCAAAGCTACAGCCAGGACTGTATCAACGAGCAGATTGAATTCATGAAATTTGTCATGAACGATGCAAGGCAGCTGAACCCTGATATCAAAACCGCGTTAGAGATTTTGGGAACAGGGAAGGCAGGATGGATACCCGATGTAATTATCCCCGTTGTACTTGCTTAGAGAGCTGCTAACAATCTGTAGATGGGTTTCATTCCGCCTCCTTCAATGTCGGCAGACAAGGCGCTCAAGCTGTTACGATATATGAACGTCTCGCTATCTACCCGCTTAATCATCCACGAAAATGTCCCGCATCAGCTGTCAAAATGGCGGATAGAGAACGGTCGCGTAACATTCATCGTAGACGGCGAGTTTGAGTTCGACCTCATGTCCTTCGTCGAAGATTCTTCAGATCAGTTCCACTTCATTGATATGAGGCTGCTATTTTCGCCAGCGCCATCGATTGCGGCAGACAGTCGATTCTTCAACCGTCTCAAGTTAGGTGTTGATAATCTGCTTCGAGAAGAAGGCCTGGAGGCTTGTTTCGGTTATCTTCATAACGTCACGCTTTCCCACAAGATTTTTATACTTTCCACGCAGGTGAATGAATTATTACGGACTGGCTGGGCAGGTTCACTTCGGTCGGAATTCGCACATCGAGTGTTGTGGATCCAGTACTGGTTGAACAGGCCTGGAAAGAAGAGCTGGATTGAGATTGGCGTTGCCAGCAATAAGCCCAAGGACGGGAAAGTGACATGGCGAAGTCCTCCAATACCGTCAATAACTGCGCGTTGGTTCCGCGAAGGTGTGCACGTCCAGGATGTAGACCTCAAGCTCGACTGGAACCACTTATCCGTGGAGCGTGTGATCAAGCGGGTCATAGCCCTTCACATCGGGCACCTCTTGCGGACCACGCACCAGGCCTTCGGTCCAAACGTGAGGGCACAGGTGACCTTAGCGGAAAATGAACCCTCGAACTGCCGGTTGGTTGTGTCCATTGGTTCGAAGGACAACACTACTTCCCTATCTATCGAGCCCATTACCGGTAGATACACTCTAAGCCCAGCTACTCCTCTTTCAAATCCCGCGGAGATTGCGATCAATCGTTCCCTCGAGCCAACAGCTACGAGCAACACGATAACGCAGTTCCTAGCCCGCTCAATTGCAGAATCAATCCAACGGTATTCACAACAGCTTGGATGGCAGTCTATTGCGCGTCAAGCTCTGCGCATGGAGGTAGTAAAGGCAGCGGTTAACTTGGACGTTTTAAGATTCACACTCTTCTGGCCTCGGGGCTGGTCAACAAATATAGCTTTAGCCGCAATCGTGGACGCTACTGGCGAATCGTGGTGGATATGCGAAATCGGCGAAAAGGGATCCACTATCGTGCACGCGCAAAAGATCGCCATTGAAAGCATAGATGGTCGTCCACCTCCGATTGATCGGCCAACACTGTCACGCATCGAGCGAGTAGCAGTCCACCAGTTAGCCTATTCTATAACATCGCGTGCTCTCGGACAAGAAGGCAAGACATACAACCTCCGCTACGAAATCGAACCGCCACGGCGTCCGGCATCGTTGGACGGCGTTGTGAGAGGCTGGGCGTTGCATGTCAGAACCTCGGAAATCCTCGGCGCAAAGCCTGGAGACGATTCTTGGCTGGGGCCTGCGATGCAAATTACAGGCCATGGGTTCCGCTCTGACTATCGCAATGTCTGGCACATTGCAACCGGTACAATGGTCTCCGAAGCTGCGACCGATATGCAGAAACTCATGTCCGCATCACCACAGACAAACTTTACTTTCTCGGAAGGCGGCAAGTTCTCGATACTCTTGTCTACGCCCTTTGGACATGAGGTCATTACTGAACTGAAAGCTCGCTTGCGAGACCTGAACCGCCTACGCTCTTTCGCGACAACCCTTGAGAAGCGTAAGATGCTGCTCAGGTCTTCGTCGCTCGAGCAAGTTGAGTTTCAGTACAGCCATGAACTCTCTGTGAAGGTCCTTTTCGGGCAAGGAACGGACATCCAAGTCAAGTTTGGAGACAAGAATCCCCACAATCGCATACACAGTTTCCTCACAGACATAATCAACGAGCGGTCACCTGGTCTCTCACGTTCATCCCATGGCGACAACAACGGCTTGGATCGATTCTGCACGTCCCTGATTTGGACTCGGCCTCTTCTAACGGTGCTCTACGAGCTCGAAAACCGGACTCCGGGCAATATTGATAATCCTGCTGTACACGTGCATGATCTGCGTACATACCGCATCACATATACCAACCCGCCGTGCTCCTTCGATTTCAAACTCAAGCCCAAGGACGATCGGATGCTATGGAATATCGAAGACAACGAGGGCAAGCCAGCAGACCTCCGACCGAAGACCGAACGCAGCCCTTATTTCAAGCGACTAGATACCTTGAAGTCGGCGCTGCAGAAGCTGTTCAGGGAGAGGGATGAGCGCTGGTGGGGCGTGCGCACAGGAATTATTGCTGATATTGACGGGATTCCGGACGCGCTGAGGAGGCTGAATGAGACGGTTATTGACTGCTATGTTGAGGGTGGAGTCAAACAGGAGATTGGTGACAGTACTCCAGCTAACGCAGCACCTGCCAGACAACCGAACAACCCTAATACCACAAATCGACCTAATGGGAACAACGCTGCAAACGCCAAACCTCAACCCGGACGACTCGGTGGCAATCAGCACGATGTGATAACGATCGACTGAGGAAATCTTGCTTCTTCATAATTTGAGCGTGTACTGCATTTTCGGAGCGGGCTGGGACTTTGAAGGAGTTTTTTTTTCAATGGGCTGCGGCACCTTGGCCTAATTGGACCTGGATCAACTCTGATACTTGGGGGAAGGATGAGTCTGCCGCCGGCACCTATGCCTGGCTTTGGGCGTTGGCAATGTATTATAGACCTCTGGTGGATGAGCAAGGGTTTGTATCATAAAGCCTGAATGGCCGAGTCAAAGACGGTTCGCTTAATGAATAAACAAAGATGGCGAATAACATGAACGCTTCCGACATTTTCGTATAGGCCTGTACCCGTCCGTATGTCTAGCTCATTATTGCGCGCACATACAACTGCATCTTGCTTGCGTCAAAAATCGGACGGTCGTACTCTGTTAGGTACACAGGGCTCGTGACAAGAGTGGAGACAATCGCAGCATGTCTACTTGCTTTGCTCACAATTTAGACCAACTATAATATGATAGCTGTTTAAACAGTATGATCATTCAATACTCAGCAGAAATGCATGAACAATACAAACGTTCTCATAACGCCAACAACAGAGCAATCCAGCTATTTCCTTGATGAATCATCAGCTTCTTATACAGCGTTGACTATACGCCCAAACAATTTGATCATACTTCCATACGCATCTTCTCTGCGTAACCCTTTGGTCTTCTTGCCTTCGCCAATGTTCCCTATCTCAGCGTTTGCCTCAACCTCCCCGTCGTACTCCCCTCAAGCATACTCGTATCCAGTCCCTCCTTCTGCATCTCCACTATTCGATCCTGCTTCCTCTGCTCCATGCGCTCAATGTTTTCTTTCAGCGCCGGTGGCACATCTTCCTCTTTCTTCTCCTTGTGAAACGGCTTTTTGATCGCGTCGACAATCTTGCCGACCGAGGAGCGGCGCTGCGGGACGCTGCTAACATCCGACTTTGGCTCTACGGGTAATGAGCAGCTATATTACGTGATGAGATGTGAGGGTAGTAACTTACCCAAGAACTCAGAGGAGGGACCGGAGGAAGGATCGGTTGTGGTTTTGTTGATGGTAGTTGCTGGCGTATTGTTCATGATGATAGTACATACAAGTGAGACTTTTATACAGTAGTGGACCAGCTGTACGAGCCAGACGTACACCTGAAACGGTGGCTGTTTATACTGCGTTGGTGATAAAGAAGTACTATGATGTCATAGGGCTGTGTAGGATGCACATGCCCAGCATAGCGACGTCTTGAGGTCTTGTGATTAGCATTCCGGAATTGCGGGGTAATTGTAAGCTTATAGGTTTCTCGCGCGACACTTGGTGGTTGAGTCGGTCCGGCTTGTGTGGTTGCGCGCTTGAGGGTATTGAGGGCATAGGGCTGACGGAGCATTAACAGATGGGGTAACAGGTTGCGCAGCACATAGCGTAAGTCAAATCGTCCCAATCGTCGCCAAATTAGGATTGGAGAAGTGTGTTCGATGCCAGTGATAGCTTGAGATTTGCTTCCCTCCATGACCCCGTAAACAGATTGTCCATGCGGCTGAACGCTTGATTTATTTCTACCAACTGAAGGATCAATATCGAACCGCACGGGTCGGAATCAACGGAAGTGAATTTGCCCTTAGCAGGTTCTTAGTACTCAAACTGTAGATCCGGAGCATGCACTAGTATGAAGTATTAGAGATGCTCGCTCTCATTGAGACCTTGGGTGTCCTTGGTCTGGAAGGACCATGATCCACCATGGCGAGGTCGGAAGATGCACTACCTTCACTTGATGACGTTCGTGTGCGGATAGGCTTCAGGTACCCGTGGACGTCCATATACCCGCCAGTGACTGCTCTTGTGGTGTCGGCGCTCGCATGTTGCAGTTTGGTGTCCTTCCGTTCCACCACTGTCCGCACAATAACCCGTCGATTAAGGCGCAAGACCCCGAGGGTGCACGGTAGCGTGTTGGTCATTGAAATTTCGACCCAACAAGGGGAGTGTGAGCGGTCTGCATCGATCGAGTCTCGCTTTGATTCCGCCACCTGCCTGCTACATAATCATCGTTCGTGAATGGCCGAGAAAGACCATTTAATGAGATCATGAACCCTTAGTCCGGTCTTTGGCGGCTCGAATTAGAGCCTCCTTTGTATTATACCTCTTGATCGCATGCTCACATTAGTCGTACTGGATCCTGGTAAACCGTCCGGATAGATTTTTGCAGCCTCCATCTCACAACATTCTCAACAAAGCTGTTGTGCCCGGCAGTGAAGGGTACGAAACTGAACGCAACAATTAAACCTGTTTCTTCAGAGGAACTTCTGCTACATGAGTTTCAAATTCAGGGGTCGAAGATTCTACACTCCTGTTGCCTCCGCTTGGTAGCCATTTGAATGTCAACGCCGATTCTAGTGCCCAGGATGCGAGGGTCGCATGGGAAATAAAGGCCGGCCGAGCTTGTTGTTGCTGCCGCCGCCGGTAGTACCAGTGCTCGCAAACTTCATGCATGTGAGAAGCTTCAATGCGCCAGTCAGTAAATTATCTTTATCCTGGAGTGTGCAGAATGAGCCTGCCCATATGTACGAGACTCCAAGTGGATGTATGATGACAGCGTCTTGGAAGAAGGTGCTGGGCTAACGTGAGAAATAATGTTGGATTTGTACGGTCAAAAATTCCATTGTAGGAGCAGGATATGCCGAGTGCCTGTCCAACAATGCGATAGCGTCGCGTAACACCTTGCAAGGTGATACTACGGGGCACAAAATTAGTCGTACATCGTCGCCA
The DNA here is from genome assembly GCA_025388405.1 of Paraconiothyrium brasiliense. Classification (NCBI taxonomy): domain Eukaryota; kingdom Fungi; phylum Ascomycota; class Dothideomycetes; order Pleosporales; family Didymosphaeriaceae; genus Paraconiothyrium; species Paraconiothyrium brasiliense. Next base: position 1,497,962 of record JANBXC010000008.1, read on the forward strand.
CCTCCAGGCCGCGGAGCAATATGCAGCGGCTGCGAATGAGTGGGCAACCAGGAGGCTGTATTTGCATTGCAAACATCATGAAACAAAATGCAGTTATGTAGCCACTTCCGAACTGTTCTCATTGAAAGAGTTACTGCTCGTTGTTGGAAGATTGTCATGCTTTCTCGACATCCAAGTCATTATTTGTGGCCGACAGGCAACAAAGAAATGGTGTCAACAGACCAGATGTAGGCTGCAATAGCCGATTGAGAAGGAACGTTTCACACAGGTGACATACGTTATCCATTTCGATTTCGATGATATCCTTGATACACTTTGGTTTGCGATTTTTCAAGGCGTCAGGCAAATCGCGTATTCACCGGCGTGATGTTGTCCACAGGTCACCACACCATCCCCTTCGTACCTTCGTAAAGTGTCCTCTCCGACGCTGTAAGATATTGGTACAAGTATTGCACGACATAGCGAAAAAATAATGTCGAGTCTATGCTTTAGTGAGAAGGTGCGTGTAATCAAGGTTTTGATGTCGACCGGCAGGGGCACATGTCCTTAGCAGCTCCCATGCCCACCTGGGACATAGCATCGTCTCGTCTTTCCGCTTCTCTTCCATACAGCACGGCCTTCAGCCGTTGCCCGAAAAAAATCAGGCAGTTACTAGGGATGATGTTGATTGTAAAGCGGAGGAAGTGGATGACCGTCACTTGTGAGCACACCCTTTCACAGTATGGAAGGATCTGCAGGAAGCCCGGCCCTTGAGACGTTACCTTGATAATAACGGTTGCCATCGGGTTGGGGTATGCGCCTCCATTTTGAAGGTGTCGAATTGCAGACTCTTACGTCGCTCCTCGCGATCTAACATCTGAAATCAGGGGCTGCTTTACTCGGATTCCTCTTCTTGCATAATGCTCTCGCATTTTTGCCTCAGCTCCTGTGCCCCTGGAACAGCAGTCCACTTGTCCAAAATCTTGCTGATCTCTCCCCACTCTTTCTCCGCTTCATCGTCCTGCTCCTGGTCGATCAATTCCTGTAATCTCCGCGGAGTATCTAGGACCCAGCGCACTGTACCCTTCTGCTTCTGCTTAGTAGCCACCTCCGATTTATTCTCATCTTCGTCCTCGACCTGTATGGCGATACCCAAGCCCTGCGGCTTTGCGGGCAGTGCCTGCATCGAAGATGACAGTGAACCGGCCGTCTCGGCAATATGTGCTATGGCAGGACCAAGGGTATGTGTGGTAGGTGCAAGAGGATCCATATTGCCTCGCATGCGGCGGATGGTGCTGGTTGCAGAGAGAAGCTTGGAGTAATTATCGTAAACGAGAGACTTGCGGTCGCTGTCAAGGTTTCGTATCTCTGCAGCATTGTTAGTATGGATCGACCAGTTGAAAGAGTAAGCAGCACGTACGCGATACCAAATCTGCTTCCACTCGCAGCACACCCTTTAAGCCTTCCCTCGCCAACAGGCTGTTCACATATGCATCTGCATCGAAGTTGGTGGCATCAAGCTCGGTCAAGGTCTCGTCTTCTTCGGGGCCTAGTTCTGTCCTTGCTGATTCTTCTGATATCTTTGCTTCGGTGTCTTTCGCAACTTTTAGACCATAGTAGTCACGTAAAGCGGCCCGGTTGCGTCGCGTAGTCGAGGGTGGACGAGCAGAAGCTTCGAAGGATGTGCGGGTGGAAGAAGGGCTTCGTATAGAAGAGCTTGGGCGTGGCGATGCTATCGTAGACATCGTGTCCTTCTGTACAATGTGTGAGCGTTCAAATTCGTTGCAAGGAGTGAGGTCGTGGAACATTCATTATGCCAAGCCGCGTAGGGCTGAACTAGTAAGAGCTACTCGCGTCATTGCTCGAAGCGTCGTGATCCACTTCACTTCATTTCGCACATATGAGCGACCATCAGCCTGCCCACACGAAGTAGCCGCACTTTTGTACGGCCAATTGATCGCCAGGATGGCAAATAACCTCACAGCGGAGCTCACACAGCATCTCAATAGTAGACACCTCTATCCCGCTGCTGCATGGTTACAGAGCTTCGTCTCCGGCACGCGCCCGAACACGGCCCTACCTGCTCTCAAGCAGACGGCCCTCTTCCGCCTCCTCGCGACCGACATTACCGCGTCGCTACACCCTCCACAGCATACGATATTCCCTAAAGATGTCCTCAACCCAGGGACGCAGACGCGCACCATTGCTGGTCCCATTATCTGCCAGATCCTCGACATCGAAGAAATTGGACTCTCACGCTGGGCGCAGGTCGAGCAGATCGAAGCCAAAGAGCGTGGCGAGACGACCAAAGGCCGCGAAATTGTGCGAGTTGTTGAGGACGAAAACGACGGCGGGACGGTCGCTTCTGCTGTGCACAGCAAGGGCCCCTTCAAGCTACTTTTACAAGACGCAAAGGGTGCCCAGATCTACGCTATCGACCTGCTCGGCATCGAGGGCGTCAACACTAGCATGGCCATGGGTACCAAGCTTTTGTTACGGAACACGGATGTTAGGAGGGCTGTAGCGATGCTAGAGCCTGGCAATGTGCAAATCCTCGGCGGCAAGATGGATGCGCTTGACAAGGCATGGAGAGCCGGGAGGAAAGAGCGGTTAATGAACGCTGCTAAGATCGCCGGTGAGGGTGTGAAAAATTGACGCGATGGCACGAGTCGAACGCGCCTTGTTCGAAGTGTGCTCATAAATTATAGACGAACCGCAGAGGTTGCGCTAGCGCTACGTGGTCACAGGAACTCGGCGCGACATAATCAGTCCATGCAGACTGCCCTGAGACTTCCATGCTGGGGTTTCTCCAGATCCAGATGCCACAACCTGACTCGACGGACACTAAACTCCAATCATTCTACTCAACTTCTGGGCTTTGTTTGAGGAGCGACGGCGCACGCAAATGAAATTGCTGACTCCGAGGCGGCCGTCTCTGATGGCGAAGATGTGTTCGAGCGCTGTGTCCGCATACCGTAAATGCGCCTGGCCAATGGAGAATTTGACTAAGTCGGTATAGACAAAGTTGCAACTCTTTTGGGTCCAACGGCTCCGTCTGTAGGATTTGTCGCCTCATCGCCGAGTTCCGAGATATGTTACCCCTTTCAAGCTGGCATACCCCGGCTGCATGTTATTAGGACACTCCGCTGGCTCGAAGACAAACATCATTGAAAGAGTAGACATTAACCATTGGCTGATGAACCCGCAAACCCTAGCTGCTTCGTTTGCGGTTATGATATCGAAGCTGGATGACTTATATTGGTATATGCGCAACCATTACTCCGCAAGAGGGAACCTCGCTCTGATCAAGGGCTGTGTGCTCAGTTTCTACCGGGACAGATGTTGTCTGTATCCTGCTCATCGAAACTTCACCATCGTTCGGTGACCCTGGTGTGACATGCAACTATTAAATGACCTAGCTAAATCTCATAGAGTAGTTGGTGCTCCAGGGTTGCATGGCTGCATGTGCAACGAGCATATCCCAGCCTTGCGATAAGGGCATCGTGGGTTTCAAGAGCACTTCGTGAGAATGCAGTGTAGACAGATTGAGCATCAATTATCCGAAAAAAATGTTGCAACTCTGCAAAAACTTAAATTGTCGAACGATATCCATCTATAATTGATGAGGCTATACGAAGCCAGTGGTATATTTCCCATGTCGTACACGCTCAGAACGCCGCCCATATGCTAACAGAACAAAGGAAAATTCACTGATGGTTGAAGCCGGACCTGGTGGGCTAGTTCTTCTCCGATACAGCTCTATCGCAGAAGCAATGCTCTGGCACTTATGCGGCACATTTCTCTTTATCGGTACCGCTGTCATCCTCGCACGGCCTAATTGAGAGTGGCTTTGCATCATCATGGCTGTGCTCAAGCTCTTCTGCTGCTGCAGCTCTTTGATTCAGTAACGAAAGATAGGTCTGCCATCCTATCGCGATGACACCGCCGAATATGCTGCGGTACTCGATGGGTATGAAAGCAAACGAGAATGCTGTGACTGCGGGCCAGAGCTTGCAGCTGTTGATCCACGACACAGGCACCGTGTTCTTTATGCGCTCGATGGTCTCAGGGATGGTCATGCCAGTGAGGAGCGATTGCATACCGAAAAAGTACGAATTGAACAAGGGCGTAAAGAGAAGTTGGTTGACTGTGACCTACACATGTGCGTCAGCTTCAATCGCACAGAGACCAGGAGAATGAAGAAACGTACCTTTGTCGCCAGCGACAGGGTCTTAGAGCTGTAGTTGAAAGAATTACTCAACCACAAAAACCACTTGTATCCCGGCACTGCGGCCGCACCCCCGATCAAAAGGGCCCTTCCTGTTCTCGCCCAGTCCCTCTCTTCAGCCCACGCCTGCAACCCCTTCTCCACCTCCTCCTCCTCCTCACCCTCCGCACTTTCTAAAACCTCAGCTGGCGGCCCAATACTCTGCGCTACAAAGTCGCCCACCAAATAGATGACCAGCGAGCTCACAAACTGCGTCATGTACGGCCTCCTCCTTTGTACCCTACCGTAAGCGCGGAATGGCTCGTAGATGGGCTCAAGCCATATCCAACTCGGTCCAGGTATGGTGGTAACAGATTCAGGCGCCTTCTGCCCCACGGGCTTGGGCGACGCAATCCATCGTTTCGCTGTCTTGGTGGTACCGTAGCGGGCTTCGCGCAGTAGGTCCGCTGTGCGACTGTGAGAATGCGGGGTGGTTGTGCGCCGAAGGCCTGCATGCAGAACCCAGGCGCGCGACGTGATTATCATGGTATCGTGGCGTGGTAGTAGGACGCCAGTCATGGCATATACATTGTGAACAAGGTTGGGAATGAAGAAATGATGAATGTCATCTGGCTGCGCCTTGTGACAAAAGCCGCTACGCTTTCGGCTTTCGGAAAGCGGGACCGGAATGGTGACAGCGCACTATGCCACATCGGGGGCATTAAACGAGAATATAACGGAGAGTGGCTGAGTCAGCTTTTATCCGGCGTGAATCTCCTACAGGCATCAAACAGCCTTCGCGACGACAACCGTGAACACAGCCATTGACAGAACTCTGGCTCGTTCCATAAGGAACTATGGCTCGCTTCTGCAATATCTCGTCACGGAGGTTTATCTTGTTCCCGAACGATCGCGCGCGCACCAGGAACAGTACAAGCTCCCTATGTCTATCAAGACTGCTAGCGCCGATGAACTCTGGAACCACGTAGCAGAGAAGCTGGAGGTTTTTGTTGAAATCACAGAGTTAGGGAAGGAGTACAATGACAGCAATAAAATGCCTCTCGGTTTCACGTTCAGCTACCCTGCCACACAACAGCGTATAGATCACGCAGTGTTACAGCGCTGGACCAAGGGTTTCGATATTGACGGCGTAGAAGGCCACGACGCTGCTGCTCAGCTCCGCGAGGAGATCGGGGGCAGGGCGTTGCCGCTCGATCTGATATGCGTCATTAATGATACTGTCGGCGCCATGGTCGCATCAGCCTACAGTGACTCCTCGACCATCTTCGGCGGCATCTTCGGCACCGGTTGCAACGCCGCATACATGTCGTCCATCTCGTCCATAGAAAAAGCCTTCACCCCATGACGAGAGACTGGAAGATTCAAAAAGACATAGAACGGGCTAGATGGCTATCAACTGCGAGTACGGCGCTTTCGATGACGCGCATGTATCGTTATCAAGGACGAAGTACGATGTACAGATTGATGAGGAAAGCCCGAGGCCTGGGCAGCAGACATTCGAGAAGTTATCCGCGGGTCTGTACCTGGGAGAGATCTTCCGGCTGATATTGGTCGAGCTCGCTGATCGGGGACTTGTCTTCAAGGGCCAGGAGAAGAACGGCGATGGCAAGTTGCGAGAGCGATACTCGATCGATACCGGCTTTCTCTCACAGATTGAGAATGATGAGAGTCCAGCCTTCACCAAGTCTCGCGACATGTTCAAGGACGTGCTGGGGCTAGATGTGAAGGATGAAGAGCTGGAGCTTTCGCGAAGGGTAGCGGAGCTTATTGCTGTCAGAGGTGCTCGTTTGTGTGCCTGTGACGTTGCGGCGATATGCCTGAAGGAAGGCATCAAGGAGGGTCATGTTGCCGCGGATGGCAGTGTGGCGAACAAGCATCCGAAGTTCAAAAAGAGGTGGGCAAAGGCCCTGGGGGAGATATTGAACTGGGACAGGAGAGGCGAAAAACAGGATCCCATAGTTATGACCAATGCGGACGATGGGAGTGGAGTCGGGTGTGCAATTATTGCCGCAATGGAATTGGAGAGGAGGGCAAAGCACGAGGAAAATCTAAAGTTGGGAATGGAACTGTTCACGTAGAAGCACGGGGCAGGACCACCACGTTCTCATACTGAGGGCAGAAAGCCAGGTAATCTCATATCATACAATGAGCTTTTCGATTCCATTCGTCATGAAAGGCTATGTACACAGAATTGAAGCGGCCGCATTGCAGCACATGCAAAAGAACAAATAGGTCTCAGCCTATATCCAAGAACATACTCTCAAGTAACCAGCCCGTCTACACGGTAGACGAGAATGCAGAAGATCGTAAAGTAGGTGACACGTTTAAGCGAAGTCACGGGCGTGAGCGCGGCGAGCGAAAGCGCGGGCGAAGCGCTTCGCGGTGGCAGAGCCAGTCTTGGTCTCGAGCCACGAGATGAACTCGGAGATGGTGAAGGACTCTGGGAGGGTGGAGCCGGAGCCAGATCCCTCGTTGTTCTCGACAGCGGTGGCAGTGGGTTGAGCAGCGGACTGGGTAGCAGAGGCACCGGTGTCGTAGCCAGAGCCGATGGTGGGAGCAGGAGCTGCGATAGCAGAGGAGGTAGCAGCGGGAGCAGAGGTGGCGGCGGCGGAAGAGACGGCGGCAGCAGAGGTGGTAGCGGCGGCGGAAGAGACAGCGGCAGAAGAAGCGGCCGCGGTGGCAGTGGGAGTAGCAGACGAAGCCGGGGCAGCGGAAGAAGCACTGCCAGAGCCGGAGCCGCTGGAAGCACCATCCCAAACCTCCGGTCCAGGGACGTCGTAGCCAGCGCTACCGGAAGCAGTGCAGGCGACGTCTCCGCTGTAGATGTTGCACAGAACACCTGGGTCGGTGGCAGAGTAGGCGCCAGGGAAGGCGACACCCGAGGGGAGGCTGGTCGAGCCAGAGCCCGTGACCTTGATCTGACCGCAGCCGTTGTAGAACTGAGTCTTGCCCTGGGTGCTAGCCTCGTGAAGAGCAATGATCTCAGGGCGGATCAAGTAGTCACCGGCGGCGAGGTCGGGGATCTTGACGTTGATGAGGCCCTTGTTGGTGATGAAGTTGTCAACACCCCAGGTTGTACCAGTCAGACCATCCTGCTGAAGCTTGACCCAGACGTCGCCGTCTCCGTTGGACTCGGCAGGAGCAATGTAGACAATGACGGGTCCCTTGTGGGAAGAGGCAATGGGCTCGTCGGCGTCACCAGAAGTGGAGGCACCGTCGTTGTGGTGCCACTGGAGGCCGATCTCAGAGCCAGCAGCAACCTCGATGGTATCGGCCGCCTCGGTGCCACCGTTGCATGTCATGGCGCTTGAGGTGACATCGAGGATGGGGTTGTTGCTGTTGGAAGGAGTGCGGACAGCAGTGTGCTGGCCCTGGTCCTTTCCATCAATGACGAAACTCTGAAAAGTAGCGTGTGCAGCGGCGAGCTTGCCAGCAGCGAGAGCGAAAGCAACAGCGGTCTTCATTTTCTTGATTGGTTGGACGTTTGGTTGAAAGTGAGAGTATGTTTCAAAGGATAAACGAGAGAAGGGTAGACGAATGGATGCTCGAAAACGGGAACGAGTGAATGCTAAAGAGCGTGTAGAAAATGAGGGTGCAGCTTCAAGCTTGTTCTTTCCACAAAGCAGAGGCTGAAGCTCTTATACTCATCCCACCAACTTCGCGGGATTGCGTCCAAGGACCTGGAAATGACAGCCCTAGTGCCACGCCTGCATCATGTTACCGAGCATTAGTGTACGGCCAAGCCAATTCTCAATCAATCTCATGAGGACTAGGACGAATATGATGATGGCGTATACTCACTAGCTGCCGCAGGGCGACGAAATGGGGCTGGCTCAACCGCGCCGCCAAGCAGTTTGATGAGTTCATGACGGTGCAGGGACAAAACGGCATCGCTTAGATGCTTGTCCATGAATTCCATCCGCTGGACGTCTGGGTCGTCGAATGACAGTCGGTTTCCCAAGGAAACTGAAACGTCCCAGTAAGATGCACTCGTGCCTGAGTGGTCTGGAAAGCAAAACACCAATCCTCGGCGACAAACGAAACGTCATGCGTTCATGGCGTTATCAGAGGTGCGATCAGAGGCGAAGGCATCAGGTTATGCGCCGTGGTCTCTACGATGCATGCGTACCGCGACTGCAGCACCTTCGGGAGACGGCCGCATCACGCGCAGGCATGGCTATCAGAGTGAGTGGGCAATCTCCACTGCAGCGAGACGCTCGCAAAGATTGCGCTGCGTGGACTGCGTGGACTGTCATCTCGGCTCCGAAGGCTTGGGGCGAAGGGTGGGCGATGGAGGAACGGGAGGTAGCGTGTGGTGGAGTCGATTTTTCCGTTCGCATGTTACAGGTTTGAAACGGAATCCTGGTGGAGCAGCGCGCCGGACCATGGCCTCGAGCCAGCCACCCTGTCGCCAAGCGTTGGTGGTCGGTGGTCGGTTCTCGGCTCGCCCTCGTCGTGAGTCGTGAGATTGATGAGTGTGCAGTTCGCTTGCACCACCATGGGTGTGCGGGACGAGCATCGCCAAGCTGTCTTGGCCGCTTGTGTTCCGAACGCGACGCCGTCCGCGACACTCAACACCATGGCCCGCCTGTCGACGAGTTGACGATGGTTTTGTTGAACACCAGGTGGACTTCTGCAATGGACGGGTTCGCTTCTCAGAGCAAGCGAATGACTGGTGGAACAAGATAAGCCGACGCCGCTGAGGTGTGGGTACTACCCGCGGTTAGCACAAGACTAAACGTGGGGAATCGGGGCAACAATCCCTCTCCGCTCTGGGGAACACGACGGCGGCCGCTATCGAAGCTCCCCATATGTAAAAGGCGGTTCCCGGGCCACATCTGCTGCTTGCTAGGCAGTCAGCAAACCTCAGCCTTGCCCAAAATGCCGTCCCAATTCTTCAAGAACCGTAGGGTGTACCTGCTCACCAGTGTGGCCTACATGGGCAGTCTTTTGTTCGGTGAGTGACGTGACGAAGTGGCAAGCTTTGTTAGTCTGACCCCTGTAGGCTATGACACCGGAATAATGGGCAGTGTCCTATCGCTCAAAGCCTTCAAAAAGGACTTTGGACTACCCACGGACTCTTCTGGTTTCGCGAGCTCAAAGAATGCGTACGTGTCGTCCAACGTAGTCTCGCTCTTGACCGCTGGATGCTTCTTTGGTGCCATCGCCGCGGCTTTCCTCAACGAACGCTTCGGTCGTCGTTACTCTCTCATGGGTTTCTCCGTCATCTTCCTCATCGGTGCAGCTATCCAGACGGCAGCCCACCATGAGATCGGAATGATTTACGGTGGTCGTGTCATTGCTGGCCTAGGTATCGGTGGTATGTCATCTATCACCCCAGTGTTCGTATCAGAGAACGCGCCGCCCGCAGTCCGTGGACGTATTGCCGGGCTCTTCCAGGAGTTCCTCGTCATCGGATCAACTTTCGCCTACTGGTTGGACTACGGTGTGGCCCTCCACATTCCGGCATCTACTAAGCAATGGAGAGTGCCCGTGGCCATCCAGCTCATCCCGGGCGGCATCATGCTCCTTGGACTTTTTTTCTTGAAGGAATCCCCTCGTTGGCTCATGAAGCAGGGACGTCATAGTGAGGCCGCCGAGTCTCTTGCTCACATCCGATGCGAGTCGGTAGACAACCCAGATGTCGTGACAGAGCTTGCCGAAATCCGTGCTGCCATCGAAGAAGAGCTAAACGCCACTGAGGGGGTCACCTGGCGCGAATGCCTCATACCGGGAAACCGTTATCGTTTCATCACCGGCTTCGTGCTGATGTTCTGGCAACAGTTCAGCGGAACCAACAGGTAAACTTGTCCTCACTTGTTCGTATCAGTGGAAGGCGGATACTGACTTTCGTTCCAGCATCGGTTACTATGCACCCCAGATCTTTCAAACTGTCGGTGTATCGAAGAACAACGCCTCCCTTTTTGCCACCGGTGTCTACGGAACTGTTAAGGTCATCACTACCGGAATCTTTCTGATAGTTGGCATCGATTTCGTTGGCCGCAAAAAGTCCCTCATGGCTGGTGCAGCCTGGATGGCAGTAATGATGTTCATCATCGGAGCCGTGTTAGCCACCCACCCACCGGACACATCATCGGGCTCAGTCTCTCAAGCATCGATTGCCATGGTTGCCATGATCTATCTCTACGTCATCGGGTACTCTGCGTCCTGGGGACCCGTGCCCTGGGTTTATCTGTCTGAAATTTTCCCCACGCGACTCCGCGCATATGGTGTAGGCATGGGAGCGGCGACTCAGTGGCTATTCAATTTCGTCATCACAAAGATCACACCCGAGGCCATCAATCATATCGGGTGGAGAACTTTCCTGATGTTCGGCATCTTCTGTTTATGCATGGGTATCTTTGCGTTTTTCTTCATCAAGGAGACAAAGGGCCGCACGTTAGAAGACATGGACGTATTGTTTGGCGCTGTTTCGGCGGAGCAGCGCGCGCAGGATGTGGAGAAAAGCATGGCAGTTGAAAACAAGAAGATGGAGCTTGAGGAGAGGGAGGAGGCCGGGAAATCGACCAAATAAGGAATCCACCCACGGTGCTAAGTGTGACTGCGGATCTGTCCGACAAGTAGTTTTATAGCTCCGGAATTGGTCTGCTTGGCTGCTAGTGAGCAGATTTGCGACCATTACCTTAGGCCAGCAGCAAGTGCCAACCTCGAGTCACACTTGCTGGCTTATCTGAATCGAATCTTGCGCCCCTGCCCCAGCTTCTTGACTTGTCAAAACCAACAATCACAAATCTGTCAATTTGCTGTACCAAGCCAAGACTTTCGGGCAACTGTCTACACTTGACGAGTCTGTCACCGCGCCCCGCTTACCGTGACTGCTTACATTTTAAGTCTTATCTTAGGCTTCAGCTTCATGTTTGTCCTGACGAACTTGACAGGAATTATGCCACCTACCATTTTATAAAGAACTAGAGAGCAAGACCAAGAGTTGCGTGAGGATAGCTTCGCTAGCAACACACTTGTTCGTCTGCTCGCTGAGCGGGGAACCACTGAATGCCACAAGCCCAACCAAGCTGAACTGCTCGTTGTTTTCATGCCTCCTTTCTCCAAGAGAAAATTGCGAACAGCTCCTCCGACCATCCCAGGAAGTGGTGTGATCAAGGCTACACAGTACGACGCGCAGCCCATAGGGAAGCCATGGAAAGTCGAGGATGAGCGATGAACTGGCGCATTCCAATCAAGGACTGGGTTAAGTATGCGTAGATGTATTCACTACTCGGGAAAGCTTCCGCGGTTAATGCTGAGAACAATTGGTCTTCATGAGAGGTAGTGGGCGATTCGTGCATGCAAAGACGCCTGGCGGTGTTTCCGATGGCCTCGGCAATGCAGTGGGCGGGATCCTCTTCGAAAGGGGAATAGTATTCATACCAGTCTCTATCGAACTCGAGTCTCTCATCAATCGTGCTTTCTACGTTACTGCGTTCACTCATGTTATCCGAGTACTCGCGATCCAAAATGAAGTGACGTCATGCAAATCGACTTCGATTGGCCGCTTTTGCGATGATGTATCAGGACGTAGCTCTGAACATGCCTTAGATATACATATGCATACATAACTCACAGCGCACCCCACCCAACACAAGAGCAAGCAGAAACTTCAATATACAAGTTCGTATCCGGCCGTGTGAGCGGCTGAAGCTTGAGCTGTCAGGTGAACCAAATTACACAACCATGGCTTCAGCATCCACCAAGGCTTCCTGGCTCCCTATACCCTCTACACCAAGCGGAACAACGTGTAATGTGCACCTCCTACAAGCCGGTGGCCTCCTCATTCCATACGACCGTGTTCTCCTCCCCGGGCCAAAACAAAAAAGCCACACCCTCTCCCCAGACTACGACCCCACAAAAAGCGAAAAGTACTATGTTCCCGACTACTGCTTCCTCATTGAGCACCCACCGACCGGAGACCACTACATCTTTGATCTCGGCATGCGCAAAGACCTTGACGCCCTCCCGCCCATAATCAAGAAGACCACGCTACCAGTATTCACCCCATTCCCAAAGAGCCCAGCGGAGATAATGAAGAAGTATGGAAATTCGCAGGAGCAGGCTGAGAAAGTCAAGGCAGTGCTGTTCTCGCACGTGCATTTCGACCATGTAGGTGACGGAGCAACAGCGGGTTTTACACATGCGGAGCTTTGGGTTGGCCCAACGACGTGTACGTACGCAAGGCCGGGCTATCCTGATGCGGAAAACGCGCCAGTCTTGTCGGATAACTTTCCTACGGATGGAAGTAGGAGGATTGTTGAAGCGTATATTAGCGATGGGCGATTGGAACAAGATGGAGATAGCAGGGCGGGCAAGGTAGCGCAGGGGAAGAAGGAGGGAAAGTACGAAGCTGTGGAGTTGAGAGATGTAGGGGATGGATGGATTGGTCTCGGGTCTTTCGATCGCGCATTTGATGTGTTTAGGGATGGATCAGCGTATCTGATTGATGCACCGGGGCATTCGCCGGGACATCAGATGCTGCTTGTGCGCGTTACTACCGCTTCGCGTGGGAATTCGCCAGCGTCTTTGTCGTCTGATGAGGACAGCTTTGTACTCCTGGCTGGCGACTGCTATCATCATCCGGACCTCTTGAAGGATCCTGAACGAACAGCGCGTCCGCCATATTCAAGGGGCTCCATGCATTCCGATCCTGAAGTAGCGATCAAGACTATACATCGTACGCAAGCTTTTGCTCACAAAGATAATGTTTGGGTCATGGCGGCGCACGACTTCAGCATTGGAGAGGCTTTGAGGAAGGGTGAGAAGGAGATCGAAGGTCTCATTTTGATTAATGACTGGCGAAGGAGAAAGTGGAAGCCGTATGTGCACTTGTAAACGTGTGTGGTAGCTTAAGACCTGATGTGTCTTTTTATATAGTACATAGCGGGATTTGAAGAGATCCATTGTGATTCGGGTATCGACATCAACACCACCTCTGCATCTCTACCACATCGAGTGACTATCTCGTACCAAACACAGTCTCCTTTCCCCGACCACGCAAAAAAACAAAAAAAAACGAAGCAATCTGCCACGCAGCGAAGCCGAAGCGATATAATCCGGCTACGACTGCCCGCGCATGCGCGGAGCCTGAGGACAGTAGGGCACAGAATGTCTCACAAGAGCGCGATTGAGTTCAGCCGCGCGCGACGGGTGGTGTTTTGGGTGGCTGCTCGCATGAACAAAAGTGGCGTGTTCTACCCTGTTTATAAGTCGGTCTGATACACCGTCGAATATGCGATTCGTAAGCTCTCCCTAGACTCATCTGGCGAAGGACAGAGGCGTGAATTAAGTGATGTGCGTCTTTGATGGACATTTTGAGTATTTTTGCTTCATTGTTTACATGATGGTTTTGGTTATGAGTATCGTATCGCGTCTTTCGCCTTCGCAGCGCGGCTGCACAAGACTTTGGGGTACTAGGTGCTAAGGTAGGTATGGTAATAATACGCTTTGCAGAAATACATGAAACGCTTCCACCACCACCGCCAAACAGCGGGTTCGAAGAAATATGTACTTGGTGATGAAGTTGAGGTGCAATGCAGATGCAAATGCAGCGTCTAGAAATTCTCCTTACCCCATACAAAGTTGAAGCCGGGTTCGGAGTACATGTTGCACTTGATGTGGAGAGTCGAACCGAGAACTTTGGGACCGCAGAAGAAGACACCGGCTTCTGCAGGCGCGTGGATCTTGCGGATGGATTTGAAAATCATGTCCCAGTTGGGGCGCCCGAAGTTTGTAGGTGCACGGAGACCGGTGATGGCGTCTTGTTCGGCGTTGGCATCGTTGATCATGATATTTGTTGCGTCGTCGGCCTTGATCTTGGCAGTGAGGTACTGCGCAGACATTAGTATCCATGCCATGTTTGTGAGAGTACACTCGGGCACTTACGGTGTGGATCTCAATGTGGTCGTCCAGATCCTGAGCTTCAATAGCCAAGAGCAGCGATCGGAACCACTCGAACGAGCCGAAATCTCTGCAAATCCAGAAGAAGTAGACTTTTCGTAGTCGCGTTCGGCCTTGAGGGTAGTTCATCCGGTACCAGATACTCTTGAGGATAGAAGCAAAAGGTGTCACACCGATACCGGCACCGACTAGCACAGCGACTTCGAACTTGAACACGTCCTCAGAGGCGGAACCGAAAGGACCATCGATGTAGACACGCGGAAGAATTTGCCGAAGTGCGACCTCGGTGGCTCCGTCTTTTTCGCCCTTTGCACCGCTCTTCTCGAGGTTGCAACCGAGTGCTTTCCCGAGCGCACGCGTGAAGTCACCGACCATACGAACGTGCACGGAAATGTAGTCCTCCTCAGGAGCGCTAGTGAGCGTGAAGGGGTGGTATTGCCAGATTGATACCTCCGGGCAGCACAGGAAGATGTACTACAATAATTAGCCACCTCTCAATGGTGAGTCCATAGTATCTTACCTGACCGGCCTGCGTCTTCGTGTTCTCCTTCTTGATTTGAATCTCACACACGTTGCTGGGATGCTGGATGACCTTGGAGACGTACGTCTTGTGGCGTCCTCGAATTTCACGTGATGTACGCTCAGCAAGATAGGCAAACCCACCATACATCCAGTACTCCCAGAAGACACCGATGCCGTCGCAGAAAGGCGCAAAATCGGGCTTGATCATGCAGAACGCCCCATGGATGGACCAGAAAACGAAGAAGATGATAAACAGGTGGTGAGTGTACCAGAAGCGCTCGAACTGTGCTCGTCGTGGTTTCTCGGCAGCAGTCCAGGCCATGGCAGACAACGCAATCAACATAATGTAACCACTCCATCCAGGTCCCGTGGCAAGGTTGGCAATGAGGAAGCCGACGAATCCTAGTTTGTTGATCTGAGCAAAAAGCCACAAATTCCTCCAATGGGCGATAGTGTGTAGCCAGGAGAAGAAGAGGATGGACCATCCGACGAGCTTATGGAAAGTAATGTTCTTGTCGAAAGGGATGATGCCATTGAGAGGTGTTCGACGCGCCATCGAGATCAAATTACGGCACACCGGGAACAAAATGAAAGCTACATCTACGTGTAGCGTGAGAGCTGCTGAACGGGCGATTGGAAATGTAAGGCCAAACATTTGTCGCGATCCGATCGAGCTGTCTTTGAAGCCGTAATGTGCCATACCGAACCCGAAAACCATCAAATGTAGGATGCCGAAAGTAAAAACGAAGCTAGAGTGGTCAGTACACAGGCAACTGAGCAGGGATGACACGACCATACAATCTCCGGTAACCCTCATTGACCATCCACCTGTCGAATTTCTCCTTCAGATAGAGCTCCCGTGGCTTCTCGTCTGACATCTCTCCAGACATGAGCATTCGCGTGAGAGGCGGCCATCTTGATCGCTCTCGACCTGAGAGGCTGTAGCCAGCGTAATCAGATTTGTCCATGGTAATGGCGGTGTGCGTGCAGCAGCCGCGAAAGGCTGGAATTAGGTAAGGCGAAGTTCAGAACCTGCTGAATGTGGCCAAGTATATCGAAGTTCAAAGAGTGACCAAAATCTAGACCATGGTGAGCATGCGTGGTGGCACAAGGACGCGATGGCGAGAGTGGTGTAGACTCACTAGCAGGTGTGCCCGCACTGAAGAAGAGAAGGGGTGGGAGAGGTTAGTCGGCCGGTTAAAGAGGCACCGGCATGAAAACGGAGGGTCTCCAAAGGGGAAACAATGACTATAAGCACATGCACAGTTGGGAGAGCTTTGGGAGGTGTGGGGGGTTGGTTCAGGATATCACTGCGGCGCCCGGTGGGTACGGGACAGGGACGCGTGGAGAAGGAAGAAAGCTTAGCAAAACGGTGGCAGAAATCGAACCATTCTCACAGTCTGCAAGCCCAGAGCTGTGACAGGAGCTGGGTGGCGGGCTACGGGGACGTATCGCAAGGGTGAGGTGCGGCGCCCAGAGCCGCGCAAGAACGGTCAACGACCAATGAGCGACAGACGGCGAGCACAAGCGACCTAGCGCAGTGCCGAGAGGGGAGGCTGAAACCCCTGTCGGCATAGCATTCTCCTTTGGGCGGCGAATCGTGAGCGCTGGCCAGTGCGGGCGTGTATGAGAGGTGTGTCAGGAGGCCGTGTGAAACCAGGCGAGTTTGGCGCGGGCGCTTGGGGTACCTCCAACTGCAACTCCACAACCCACCCTCCGACGTCTCGACGCTGCACAACGACTCTCGCGCCCCCGTGAAGACCGATGCCCGCTACGTCCGGACGAGGCTCAGACGGCTGCTTCTGCATGCATGCGAACGTGATACGAACGCCGGTGCACTGCACACTCTGCGAAGCTGCTTGATGCACATTCGTCCTACGTACATGCCGACGAGGCAGCGCTCAGAGCCTGCAGACTCAAGGGCATCGCGACTCTGATTGTGACATGATAGCCAGCCCGTCTGTTTCCTGTGATATACCGTGTCATTCCCGCCGGCGCCGGCACGTCTGCACCGATACCTTCCACAATGTCAAACTCCTGCAGTCTGGCCCTCGTAGACCCGAGCAGGGAAACCGATCTTCCAAACGATCGAAGAAACACAGTAAAACCATGTCATTGCCTCGCGCTCAGTACATGGTGTACCCACCGCTCGCGGAAATCGTCTGACCCGACACCCATCGCGCACTGTCGTCTGACAGCCAGGCGACGATCTGGGCGATATCATCGCTTTGGGAAGTCAGCACAATCCTGCCATCCTAAATATGGCTACTAGGAACATGTTTGCCAGACTCACACTGTTCCATGACGGTGTTCGACCGGAGTTGTTTTTAGCTGAACCTCCACGATGTCCTGCGGCACGCCGTCGAGCATTTCTGACGCCACAGGGCCAGGCGCGACCGCGTTCACAGTGTGTCCCAGATGCCCCAGTTCGGCTGCCAGCCCTCGCGTCAAGCCCTCGATGGCAGCTTTCGATGAGGCGTACATAGCCAGCGATTCGAAACCTTGACGTGCGCCGACCGAGGAGAGGTTGATGATCCTCCCCGGAGCGCGAAGATACGGCTCGACAGCTTTGGTCATCAGCAACGGCGCCCTAACGTTGACATCGAAGATGGCAGCGAAGTCTTCTGCAGTTGTCTCTCGCAGAGATTTGCTCAACAATACCCCCGCGTTGTTCACGAGAACGTCTATGTTGGGGCCAAAGGCCTCCAATGTGGCTTTGACAATGCGGTCGGGCGCATCGACTTCTCGCAGATTCTCCTGTACGACTATCGCTCTGCTGCCATTGCTGAGCTTCTCTATCTGGGAAGCCACATGTTGCGCTCCTGCCTCGCTCCTGGCTGAGGTGAATACGATGGTCACCTGATTCGACTTAGCTGCTGTTTCTGGACTGGGATGTTAGACATACATTTGCGCCTTTCTTAGCAAGCTCGAGGGCAATGCCAGCTCCGATACCACGCGATGACCCGGTTACAATGGCGACCTTGCCCGAAAGATGGGCCTCAGTGATCATATTGGCACGGTTGGTGGCGGCGGGTTGCGTTGTGCTGGTCGATGGTACTAAAGTCAAGACACTTGATGGGCTGTAGACGTAGGACTTGACATTTCGAGCATAAATACCACAAGAGATTGCTACGTCATGGTTTCGATTCGCATGCGACAAGTCAATGCTGCAGCGACTAGGCTAGTAAAAGGCAGGAGGGATATGTGCATTAGGGGTGCATACGAAGCTATTCGGAACCCCCGATGTTTGTCGCTCGACTGCTGTGAAGTTCAAAGAGACGATCATTAGACTACCGCCCAGGCAACCATACCTTCCGAGTGTCGGTCTTCTCCTCTGAGAGGGCCCACAAAGCGGTACAACATGTCCAAGCAGAAAGTATGTCTACGGCTGATGTTGCAGATTGTTGGACTCCAAGAGAGCCCGCAGCCGCCAATATAGACCCCCATTCCAAGGTTCCAACGGACTCAGATCGGGATGCTTGGTGGGCAGTGATGCGATTGGTGGGAGGCAGTGAGGGGGGCTCGCCAAGGGCACCGGCGCGGGTCGTCGGCCAGCAAGAATAATCTTCACACCAACACCTGCCATTCGCATTCGCACCCAATTTTCTGACTCCAACACCTCTAACGCGCGCCTCTGCCCTCGGACTCCGGTCACCCTCCTGCTGTTGTATAAGAACCGCTAACTGCACAGGCACACTGCCCAACGCGCCTTCTCCGAGCTCTCCGATCGCACGGTAGCGGTAACAAGGACCCGGCCTTTATATCACGCAGTGCAGCACCGAGAAGCGTCATCGACCTCCAACATGGGCGGCCTTCCCCTACGAAACGACAGCCCGAGCGATCGTGACCGCAAGGCTGTCCGCGACTCTCCCGAGCGGGGCACGAAGAGGATAAGTTAGTCGCCCACAGTCCGCACGCAGCCGTTGGGTGCCTCTGCAGCCTGCCCACCCTGCTCCCACCACCGCACTGCACCCCACCGCGTCCTCCGGCATTCAACCTGCTGAGCATTCAACCTGCTAACATGGCACTTCAACCAGGGACGCAGTCGCTGCCTCCGCCCGATCTACCCAAGCTTGTTGCCGAGCAGAACCAGCCCATCCCGAGCAGCGACAAAGACACGCAGCGCCTGATCGTCGTGCTGTGCAGCGCGACTCTCGAGACGTACAAGGCCTCGCACGGCGTTGGTCGCGGCGGCGCCGGCCGCGAAGACAAGTTCAACTTGCTTAACAGCGATGATCACATTGGTGTCATGCGCAAAATGGGCCGCGACATCAGCGAGGCCCGGCCCGACATCACCCACCAGGTAAATCGCCGACGACGCGAAAGATCCCGACGCTTCGCTATCAAAGCGACGCCCAGTACTAACAGCCCGTGTAGTGCCTGCTCACCCTGCTCGACTCGCCCATCAACAAGGCGGGCAAGCTGCAGATCTACATTCAGACGGCTCGCGGCGTGCTCATCGAGGTCAACCCCACCGTGCGCATACCGCGTACCTTCAAGCGCTTTGCGGGACTAATGGTTCAGCTGCTGCATCGTCACCAGATCCGCTCCACCACTTCCAATGAGAAGCTTATCCAGGTTATCAAAAATCCCATCACGGACCACCTTCCGCCCAATTGTCGCAAGGTCACCCTCAGTTTCGACTCAGAGGTTGTGCGCGTACGCGACTACATCCAAGGCCTTCACACCGACGAGAGCATCGCAGTCTTCATTGGTGCCATGGCAAAGGGTAGCGACGACTTTGCAGACAGCATCAAGGACGACAGCATCGCCATCAGCCAATTCAATCTCAGTGCCAGCGTTGCCTGCAGCAAATTCTGCCACGCTGCTGAGGATGTCTGGGGCATCATCTAATCAGACCGTTGCCTTGCTCATCCGTAGCCGACGTACCGCTGCTACTAATTGCCGATTCGAGGAAGAAAGGGGACATCAAAAGCAGTGGAACCCAGGAGTGATTCAGGATTCAGGTCGTGGAGCACGCTCACGCCGAGATCACAACATCGACGCGTGAGCGTGTCACCGCTGTGTTTTTGAGCGTCTGTCCGAGTTTTCTTTTACAACAAAACAATACTCCGACTCAACGTCCAAAAATTACTCATAACGAGTCTCGCGGAGCACTCAACGTGCTCCGCCTCTCCTGTGTTTCTTTTGTTGCTTTGCGCAGAGGATGATGCGCCAAAAGTAGGTTCCAAGTACCCATGGGTACGCGTGTAATGTCTTGTCTGGTCACAGCCTGCAGATAGGTAGATAGATACCTGGAGCGACATGCGGCAATACGTAGCTTGTGTCGACGTCAGCCTCCACATGGCGCGCGAATGAAAATGACGGACCTCGAGTCGTCACGTTCTATGACAGCGCGCTTTCGGTCATTGTACAGTCGTCTGAGGTTCATGCTTACGAGATAGAGGAACATGTCGGGGGCTGCAGCGCATGCGGCGGGAGAGCAACAAGTGCGTCAGGGATGCCACCGGTTCGTCTTATTCTAGTGCCGCCTAGAGAAACCGAAGAAGCGCTCCGGCATCACGACCGTCGACAGCCCTGGCTCAACAATGGGTGGCCGGCGTATTCACCGCCGCTTACAGCATTACTGGGGCTGCCATGGGCATTGGTCCGATGCTTGGACTATACCCCTCCATGACACTTCGCTGTATCAGTACCGATGAGTCGTCACTTCATTACATATTGCTCCTGCAACGCGGGGACAAGTGGTGCCTAGATATTGCTGCGCCATCAACTGCAACCTGCGAGATGGGCCAGATCCATTTAGCGCACGGCTCTGCTCGAGTCGCGATATGAGGCGAGAGACTGCAGCGGATACGGGCCGAGCAAGCATCCAATCGCTTCATTCGCTTGTCCTCGAAGTTAGCTGCAGGCGGTGGACATGTGGCAGCACGAGGGCACGACTTGACAACGGAGTCCTTGGAAGCCCACGACATCAGTGGGGCGCACTAAGAACGGCCTTCCCGCAATGGTATGGACGCCTCGCCAATGCTTTCACGATGGATCCAAGGGCTCATGCCGCTCGTGGGTTGGATATAAACCTCTGGTGCTACCTCAAGTGCATCCTCTACACTCTGTCACGCCGCCTGTACCCACACTAGCAATTCGCAACTTTGCTGTGCTTTAGACGCAGCATCATCTTGTATTCTTCTTATACTGTATACCTAATTCCTTTCGTTTCCCTCCTTCACCGCCTACTTGGAAAATGCCTGTCTCTCACGTCGGTCTTACTGTTTCGCACCTACCAACATCATGTTCATTCTTTCTTTCCGCATTGCAGCCGCTTGGATACCGCTACATCGGACAGCAAGGCAATCAGATTGGTCTCGGCATCTACGATGCCGACTTCTTCCTGTGCCAAGAAACGCCTGGGTAAGGAACCCTTCACCATCATCAGGAGTACTTACACTAACAAGACTGCAGCGTAAAAGCCGGCGCCGCGCACATTGCCCTCACCGCTCGTAGCAGGGCTGCTGTTCGAGACTTCTACGCAGCTGCTCTGACCGCTGGCGGTCGACCTAACGGCGCACCGGCCTCTCGTAGCGACGAGGATGGTCACTTCAATGCTGCGATTCTAGACCTGGACGGCAACAGCATCGAAGTGGTGTTCCGAAATGGACCCGATTTTAGGGACGATGGAACTGTCATCGAGCATAGTAGAGTCATCACGTGGCGGAGAACAGTGACTGAGAGTTTTCGGGATGACAGAAGCGTCCTCAGTAGTCGCTCCACCCAGTCGTTATCAAAGCAGGCATCCGCACCTGCTGCTCCCTCAGTTGCACCCTCATCGGCATCGAAAGCGCCCAGCGTCACGCGAAGCGCCTCCGAACCCGCTATACCCCAAGTGCCTGCAGCCTCGGAGAGCGGTAATAATGGCGGTGGAGCTGCAAAGCAGATCATTGGCACTCTCCTCGGAGCCGCAGCCGGCGCAGCAGTCGCTTACGCAATGGTCGCCAGCGAGCGAGACAGCGCAAAGAAAGAGAAGGAGTTCGAGGCTTTCAAAACGGCCAAAGCGGCCATGGCATCGGTAGGCCAGTTTGCTCAGGCCAGCGAACAGCCAAAGCTACCCCAGCAGGCCCCACAACCCGTTTACGAATCCAAGCAACTACCACCACCTGTACACCGCAACATCAGTGACAGCGACTCCCAATACTCGTCGCCACACCCTCGTAGTATACGTGCCATCGAAGCCGCTCCTAGCGAGCATGGGCCACTGTACACGAAGGCACCCACTACGATTAGCGTGTCTCGCCAGCTCGAGTACGCTCCAGCTCGGTCGATTGCACCTTCCAGGGTTTCCGAGTATGTCCCTGCGGCTTCAGTGGCACCACCTAGGGCTTTCAACGAATCTAGGGCTGTTGAGTACATGCCAGCTGCCTCCGTCGCCCCTTCTAAATCACCTTCCAGGGCGGCTGAGCTGCGGGCTATTGAGTATGCCCCAGCTGCTTCGGTGGCACCGTCCAGACTGAGTCATCGATCGAAGACGAGCCCTGAGCTGGCGACTGTCGAGAAAGCCAGGAGCACTGTCTCCAAGGCGCACAGTGCAGCCCCCAGCTCTTTCATCTCGACCTTTGTACCAGATGAGTTTGAGCGTCGCAACACTGACGGCGGAAGCGTCGCTTCGCACCGCTCTAGCAGGTCAAAGAAGTCCCATCATTCGAAACATCGTAGTAGTAGTAGAAGTAGAGCCCATTCACCATCGCCCTCGAAAGCACCCTCGGATGCGCCATCCAAGGCTCAGTCGAAGGTAGGATCTGTGTTCGGCAGCATTCTCGGCCGCGGCGGTGACGACAACAAATCCATCATCAGCAACCCCTTCGGCGACAAATACGAAGTCGAAGATAACACCGACGATGACGACGATTACACGATCGCCCCTTCGGACAGCATCTCGCAAGTCTCGTCTTCGCACTCGCGTCGCAAGCACCGCTCGTCCAAGCATAAGGATAAGGATTCGGTCGCCGGTTCCTCCCATAGTCGCTCCTCAAAGCACTCTTCCAAGTCGCACAAGTCTCGCTCGTCGGCCCACAGCTCACAATACCACACCGCCGAAGAAGAATTCCGCAATAGCGTGATTAGCGAGCCTAGCGATACGAGCACCATCAAGCCGAAGAGGTCGAGGCATCCGGAGCGCAAGGATAGCGCGACAGAGTACGACGAGATGTTTGATCGGGTGCAGTATGGGAGTGGGAACGTGCCTGTAAGGGGGATTACCCCGAGTATGATCAAAGGAGGCAATCCTGAGGAGGGAAAGAGTAAGAGTATCTTGGGGTTCAAGATGGCGCAGCGGTTGAGGGCTTTCGAGGGGAAGTAATTGTGTGTTTCTGATTTTCCATGGGTTTTGTGTGTTGCAATGGTTCTGAACAATCTTGCATCCTGGCGTTCGGGTAACGGCCGAGAACTTGATGAGGCGCGATGATGTATAATGATAGCATAAGATATAGAAAGTCAACGGGCACGGCGTTGTTTGTTTTGGAAAAATGCATCTGGCTGGCATCTGTGAAGTGAAACACAAGAGAAGAACGACTGATGCTCCATCAGGGCGACCTAGCACGATGAATCATCGCCGTTCTCATCATGCTATGACAACGCTCGCCACATATCGAACGTAGGCCAGGGCTGGTCTCAAAATGGCAAGGCGATTACAGTCGTGTTATCTTGAAGCATGAGTGCCTGCCTACATCCAATCCAATTTTAGAACGCTTAACAGCCACTATCAGGTGCAACATCTGCAACGAAAAGATATCCTTACGAGTAAGACGTGGCATAAATCCTCGCTGCCACTACACTTGGAGGCACTAAGAGAAAGAGCGTAAGTCGGGGCAAAATCTCGATGGCGTTGTAGGCTTCGGACTGGCCCTAGTCGTGTAACGCTGTAAAGTCTTACTGCTAAGCCATACTTACTGTTTCATTCCAGGACGCTAGGTAAGCCCACATAAGGTGGCATGGAGTGAAGCAGGAGAAGAGAAGGTGGTACGCAGAGCGATAGCTTCGAAGACACTACCCGACAACGATTACTGAACGAACTACAGCCATAACGCCATCGCCTTCGCGAAAGGAATCTACGCACTGTACATTCATGTTGACGTCCCTTCCATTGCGATTGGCATGGTCAGCGAGAAGAGATAGGAGACTGTCATGTAAGTGTAAAAGAAAACATAGCATAAATTGGGGCCATTGTTGCGGTTCAATCTTGATCAAGCACAGGACTTCATCCTTGACTGTAGCACCTCGTATTATTTTGGAACTGGGCACTTAGCGTTCTCATTAAGGGCCCACAATGACCTTGACAAAGTGATAAATCATCTTGCTGTCATCATGTATGAAACTTCGATAGTATCATATACCAATAATCATGATATCTCGCACCATTGCCAAGAATTACTCAATTCAGAACGCTACGCCCAAGCTTCTTGTCAACCTGCCTTTTATCGTCCGCCAACCTGTCCCTTCGGCACAGGTCTGATCCAGCTTACCGCAAGGTTGATCCCAATCGTCATAACGCCAATAATCCAAAACACCTTCCCGTAGGCCTTCCCGTTGTACCTAAAAATGATCGCAAAGATAATCCCCCCGAAATTACCTGCGGCGCCTGTGAATCCACTAACAACACCATTTGCATGAGGATGCACATGCGGCACCAACCCAAAGTCCGCGCCGTTGCCACCCTCAAGAAAGAATGCCATCGCAGCCACAAGCCCGAACATGGTACCCTGGCTCTTGCTATCCAGCACACCAATTACGATAAGGAAAACGCCAGTGAGGATCCCATAGGTATGCAGCACAACCTTTTTCGCCCACACATTGCCCGCCTTGCGGTATGCAAGATCCGAGACGAACCCACCCAGCGGCCTCGTGATGCCGTTCAGCAAGCCGAACATCGCCGCCCAGTTACCTGTGTGCTGCAATCCTAGTTTAGGGAAATTCTTCATGTAGTAGTTTCCTAGGATGCTGTTTATGGCCAGCTCCGCGCCGAACGTACAGAAATAGCATGCCGCAGGCACCAGAGTCTGGAGACTGAACATTACACGTAGGATGTTACTGATAGAAGGCTTCTGGATAATTTCGCCGCGGGCGGTGTCAATCTTCTGCAATGGGGCGCCCTGCGCTTCGGCATCTTTCCAGGTTTTGGTCTGGTCTTTTTCGGATGTAGGAGTACTGGGTGTGGTATCTTTCTCCGGGTGGGGCGCGTCAGTGATGCTGCCCTGGATCTCCACAGTAGTGACGGAGTGCCTGCGGAGTGTGTCTTCTGCTGCTGCGACGCGGGAGCTCCAGTGGCCGGTGGGGGTATCGTCGCAAAGGAGGAGGAGGCATGTGGCGACGAAGACAATCAGGATGCCGGGGACGACAAAGGATATGCGCCAGGCCTTGTGTGGGGCAATATGTTGGTTATGGACGAGGGAGTTGTAGACGGCCGGCATCACGAAGTAGGTTATACCACCACCAAGGTTACCCAGGCCGCCGGTGAGCGCGTTGGCGGTACCTGTGGAGCGTTCAGTGTCCAGGCCTTGCGGATGGATTCGGGTAGGTGGTTACGTACCGACGACATTCTTGTCAAAGAACCCAGTTGTCCACACTTGACATGGGACGAAGCTGCCGCCTAGAATACCGATGAAGAAGCGTAGAGCGTAAAGGCCGCTAGCGTTGGTCACGCAGCCTGCGAGAAAGGTGGGTATAGCACCGGCGAGGAGACACCCAGCAAAGGTCAAGCGAGGGCCAAAGTGATCACAACAAGGCCCAGCGATAAGTCTAACGATCAAGCTGGTATGATGTAAGCTATTGGAGACTCTTAGCATGATGGAACGTTGCGGCACTCACGTGGCAGTTAAGGCAATGATGTTCGAATTCGCAACTTGATAGCTCTTCATGCCAATGTCGCCAGCAATGACATCAGCGAGGAGCGGGGGAAAAGCTGTAGACCCATGTCAGGCGGGCTCTTAATATGGTCAGATAGGGCTGGGGGCGTGGAGGGCTAAGAAGAAGATAAGCCATATGCAGGCTGAGGTCACATACCATACCACGACCAGAAGGCAATCATGAAGCCGAACCATGAGAAGAAGAAAACGCGTCCATAGCGATCCGTGACGGGATTCAAGAAAGGGATAGAGCGTGCTTTCTTGTTGAGTGGGTTGACCTCGGGATGAGCCCAAAGATGTGAAATTCGAGCCATTGTAGATGAGTATCCGCGTCTTCGTCTAGACCACTGGAGAGTGCTCCGGAGTAGTGAAGGATGATCTGGGGGAGCTTCCCGTTCTTGAATGAAGTATGCTCGCGGGATGTGCCTTGATGCACATATGGGCGTAAAGATGATATTAATACCTGATCGAATCAGCCATGATGTCCATCGATAAGCCAGCATCTCCGTTGAGCATCTCAGATGTGCTCAGAAGATTTCCGCGGCGTAGATCCTCCCCCATACAATAGCCCCGGTCCCGCAGCAATGCCGTACCATAGCTTAACCTGAATCCACAAAACGAGCCCGGACAGGCGCTCTCCCCAGTCTACGACCATCTCCTTCGGGCCCGCTAGAACGGTGGCTGCGACCTGGATGAAGCGGGTGGCTGTTTGGTGAGCTTCTGATCCCAGACGTGCCGGGGTGGCGGGCAGTGAGATGTCGCATGCTGGGCACCATCTGCCTCCAAAAGCAAGCCAGAGCAGGAGATAGGCGTCTCTATTGGCCCAAGAGGCGCAAGCTGAATGCTGATCCCCTTATCTGCCGCATCGGGTAGTGGCATGGTGGCGCGCATTTTCTGTGGGCCTTATCAACACGACACAGTGCAGCCCACCTAGACTGCTCATCTATAAAGACAGTCCTGCTTTTCCGCGGTGTTGCGATGCTCGAGCTCTTGCTGAGGTACTAACATGCGATCCCGAATCAATGGCATATCCGTTCGGAGGCGTTGCAGGCACTCTGTCCTTATCTTCACCCAACCAAATCGGACGATAGCCAAGGAGTGAATGTTGGGCTGTCATTGGCAGTCACGGCTTATCCAAAAGTCTTACGTGAAAGAAGCTTTTCGAAGTGTCGCCCTGTCACCCAGGTACCCTCAGCCATCGCATTCGGGACGAGCGATGTCATCGCTTGGTGTTGAACAGTCCATCGTCTTGGTTCGGTGCCTGGCAACGTCGTTATCAGGGTGGGATTTAGCTCCCGTCGTAGCGCGGGATGATCAATCGTTTTGGCCTTATCTCTCCACTCAAGTAAGCATCCAATTAGACGCACTTCCACTGTCCGAGGAGAAGCGCGCTCGTCACGTGATATGTGTCCCAAACTGTCGCGTCTGCGAGACACTGTTACACGCACCCCGATAGACCATCGAGGCCACGTACCCAAGACGTCGGGGCGCACGGTAAACGATCCTCGATGCACGTTGCGGAACGGACCGATGCAGGGAAGAGTGACAGAACACGAAGAGCGACGAAATGACGGGACGAATAAGAGTAACGGAGCCTTAAAGTAGCATTGACGGTGCTTCGAATTTGATAACACATCATATCTGCTCGTCTTGCGTTCGCGATGCCTCAATTCTTCTGAAACTCCAGAGCGACCCATTACCCAACAGGACCGAAGTCATCATCATGTGGTCCGAAAAAGCCTTTTGCAACAAAAGCCCACCCAATGTGTTGCCGCGCTGTATACAAAGGCCTGATGGACGCCCAGCTTCGCCGATAAAGAAATACACACATGACGAAGTGGCGATATCGCTGCAGCTGCTTCATTTTTGCATCGCTCGCTGAAATGCTCGAGATAAAGAAATTCGTGACGCGTTTCGAGGGGGGAGGGAAGTAAAGGGTTCGTTACGAGGCGGGTTGAGGGGGATGGGGGTTCGGATCATCGGGTGCAGGGTTTGGAGCAACCACCTCATCCTCGTATGGTTTTCGTCCCCAGACCACGTAGCTAAACTGTCAGTGAGAGCAACACGCATGGCAAAAGATTTTACTTACATCTTGTGGTAGCCGTGGACAGCACGATTCGAGATGGATTTCCGAACGTTGACTAGATAGACCTCAATCTCATCCTTGGTCCAACCCAGTGCTCTCGTGAACATGAACAGGCTCCATGCCTGGATGCCTTCGATGTAATTCTCCTCGTTGAACTTTCCAAGCATCTTGAATTGCGGGTCTTTAGGCCAACCGTTGATGGGCAGTTTGAAAACTTCTTCATGGACATCAACAAAGCCTGCTTGTTCATACCAGCGCTTCAATTTGTTACCAATGCGCATAGGCTTGCCTAGTTTCATGGCGGCATCGTCTTGAGTCTTGACCCATAGGGAGAAAGGATAGTTCTGCGGCATGGTTCCATCATCGCAGTACACGGTCGGCATGATGTCTTGTGACTCCATCCATCCGCCAGGCTTGAGCGAGCGAAAGCCCTTGGCAATGATTACTCGAAAGTCCTCGAAGCAACCGAGGAGAAGGCGAGTGTGAATGTAGTCCTGGGGCTCCACCATCCAATCCTCCTCGTTGGCGTCGTCGATGATGAACTTGACATTGTTGGGGACCCTGAGCAGTCAGAAATGATGTGCTAAGGTTTGCTGCATGCTACTCACCACTCTGGCTGGATGGGCGACAGGTCGGTTCCGATTACCTATCAAGAGTTAGCGAAGGCTCGGAGGATGATTTGCACGCGACTCACCAACGCCTGCGGGAACTCGTTGCCTGTCAACATTAGCACCAGTCTCCATAGAAGGGGCAAGCCCAACGTACCCATCTCGATAGCCCATTTACCTGTGCCACAGCCGATATCGAGAATCCTCCGTGGATCCTGGAGCGGTGCAAAGTAGTTCCTGAACTTGAACACCACCTTCCATATCTCGTGCTGCGTGTCCATGCGATCATTTTCGAGCTGCACACGGATGGTCAGCAAAGAGGGGCCAGCTGTGCTCATGGCGGGGTGTTGCGATGGGTACCTGATCGTTGGGGAACGGGTATACTGTCGCACAGTCAGTGGCGCGTTCCTGGACGATGCGCGAATGGAGAAAGCTTACAGCCTGGCTTGTAGCGGTGGTAAGTCCTGCCATGCTCGCGGACATAGTCGAAGATGCTCTGGTTGACCGACTTTGTGCTCCTGCTCCTGGTCAGCACGGCCAATTGAGCAATCTGGACGAGGGACGACCGACGTGTCACAGCTCTGCGCTCCATCCGAGGGGTCGGACTGCACAGGTACCGTCAAGTTAGCAGGAGTCGCAGCATCGCAACTAGGCTGGCGGGCGGCCTTCACGTACGTCGGGCTCGATAATGTCGCGCGGGCTCTGGGGCTCCGACGAGGGGGGGCTCGTGTCGCGCGAAGGCAGCGGAATGGTCAGCGACATGTCTGGCCTTTTCCAAGGCTGAAGCTTTGCTGCGCGCTGCGTGTTTCTGTGTCGGGCTCGAGGAGGAGGCAAACCACGCTGCTGGGTGGAGCCAGAACCACGGAAGGCGCCTGGGGCGCTCCTTCCCGAAGGAGCGACCACGGAACCGTTCCAGCTCGCTAAATTGCTTGCTTCGGGCGAACTGCCAGAGAACACCACCAAAAGCGTCCTGCCCTCGTGCGATGCGCCGTCGACTGCTCCTCGTCGTGCGCACGTCGCCGCGAGGGGGACTGTTGTTGCGGGCCACCGCATCCCCGCCGGTGGCATCTGGCCGTCGCCCGGCCCTTTGGTGGCGCACCTTCTACGTGTCTTCGACCACCTCCCGGGAGAGACGGTGCGAGAGCCTGCATGCGCCGACCTCGACGGCTCCCGCTGTCTGGTCCGCCGAAGCTTAGTCTGACGTGGCAGCTTGCCAGGTACTCCGTCCGCACACTCGCTGCCAGTAACGACCACGATGAGATGCGAAGAGAGCGAAGAGTACAGTGCCGCGCCTCGGCAAGCAGCGCGTCAATGACTCGTGCGCTCAGCAAAACTACGCGGGCACTCCGCAGTCTCATTGGTGATTTTATTGTAAACACCTCTTCGAGCTCCGCATCGCTCAGACATGTCAACCTTCTTAGCCATGACACAATGATCCCGAAGCACAGCCCGAATAACATCCACTTCTACGTAGGTTCCATTCATTCGCATGTCGTTAAGTCGTCATCATTAGCTACGCCATACGGCCCATGCTCAACATCTCCCCATATCGCTTCGCCCGCATACGTTTACTTCTCATGAGCAGCATGTCCGCCCTTCTCACCAAGCTCCTGCGCCAGTTTGCTGCCCGCCTTGAATGTGCCGTCGGGGTTACGCTGTGCGCTCGGTCAGCCAAATCCTACATTCTAGCGTTAGAGGTAAGAACGCACACCATCCTGCTCGACAGCCTCCTTCTCGAGGGCATGCTCATGAGCTACATGGCCGCCCTTAGCACCTAGCTCCTTTGCGAGCTCGGAGCCCTTGGTGAAAGTGCCATCGGGGTTGCGGTCGGAGTGGTCCTAGGAGCGTTGTTAGCGTTGTTCTAGTGATATGACTTGAAATGCAAACCTCAGCATGGTTGTTGGAGCCGTGAGAGGCATGACCGCCCTTGGCTGCGATCTCGCGGAGCTCGTCCTTGGGAAGGTTGGCAAAGTTTGCGGGGTTGGAGTCGGCCATGTTTGACGAACGAGATGTTGTGTCTGAATTCGTAAGTTGATGGAGATGGATGTGACTTGGTGGTCGTGCAGATGGGAAAACTTCCAGGTGAGAGAAAAGGCCGGCTTTATATCTTCACTTGCTTGCTCTGCTGGTCTTCTGACGTTATGTTGCCTGCAGAAGCAGCAGGCACGCCCGTGTCTCAGAGCAACAAGCAAACAACTCAGCAAGGACATGTGCATGCCGATCAGACAATCTGCAGCATGCCATTTGCTGTTCATGCGCACGTTCTGGACCCATCTCGATGCCCCCTCAATGCTGCCTTGTCGCTTCCCTGTAACGAGGGAAGCCGTTGCTAAATGACATCATCCTACGCGACGCGAGATCACGTAATCACGTGCAACGCGTGGTCACCGCGTTGGATGATCATGACTCGCGTTGACCGGCGGGCTCATCTCCGCCTTACCCCAGCCCCCAGATCCTCTAGTACGCGTCTGCCTGTTCATCCAGCGCGTCTACTCCACTTAAATTACTGCTCACGCACCTCTCTGCTCAATTGCTCGTCTCGCCACTATCGCCACCGCAAACATGAGTCTCAAGCGCAAGGCCGCCGACGCCGCTACCGACGCAGCAAAGAAAACGAAGGTCAATGGCAGCATCACGTCATTCTTTGGCGCGCCCAAGCCCAAGGCGGGCGCGACGGCCGCAGCAAAATTCGACAAGGACGCGTGGGTTGCGAAGCTCACGGATGAGCAGAAGGAGTTGCTGAAGCTTGAGATTGACACGCTGCATGAGAGCTGGCTGCCGCACCTGAAGGATGTCCTGCTCAGTCCAACATTTCTTGGCTTGAAGCGTTTCTTGAAGCAGGAACTCGAGAGTGGGAAGACGGTGTATCCGCCCCTAAAGGACGTCTATTCGTGGTATGCCCTTATACGATGCATCTGTGACTTCTCGTCACGCCTTATCCAACGACGCAATGCTAATTGGACACGCACAGGTCGCGTCACACGCCGCTCAACACCGTCAAGGCAGTCATCACCGGCCAGGACCCCTACCACAATCCCAACCAAGCCCACGGCCTCTGCTTCTCTGTCCGCCCGCCTACGCCCGCCCCACCCTCGCTCAAGAACATATACACAGCTCTCAAAAAGGACTACCCGGAGTTCAAGGAGCCGCCGAACAGGGGCGGTCTGCTGACACCGTGGGCTGACCGCGGCGTGTTGATGTTGAACACGTGTCTCACAGTGCGGAGAAACGAGGCCAATTCGCACTCTGGTAAGGGATGGGAGCTGCTAACGCAAAAGGTGATTGATACTGTGGCCAAGGTGCGGACGAATGGAGTGGTGTTCTTGGCGTGGGGCTCGCCGGCGCAGCAGAGAGTCAAGGATGTAGAGAAGGTTTACAAGGAGAGGCATCTCATTCTGAAAAGTGTGCATCCTAGTCCGCTAGCTGCGCACAAGGGCTTTGTAAGTAATAGCCTGCAATGTATCGGGTCTCAGAGCTAATGGTGTGTAGTTTGATTGCGGACATTTCAAGAAGGCAAACGAGTGGCTGCAGGCGAAGTATGGGAAGGATGAAGGCATCAATTGGAATCTCGATGTCGACCCAGAGGAGGCAGGTGTCTAGGCTACGACAAGCTGCCCGTTCCATTGTCTTCGATGTCTTCGTATGACTTTGTATGGTCGGCGCCTCGCGGTCGAAAAGAACAGTGATATAAGTTAGCGTCCAGAATTGGGTCCAGGCGTAGGATAGGCGTTTGGAAAAAGACATCATGGTACTCGCAAAATGCTGCGATATATATTCGGGCAGTTGTTCCCGGACTCTAAATCTACATGAACTACCATAGGGCAGTAGAAGAAGATATATCCTGTTGGGACAAGGTAACTCTCCCTCCCATCTGCCGCCCTCGGCCCCTCTCTCGACCAAGTTGTTTTCAATACCAATATCGAACATATCGAGGTCTGGACCTTGAACTGGGGTGTTAAACGCTCTCGGATTTCGCTGAAGATCTGCATAGCGGCAGCCGCTCACTACAAGTGACCACGTTATTTTACTGCACGATACATATTGTATGACTCCTTGCTTGATAATGTGCTTCCACCCATTGACGACTCACCTGGACCTTGCCATACGACATCCTTTTCGTAAACTATCGTTCTCGTTCCCAATGCGGTACGTCGCCTCAACGTCTACTTCATATAACGCATACCAAGCAGCTACTCAGGGAGTTCGCCAAGTTTAGGCAGCACCGTGGTCGCCTCAACTAACTCAGCTAGATCGTGGATGTGAGATGTTCATGGCTTATCGTGGTCTTATTCTGGGCGCCGGCAGCATGGCTACAAAACCCGTTCTTTGGGCGCGAAAGAAATTTGGATAGCTTTGAAACATTGCTTCGCAGATTACACATGAACAGGTAAGACAGGCTCGATATTAGATAGAACAATGCTGTATGCTGTATGCTGTATGCGGCGTACTGAGGTTTGGACACTCGCAGACGAGCCACTTCGTGCAGCTCGACCGTCCAAACCACCCCAAAAGGTGTTTCGGCCTGTGGGTATCTACGTCGACCGCTTCAGGCCTGGTCCGCCGCCCAAGATGGTGTACAGGTCAACGGCCAAGGATTCTCATACCTGAGCGGCTCCAGTCTTTGGTACTGAATGATCCAGGGGAGTCGCAGCTGGAAGAGGCAATTAGTTAAGCGACAGCAAGCAGCGGCGAGGTCCTGGGTTTGATTGATCAATACTGTATGTACAAAATCTCATCGTCATACGTGAACTACGCTGTCATGAACGTTCCATACGATAGTCGGCATCTTCCCACTGTTAAACTCACGGGTTCGCAGTGACATTTCGTTGTTCTGCCATGATCTCCCCTTCAATGCGCAACTTCCTCGCCTCCTCAGCCTCACTACTGACGTCTCCAAAAACCGCGTCCATCTGCTCCAACGTCCTTCCCATCGTTTCAGGGACACAGAAGAACGTGAATACGAACGCAAGCAGGCAGAAGACTGCGAAGAACGTGTACGCTCCGTATCCGGTGTTTTGTACTAGTGGAGGGGTGATCAGACCCTGCATCACGTCAGTATCCCACTCTAGAGTGCAGAAGAAGAGATATTAGGGTACAACTCACAATGATGAAGTTGTTAAGCCAGTTCGAGCACGTAGACAATGCAACGCCTTTGGCCCTCAACGAGCTTGGGAAAATCTCTGACGGCATAGCCCATGGCACAGGGCCCCACGTCGCGCCAAAACTGAACATGTAGAAGAAGAGGAAGGCGACGGCAACCCAACCTTCGGTCTTGTAGTCTGTCCAGGCGTGCCCGAATTTCCCGACCAGGATGGCGATGATCAGGTGCGCGATGAACATGAGGGCTGCGCCGACGAGGAGAAGGGGGCGACGGCCGAAACGATCCATCGTCCAAAGAGAGGTCACGACACCGACAAGCTGCGTGCAGTTTATGATGCCGGAGAGGAGGAGCTGCATTTCGTAGTCTTGGCCGAGGGTTTTGAAGAGGGAGGGAGAATAGTAGATCAATGCGTTGATGCCCACGAACTGTTGGAAGAACATGATGCCTACGCCTACGACTGTTCTTCGCCAGCATCCGTGCCTGAAGCAGTCACCCCAAGCAGCGATCTCGAGCTTGATGCGGTTCGCCCTCGTATTTTCTTGCAGCTGCGGATGCTTCTCGGCGTTGACCTCCTTTGTGAAGGCAACCTCGGCCCTGATCTCGCACCATTCTTGGAGTACGCGGGAGTCACTCTCTGGTAGACGTCTAAGTTGCGAGAGGACTTGTAGTGCTTCCTTATCGCGACCTTTGGAGGATAGCCAGCGAGGCGAGTATGGTAGGAACATAATACCAAGTCCAAGAACAACACCGGGAATCATCTGGATGAGGAAGGGAAGACGCCACGACCATTCGCTAGACATGTAGCGCGTACCGTATGTTGTCCAGAAGGCGACTACAATACCGAACACAATGCTGAACTCCTGGAGGACAAGAAGCGCGCCACGGATCTCCGGAGGCGCAATCTCAGAAATGTACAGGGGAGAGATGGTAGCAAGCATGCCGATGCCTGCACCACCGATCAAGCGACCGACAGTGAGCATTGCATACTCCTGCGCCGCGGTTTGGAGAATGCTTCCTACGGTGAAGACAATGACTGCGACGACGATCGAGCGCTTCCTTGATAGTCTGTCCGCAAGATAGCCGGCGAACAAGGCTCCGAGAAGAGCACCTAATTCTAGCATAGCAGTCATAAGGCCCTTCCAGAAGCCAGCGCCAGAAGCAGTCTCGGACACGCGCGGAAAACGATTGAGGAATTGGTCCATGACAAGTGTGACGGATATGACACCCTGGCTACAATGCTGTTAGCGATTGCGATGCTCAAATCTTGAGGACTTACTCATATCCAAACAGCAGGCCACCTATGGTGGCAAAGAGTGCACACAGAGCAACATAGTAGTTGCTGAAGAGCCCTTTGAAGCCTACAACAAGTAAACGAACTGAACGCCCCAAATCTGTGATGATCACAAACCACTCGGCCCATAAGGCTCCCGCGTCGTCCACGCTCGCCCTGCCGAGTGCATACCGGCAGTCTCTTGGTGTCGCTCTTCGGGAATAACGTCAACTGTGTCGATTTTCTCCATTGTTGCAAGTACACAAGCGGTGTGGGAATATCTTAGTTCCAAGCACTCTCCGTCGCCGAAGTGTGCATTGTGTCGGGGTAGTTGATGAGCCTTATATGCAAAAATCTTCGGCCATTAACTGCGGAGGTGGAGACGGTCTTACCTAGGTAGCGCAAGTGCCCGCAACGCCCCAGTTGAACGACCAATTCACGTCCTACAAGCCATCGACTCCAGGGGGGAATTGCCAAATTACTGGGATAGATGCAAGGCGTGCCAAGTGTGAACACTAGATCGCGTGTAATCGGTCCGCTTCGGTTGGTCGGGCGTTGCAGCTGGAGTGGGCCTTTGCGATGGTCACGAGGCAGCAACGTACAATGTATCCACTTGCCGACGAGCAACGAACTTTCCAGCTGTTGCGGGTCTATTCGAAGTTGTCTGACGCTGGTGGGGCTCACGTTCTATGGCGCTCCGGACCTGAATGTCTTGGAACAACGGCAGCCTTTCCTCGCCATATGACTCCGCAGCCACACGTAACTCGGATGCCAATAGTTTGATCACCTCGAGCAAGCTGGTGCCAACTAACTTAGCTCCTTCTTTTGCTGAGTCTTTTACATGAGCAATGCTCCGTTCGCAATATGTACAAGATGACGTCACCCACAGCAAAGACCGCGGTCTTTGACCTCCTCCCGCGTTCCCCAGTCTTCCCCAGCTTTCTCTCCGCGTCTCGTCTCGGGGCGTAACCCGCGCTCCGTTCCTGTTGCCCCTAAACCTTGCGTTGTCGAGCTGTGCCCAATCCTCGGGGGTCTTTCCTGTGCGGCTCAATAAGCAAACCGTACCGGCGGGTCTAACCGTTTTAGGATCCAGACAGGAAAATGCCCCCGTTCTTGGCGCTTCTTGAGGATCAAATTTCCAAGGTTCCAAGTCAAGGCTAGCCCACGTTCAGGTGACCGTGACGATGCTAAACTTTGGCATCGTCAATCTGACTTAATACGCGGCCTCAGTTGGCTGAGAACTCGTCGTTCGTAACGATCCCTACACGATCATGTCTCCAGGCTGCACATTCGAACGAGTTTTCCTCACAGAGTGCAGGACTGCGCAATATATGTTGATAAGACTTAGTACTATAGTATTACTTTCTAATAAGGATTTTACTAACTTAAACTATAATATATATAATATAAACCTATTTATTATTATCCTAGAGACCTGCCTGTGTTTAGCGGACACGAAGCATGTTCATCTGAGAGAACAATTCTTCGAAACCGCAGACCGCAAAGTCCAACGCAGTAACAATGGTCCAGACGCGAGTGAAAAAGGCGAAGACACAAGACACTGCGCCACTGCAGCAAGAGACATCACAGGCGCCAGGGCTGTCAAAACCAGAACACGAGAAACCACCGTCGCATCTTCCCACACCAAAGAAAGTCCCAGAGAAGCAGTCTTTGCTAGGGAGGTATCCAGCGGGGAAGCGTGGCGCAGACGACCCTGGAGGTAATAAGCTCGCAGCGAAAAGGAAAGAGGAGACTTTAGCAAAGTTTGGGGCTACAGAGTTCGCTTGGTCTCTAAGACAAG
The DNA here is from genome assembly GCA_025388405.1 of Paraconiothyrium brasiliense. NCBI lineage: Eukaryota > Fungi > Ascomycota > Dothideomycetes > Pleosporales > Didymosphaeriaceae > Paraconiothyrium > Paraconiothyrium brasiliense. The sequence goes on from JANBXC010000008.1 coordinate 1,534,322, forward strand.
AGCGTGCGTATTTTCTGCAGGTTGGACTGTAGACACAGAATAACGTCTTGCTAAAACACTTGCTAAAACATTTGCTAGAACACACTTGCTAAAACACTTGCTAAACCACTACAGTGTATGCTCAAAGAGAGGACACCATCTCGCTTAAGTCTATGCAAGAGATACAGACAGTAATGCATAAGCTCGTTCTTAATAGGAATATCCCAGCAAACGTTCCTCTGCAACGACTTTCTGTGAACCCTTCCGCTAAGCTTCTAAATTCTGTCAACTATGATGCGAAGCCTAGAACTAAGAAGATCCAAGAGATTTGTGGGGCCGAATTCATAGAACGAGTGCTTGAAGATAAGAACGCTACAGAAGATTCATCTTATAGGCATGTCGACCTCACCAATTATGGCCTGGATACTAGGAAATTTGTTGCTTTTATGACACAATTCACACAGATGGTGAGAACTAACCCTTAGAAAGAAGAGTTCCCACTAGGTCTTGGTTACTAAGAGGCCTTAGGTGATGAACTCTTTTTTGATAACTGTGTCATGGTTGGGAATGTTTGCGCAAACTGCTGCGTGCTTAATCGATGGCAGACATGTCAGTTCATGCAGCAGAGCTCAAAGCCCACGCGACCTACCTCAATAAGCTCTGGTTCGAGCGATCTATATTCCCTCAACGAAGATATCATTCGAACATGTTCAACCATCACTGCCATTTGAACACAATGCCGCATCCTCCATAGGAAACAAAACCAAGGCAAGGCCTAGCCAAAGTCCATCATCCAAGGAGCTGCAGCACCAGAACACACCACCAGGTTCAATCGCACCAAAGACCAACCTGGTCTTATCAAATAGTCTCTCAACATCAATGTTAGTGGTAAGCTACAGCTCTAGATCTAAGAATAAACTTCTGTTACTAACATTAACTATTCTTAAGCACACTAAAGCAGATATGCTAGAACAGTCGTAACATCTTTCTACATCACCAACACTACTTTCTCATGGCACCCACCAACGCGTAAAGACTCCGTTATCAGAACCACCCGAAGCGCTTCATGGGAAAGAAGGTTTTCTTGTTGCGAGGACATACACGCCACCGCCCTCAACCAGCGCTAGCGTTCTTCCCGACCATTTGTCCTCGCCATTATGGAAGCCTCGGCAAGACCTGGAGATGCTTTCAGCAAGTCTAGTAGGAAAAATACAAGAACAGGCCACAGAAGAAGAACAGCATCCCGAAATCGTTCAAAGATGGAAAATGAAAACTACTGTTAGTGCGCAAGGAACGGACTTCAAAGTTTGATCGTGTAGAAATTCCTCTCATCATGATACAATGCAGCGCTACCTCACTTTCAACCAGGAGAAGACCACAGTCTTGTCAGCGTGACTGACATGGTGTCCCATCGCTTCTAGCAGCACATGCACCAACTCAGTGGGTCGGCATCGCCATGATACCGCCCCATCCTCCTCCTCTTCCTCCTCCTCCGCCTTCACCGCTTCCTCCACCAACTCTTCGGTTTCCAGCCCCGTTTGAAGTCGTCTTCCTCGAACTGCCTGCTCCTCCGCCAGATTTTCTAGCACTGGGCGCTTTACTCGCTCCTCTCTTTTTGACCCCAGCGTACGAATCACCTAAGCTACCAGAACTTCGCTTGCGATGATTCTTCCTCCTGAAGGGCGGTTTTGAGGAGCCAGCTCTAGGAGCAGCAGGCCTGACCGCACTAGGCGCTTTCGGTCGGGGGTTCGATGCGGTTGCGGCGGCTTGCGAAAAACGTCTGTTGAACGCCTGCACGTCTGGGTTGACTGATTGACTGAAATGATGGCTGGTATGCACCTGTCCATCGTCGTCTTCATCATCCTCGAAACCACCCATTGATACCTCGCTGTCGTTATCCGCTTGGCATTGCACTTGTCCTTCGCCGTCGCCATCGCTTTCGCCGAGGAGATCGATTTCAATCCGATGATTGGGATCTGCGGGTCTTTCCTCATCGTAATCATGTCCTTCGTCCTCTTCAGTCTCTTCTTCTTCCTCGACCGAAGCTTTCTGCAAACGATGTCTCGGCATAGGCAGGCAACCGGCTGCCGCGAAAAGTCCTCTTGTGTTCTTGATGAGAGGTAGAAATTTCTTCCCATAGAGTTTCACCATTTCAGGATTGATACCGGGAATAGCAAGCATCTCTTCAGTATTGCTGGGAAGATCAAGTCCCATTTCGCGGAGGATGGTGTCTGCAAACGGCGCAAATTTGATGCCTTTCTTGAACTTGATGTCCTTGATCGTGCTCTTGGCGCCAGCCATGTAGTCACCCAAGATGTCTCTCTGGAGGTCATCCAACTCACTTAATCTCTCGTCTACAGTAATGGGCGCGCCATGCGTCTTTTGCTTTGTTCGCCAAGGAGGAGGCCTTGCTTCGCGTACGGGTGCGAAATCACTGTGTTCATGGTAGTCGCCGTCGTCATCGTCGTCAGGTATCACGAAGTCATTATCATATCGTACTCGATTCTTTCCATGCGCCGATTGAGGAGCGGCAGCACGGCCGTCCTCATCATCAACCGCATTATACGTGTATGATTTGATACTTCGTTTAGGCGGACCTCGGATCGGTGAAGAAACATAGGTGGAAGGATATTCCGATCGGCTTTTGGGTGCTTTCTTTTTCGGCTCTTTCTGTGCGGCAGACTTCTTGCGAGGGGTCACACGAACTTGCATACTAAAAAGTTTTGTGCCACTTGCATATTCGCGACTTCTCGGGCCAAGCTGTGTCGTTCTTAGCAGACATCGTCAAGCAATACAGTTACACTTACATGGATATAATTGGTGGCGAATCCCATCTTGTTTGATACAGAAGTCTCTTCCAATGCACGAGACTCGAGCAGATGGTTGAAGACGCGTTCGACATCGCCTCTTTCCAGGTCCGCACCAAACCCAAAGATGTCGTCGCCAACGTCAGCCTTTCTCACCTTGGCATTCTTTGCGCCACGGAATGCATCGACACATTGCAAGACCGTGACGTTCGATTCGTGTACTTTCCTGACCAACTCGATAGCCTTCTGTGCATATCGAGAGAGGTCTCTTTCTTCAAAGGTGGCGTCTGACGTGCAGTTGTCACAGGACTCATCGCAATTCTCCTTCTTGAACGATTCGCTGAAGTAACTGAGTACTTGTACCCTGCGGCAGTCGCTCTTGTTCTCGCAGAACTGAATGACATTTCTCAGCATATCATGCTGACGTTGCTTTTGCTCCCTGCTGCCTTCCCCCTCATCAATCATCTTCTTGAGTATTTTGCAGTCGCCATAGTTGTAGTATAGATAGCATGCTGACTTCTTGCCATCTCTCCCAGCCCGACCAGTTTCTTGGTAATATCCTTCCAGGCTTTTAGGTAGCGAATGATGCACTACGAATCGCACATCAGCTTTGTCGATACCCATTCCGAACGCGATCGTGGCAACAATGACATGGTACCTGTTGGCTTGCCACTTCCGCTGAACTTCCGATCTCTCTGGTGGTTCCATTCCGGCATGATAGTGGTAAGCTGAAATACCCAGGTCGGTAAGTTTCTTAGCAACAGTTTCGCAGCTTTTACGGGACAAGCAGTAAACAATGCCGCATTTGCGCGGGAATTCAGATTTGATCAGGTCTGCGATGTTTTGTACAATGTTCTTGGCCTTGGGCAGGACGGAGTAGGATAAGTTCGGGCGATTGAAACTCTGCGATATCAATCGAGAACCACGAATACCCAGGTTTGCCATAACATCAGTCCGCACTAATTGAGTTGCTGTAGCAGTTAGTGCAATGATCGGTACGCCGGAGAACTGTTTCATCACTTCGCCAAGCGCCTTGTAATCAGGTCGGAAGTCGTGGCCCCATTGACTGACACAATGCGCCTCGTCGATGACTACTCGGGCCAGACGGTTGCGTCGATGAAGTTGCTGGAATGCGTTGATCATCCGTTGATTTTTACTAAGCATCTCCGGAGTCACATAAAGCACCTGTATGAAGTCCTCTGGGTTGCGTTCTTGGAAGCCATTCATGATGAGGTCTTTCTCTTCCGCAGTAGATTCGCCGTTGATGAGAAATGCCTGCATGCCAAATCGGTCTCTGCAGGCCGCGACCTGGTCCTCCATCAAGCTCAATAGAGGAGATACCACAATAGTTACACCTCTCGTCTTTCCCGATTTGATGACCGAAGGCAATTGATAACACAAAGATTTGCCACCTCCAGTAGGCATGAGAACGAAGCAATGATCGCCTCCCAGGGTGGTATTGACAGCCTCCAGCTGCCCTGGACGGAATCCTCGAAGGCCAAATTTGTGAAGCAGGGCATCCCTAACTTCTCTCGACCATGGGTGATTCATGCCCGGCGCATAGAGCTGCGGTTTCTGGGGAGGAGGCGGGCTTTTGCGTTGCTGCACTTTGTCTGCGGAGGCTTCTTTGAGAATTCCTTTAGCTGGTTGGACGCTTCGTGTGTTCACTCTGTCACCCTTCCAATCGTACCCGCCGGGTGGTCTATTCTCACCAACATTGCTGATCTCACGAAAGATGTCGTCATCATTCTCATCGCAGAAATCTTCGTAATTGGCATCGATCGATTCTGACGCCGCGCCCATCGTGTCACTGATCAAATTGACATCGTCGTCGTCGAAATCATCTCCGAAATCATCGTCAGATATGACAAGCGACTCTACTGGATTGGTTCCAAACCGCTGGGGTTGGCGCACGCGCGAAGTCGGTGAACCAGCTCGATGTCGCGCCCTGGCTGGCTGATCCACTTGTCGTTTTGACGAGAGACACGCGCTCCCAACGGGAGCAGGGTGCGCATATTGGTCTTGCTGCTTCCAATCGAGACGTGGAGGCGTCGATTCGATGATGCGAGTTTCGGCGAATCGAATACGTCGTGACGGTGTCCAGACGTCATGTCTGGATATCTGCGTCTGCTTGATATATTGTGTTTGCGGCACATGATCCGGACTTGGGACATCGGACATCTTCCTGTTATTTAATGTCGGGGTGACCTGAGTAGACTTCACGACAACTCCACCTTTGTTCTGGTCGGTGGCGTCAATAGACGTGTCCATGTATTTCGCCAACCCAGCATCGTTCAGGAGAAAATACATGTGCACTTGAATATCGTCAAGATCCTTTACATAAGCGTTCAACGCTTTGTTATCATCAGCGTTGAACTCGTTATTGTCAAGATCTTCGGCGATCTTTTGCCTCAGCTCGTGTCGCTTCGTGGCTAGATCCTCATAGTTACGCTTCATCGAAAGAAGCTGTTCTAGAGCTTTTTTCTGAGTGTTTGCGCGCTTGATAGTTTCTTGATGCGCTGGTGTCGATGTGCCAGCTTCCGCATGCTTGAGATACGTTTCTTTAGCTTTCGCCCAGTTGGCGACGGCAGATTCAATATGTCGCTTCAAACGACATCCTTCCAAGTCCAGAAACGTCTGAATGGCTTGAAATATGCTAGTCTTTTCTTCGTTAGATAATTGTGAGGCGGTAGGCGTAGGTCCAGAGTGAAGTGCGATTGCCGGCAATGGCTGCGCTTTTTTGGGAGACAGACGCGTTGCCTTGAAAGATTGAGATGTTTCGGGCGTGATTAAAGGGTCGTGCTGCATCTGTGGATGACTAGGTGCTTGAGCTTTAGAAGGCGACCGAATAGGGAGCTCCATCTGCGACGAACTAAAAGCGGTCTCGCTCTGGACTGACCGGGCCATTTCCGGACTGGCTCTGGGAATAACATCAAGCTCAAAACCGTCGAAAGACTCGAAATCATCATCTTCGGAGTCCAAAACTGCATCTTCGACTCTCCTCTTGATTGCCTTGTTACGTGTGCCCTGATTGCCTGAACGAGGCGAAGGACTACGTGTCGATTTTCCGAGCTTCTTCGCAGGTGCCGCCGTGCCGGAGGGTTCTCGGCCCAACGACTTGCGTTTCCGGCTGCCCTGAACAGGTTGGGCGGCCGCAGTCATGCGTGCATCTTCTTCTATGAGCATCGCACGTCCATAGGGCACAGTTGTTGAGTAGGGCGGGGGCGGGCTTTCCGGAACAAAGGTCATCATATCATCGATATTCGCGAACCCATCATAATCCGTGCTAGAGCTCGACGCAGGTATTGTGTTATCCGCACGTGGAGATTTTCTCTGACACAAGTCCGCCGCGTACTCATCGCTTTTCCTTTTCTTTCCACGGCTTTTGCTTGGCGAGTGCTGTGCATCGCCATCGGTCAGGTCTATCGCCTCGATGATCTGACCCTGGGCACGTTGTATTCGAGCTGTAGATTGCTCAGCTATTGGCGTAGTTGAAGCTGCCCAATGCTCTGCTGGAGCGATACTTCTTGAAGCCGAATACGGATTATTCGAGTTTGAGCCGGCAATCATGAGCCGAAGTTTGTTCTGTTTAGGGGTAGCCCTTAGTCGCGCCATGCCTTCCACTCCTGCCTGTTCCGAAGGCAACCTGTGTATGTCGACCGTGCGGGAGTGAGCAGGTTGTGATGTTGATTGAGTGATGCCGCGTACGGGTACCGGAATTGATTCATCGTTCGGTGGAGTTTCTATCGAGGAGAAAGAAGGCTGCGATATCCTCGCTGAGCTTTCTGGAGCGTCGGGATCGTATGCAACGAGAGAAGCGACGGGCGGAACGAAAGGCTTCGCGGATAATAGCCACTTGAGTTCAGCGCTGCAATTGTTCTTGGTAGGCATTAGTGTGTCGCCTGCTCCAAGATAAGGTCTGCATCGGTAGGCAGCGCGTGGTCATGCATGCGGCGGCTGTGTTATGAGGTGTCGTTGGGGCGATGTGGGGTTCGGATGGGATCGTGTTGTGCAAACGCGTTCATCGCGCCTGCCTCGCGCTAGGACCGTTATTGTCTGGACTAGCGCACGCCTGTTCACGTGACGGAGTTGGAGCCCTGGAGCCCTTGAGTAATCTTTGGAAACGATGACTCCTTCACTTGCCTTCCCTCCAACATTCTGAAAGCAATAGCCGTTCGAAATGCAGTCCGATCCGCAGGCCTTCTCACAACTCGCTTCTGCAATTTCTGGCCTTCACCTCGAACCACCACCTGAACATGTTCTCCCGTTAGAGAGCATTGTAACCCAAGCACGCGCGAAGTTACAAAATAATCTCTCTGCCTCTGGCCTAGGCTTCGAGGAAACGATCAGGCATATTCGAGAGGACCTCGCACCGGGGTTCAATGGTTCCAGCCGCTCGCCTAATTACTACGGTTTCGTGACCGGCGGCAGCACGCCTGCCGCGGCACTTGCCGATCATTTGGTCACTATCTACGATCAAAATGCCGCTGTTCACCTTCCGAAAGAGTCGATAGCAACAAACGTGGAGGATGCTGCTACTTCATTATTGGCCCAACTGTTGAAGCTCGAACCATCACAATGGCCACACCGTGTCTTTACTACCGGAGCAACCGCAAGCAATGTCTTGGGTCTGGCATGTGGCAGAGAGTATATTGTTGCCAAGGCTTCCCCCCGTCGAAGCGACACCGCGAACAGTGTGGGAGAGCTGGGTATCGTGGAGGCCATGCATCGCGCTGGCCTCGACAAGATTCAGATCTTAACCACCGTACCGCACTCTTCACTGGTGAAAGCTGCTGCGATCCTGGGCCTAGGGCGCGCGTCAGTAGTAGAGGTCGGGGTACCAGGGGCCTCGCACAGATTTGACGTCGCTCAATTAAAGAAGCTGCTCGAGCAACCTGGCACTGCTTCCATTGTAGCCATCTCTGCTTCTGAGGTGAACACTGGATTGTTCGCTACATCAGGAATAGAAGAGATGCAGGAGGTCCGCAAGCTAGCCGACATGTATGGTGCCTGGATCCACGTGGATGGTGCATTCGGTATCTTGGGAAGAATCCTTACCTCCCCAATTTACTCCGACATCATCGCCGCCTGTGCAGGTCTCGATCTTGCAGACTCTATCACTGGTGACGGGCACAAGCTACTGAACGTGCCTTACGACTGTGGCTTTTTCTTCTCGCGCCACCGCGAGATCCCAGAACGCATCTTCCAGAACCCTAACGCCCCGTACCTCAGCACCGGAGCGGCTACTGATGCGATTGTGTCGCCGTCAAACGTCGGGCTTGAAAACTCGCGCCGACTCCGTGCGCTACCCGTATATGCCAACCTAATATCATATGGTGCGGATGGGTTTCAAGACATGCTTGAACGGCAGATTGAATTGTCAAAGGGTATCGCCGAATTCATCATAGACAGTCCAGACTTCGAACTACTTCCGGAGTCAGACCATCCCAAGGAGAAGGTTTTAAGGGGCATCTACATCATTGTTTTGTTTAGGGCCAGGGATGAGGGTTTGAATAAAGAGCTCACTAGTAGGATCAAGGCGGGGCGCAAGATCTACGTATCAGGCACTGCATGGAACGGTCAGCCAGCGTGCAGATTCGCGGTGTCAAACTGGATGACTGACGCGAAGAGAGATCTGCCGCTCATCAGACAGGTGTTGACTGAGGTTGTTGAGGGCTGGAAGAAGGTATGAGAGCTGTGGGTAATGCATTTCGTGACACTGTAACCGCTGCAAAGAACTCCTTATCATCTGATCATCAAATTGCTAGCCAAAGGTGCTACACATAGAATCCATTTGCTCGCACATTGCGTCCCATGTGGCGAGTACCCTCACAGATCCTTGTACGCTTCGTAAGCAGGCCCCTCATAGGTATTACGTGCGAATTGCTCCCCGCCTCTAGTCTAAACTACCCGATGCCCTTACTTATAAACGCGCACTCCATGTACCTTCCCTTGCCAGGGATGCTCCCCGCGCTGACGGCGAAGATGGCAATTTCGTAGGCTGAGAGGGCGGCGGGCGTGACGAAGAAGACAAGCTTGCAGCGCGCGGAAGGGACATTGTAGGATCGGAGGAAATAAGTCTAGACTCGCGGGGGTCCGGAGCCAAATCAATGGAATTTCTTGTATATAGACGTATGCTCAAAATTAAAGTAATATGTCATTTTTAGTCGAGCTTCCGTTCATATGCTAGAAAAATTCCTTTGTAGTACTCAAAGTATCCACAGCATTATGCCTCCCACCAAGTCATTTCTAGGCACATGAGTATTCGATTGCAGACCTGTCCAGGGCTCTTTGATGACTGAATTCGAGAGGTAGGGGTATTTGATAGATAAGCAGCACTGTTTCATTTACACAATGCCTAGGGCTTTTGCGATTTTATCGTGGCCTTCTGCACTACGCTTTTCAAAATATTTATCGGACCCTTCAACATAAGAGACAGGATTGTCCCCGGGAGTATCTGCTATGTGAAGTGGTTCCAGAAACAGCTCAGCGTAGTATTTGGCATTGTGTCTGATGTGATTGAGGGTACTTCTAATGGAGCATTCTTCCATTTACTAGAGCTCATAATGCTAAGACCGCGATCTTCCTACACTTACTCTCAAAGATATGATCTAAGAGTTCTCTACTTACACATGTTTGGTCCTAGTACCGTTCGTTCCAACTTGGAACAAACCTTCGCTCTATAAATGAGAGAGCCTACAATGTAGCATGTCTTCCTCCATCTCAACCTTGTCTGTGGCGAGCTACGACAAGCGTAAACTAATGAGGCTGGAGGGTAATGTAGACAGGCAGCTCTTACCTAGCCCTGATGATGCACAATCACCTATTAGAGAGGAGTTTGACGTTCGTTTCTGATTGTAGGTCGTGTACTCAAATCTGAACATGTACATCCGACATGTGCAGCCTCAACCTTGCTATCGAATTCATCAGACAAGATACCCGTGTCTAGGAGGTCTGGAGGCAATGTGTAGTTGTACTATTAGGACAACCAATTAAAGGTTTTAATATGGCATCAGCAAATGCGGAATTTAGGTGTATGCTAGGGAGATTTGCAATTAAGTTATCAACACCTAATACAGGAATACAAGAGGCGAATCAGCTACAATCCCAACCAGAAAAAGGTACTATGTGAGGACAAGACAATCTGAAGATCTATTTCTATCCCCTTATACTCCACAAACCCCGCTTCTGCTATAAATACCTTTTGATGAACAGATGTGAACTCCTAAAATGACGGAAAACTGTAGAGCTTCTAGATAAGCTTATAGACTAGATATGCAGGAAAAGTACCCCTTCTACCGGCAATAAACATACCTAATACGCATCTTTACGCTATAACGGTAAGACTAAGGCACATAATGTAAGAGACACAATGCTTCTTCATAAATGTCGCGCAGTTGAATGCTGGCATGCTTGTGCTATGAAAATTCATTTGAATAGACGCACGAGCAGCTGGTGTGTGTATTGCGCACGGCATGATGAAACAACGAGCTGTGCTATGCGGCGACGTATCACCTTTATTAATTTTGGCTTATGGAGGAGAGAGTAATGGACTGAGCGGCTAGTCGTAACTGTCCCTTGAGTAATCGGATAATGGTGGCATAAGGGGCGGTTTGCGTACTGCCAGATCTTCTTTCATTTCAGCCTTTGCCAACCAGCCGAACCTCACTCACGAGATTAAAGACAAGAACAAAAGCACAAAAGATTCGAACACACGCCCTCAACCGCCACACCTGGTATCAGCCAGGTCAATCGCAATGGCATGGCAGCCCTTTTAACACGGCGTGCCTGTGTAGTCTTGAAATGTGACATTTTTCTGTCGCATTCTAACCATTGCCCCATATGACCGTTCTGCTACGATGAAGGGCTTTGGTCTCCCACAGATCGACGTAGTAGGTCCTGCCCGCGAGGGCGTGTGCTCGATAGCAGATGTAGAATTTTGGAAATATACATACATAGGTGGAGAGTGATTGCGGGGAAGCAAGTGGGATCAGTTGTGCCGTGCTACCTGTGAGGTGAAAGACGCGGGCTGACCAACGACGGCGGCGGAGATGCGGGAGTGTGTCAGAGGATGCGCGGAAGACAGAACGATACGCGTGATCCTTGCGTATCTGCAAACATCCTTAGTGAGGATAGAGTGACATTGATGTTTGTCTTATCATTTGCGCCCCTGAGCTCATCTTGAGAATTTCCAAGACAGCCGCATGACCACTAACATCGATGCAGATGATACAGCAAAGCGGTGGGACAACCTGACGATGGAAAACCATATTTAAGGAAGAAATAATAAGGGGTTACAGCGGGGGTAAGCACTGAGAGAGGTGAAGATTTTGACAGGATCGGCAATGCGATTGAATGTCGGTCCGTGTCTGGCATCAAGGAGAGCAGACGGGCGTGATTCGCATCAGCAGATAAAGACGGGACCAATTATGTCCGAACGACTAGACAACATGGACATCGGCAAAAAATCGAGACCCTGGTTACAGCTGCGGAAGTAAAGAGCCCTAGCCTACTACAAGCAGCAAGAGCAACGGACAACGGTGTTTGCGTGTTCAAGCAGAGTCACTTAGCAATGCATAGATAAAGAAGCAGTAAGAGCGAGCATTCACATTGACTTGGTGGTACGAGAAGTACAGATTGGCCCGATGTCAAATGATAGTTAAGGTGAATGAAAATGTGGCATATTGTGTAATAAAGGTAGCGGCGTGCATGATGAATAATCAAGAGAAATGTATCTTACATGCGTAATACCGGGTGGAAATAGCGTCAGTTCAAAAGGGTTGGCAACCATCTGTTGCTGATCGTAACATCGCAAGTCATTGCCATCACATTAAGCCTGCGTGGCCTAAGCAGGGGCCTGGTTGCTATCTCTCTCAGCGCTCTCCGCCTCAATTGCGGCGGTCATTCGAGCATCTCCAGCTTGCTCCACTACCGCCTTTTCCTCTCCGTCCGATGTCCCTTCTTCACCATTCTCTTCCTCCGTCTTCAAGACACCACCCTTCCGCTTTGGAAGCACCTCAATGAACGCCTTGCCCCAGTCGTCGTGCTCCAGCCACTTGAGCATAATTTCAAGCACATGATTTGTAACGAGCACCTTTCGACTGTCCATCTGCAAAAATTCGCCAATAGGAAGCTTCGCCGTCTTGATTCCGCGATCTAGCGCTCGCTTGTAGCACAAGCCTTTGTGCCTGTTTTTGTCGACAAGGCCACCGATGATGTACGTGCTATTGGGTTTTAGGCGCTCCAACGTATTGTCACTCTCGGCTGAGAGATAGACGACCTCGCCTTCTTCGTCTGCGTCTTTACCTTCGTCCGTTGAGTGCTCGGTGGAGTCTTTGGCCAGCGCACCCGCACTTTTGCCTCCCCTAGGACCCTTCATCCACTCCTTGCTCATCTCGCTAGTCTTGACGAAATCTTCTTCGCAAAATTGGAAACCTTTCCAGCTCGTGTACTGCTTTGCTAAAACGCCGTCAAATCTCTCTTTCATCTTGCCACCCCAGCTGCTGATGCCCAGATGGAACCTGAATGGGGCTTTTCGGTTGTCGGAATAGCTACGAGTGATTTGCAATCCCAGGCTCTTCAGCTCGTGATCGTGCATGTACTCCTCGAAGTTGCAGTCGAAGATGACGGTGATCGGAACCTGTACTCCTGGTGGTTCACCTCGGCGAGGTGCTCGCATGGGCGGAGGTTGCGAGTTTGATCCTTCGGCGCGATGCTCTTCCCACTCTGCTCTGCGACGCTCTTTCCGAGCTTTGATTTTCTCTTTGCGCTTGACTTTGCGATCTTCACGGCCAGACTCCCAGCGTTCCCAACGGCGCTGCTTCTTAAGCTGGTTTTTGGACAACTTGGGTGCAGGCTCAACGGGTTCTTCCATTGCTTTAGTATCTCCTCGTGACACGCCTGCTTGTTCCTGTTCCACGTTCGTGAGTGGGTGAGTCTCAGGTGCGCTGTCGTCCTGCGCTTCGACTTGGTCAACAGCGGGGGCAGAATCAGTCATGGTGGTAAACTCCGTCTCCTGTATATGCTCTAATTTTCTCAATTTGGCTGGCCGCCCTTTCGGTTCCATACTTATGTGTAGTCGAGAGGTCGACCGTGGTGGAACCTGAATGGAGTGGAAAACTTTAACGCTGACAAAGCCGATCGCCAACGGTGATATCTGGGTAGAAGGTGAAGGCCTCACGTGCTGGAACCACCTGAACCCGTTCCTCGTTATCGCTGGCGTGGTTCTGACCATTCAAGTTTCTGCGGTAGAGGTTGGATTCAAGTAAGTTTTTCCTGACTCAGACGTGACATAAGCGCCAAGGCATGTGTCGCGAGTGGAAGCTGCGAAGCTCCGGAACCTCACTTCTAGCCTTCCCCTTCCGACCGACGAATTGACGCCGCAACACACAACTTCACTATGCCGCAGGATATGCCGCCGGCTGGCGGCTATGGCCCCGTCCAGTACAAGCGCAATCTACCCGCCCGCGGCTTCCGCCCCGCCATGTACCTCGTTGGAACCGCCGCGGTAATGACATATGGATTTTGGAGGGTAGGCCAGGGTATCAGGGAGCACAAGTGCGTATACCTGCGATCGTCGGAGAGCTCAGTGTCAATTAGCTCTTAGGTGGAGCTTCAGTGGTAGGCTTAGGCTAACATGGGTACAGCGAACTGGCACGCGAGAAGATGTGGGCGCGCATATACCTCATTCCTGCCCTGCAGGCCGAGGAAGACCGCGATCAAGTGCGACGGTATTTGGCGGATAAGGCCAGGGAGAAGGAGCTTTTGGGCACAGAGACCAAGGTCTACCATAGCGACAGGCATGTTCCAATGACTTAGCCGTACCAGCCCGTATCGCTAACTCAGTGTCAGATTCGTACGGCCGACATTTGCTGTGACACCCGAAAATCAACTGAAATAGGGCACGAGATGGGATGTTGGGCAACAGCAAGACCGAACTGTACATAAGGAATATGGCGCCTTAACGTGCGCGACACTGGGAATAGCATACCCTTTCTTTGGCTCGAATTCACGTTTCCGCTAAATCCTCCGATTCACGAGCCTTCCATTTGACGCGAATTCAAGTCCGACTTGATTATAAGAACGCGCCTTGACACATTTCACGGATCCTTTTGACTGTTACGTTATATCAACCACTTTCTTTCACTACGACTGCGATTTTTGAAAAAAGCACTGTCCGCTTAGCCTTAGCGTTACAGGGGCGTGCGGTGTGCAGCTGCCCACGTCCTCATAAACCCCTAGAGGCTAAGTCGAGACCACCACTCCTAACTCGTGGCCCCTGTCAACTGACTTCGACGTCGACACGCTTGGACCCACTTGACACCAGAAAATTACAGAACATCCGCTTTACTCGAGTGCTCCATTAGACGGGTGTGCCAGCACTTTTGTATGCTCGCCTCACCCGACGTCAACCAGCCTGCCTTCAAATCGTACACGTCTGTTCAATCCGGTCTAGTGACTCTTTCAACAACCCACTCAACGCCATAAACCTCAAGTCAAACACAGGTGTTTAACCACACGCTCGACTTTCAGCTCACTCTCGACATCCTCAATCGATAACTACTTCTCCACAAACAGGCTTTCGCGCTTTCAAACAGGTAGCTTCTACGAATGTTTTTCTTCAGCAAATTTGGCTTCCGATCCTCGTCTTCTTCCTCCTACGGCTACGACCCCCAGAAGGTAAGTTCTGAACATATATTATTGATACTCCTTGAGCTGACCAAACCTAGACTCGAGATGAGAAGGATCTTGAGGAGCACCACGAGCAGTTCGAACAGATGCTGAAGGGCGATTGCATCCTTGTTCAGTTCGGAGAAAATCTGGAATCGATGTTCATCAAAGCCGGCGACGTTAACCCGAACGCGAAGCGTCTCATGCGTGCGATTCATACGTACAGCCATAGGGAATCCAGCATCAAGCTTGCCGTCACGCTGCCGGAGGTCAGCAGGCTTATGTATGAGACGTATGTGACCTGGGACATGTCCGTGGAGGTGACCGCTCTTACCTTCAGATGGGGCAAGCTGATCCTTCTGGCTCAGACCACCAAGCTCCTGGAAGATGTAGAGTCTCACCGTAAGACCCTGGACAGCATGATTGCTAAGGGTGAACAATGCAAGTACATTAAGCATCTCTTGTTCCAACCGGAGGACTGGTCTCTGCTACGGAAGACTCTGCATGCAGGTGCGCTCTGCGATGATCCAACACGTAAGGTTGTCGCTGAGCTCCTCAAGCGTTCCGCTGGACTGAAGGAGCTCTTGTGTATCACAGCTAAGGAGCTTGAGCAGATGGGCATCACTTGGGAAGAGACTTGTATTGTGGAAGCGACTGTAGACGGAATTGGCGTCGAGCCTGACGTCGTACCGAAGGACAAGAACAACACCGTTGCTACATCTAACGTGGAATATGTGCATAATACCGAAGTCACGTCCATCGCAGGCCATGAACAGGCTCAGGACGATGACGAATGGGAGATACTGTCGATTACTGGCTCGCACTCGAATGACGGATCCATCGCTTGGGAGAGCGACGACTCGGAGGACGAACATCTCTTGGTGACCGAGCCAGCTATCGACGCTGACGACTGGATCATAGCACCCCAGTCTCCAGGCCAAGTGAAAACTGAGTCTCAAATTGACGAACATGGCAACAGCAGCCATAAATATGGCCCGGAGATCCAGATTGGCAACAACTCAGCGACTGGCGATGAAACGGCAAGCAATGCGCCTATAAGATCTGCGGATGACATCGCGAAACATTATAGAGGGCTAGCAGCAGACGATGCTGCTGTCTCTGTCGGATTCGGAGAGCAGCAAGACGCTTCGCAAGAAAAGGACTCCCATGACAAGGACGGTGGTGTTGTGATCCAGCAAAATTGTGTCCCTCGTTACGAAGGTGCTTCACCTGTCGAGAGCTTAGAGAATCCTTCTCTCTCTGATGAGATGGAATTCCCGCCTGCTAAACTCCCTGGACTGGAGGCCGCAAAGTGTGCTTCCCTTGAGAGAAGGAAGCTACCGTCTCCGTTGAAAGCCGAAATGGAAGCGGACCTGACCGAGTACATCAATTCTAACCCGGCAGTGGAGGAGAAGCTTAGAGATGAGACTGGTGTCACTGCTAAAGCAGCTGTCAAGGCGGAACACGATCTCATCTTCGCTGCACTGAAGGGTATGCCACCGCTTCCTTCCGCCTTTCAATTGCCCGTCAACTCCAATGTGGCCCAGGCTGTCCCTACTGAGCGTCCAGAGACTATTGACCGAAATGACATCGCCGGTTTTGTAACAACAAAGGACCTCCCGCGCACCGTACCTACCTCACTGATGAAGGTCGATGCAAATGGCAAGGAGGAAACTCGTGTAGACGAAGAGGAGGAAGAGGCCATCCTTCTAGGAGTGCGGCAGAAAGTTCCAGGCTCTCGGCGTCGGGGCTGGAAGCGGAAGGTCTCTGAGGACGTCAACCTAGATGATAATGTTGGTCGAAAGCACGCGCGTCATCATCAAACCAAACGCCCGACATCAACTAAGCGAGGTGGAGGCTTAGGAATCAAACAAAAGAACTCTGTCCTCAACGCCTTGCACGAAGAGCAGGTCGTTTTTAGCCCAGCCTCTCCCAATACGACGAATTCCCATGTTGTGGCGAGCATCAACTTGCGCCAGCCGAAGGAGCCAGACCTTGAGTGTAGAGGCTCGCCAGCTTCGGACAGGGAACTGGAAGAGAACAAGAGGAAGGACCTGGAGGCGTGGCTGGAGAACTTAGCCATTGATACACCGCCTCTTGCGGGAAATTACCTCGAGAAAGGTGCGCACTCATTGATTGGGACGCTTCGGAGGGGGGCAATTTAGTAGTCATGTGGTGAGACTACAGCCTTGAAATGGCCCGGCGAGACAGTGTACCATGGAACACTACACCATGGTATATAGGATCAGGGGTAACGGTTGAGAGGGGGAGTACTAAAGGGTCGAGGGAAGACGGGGATGAACGAACATGTCTACACGGCACATGGATCTCCATCTTTGTGTTCAATGTTTACGGATTACGGAGGAACACGCAAAACCATTCTACGGAGCAATCATCGACATGCTAAAGGCATCTGTTGTTCCTAACGACATACAGGCAAGGACGCTTTAATTTTTAAATTTTGTACTGTACAATGGTTGGCAATAAGAAGTGTGGGTATATCTATGTGAATACTGCATATGTGATGTGCGCGGGCAATGCGCCCACAACAAAGCCCGGCCATCGAATCTCCGGGTTCTTCTGCAGGTGGTGATTTTAGGTTGTGACCTTGGATTACCCAAAGTCGTCAAGTTTGGAGTTCATGACGGACTGCACAAGTCTCTTAGTATTACAGATGATGCCCAGCAATGCTACTAGATTTCCCTTTGAGCCATACTGGCGTATAGCCGTCGCTTGTGGGGTGTAAGGAAGCTTCGCGGCTCTACTTTTCCGACTCCGCTAAGGTGATGCGGGGAGATTCCCCCCATACCCGGGAATCACACAGATGATGGCCAAATACAGGCTATGAAATTGACGAATTGTCTATATATACGACTGCTTTGCATTCTGGGGTATGCGTCGCGTCATTCATGACTTAGGCACAGCATATTGCACGTTGAATCTAAACAAGCGCGCGCCCAGCAAGGGATTGAATAGACTGCACAAAGTTTGACGCGATTCAATCAAGATGTGCAAGAAGGTAGCTTTGATCACCGGCGGAGGTGAGACTCGATCATGGAATCCCTTTAATACGCATTTCCATCTAAACACGTCCAGCCTCCGGAATGGGCCTCGAAGTAGCAACCCGCCTCTCCAGGCTTTCCACCTGGGACATCCACATTCTTGACCTCCCCAGCGCCAATGGTGTCCCAATCGCCTCTTCTCTCGGCGCTACGTTCCACCCTTCCGACGTGACAGACGATATCGGTCTTAATAACACGTTCAAGATCATATCCACCAAAAACAACAGAATGGATTTCGTGTTCGCAAACGCCGGGATTGCGGAACACGCGAACTTTTTCGAAGAGCAGGACATCAATGGGGACGTGAAGTTGCCAGTGAAAGGCCTGCACGCTTTAGTGGATGTTAATTTGAAGAGCGTGATTACTACGAGCTATTTGGCGTTGCAGTATATGCGGCGGAGTCCGGGCAATGATAAGAGTCTAGTGATTACGGCGAGTTGTGGCGGCCTCTATCCTTCTTACTACTCCCCTATGTAAGTCACTTGACCTTTCAGATATGCCTCATGGTAGGTCTCAAGATCAGACTGGAACCTGATGAATCGAAACAGATATACAGCGACCAAACACGCAGTCGTCGGCTTCACCCGCTCTATAGCACCTTACTGTACGTAGCGGTACAAAGTGGCCGGATCTGCTGTCGCGACTGTTTTGGGTCTTCACACGTTAGCAGGCAGCTCAGATGACTATCTTCTATCCATTACCCCCACTTGCGACCATGGTACTGACTCTGGACCTCGTCATTCAGTCAATACCAGCGCCGGCATCCGCGTAAACTGCATCTGTCCCGGGACAGTGAAGACCAATCTTCTCACCTCCGACGAATGGGCCAACTTCCCAGAACAATATTTCACTCCCATCGACAAGATCGGAGAGGTCGTACTCATGCTTATCGACGGAAAAGACGATGAAAATGGTGGGGTGGGTAGAGAGGTGGAAGAGGCGAGCGTGAAAGAGCTGTTGCAGAAGGGCATGTATGGAAGAGCGGTGGAGATTAGTGGGAGGGAGCATTATTACAGGGAGATGGTGAGTTATGCGGATGAGGCGATGCGGGCGGTCATGGGGTCGACGAATATTGAGTCGTTGGAGAATGCGGTGGACATAACGCTATGAGGGGGCGAATGTGGCTAGGTGTTGTTCGGATGGGCATGTTTCTTGATCACGTGAGATTTGATCTGCAGGTGGATTGTATGTACCTATTTATGCTTTAGCAAGGCAATCCATGCTATGAATAGTAGAGGAGCGTGGTCGCCAGCTGGGCTAAGTTTCGGTCGTTCTTCACGGAGTGTAGCTGCAGTGCACAACTACTACACCCAAGTATGTCGACTGGCGTTGGGCTTCGCGAACTCGCCCCGAGTTCGAAGTGTGTGCATAGTTGTTTTCATGTCGTTCCGAAAAGATGTCCGTCCTCAAAAGCAGGGTAAGCTGATCATCGCCAAGTGAGCATCCGAGAAGAATACAAGCGTTTTGCTGCCGTGGTGTATTATTAGAAGGTGCGGACAAACCCGACGAAATATAGTAAGTTAAGCAAGACCGCAAGAGCTGCAAGCCAGATCGAATGGGAAATATGCTCGGACTGTATGACGTGTTGGGGATAGTTTGTAATGAATCCGTGGCGTCACGAGTCAATACCGTTCTACACCTTGGTCACTCACATGCCGGTGTGCTAGGGAAACACATCAAGGCGGCTTGCGTCCGGTCGAGAAACTCTATTAAAAAAGATTACCCTCTGCGTATGCTTGTCGTAAGCGAACGAGTTATTTCGCTGGTAAGACTCTGGTGCACCACAACAGTATTGTCTACGATCGTCAACAGTTGCACGCTACTCGTTCGCTCCTTGACCCGTACGCTTGATTGTTGCTAAGCGTTATTCGCTGGAACATATCTGTTGGCGGTTATGGAGCGGCTTGTGAGCGGCTTGTGAGCGGCTTTACAAGCGTGCAGCGTGTTGTCTTGACAAGGACGACGTTCGACTGTGCATCGCCTTCGAGCTCTCGTTGTAGCACTTAGCAAAAGTGCAACTTACACTCGGATCCTGTGTTAGATCGGGAACGCGAAACTTTGTGTTCCAGCAAACTTGCGTGGAAGGACGAGGCAGTGCTCTCAAGCCGGGATCGTCGTCTCGGAAAGCACGAATTGGCTGTCTACACTTGGAATAGGATCCGGTCTTGGAATCCTCTGCGATTGGCATGCCAATGCACCATTTACTGAGTTTTGAACAATGTGCTGTAGAGTGCAAACCTCCAGATTGTTAGCCTCATGGTCATTTTAGGCACTGAAGGATAAACGAGGATATTTTAAGCTTCGTAGATCCCTCTGGCTGGTGTCGAAGCTTGCGCCTCATGTCTCGCCTCGATGTGACTAATGACCTCAGTGACGGGCGGAAATCTACGGTTTCTTCGGAGAATAGATCGGGCACTTCCCACCTACGCCTAGTCTGACAATATGCGGCGAGTTGCGCATCTATAGCAAGTTGAACACAGCCGACGTACATAAGCAGTCGCGCGCACCTTCAGCAAGGCTGGCGTGTGGACGACTGTTGAGGGTTTACGAAACAGGTACGTTGTGATGGGTCGGAGTCCGTTTCGCCTGAGACCCAGGTGTCGTGCGTGAGAGGCTCTACACGATGCAATTCCAACACATGTACAGGATGCGATCATGTGCGCTCAGGATCCAGCAGCTCTCGGAAAATTCGGAATGAGCGACCGAAATAGCAAAGTGGAGCAATCATGGACCGAAAGTGGAGATGGGACGATGCCAGCGCAAATCCTCGTGGAGCATTCAGGACAGTTTTTGAGTTCTGACTCGCTGGGGTTGGCGTCGTGCGGCTCTAAGCGAACAGAATCTGCCTTGCGCAATGATCTGCTCTGGAAGCCGGACTTGGGTATACCCTTCGGAAGAGCGACTGTTTGAGGTCCAAAACAGGTGTCGTTCGACCGCGCGCATGGTCCTTTTGGTCGGACGGTGTGCTGTGGACCCGTTGGGGAAGATTCCCGACCTTGACAGTGTCGCGCTGTTGCAATTGCAGAGCAGCAGACAGGACAGACAGACGAGCGGAAGTGCGTGGACATGTCGTCGTGCAGCATGCAATCGACCCGTCGGCGTGGCCGCGGGCCAGGGCATGCTGTGCTCGGTGCCGAGCGCGAGTGTCCGCACAACGGGCAGAGCCAGGGCGGTCGCAGAGTGTAAGTCTCTCGTGATGAAGGACTGTGGCGGACGTTGGAGAGAAGTTGGAGGGCTTCGTTCGTCGAAGGAAGGAAACTAGCGACCCAGCATGGAAGGGGCGGACCCCACACGCGTGCTTTCCTTTCCTGTTGCGGCAGTCGCAACCTAGCTCCTCGCCATGGTGCTGAACGGACAGGATCCGACGTGCTTCTCCACCCACCCAGGAGAAGTGCCTACCATTTTCCTGGGCGCCGCCCCCGACACATCATCGTCGGCTGCGTTCTGCTAGCCGCTTCGAGCGCAGGTGCAGCTCTACGTTGCGGAACACGCTCGGGCATGAGCATGAACGACCGCAGCACCCGCCTCTGGACGACCAAGAACCCAGGAGTGCTCCAGCATGCGACGTCTTCAAACCTCTCATCAGACGCCATGGCCAGCGACGCCGCCGCCGCCGCCGCTGGCCGTGCCGTGCGTGTCGACGCGCCGCGCAGTGAGTGACCTCGAGTGGCATTGGCGGCACGGTAGCGGCACACACACGCCCCGTTGGACCATTGACGGGCGCAAGAGACCGAGTCGCCGTCGAGTGGAGGGCACCCGTGGACCCGTGGAGTGGACGGGCGCGGCTCACGTGAAGAGCGCGTCGCTGTCCACCGCCCGGCGCAACGAGGCTCGATGAAACGCTCTGACTCAGACATTAAGTGATCAAGACGGCAGGGCTTTGCGCTCGCTTCTCGGTCCTATCAAGTCCTAATTATACCTGGTCTCGGCCCCCGCGCCAGAAGGCGGCCACGAACGCCGTCCGGCTACGCTCTGCCGGTGCTACGTGCTCCCACTCGACCGCCCGGCCTTTGCCATTCACAAGCCTTTGTGGCCTGCCACGGCCAGCGCGCTAGACTGCACACCGACACTGCTCTTTTGCGTGCGCGATCGTCGCCGCTACCGCCCTGCTGCTCTCTCTGGGGAACCGCTTTTGCCCCCTGCGCTGCCCTGCGCTGCCCTGCGCGGCCGCCTCTGATGTCGTCTTACGGCCCAGCAACGGGGGCTCCCATGCCTGTGTCCGTCCCACAGAGCACCGCACTTCAGCCCCGACGACACCTGAGGCACTGGTCCCAGAAAGCGAGTCCTTCTAGAAACCTTCCATCACCGACGCGCCGTTGTCCGGCGCGCAGGGGCTGGGCGTGAGCTGCCGCCCGCCTGCAGATGCGCTCGGGGACGACGGTCTGATTGCACGCGCCCTGGGGTCGACCCTAGTCGGACCCGTCAGAGCACCGGGCTGGAGCCAGAGCTTGTTGACTCCCGTCATGGCGGTACGCACCCCAGGCGCAGGGATCTGCTGGTCACCTCCAAGGCTCACTCGAGCGTCCACCGCGTTTATGAACACTTATGCACTCCTGCTGCAGCGGGAGGAAGCAGCCACGATGCGGTCTCCAAAACGGAAGCCAGGGCACGCCATTGTGAGCGGCCCTTGTCCACTTTTGGGGCCCTCTTTTAGTTGCTCTTCTATTTATCGGAATAGCCTCCCTGAGTGAGATCAGTCCTTATCGTGCCTGACAGTACCATCAGCTCTTTCTTTTGCCTGCGCCCTTCAACTATCTCGACGCCATACTTCCTTGCTTGCTTGAACGTCCATATTGAGTTTCTAACTTGGTCAACGTTAGGCCCATCCTACGGGCCAATCGTCCCAACCCACAAACTGCGAGACATCGCGACTCCGCCACCGTCCGCCACACGGCTCCACGGTACCAGCCTTATGTCGCGGAAAACCGTCCATCACTAGACCCTCCTTGAGCTAAACTTACACTCGGACTATTCAGTACAGCCCTACTTGCGCCCTGACCCTCTCCGACCTGGCCCACTTGTTGAAACACACCCGTTGTCACCCTTCACCTAAGCATTTCATTCAAACGCACTGGCCTTCTTGACTGATATACCGTCGCCTCGCCCACACGTCTCATCAGACTTCTAAGCCGGCACACAGCACTTTCGCAACACTTTCCCCTCCCGGAACCACATAGTCATGACGAACTTCTTCTCACCGGAAGCCGAGATGGTGCTCATGGCACAGAATGATGGCATGGGTCACCTCTTCCCTTCAAGTTCATGCCAATCGCCTCCTAGCATCATGTACTCGCCGCCTCTACATCAGATGTCGCATCGACCGCCAACAACACAACCTACGAACGGACACATCTATCCTTCAGGACATGAGTACGCTCAACCTGTGGTGAGCTCGCCCTATCCACACCAGAGCTACTGGACGTCACAACCCCTCCCAATCCCGCAAACGCATGTAACTTATTCGTCCTACCCGCCACTCACCGCAATGAACACGCCCCAAACACTTGCTCCGGACTCGAGATACATGCCACATGCCATGGGCGGCGTTCGCCCTTCGAGATCACTCTCAGCTTCCTCTAGCCTGGGTGTACCCTCAACTCGCGCCGCGGAAAGGTCCCCGCCTTCTCTATCGCGCTCGTTATCACCAAGCTCTCCAGACCTAAGGGCATACGGCTTTCCTAACAAGAACGGCACCTGGAGCTGCGCATATCCTGGCTGCACCTCACGAGCCGTTTTCACAAGGGGGTGCGACTTAAGGAAACACCACAAGAGGCACACAAAGTCCTTCTTCTGCCGCCACGAGGGATGTCCCCAGGCTACAGGTGGTGGCTTTTCTAGCAAGAAAGACCTCGCGAGGCATGAAGCGAAGCATAATCCTGGCGTTTTGTGTGACTGGGAAGGCTGTGATAGAGTTTTCAGCCGAGTCGACAACATGGTAAGTCAGAGCACCTTACGAGGAAGCGACGAAGCTTACAATTGAACAGCGAGATCATGTCAAGAGAATACACCTCAAGGCTTCTAGGAACGGTTCTGGTCCAAAGTCGTTGGCGACGTAATCAGCTACTACTGTTGTTCGTCTCGGTGGCATTTGTCGCCTTCTGAGACGGCCTGGAGCCCCGGCCTCCCGGCACAGACGATGAGCATGCGCATATCGAACCTAAGATCCCAACATTGACCTCTGGCAGCGCCTGGACCAGGTTGTCTGGTGCAAGAGGGCTTTGACATGCACCCTTTGGCCGAGCTCGAAAGTCTGGTACTATTTCCTCTACGATCATTCACGATACCCGATTGCACGTTCTCAAAATATTCGCTCTATAGACGCCCATGACACTGGGCAATGCATAGCTATGGCGTTATAAGGATTTGCAGGTGGACTGAAGAGGATGTTTGGTCCTTCGGGACCCTCGCAGTGTTTCTTCGGAGTCTGGGATGGCTCCCCAGCATATCATTCGTGCAAACGTTTCCAGCATTTTCTAGCTACACAGAATTATTCGTGTTCTCTTCACTCAACATCTCTAGTCCCTTGTTCGCTATACTGACAACAGCATGCTCTTCTCAATACTGCAGACCACCCCGCCAATGAGTCCACATCCTTTCCAGGCCGGCATTGGCGGGCTCCAACGTCATGCCAGGCCTTGGTTGGGTAGCCGCTTAGGTCTGAAACGACCGCAGTTAGTGTGGGTGGCCTAACCTTTGGACAAGGCTGATTCGACGCATCTTACAAATAGGTAGGCATCATTCCCGCACGAATGACATTCGACAACCACGCTACCGCGATAGCTTGCGGTGGTGGGCGTCAATTGTCTCCACGATGCCAGTTGTTTGGTGGACTGATGCACAAGAATGCATACGCGCTGTTGGGGATTCCTTCATGTCAAGGGACGCTGGATAGATTTTCAAGAACCGCCTCGGGGGTTTTGCTCGCACGCACTCGATGCCCAACTTGGCCTACATTAGGGTAAAACGCAGTCGGACCACGCATGTTGACGAAAGCGCCATGGTACACACAGGCGAGCTACTCAACGCCACGGCTTTCCTCGAGTAGCCGTACCTCTTCTGCACTGAGGTTGACGGTGCGACACGCATCATACAATAGCACAGTGGCCAAGGTATTGCTCTCGAGACCAGCAGCTCATATCAATTTCCCTGTGCCACATAGACAGGATACCCTCGGTAGCGCTTCGATGCTACACTGCAAGCTTTACGTCGCCAATGGAACTGCTCCTCCCTGGCAGCCTGTAATAGGCCATGCGACACTCGTGTTTGGCGCTTAATGTATACACTGCCAGCATATTTGTGCTTGACAACCTTGTTGAGGGGGCACCAGTCGGCGAAGGCAATATACGATGCCCTTTTCGACCTGGAAGTATTGTTGCGGCTTACGTTGGCTGGAGCAACTTCTTGCTTGGGCCCGGCTGCAGCAACTTAACGCTGTACATGCCCTTCCTGTCATCCGTGAGCAAGCAGGGAACATACATGGAGCCGCGGACAATCTCCCATGCCCCACTGATCCTTCACTGACACTGGTTTGACACCTTAGCAAACGGCAATCGCCAGGCCAGTCGCTATGAATAGGTTTAAGCATAACGGCACCTCCCACGCAGCGGGTTCTCCTCATCCATGGGATGGCCCAGCACAACGGGGCGGATGCACCCGAGGATGTGTGGTCGGCCTGATGAGCTGCCAATCGCTGATGATGGTCACGTTTTGCGTCGCGTGGCTGATCCTTCGCCTTGGTGACTCTCGACCAATGAGAAATGTGCAAGATGCATCCAACCACATGGTCGGAAGTTCCACAGCCTCACAGCCCCACGTCTGAGGAGGAGAGCATGCGGGCAGCGCCTGGCTTCGTCTCACCCATCTTTCGCCCCATGCATCCCCGTTGGAGCGGGCGTAGCTCACGATTCGCTCTCCAAGCGAGGACGTGCATGCGTACGCTATACTTCTTTTGCTTAACCTGCATTGGCGTCGATCATCTTGGTCGGCTACCATGTCACTCTGCAAGTGAAGAGGCCAACCAGAAAACCCACCAGACGAGTCGTATCGTCATTGCGTCTCTACAGCAATCAGCTACGCACCGTGCGCGAGATGCAGTGGCCCCCACGGTCGTCTCTGCTTCACCGACATGGCGAGTACAAGCATCGCTGAAGCCGTCAGACTGTGCGCGCACATGAGCGGACAGGGCTGAGCCTGACGGGCCCAGGGTCGCGCAACGGGAACAAGCCCCGCTGATTGAGGCTCAACTGGCCGTCCGGTCTGCAAGGCGCGGTTGTGTCGCTGCCTGCTTGATGCTGCTCGGGAAATTCCAGCGTGCTGAGACGTCGAGTCACCCAATTCTGAGCATGGGGCTTTCGATGATGCACCGGCGACATGCCGTCATTTGCATCTATTATTATACCACGTCTCAGCGTGGTTGGTTTGCGAACGCGGAAGGTGGCTATGGAGACGGTCTCGTTTCAGAAAATTAAGCTTTCGAGATGCCGAGAGGGCAATTTACTCGAGTAGCATGCTCGGTCGCCGTCGAGCGTGATCGCCGACCAATCACCGTACCAACCCTTGGACGTAAGGTATGCTGCGCAGTATTGCCTGCATGAGGTCTTCGCGTCGCCGACTTGTGTTTGAACGACGCTGCAAGAATGGGGCGGGAGCTTTGCAAGTAGGGCTGCATACTCTACTGTATCGTACACCTTACTACGTGGGGAAATTGTCCTGACACTGTGCAGACCTTGAGCGCAGTATACACTATACAGAGCTACAGTACTACTCGTAGTGCGACCGGTCACACGCTCATGACTCCACAGGGCTGAAGTCTCGGGCCTGCGCACCAACCGAAGTTCCAACTTTTTCTTCGACATGCTATGACGCTGTACTCTTGCACAGGACTCCGACTGTCTCCACAGGCCGCTTCACTTGCAAGTTGTATGCGGATTTTCGCTACGTTCCGAGGTCTCAGTAATCTAGAACTCAAAGAGTTAGAGATGCGTAGACTGAAGATCTGCAACATCGTTGGCCCGAGAAGCTTGTGGCATGGGCATGTCGCTCGGCGCTTCCGATGAATTTCTGGTGACCATGCGTATGCATGGATATTCCGCCCGGCGACTGGGCGCGCGACAGCTCCAATTTTCGAACTGCAGCTCTCGCAAAAGCTGGTAAAATTTCAGCCCTGAAGTGGACCTCCTCATCTTAGGGTAACGTGACGGCCGGCTTACCCGAGCACGTACGCTAGTCCCCGGCTTGCTCTCTGCGACTGTACCTAAGGTACTTCACACTTCCCGTCCAGCTCAATGTGTAGTGACCACTCCTCAAGTTGCTAAAGTGCAAAAGGGGTCTTCTCGTGGACGCATACGCACTCGCAAGCGCCCAATAGACGACTATGGTCTTATCGCTTGGGCTTAGGCCCATCGCGGTATGGCTCCCCCTACATTCAGAAAGGACGCGTAACGAGGCGAACCCAAACAAGACATCGTGAAAAGCACGAGTCGACATTGCTACGTGATCATCTCCACTGCCTCGTAAGACCTCGCAAAACCTCGTAAGGTCCTCGTAAGCTTGCCGCGGCAATTCGTACGAAAATTCTCGATGTTGTCGTACATGCGACAAGTGTAGATTTGGTTAATACAAGGCTTCAGCCAGGCCGATATCGCGCTACCGCCTCTGTAGGAGCGAGGAGCGGTGACTCCAACATGCACTCCCTGGGTTCTTTCCTTTCGTTGTCTCTTCTCGCATGTCATTCAGTGACGGCTACACCTATTTCAAGGAGGGACGATGGGAAACATGGCAATGCGAAGCATATTTTCAACGCGATACACTCATCGGTGCGCCAATGGGGGTCTTCACTCAACCACAACGGCATGTCTTTCTTCATGGCCACCGTACCTGCGGGTACACAGTTGTACCATGGAACATCAACGAAAGAGGTAGTAAGGGGCATGGAGTGGCTGGCCTTTGAGCCAGAGCATGCGCTTGTGTTTGCAAGACCGAGAGGTCCACCTCGAGGAGAGCGGCCGGCTCAGGGTGACGAGGACGGTCTTGGGAAGGAAAGGCAAGAGCTACGAGGCCGGGGAAGACATGAGGGTAAGGACGACTGTGCAATGAGGCCGGATCCGTGGTCAAGACAAGGACACGCGCATATGCCCCCACCCCCTGAAGTAGCAGTCCCTCCACATCATTCACCGTCTGGACATCCCCACGGTCCGCCAGACAACATTTATTCTCCTCCCGGGCCGCCACATGGGCCGCCACATGGACCGCCGCCGCGTCACGACTCGCACCCGCCACCACCACCTCCGCACCACCACGAGCAACCACCTCCCCCTCCGCCGTCACACGACGACGAACGTGAACGACCATTATCAAATGACGAGCCACCACAAAAGCCTCCCCGCAGTGGAAAAGGCTACCTGCATACTTATATCCCAACGCGGCCCCTGCGCCTCCTTTACGTCGACGGCCTTTCAGCAGGCAAAACCTCAAACGGCACCCTAGATTCGCAGGATATCCTACTCCTCAACATGACCGCACCGCCCGGCTCCCCTATGGGCGGTGAAATTGCCCGCGCGCATGGATTATGCGACCTTGCATCCACACTGTGGGATAACAAGATCGACGGCGTCCTCCGCATGGAGGCTGGGTTTGAAATCATCCTTTGCGAGTTTGAAGGCACGGTCAGGAGGAAAAGCGTTGTGGTTTACGATGGAGAGAGGGAGGAGAGGCCCGGAGGCCCTCCTGGAGGGGAAAAAGGAAGAGGTGTGATGGGTGGGTGGAGGTATATCAAGGCTGTTAGCGAGCGGTATCATGGGATTGGTGGGGACAGAGTGACGTTGGACTACGAGAGGTTCGTAAGCGTGTTCGAGTACGATGAACAGGAGGAGAAGGGGATGGGCCTTTGGGACAACGATGTTGTGAGCGATACGCCGCATCCCAGACTTATCAATGCGTCACCCCAGCAGCTGGAAAAGGTCCGGGATGCAGTCACTAGGATGGTTCTTGAGAAGAACTGGGAAGTAGAAGGAAGAGACTGGCAAGCCGTCGCAGACATGGTGGTCCAGAGATATGGTGAGGCGATACATTATCTGCACACCGATGCTTCCGTCCGTCGCAGTAAAGAGGCCTTCGCCGCGTACCTATCTGCGCTACTACGGCCATTCGTTTCTCCCTCGGCGCGCAACGCTACCCTCGAAATCGAGCGTTGCGTCGCTCAGGTCATTCCGCCATTCCCGCTCCCTCCGCAAAAATCCGCATCACTCGCACACACGACGCTCCATACTGTCACAACGCACATCTGCAGCACGCTCATCAATGCGCTCGACGCATCGACCCTGACACTCTCGCGCTCTCTTGCAGCCACTTCTAGCCCGCCTTATCACGCGCTTGACCTCATCGACGGACTGGTCATCCATTTGCAGTGGACGACGTGGAAGGAGTGTGGGCCGTGTGCCGACGACGACGTCTGCTTCATTCCGATCTGGCCAATGGGCAGTCTAGAGAACCACAAGAACCCGCAGTGTGTCAAGGAAGATGGCATAGGAACGGGTTATTGGGGTGGTCGTTGGGGACCGCCGCCTGGAGAAGGTCACCCTAGTGAAGGTCGTCCGGGATACGATGATTTGACGCATGCACGACCGGGACCTGAGGGACCGAAGCTGAGAAAGCATCAAGATACAGGCGGACCGGGTCGCCCACCTGCAGCTCATGGTGTCCAGAAGCAGCATGGCTGGGAGAGAAAGGACAGGCATGGCGAGAGACCATGGCACGTTGGTCAAAGAAAGGGTGCACATTGTACACCGTGGAGGCCTGATACTCCTCCGAATCACGTTCCCAACCGCTTTCACGGCGGCTCGGACCGAGGAGCCTGGAGCCTGTTAAGAGGGAGTCTCATGCAGGCGGTAGAGTGGCTCGGCTCAGAACCACACAACGTTGAAGTGAAGGTGAACTTCGTAGATACCCATACTCGGTAGTGGATGCTGGCATGCAGCGGCAGATGAAGACGGCAGCTGCCTCTTCACCGCTTCCCGCCAGCCTACAGCCTGTACATGTCGCATAATGTGGCTTTTTTAAACAGCCCTTTCATTTGTCTGAATATACCTCGCTTCGACTTTCCTACCCATTGACAAACCGGTCGAACGTCCGATTCGTACGACGTGCAGTGAAGGGTATTGAGCGATCACCAATCAAATGAGATATGTGCTTGTTGAAGTTGCTGCTGAGATGGGTCGGCATGCGGTAGTGCTGACCGGACCATGCTAACCATAGTATATAGCATAGGCGTAGCGTATTGGCATGGATGGAAGGATCTCACACCCTTTAATACCATCGCGCATATGGATCAAAGTAAGATACCTCGATCAAGCAAGCTGAATGCTTAAAAGGTCTTCGGAATTAGTGATCACTGAGCGAGTACCGAAGCTAATAGCTAGGATCAAACAAACTTACGACGGTGTTTCCATCAGCTAATGGAAAGTCCTTGAAGATGATTGTATGGCGACAATCTTTCGGCGTGCGCTAGAGTCAAGTAGTGCGTAGGATCTGTAGTCCAACAGTCAAATCTATAGGTTGTAGGCATTAACTGATACCTATTGAGATGATACTAAGTGTGTCCGTAGACTCTGCCTACATGCGAGCTGTTACAAGCCAGCAAACAAACAATAAGAAAATAAACTAGGCTTAACTAGGACTAGTCAATTCACCTCAGGGACTATGGGGTGAATAGAATCCAACAAAATCAAGGGTTTGGGTGGCTTGCATCTGCACCGTAACGAGATTCAACTAATGAGGCAGGGCTGCGGGACGATGATCAGGATAGAGTTGGTGTGGCAAATTTTGGAATTTTCGGTGGCGCTTTAGTGGTGAACCTCGCAATTGTCATGTGCCAAGCTACCTTGCGAGTGAGGTGAGCAATGATCGCGCCGATTTCACCGCGTCTGATTGGCTGCTTTTAGTCATAGACGCGTAGGGCTGATAGTGGCTGCAAGCTAAGCCAGAGCCAACGGTACCTAGCGGTGTCGAAAACCCGGAGGCATGATCAAGCACTTGTCTAGTACCGCTAGAGGCGCGGGCACTGTCACTAAGTCGGTTGATGCAGACAACGGTGGAGGCAGGACTGAGGGGCTCACAGTACTCGGATAAGGGTAGAGCAGTCTCATAACTTAGATATAAACGTATTTGATCATTGAATAGTTCTCAGTGAATGCCATTGTGGCAGGACGGCGTCACGACCCTACGGATGAACGATGGGAAAAGGCTCTCCGAAGTAGAACCCCATGCTAATGACTCCTATTGAACGCGCATGAAGCAAGAGAAATCTGCGTATAGTAGGACAATAAGTGTGACAGGCGGGTGTCTTTGGTCTGCGGATGTTCAGTTATGGCCAATCCAACGAAGCATGTTCGTTTGCTCCAGTTTGGGCAGAAAGGTATGAAGGTGACGGCCCCCGGGGCATTGTTCCTCATCAGGCTGGGGTTGTTCGGCGCCAGGATCAAGTTCTGGGCCCAATTTGTGAGGCTCGGCAATTCTGTGAGCCTTTCCCTTTTAAGATTGTGTGTTCCAATGTGCCAGCTCAGAATAGATCGCACACTCCCAAGGTGCTAAATCCTCTAGTGGAGGCTGCATGTAAGAGGAACGCTGAGTGAGCATTCCTAACATTTGCTGTCTGTACTGTTCATAGCGCTAGTGCATGCTAATGTACTCCTGCAGCTGCGAGAGCCAAGAACATGGAGGCTTCGCGAACCGGGGAGTTTCTCTGTGTTGTTTCGCTGATCGGTGCGTGAGGATATAGCGATGCATCATCCGGAGGCTAGCATTCCGCAATTCCGTAGAAAGCGGCGTAGCTGTGATGTAGCCCGTGTGACTGCCCCCTTGAGATAGCTTTTAGGTTTGGCATTGTATTTCCCCAGAGATGCGGTTGGACAAACGTCGATTCCAATATCTACGCTTCAGCCAGGATGAGGACGGCCATCAGGGCCAAAACCCGGAAGATGGTTGAGGCCATCAGGTGGACTGTTGAGCAATGCCCAAAAGCCATATAGTATAGCAACAAAGAAGGATATGACCACCAAATGCCCTACCCATTCATGCAGGCTAGAGTCAGACTCTGATGTTTCAAATTCGGTGCTTGCCGTGGATGAGTCGTCTCGTCCTTGCCAAGTGCCATAGTTGTACGTTGGGGGAACCCCGCCCAGCATTGGATTCGTGGCGTCGTCGTAAGATGGGGGCGGCGCATCAGGCTCATGAGGATATCCTGGTGGATCATGGTGACCCGGCGGAGGGTCGTCATGCGTGGGGTGGTGATGATGTGCCGGGGGCTCCCACGCTGGCGGGGGCTCAGGAGGGGCAGGTTCCTGTGAAGGCTGCGACTGTCAGTATTTCCAGGCATATGGACGATCGCATGTTCAGGCATAGCATACTAGTGGATGATGGTCCATGAAGATGGCGGATGGCGCGGCTGCAAGTAGCCGGAGAAGCTGCGGGAGCCGGAGCTTGTGTGGGGTCAACCGTCAAGCTGCTGTGAGGCTTGAGGCTCCTGCCGCGTATGCGTCGGGACGGAAAAACGAGCTGCCGAGGCACTCGTGTCAGGAAGGCGCGATGGCCTTTGAAGCTCACCTTTCACCAGGCAGACGCGAGAAGGACGCTTCAATTTCTCCAGCCAGCATGTCCAGTGCGCCCCATCCGCACCACAGACATCGCATTTACCGTCTGGCCCAGGATGGCTCATGACTCTTCTGCTAATCTCCAGATATTCTCGCCAACGGGCTCCGGTCGCTCCTCACCCTCGCCCCGCGTAACGCGCAACCACGCCGAAGACGGTACGTCACAGGCAACAAATGCATGCTTGTACCTACAGGCTTACTGAAGCTTGACAGCGCTGCAGAAGAAGGACAAGAGCTTCCGACGCTATGCAGCTGGTGTCGAGCGTGCACTCGCACTCTGGGACACGGCACAGCAGGAATGGGCTGACTACATATCGTTCTTGGGAAGGCTTTTGAAGGTCAATATGTCCATCTGGTTCTAGGAGGAATTGCGCTCATGTGGTTGTGCTCCAGGCTCTGCAGTCTCACCCTTCCGAAACAATGGTCATTCCCCATAGCGATGCAGTCGCACTCCGATTAGCGCAGTGCTTGAATCCAACATTACCCTCTGGAGTACACCAGAAGGCACTGGAAGTGTATTCGTACCTGTTCTCAACCATCGGTGTATGCCAGATCCAGTCCCGGTAGCCTACGTATGCTGACCCAGGTCCAGAAAGTTGCGCTTGCTCGTGATCTTGGCCTCTACTTCCCAGGATTGTCCTCAGTGCTCTCCTTTGCCTCGCTCTCGGTCCGCCCACTGTTCCTAACCGTATACGAGAGCCACATTCTGAAGCTTGACGGGTCAGCCCTTCGCCCGGCCCTCAAGGCCATCATCTTGTCTTTGCTTCCAGGTTTGGAGGACGAGACTAGTGAAGACTTTGAGCGCATGGTATCTGCACTCGACAAGCTACGTGAGGCCGTAAGGAGTCACTCAGGCGGAACCTCCGATGCAATAACCGAGTCCGGCTCATCGCACTTCTGGCAATGCTTCTTTTTGGCGACCATCACAAATGCCTCCCGAAGACAAGGTGCTCTTGCCTATCTCGTGCGGCGCTTACCCAAGTTCAGCCTTCCTCAACGGCGTGCTTCCGTAACGACAGACTCCGATGCACACTCTGAAGGACTGTTGCTCGAAGCTGAAGCCGCCATTACTCCAGAGCCGGGGTTGCTTATCCGATGCTTCGAAGCTGGTCTTTCTGATACTCAACTATTAATACAACGAGGCTTTCTTGATTTGCTTGTCACACATTTGCCTCTGGATTCTCCCGTACTTCAAGACCGGATCGGCAAACAGGACCGAGAGCGGATTGTGGCAGCTGCTGCAGGCGTTGTTTCACGAAGAGATATGAGCTTGAATCGAAGACTGTGGGCCTGGTTCCTCGGTCCCGAGCCGGCACCCGATCTAGATGGCAACGACGTTGTTGTATCACCAACGCAAGACAAACATGGCGCAGCCTCCGACCCATCAGCCTACCATGCCGCCTATTTTTCGCACTTCGGTCTTGAAGCCTTGACTCAGAGTGTCATGAACATGATCAACAGATCTACGAAAAATCCTGCTGAGCGCGCCAAACCATTTCGTGTGTGCCTGTCTCTCATGGATCGATGGGAAGTCGGAGGTTTGATTGTGCCGGAGATTTTTCTCCCTGCACTACAAAGCATCGAGTCATACAGTAGAACAGCTACGAAGTCTCAAGTCGACGAGGTCTTGCGAAGCGCAAGTACTTTCTTTGATGGCGTCGATAGCGGACTGATCTGGGGCAAATTAATTCAATTAGTCACGACATCGCTGGAGCCAAACTCTTCGAGCCGACGAGAAGCCCTTGGACATATGCGGTTGGCCAAATTTGTCCTATCCCGCTTCAACCTCAAAGAAGAAGACATGCTGCTACATCATATGCCACTGATGATCTTCTCCGCCCTTGCAGCGTTGAACAGTGAATCCAGCAGTGCTTCGAGTCTGTTTAGTCACGATCGAGAAGTCGTAGATCTTGCACTTGAAATCGTCGATTCGCTCGTTCAGATCGTGCCCGATCGAGCGATTAGGGGATCCCAAAACAAAACGAGCAGCAATGACATAGACCAAGCAAAGGGTGTTGCTCTCGAGAAAATACAAGCCTTCTATGATGAATCTCAGGGCAGTCTGGATATGGTAGATCCCCCTTTCACCGCTCCTGAACTTGGCCACTTCATTGTCGAGGAATCAACGCGAATGTTCCTTGCCTTTGTTCAACTCCATCCCGATGTCTCTGCGGAGACACCTTCCAAAATATTGGCGAATGTTATCGTCAAGGTCCAGCAATTCGACGTACTGAACAACATGAAACCGTTCGCAGTGATTCAAAAAGTCCTGTCAGCGCCTGCCAGCAACAGCGGTCCACCATTAGCCTTTTCTCGCCTAAGTGCAATTACCACAGTTCTTACTGGCCTGCAGATTGCGAGACCTTCGGACCCATACATTAGCGAATCGCAGATTGGTGAGATTGTTCATCCCTTGGTTGCCGCGTTCTGGCAGTATCTTTCACCGTTGATGCCGAAATATCACGTAGAGGCTGTGAGGTGCATACTGCAGTTACACAATATTTCGCCTTCAAATCGTGTTGTAGAAGCAGCTTTGTCTTCAATCTTGGTGCCAGACAAACTGGAAGGGTCGTCAAGCCTCCCTTCTGCTGATGCCAGCCGTCGGTTTTCGGTAATCTGGACCCATACTATGTATGAGCTCAGTTTGCAGTCGGAGAAGCGCGGTACTTTATCACGTCGCGCGAGTGCAATGAGTCTCTCGAGTCTCGCCACTCAGGAGGTCAGCTTCCATTCCCTATTGTCAAGACCGCTGATGCTGCTCCTTGATCTGCTTGGTGAAGAAGGAACCGAGGCCGCTGCTGTGGTCAGCACTTGGCTTCAAGATCTTCCCACCCTCAACAAGGTCTTCGAGGTACTAGTCACTCAGTTGGGGTACCTTCGATGCTTAGTCACCACCGACAGCCTGTCTCCTAGGATAGCGCACCATCCAAGAAGCTTGCAATATGAAGGAGACGATAGCAAGGATTGTCTCTACTATCTAAAACATATCCACAACATACTGAAACGACCTTCGCAATATAGTTGGGCGACACTAGCTGAAGAGGCCGGTCCACGTCCCAACGAAACGACACCTAGGGTATCGTTGCAAGAGTGGGTCGTAAGGACGTGCTTGAAGACTATCTCTTTGAACGATAACAAGAAAGATGCTGAAAAGCCAGCGCATCTGCAAGAGCTTTACCATGTGTCCGTTGACATCATCTCGCAAATCTACGGCAGTCCATTCGCGCCAGCTTTAAGGGACTTGGAGCTTGAGATCCCTCTGATGGCTCGTCTAAGGTCAGCTGGGCCTTCCCTACAAAGTCTGCTACTTGGCGCATGTTTACATGCTCTGCGACTTCGTCTCACTCGGCAGAAAGAAGCCCAGGTACCAGAGCAGAGACTTCAAAGCTCCGCATCTCACAAGCCAAGACCATCTCTAGCTACCAATAGGGACTCCCTGGAAGCCGAACATGCGCCCGTTCCGCCACCGCCTCAATTGGTAGATGTTATCAAGTATGGATTCTCTTCCTCGTCAAGTCGCCTTGTTTTAGACGATTGGGTTAACTTCCTCGTGGAGGTGCTCCCGCTCTTTGCGGATGCCATTTTCCAGAATCTACTCCCCCTAGTGGAGTGCTTTTGCAAGGAAATCCGGAAGACCTTCGAGGAACTGAAGGGTATCTTTTGTACCAAAAGATTTGCCGGAAACATTTCGCCTGAGACGACTCTCATATCCCTCATCAACGGGTTAGAGCAGATTCTTGCTAGAGCACATGACCGTCTCATAATGCAAGAGACAAGGTCTGTCGCCCAAAAATCCCCAGAGCAACCTCAGGGATTCTTTGGAAACATGGTATCTGGTGTGTTCGCATCAGAGGCACAGCAATCGCGCACACCGACAGCTAATAGCAGACTGACCGTGTTGCTGTGTTTCCAAGACACTGTACGCATATGCTTCGCTATCTGGTCATGGGGAGGTTATGTGACAAACGGTGGACAGCAAGATCCGACATCAGCCTCTTCATTTGGTTATACCTCCTTGCGCATGCGAAATCGAGCGCGGCGAATACTGGAACATTTGTTCGCTGCGGAAGCGCTGGAATGCCTGGAGACGCTCATAGTGTTGTGGTCAAATTCATCCAAAAACGATACCCAAGTAGTAGCCATCATGGGGCTTCTCAACGTTTTAAATGGGTCAAAGCCGAAACACACAATTCCGGCGATTTTCAATGCTGTATACAGTCGAACAAATCCGAACGCTCTAGAACCCAACCGCATGTCTACTCTGACATCCGACCTCACAGATACGGACCTTGTTGCTTTCTTAGTTGACTACACCAAGTCCCTAGAGGATGATGCCATGGATGAAATATGGCAAGATTGCACTCTATTTCTGCGAGATGTTCTCGCAAATCCACTTCCTCACAGGCAAATATTGCCGCTGCTCCTGGAATTCACGGCCGTCATCGGGCAAAAGGTCGACAACACCAACTTCGGCGAGCAACGAAAAATGAGGAAGGAGCTAGCAGTACGTGACTGGAGCATAGACTTTTCTCGACGATGCTGACTTGAGCACAGGATATATTCCAGCGTATCCTAACTGCCGTCTTCACCACACGCCCAATGGGCCATTTTCAGGAGCCTCACTCCGGCCAGGGAAACGCCAAAGCGTCAGAGAAGCTTCATATTTCCACAAACAGCTCCCTTTCGCAGAAGCGTGCTGCGGACATAGTTACTGTATTGAACGCCATAGTTCCACATCTGCCCACAATACTTGTGGAGAACGAGCGCATCTCAACCGTGGCGACCAATATCGCCACTTCGGTCATTGGCCCTACCTTCCGCACCAAAGCCTTTCCTGACAACGTAACGAGCGGCGTTCTAGACCTGCTCCAATCATTAGCCAGAGTCGCACAGGGTAACAGGTTCTGGAAAAAGGAGCTCTACGACGCTTTCAACGATAGTCGATTTTTCAACACACCATTACCCTTGCTAAGAGACTCCTGGCTGCCCATCTTAGCACAATGGGTATACTCCGATAAAGATCGTTTACCAGAATTGCTGAGTAGATTGAGTGCGCCCACTACAGCAGGCATAATGTTCGGCGTAGGCGCCTCCTCTGCCCGTCAAGAAGCAGATCGCAAGACGCAACTCACGCTCCGCCGCGTCGCGCTGCTTGTCTTGTCTAGCGCCGAGGACTCATTCACTCCAAATATCCCAGCCATCATGTCCTCGGTCACGGAACTCCTAACCGCAACACCCGCATCCTCACCGTCTTCAATAACCCGCGCAGATGTCCTCATCCTCCTCCGTGCACTCATCCTTAGAACATCATCTATCCACCTAGCGGCCTTGTGGCCAACTATCAACGCCGAACTTACATCCGCATTGAGTAGTCTACTTCCCGAGGCGACAAATAGAGAGCACTACAACAATGCTGGCATCATACAGGCATGCAAATTGCTAGATGAGCTTATTATCCTCAACCCAGATGATTTCCAGCTCATCGAATGGCTTTATATCTGCGACACTATTGACGCCGCATATCCAACTGACGCCGCCACCTCTCCTTACCCTGCCAGTCTTGCAGACGAGATTGCACAAGTGCTACAAGCCACCGGATCTTCGAATGCACGTCCGATGACACACAGCATGACTGACAACGGTGGCGAACCGCAAAGGATGCTTATCTTGGATCCGCTTATCGAGGCGTTGGAGAGAGAAGAGGGCGCAGAAGTGATCGAGATGGCGAGGGGCGAATTGATTGATAGGGTTGTGCGACCTTTCTTAGGTAGCCTGGGTATGTTGGCCTTTGAGTCTACGTATGGAGGTGGCGAGATAGATGTGGATGGCGTTTGGGCGAGTGTGGTCGCTGATGCTAGGGGGGTGGAGTCGTTGTGAAAGAGCTTGTTATTGAGGTATCGCATCCCTCACGTGTACGGGTGATGCCGTTGAACGATTCCATCAGTGTACTTGTGAATTCGCACAGGAAGATCTAGACCAAGAGCAAGTTTTGTCTACTGATATACTAAGGCAAACGACACATGGAGCCCTAGTCGATACCGCGACGGACTTATTGTCCCTTAACCGCTCGCGGCCTGATCTATCCATCACCCACCACTTTCGACTATTGCCCTCTCAACGCTAACGCACTTTCCCTGTCCTCCACCGACCAGCTCGTCCCATACGTATACTTGGTAGCCACATCTGACTTCATCCAAGCTCTTTTACTGTTATATAACTCAAGCAACCGACAACTAACATCCACGACAAACTCCGCCGGCGCCCCACTGGCCACCTTCCTGCACTCCTCCATCGCTTCATCCGCCCAAGTCAACGTACAGTCCACCACGAACTCCCTCAGCAAGCTCCTCATCCCCGACCGGGTATTTTCGTACACCCAAGTAATCGCCATTTCCTGAGGTGTTCCCGCATCACCGTCCTTCAAGATCACCGGTACGATGTTCGCGAGGAAGGTGGCGTCTTTGAGCTCGAGAGCGAGGAGGAATGCTTCATAGAGGTAGAGGGTGAAAGTTGTGCTGGGTCGCGGGATCGTGGAGTCGAGGTAGAGGGAGAGGCGGTCAGGTGGGGTTATGGCCCAGAGACAGTAGAGGAAGAGGGCTTTATGATCGACATCCAAGTGCACAACTGGGTAGCGTGGGTCAATGGGGGTGGAGGGGAGTGTCGTGGCTGGTTGCGGGGGTTGCCTTAGGGTGCTGATGGGCTGTCTGTTGGGTGCGTCATTTTGATGCGGTTCACCCCCGCCTCTGTGGAGCATAGTGACAGAGGGTTTAGTCTCACGGAAGAGCTTGTAATTGAAAAGTTCGGACGTTTTGACCAGCGTATTTTCGTTTATCTTGAACACTTCGTCTGTGTCGCGTGCTTGTAGCTGGATGATTCTACCACTGTGATTGTCAATCGTTGTTTTCCCGCCGGCGAGACGTACAGCGCAGCATACCTGGGAGCAAGCGTCGTTGGTACAGGTGACCTTCGCTTGCGAGGAGACGTGGCAGTGTCCTGGCTAGAGCCTGCGGGGAAATCGGCACGAGAGTCAACTTTCCGCTTATTGGAAGAAGATCTCGCGGGCGGAGGGGGTATGCTGTCCAGTGACGACTGCTGGCTGGATATCGGAGCCGGGCTTGGAGACCAGAGAGCTCGTGCCAGGGACAGCGGACTTAGAGTACTGCTTGAACTTGAGGTATCCCGAGCATTCGGCATGCGTTTTGGTGATGACATATTGGAAATGGTGGATCTCTAGCAGTCTTGGTGTTGATGGTGTAGCTTTAGGAAATACGTGGTGGAGAAATATAGAACGGAACGATGTGTTTTATTATGAAGGTGCGAACGCCGCTTTGGCCTGTGCTAAGTATCAAACGTTGTTCGGGTTGAAAGCAAAGCTTCGCGCTGTCGTAAACAATTTGCTTCCGTACATCATACGATGGAATCCAGTTGTATAAAATTGAAAACCAACGGCAGCAATCAACCAACACCTAACTGCTGATAGTGTAGGTACCGATATGATTTAGTCAAAATAAACCATAGAGAATCAGATGTGGTCCGTAGAATTTGGTGGTGATGGCGGAATCAAGAAATCGAAAGGTTGTCGTCCCTTGCTAACAACCCAGAGTGGACTAAATATCACCTGCCGCCTGAGCTGCATGAGACTTGAGCCAATCACCACGCGTGACGATTTGACGTAATCAAGCTCCTGCACCGTAGTGCCATCTCGCCCCCTATGTTCATTACAATGCTCTTTCTCCCGAGCGAGCTTCGAGTCTGTTCAGTAAAGATGCCCCCCAACTTACTTTCGCCTGAATTGATTGTCGCGATCTTCGAACTGCTGGACCCTTTCTCAAGCTTCGACTTCGCGCTCATCTGCAAAGCACATTGGAACCTGAGCAACACCATCCTTTAAAAACACCAGCGACTGATTGCCGAAAATCGTGTAATCGATGCCAGAGACTCGAGATACCCATATCAGAACCATATTCTATGTAAAAAGCTGAAAGAGATATTGAAGAACCCGGTCGTTGGGGACCATGTGCGCGAGACCAGTTTGCCCAGCTCTCGCGCGACATTTTTGGACGGAAAGGCATTCCATGATGTCCAGCTCACCGCACAGAGTGCACGACTACCCCAAGAAGTCTTTGGTCGATGCGCTGTGGCGTGCCAACAGGCCGAATGACTATATGAGTCGGTGAACATAGATCTCGCACCTGATCGCAGCACATGGGATAATGGGTTTCGGTTTCGAAAGGTTCCTCAGAGCCAGTCATCGTAATGTTTGTGCACCACATGCCCTACCTCATGACGTTCCGCGTTACGGATCTGGAGATGAGTTCAATTTTCATGAGATGTCTATGCGCTACTGCAGTGTCATACGGCGACTCCAGCAATTCTGCACTTGCTCCGAAATTATCCTTCCAGCACCTTACAATGGTGGCACTTACTAATATTTGCGCTCCTCGATGTTATGCTAATCGGTCGAAATTGTGTCAATTGGAACCTGGGCAGAAGTGCAAAGTTTCCAGAGACTCTGACGCATATAGGATTGCTGTTTGTCGAGTGCTATTCGAAAAAAGATATAGCTCTTCCCATGTGTAGCATAGTGTTGTGGACACTCCTCGTTATTCTAGCTGCATGTTGTGCAAGGTACAAGCTATAGCGAGAAGCAGCTTTGATCAGACGGATATAGTTCGCCCCCAAGTGTCTTGTAGAGACTTTGTACACGACATGTAGGCCGTGTGTTGACTAGGTCGCATCGTGATATGGGACGGAAAGATAACGGACTTGAGCGGCGGCCTAAACAGAGGTGAAGACGGAAGAGTAAAATTAGCGCCGCCAATACTAATACATGAAGGTGCAAGAAGACGACATCGAGAACCTCCGGAAAACATACGTCGAACATCTATCCCCCACCAATTCAGATCATAAGCTGAGTGGCTGATCAAGTTGATGCTCCCCGTCCACGTAGCTATTAGGTGGTATTGTGGCTAATATACAGGGGGTTGCTTGATGTAACGTCGAGAATTAACAAGCAAGTTTCACGGCCGGGTTCATGTCACCATTGAAGGCTCCGTGGCTCCCCGTCGGCACCCACGCTATACCCGAATGGATGGTCACGTGTCGATAAGATAAGTCTCCATTCATCCCCGGCTTTTCTCCACCTCTGCAAAAACATAACAACATGGCGCCAGCAAGAGGAGCAGTAGGCACAGAAAAGAAGGGCCGTAAGAAGAAGAACAAGAGCCGGACGCAGAGTAAGCCAGGCGTAACTCTGGACTTTACTTTGCTGATCATCGTAGTCGAAATTTCCTCTTCAGAAAGCGAAAGCGACACGCCACAGCAGAGCAGCAGAAAGTTCAGCAAATCCAGCGCAGTGGTGGGTCCATGTGTCCCTATCTTCTCGCTGAGACAATCCTTACGTTAACTAGCCTGCGAAGAACCAGCAGAATGGCGACATCCTTATGAAAGACACATATGATACATCACGGACATCATCGCCAACGCCAATGAAGTTTAACACAATCAAAAACCTTCCGGAAGAGTTTTCGTCCATTTACTTAAAAAAGGTCACAGCAGAGCTTGCGGATGATCTTGTCAAAGTTCGTGACGCTCAGGACTTCAAGGCGAGCAGTTTGCCTATGCTTGTACATGCGTTGAGGCAGGGTTCGAGCATTTACTCGGTGGAGGAGAAGAAGAGGATTGTCAATGCAACCGGCTAGTGTAGGGAAGCATGGATGGGCGGCGTTTGGGGATTGGATATGAGACTCGGCGACCAGATTGTGGTTGCGATGCAAGTTCATGATGTGATGTCAAATAACAAGGCTTTCAAATATTTGTGTTTGTGCGTCTAGGTTCCAGCTCAATGCGCCTCCACCGCAAGTCCTGACCTCCACTCAAGTTCTATCTGCCAAGCAAGCAGGTACGGATGCTTGATGATAACCATATCATGCGCCAGCTTCATCACCTTCTCCCTCTTCGACTCTTTCTTACCAGCCGATAGCACAAGCAGTGCATCGTAAGCCCTCTGCAGCAGCTTCTCCTCATACTCCCTCCTTACCTCATCGTCGCTCGTCCAATCTACAATGCTTTGGTATATATCTTCCAGTGGACTTGCCCCATACACTTCGTTTTTCACCTCTATCGTCGTGCTCTCAAGTGTCGCGCCCAGCCTCGACCTGCGCTCATCAATCTCACGCTTGATGGTGGATGTCTCTTCGGCTTCATGGATCTCGGCAAGGCGCGTGTAGACGGCGGCGGGATTTGGTAGCCGGCCTTCGAGATAGGAGTAGATTGGAGAAGTGGGTAGTTGCGTAGCGAGGGCGCGGGCGTATTGTAACTTCGTGCCGTGTCTTCTGGCATGGTCGACGAGACTGTCGATGGCGGTTTGAGCTTTGTGTGCGTCATCACTATACATATTAGCAGCTGCTTATAATCGAACCTCTCATAGGATATACGTGCAGCTCAGCATATATATGCGCCAAATGTATCTCGACGTCTATGCGTTCGTCCACTTTCGCATTGCCCTGTTTCTGATACAAGCCCCTCAGTCCCAGCCAGGCCTGCGGATCCCGTGGCTTGATCTTCGTCGCGTCGTTGTATACTTG
This sequence comes from Paraconiothyrium brasiliense, assembly GCA_025388405.1. Taxonomy (NCBI): domain Eukaryota; kingdom Fungi; phylum Ascomycota; class Dothideomycetes; order Pleosporales; family Didymosphaeriaceae; genus Paraconiothyrium; species Paraconiothyrium brasiliense. The sequence continues at coordinate 1,577,071 of JANBXC010000008.1, forward strand.
TGCTGCTGGGTCCAATCTCCCGAGCCCGTCCAACGCGCGTCCTATGAACAATTTCGCGAAGTAGTTTCCTGGGTCGTTCGCGAGCACCGTGTTCGCTTGCTCGATGGCTTCATCCCACTTTTTGGAGTCGATTGCCGACTTTGCGGCTTTGAGCGCAGCCTTGGTTGACATGGCGTCAAACCGATGCGGGCTGAAGAGAGTAGAGAGGGCGCAATGCGCGCAATGGGATTATCTGTTTGCCATGCAGTTGCAGAGATGCGCTGGCCGGGGTTGTGGGATGTAACTTCCATGACGTTCCCCGCGCTAGGCAGAGCTTAATCCAGCCCTATGAGCCTCATATTGACACTTCGACACCCCGCTACCTTGTCACGCCTACTACTCTAACACACGTCCTTACAGGACATACAGATGTTATCTAGTATTCTCCCCTTTCCGCATCGACATTTCCCCTGTGCTTTCTCCCCTCAATTTCGACAACAATGGCGTCACACGCAAACAGCGCACACGACTTCCTGGATTTGGACATTCAAACACTGCGTCAATTTGTCGAGCTTTTTCCGGACGAAGGCCTCTCCAAAGTTGTGACTGGCTACTTGTCCAGTGGCCTGTCGCGATACCCTCTTGCTGTGGAAAGTGCCGCCGCCCCAGATTTGAGCGAGGGCGGAGTATCGCTCAGCCAGAATGAAGCGCTCACGCAAGAGGACTGTTTGATGTTGATGACTGAGGGTATCGAGGACGCGAAGGATTCATCACTTGCGCATTGTCTTCTGGGGGAGTTCTACTTGTTTCTGGAAGAGTATGAGAGCGCTGTTGAGACTACGCGAAAAGGCCTAAAGCTTGCTGCTACGGAGGCGAAGAGGACGGACCTATCGTTCCAGAAGATACGAGACGCGCTGAATAGCACAATGGCGACTGCAATGGTTTACTATCAAACTCCAAGAAATCACCCCGAGGCAAAAGGCATCTTCGAGGCAATATTGAAGCGACAACCCCAGTCCACAGCAGCTTTGATCGGTATTGGCCTCATACTAGAGGAAGAAGAGGAGTATGCTAATGCAGTCGAATTTCTTGAGCAAGCTTTGAAGCAGGATCCATCAAACGGCCGCATCGGCGCAGAGGCAGCCTGGTGTCAGGCCCTAGGTGGCGACTACCAGACCGGTCTCTTAAGGCTTCAAGACTACTTGGAGTACCCCCAGCTAGATGCATCGAAACCGCGAGGCCGCGAGCTACGGGCGCAGACACTGTATAGGATAGGTGTCTGCATGTGGGAGCTTGATTCTTCGAAAGCAGCACGTCGCAACCGTGAAGGACCCTATGCAAAGTTCCTGTCCGCCATCAAGGCAAATCCTAACTTTGCACCCGCATACACCAAGCTCGGCATTTTCTACGAGGATTACAACAGGGACAAGAAGCGCGCAAGACAATGTTTCCAGAAGGCCTTCGAGCTATCACCATCGGAGATTGTTGCGGCGGAGAGGTTGGCACGTCTTTTTGCTAACCAAGGCGAGTGGGACATCGTTGAGGTGATATCGCAGCGAGTAGTAGACTCCGGCAAGGTGAAGACTTCGCCGGGCTCGAAGAAGAAAGGCGTTAGCTGGCCATTCTCCGCGCTTGGAGTCGTGCAGATGACCAAGCAGGAGTATCAGAAAAGCATCGTTTCCTTCCTCTCGGCCCTGCGCATCAGCCCTGATGACTACCATTCGTACATTGGTCTCGGCGAAAGCTACCACAATTCTGGCCGCTACAATTCCGCCGCAAAAGCCTTGAACTATGCCGAGAAGTTCTCCGATAGTGTCACAAGCAGGAAAGCGAATAGCGAAGGCTGGTTCGCGAAATATATGCTGGCGAACGTCAACCGCGAACTTGGTGAATTCAATCAAGCTATTGAAGGATACGAAGACGTTCTGAAAGAGCGGCCCCAGGAGTTCGGAGTCTCAATGGCACTCGTACAAACTCTGGTAGAGAAGGGATGGCGCTGTATTGAGACTGGTTTCTTCGGTGAGGCGGTAGATAGCGCAATAAGGGCTGTGGACGTTGCCCTGACAATCACGGAGTATAAGCCTGACGCTTTCAATTTGTGGAAAGCCGTAGGCGATGCTTTGACCATATTCACTTGGGTTCAGGAAAAGTTGGGACAGTATCCGGGGAGTCAAGTGGCGAAATTGCTGAACAGCCAGTCAGACATTGAGCTCGATTTCGACGCTCACAAGAACATTGATGGCATTGGAAAGAACGATCTACCTGTTCTTACGTCAGAGAACTCATCAACTTTGACAGACATACTCCGAGCCTCAATACTCGCTCACAAGCGAGCAATTGCGAGCTGCGCTCACGACATCCATGCGCAAGCCGTTGCTTGGTATAACTTAGGATGGACCGAATATCGTGCCCACGTTTGCTTGGAGCAGGAGATGACTCAAGATACCAATCTCACCACTTACCTCCGAGCAGCAATGCGGTGCTTCAAGCGAGCCATTGAGCTTGAAGCCGGCAACTCTGAGTTTTGGAACTCCCTCGGCGTCATCACTACCACTTTGAACGCCAAGGTCGCTCAGCATGCCCTCGTTCGCTCCCTGCATCTGAACGAGCGAAGCGTACGCGCATGGACTAATCTGGGTACGCTCTACCTCCTTCAAAACGATACTGAGCTTGCCCACCAGGCCTTCTCTCGCGCGCAATCTACAGATCCAGATTACGCCTTAGCATGGGTAGGAGAAGGTATCGTCGCACTGCTCTTCGGTGACACCGCTGAGGCGCTCTCGCATTTCACGCATGCATTCGAGCTGTCGGATTCTTCGTCGTTGATCACAAAGCGCCATTACGCCGTATCGACCTTCGATTTCCTGACCTCTTCACCCTCTGCATCCAACAATATCACCAACCTCATACAGCCCTTATTCGCCCTCCATCAATTAAGTTTCCAAGCCCCGTACGACATCCCACACAAACACCTCGCCGCCCTTTTCCTCGAGCGCATCGGCAACCACGACTCCGCCATCCAGGCCCTGACTGCCATCTGTGAAGTCGCAGAACAAGACTATGAAACCTCTGAATCGCTCTCTGCCCTTGCCCATTTCGCCAAAGCAAAGAATGACCTAGCACGTAATCTCCTCGCCACTAGCTCATACGCGCCCGCCATAGAAGAAGCCGAAACAGCCCTCGAGCTCCTCTCCGATTTCGACGGCCAAGAAAACACTCCCGTTCTCTCCCCTTCTGCTTTCGAAAAAACCATGCTCTCAGCACGGCTTACTGCCGGTCTGGCGCACTACTTCCAAGGCGACCTGGACGCCGCTATACCTTACTTCCGCACTTGTCTGAGCGCCACGAACTCCGATCCAGATATAATCTGTCTCCTAGCGGAAGTCCTCTGGGCGAAAGGCGGGGAGAATGAGAAAGACGTGGCGCGCGAGCAGCTCTTCTCCGCTGTGGAGACGCATGGGCGGCATGTGGGTATTGTGACGCTGCTCGGTGCTATGGCTGTTGCAGACGAGGACGAGGATACCATGGCTGCTGTAAAAGAAGATCTTGATTCTTTACGCACATCGTCAGATACATCAGGACCCGACCTCGCCCGGGTGGAAAAGGTCATCGAAGCAATTTCTCTCTTCCTGGGCGGCGAAGAAAGCGTGTTGGACGAGGCGAAGCGGAGTATTATGCTCGCGCCGTGGAAGCATTTTGGATGGAAGGAGTTGGCTGGTGCGACAGAGAACACGTTTGGGACTGTCATGGCGAGGGAAACGGCGGGGAGGAGTGTGCCGCCTGTGGGTGGGTTGGATGCGAAGGATCTAGCCGATGCTGTGGCGGGAACTGGGAAGATGGGAGATGCGCAGAGGGGCGTAGTTCTTGCGCCTTGGCGTGTGGAGGGGTGGAGTGCCCTGAGGGAATGTGTGTCGAAGGCCTGATCACTCACCATGGCATGCTAATAGGCATGTAAATGGATATCAAAAAGTGCAGCGATAAGCGCTATCGTACGAGATGGCAGTGCAGCGAAATCGTGACGCATTAACCTAGCTGTACCTCAACCCACTCAAGCCCGCATTCGACAGTGCACTGCAGCGCTGGAACCTTGTGGAAGAACGTATGACGGGTAGGTCGATAATGACCCTACATAAAGTATATGGCCGCTGGTATCGTTCACGAAGGTGCGTATTAGGCGAAAGTCAAGCACCGGTGGTGAGGGGGATAGCAAAGCACTATCTTGGCGAAAGTAAGAGAAATTTTTGTACAAAGCGTACTAGAGATATACAGAACTTGTGGTATCACAATACTGATTGCTCTTCCTTGTACCTTGGCCTTCCAAAGCTCGCTCTCAGTCCATCCAATCGATGCGATCCTCACACATTGTGGTACGCCTAAGTCATGCACTTTCCATTCCAAAACGTGTGGATGTCGCACAAGAGTCACGGTGCGCGCTCAGCGTCGTTCTAATTTCGGAGTGGGCCGTTGCGTTCCTTCCCACTTTGCATGTCTTTGGCGGTAAGCTCCTCTTGCCCTTGTACTGGTGGTGGTGGGGGTGGATGGCTCTGCATCGGTCATAGCCCAATTCACCAACACCCTATATTCGAGTTTCACCTTCAGCAAACATGATCGGCTTTTGTGGTCCATTGTTCGCACTGGCATGGTGTCTGGTGATATCTTCCTCGTAGTCCGTCTCTTTAGAGAAAGGTAGCGTTTTCTATGCAGCCTGAAGCTGGATATCTGAGGAACGCAGCGACGGTGGCTTTCTCCTCGCCCGTAGTTGTGTCGTCTGTGAGTCTCGCTTTGAGCGCTTGGGTGACGAGCGTGCCGACCACGTCATGAACCGGAACCTCGCGAGCGTTTTGGTGTATGGTCGCAGTAGAATAGCGGAGTCCCATCACCGCTGTTTGATCTTTGACCGACATTTCATGACTTTGAGAGTGTGCGAATTGACAATCTCTGTGGCTCGAGAATGGGCGTCTTCCAGATTTACTAGTTCGCTATCTAACAGGGGATCCAGCATTGCGTCCACGGCATTGAGGACTTCAGTCCATCTCGTCGCTCTTTCCCTCATTTTCCTCATTCTTATCCAAAGAAAGTCAAGTTTTACGCCCGTGACCATGGGATGTCTTCCCAGCCGACGCCACGACTCAACCTTTGGCACGCTAAACAATGATATGAGTTCTCGAGAAGGGGGCAAGGTCAGAGCCTCCACAATGCGGACTTCTACTGATGAGAGATGGCCCGGGATGTCGACGTTCGATAGAGAGAACTGTTCAGGATACGCGTCTGTTGTGATACGAGGGCGTATGTGCCTCAAGATCGCATCGTAGGACCCCTTTAATCCCGAAAGCCTTCTGCAAAGCCTCTGCTTTCATAAGATGTGTGTGTTGATAAGGAATAGTTCTGAAAATTCGAACAATCGATGCTCGACCTGCTCTAAGCATGACATTATGATCTTGACGCGCTCGCTATCAGTGTTTGAGGTATTAGTGGATTCAAGGCTGCGCAGCTCGAAGGGGGCGATCAAGCCTTCTTTGCGCAGAGGCGTAAAGATATAACCCGTGAACAGGTAAGTACCCCAATTATGAATGTCCAGCAAATTTCAGAAATCTTATGTGATTCAGGTCCAAGGCCATTGGATTAGGTTCAACAAGTGATTTGGCCTGAGATACTATCGTGGTAATGTCGATTGAACTTAGCTGTCCGTAGAAGCGATGGGCAACGAGGGCATCTTCCGACGTCCGCTCTAGGCTGGGACGTGAGCCGCGTTGGACCCGGCATTGGTCACAAGCAGAGGGAGATTAAGACCAAATATAGCACGGTCTGTACCCCATCACTTGCATACTAATTCAGTCTTTCTTTTCGGCTTCCCCCGGAAACAATGGGTAGCTATAATACAGATCATGACCATTGTCCTCTTGACTGCTACTAGAAGAAGCGTGTTGCCGCAGCTCAGAGCCGGTATAGCTCTTGAATGATCCTTCGTGGTACAATAAGGCCGCGGCGAGGTTCTTTCTGACCGAAATGTCGTTTACACTTGCTATGGCGACAACATGATCGGCTACCGTAGCTTCCTGTAATAATCGACAAGTGATAGAAGCAAGAACACCGCGAGACGTGATTAGTGGGGGTAGAGGCCCTTTTTTGGCGTTGCAATCCCATTTGAACCAAAATGAATCGTTCCTCCTCTGCAATGTATCGAGTGAGTTCCCTTCTGTGAAACTTTGAGCCAGTTTCATTGATTCGACCGAATTGTCGAGGAAATGAACACGAAACAGACCTTCCGCCTCGCGGATAGCATCGAGCGTTCTCGATGGGGTCTTGATGTTGAAGGACACGTGTGGCGGATCAAGCGTAATGGTGGTCAACGAGGATATGGCGCTACCGACGGGAAGGGGCTCCGCTACGTTTGGGTGAGTCGCGTGAACAGTAAGAACGGCGACTGTGCTTGGTACGCGGCGCATGACTTCGCGCATGGCCATCTTCATAGAGCCAGTGTCTGAGGCTGTCGTCTCTTTATCTGCCAAGGCGGTGTGGTCTTGAGCACCTGAGGCAACTCCATTGTCGCGCAGAAGCAGCCTAGTAGTCGAATATGGTCGGTAAGCGGGAGGAGTTATACGAGAGGATGAGCGCCGGCGCACAGAGCGGTTGCAATGCAACACCCGGACTAGGAACATTTCAGCAGTCTCTCTTAGGCAAGAACAATTTCAAGCTTACCCGTAGAACGACTCCATCGATAGAATGCAGCGTAGAAACGACCCACGGGGCGCAACGAGGGCGCCATTGAGGAAAGTAACGACTATCACCGCGCCATAGAAACGCTGGAAACCAAGTATTTGCGAAAAGTGAAGACAAGCCCGAGAATGGCAAAAGCCGAATGAAGAACACGGAGCAACCTTGAGAAGGGAGAAAGACACAATCGTCGTCGAGAGTTGATGTCGCGCACCTGGATCCCAATCCCTGCGAGAAAAGTTCCGCCGATGTTCTCCCGCCCGCAACCACACTTCCACTCCACCTCACATCAATACAATCACCCACAACACACGGCCATGGCACCTCCCATCCCCTCCCCCAGCGCACTTCGTGCTCTCCGCGCGCTCTCCACGCACCCCACTCTAACGCACGCCCAAGTCCGCCACGCGACGCTCCTCCGCCGACCCAAGCGCCCCTACACCTTTACTCAGCTCGTCACGCTCTCCGATGGTAGCACCTTCGTGCAGCGCACCACCTCCCCGGTCTCGGTCTACAAGGCGACAAAGGATACGCGCAATACGCCGCTGTGGAACCCGAGCTCTCAGAAGCTGTTGAACGTGGAGGAGGATGAGGCGGGCAAGTTGGCAGCGTTTAGGGCGAAGTTTGGACGAGGCTGGGATGCCGAGCAGGTATGGTGGTGGCTACTTTAGATACAGAGAGGCGCAATTGAGGTGCTAATGAGATTATAGGGCAAGGGAACAGCGAAGGCGGATCATCTTATGGATCTAATCAGTGGGAACGCGGGTAAGGCAGATGCGGCGAAGGGGGCACAACCTGCTGCTCCAGCGCCCTCGAAAGCAACGCCTGCAAAAGCTGGGAAGAAGTGAATGCAAGGCGTGAAGTCGGTGGGTAGGGGCGGTAAGGGCAGTGGAAGCAGGCAGGATCTGAACAAAACTGCAATCGCGACGAGTACATCGCATTCTGGATGGACAGGGTTCTAATATATATTACATTATCTGTACAAAAACGATTGTAAAGGGCTTTAGATGTAGCAATGTGTGACGGGAATTTTTTTTTTTGAACCTGCCTTACGACTCTCTATTTGTCCTGCCCCGGATCTTCAGCTGGAAATACCTAGAGTGCGTCGCCGAAGCATCTCTGAACGGCCAGTCCATGTACGCTTGGTGCAAATCCGTAATCATCTCGTTCGTCAACATACTGACCTTCAGATGGTCCAGGTTCAATCGCCCGCCTCGTTTCGGGTCCTTCAAACTCGATACTCCGTCACACAGTGAAGATGCCCCGGGCTGCATCGTGTCGAGCGCTTTCTTCACAGAAGCGTTCGGCGTCTGGAGCAGAGCGTAAGCAAAGTCTAGGATCCAACTCCACCAACTGGCGCTACGCCCGGGCGGAAAAGGACGAGGTTCGCTATCAATCAGGCAAGCGCGCTTCATGGGCCAGACCTCTTCCTCGTGCATGACGAGGGGTTCGTATGGTCGATGGTCCCATTGGAGGCGGGGAACGGGTGACTTGAGGCTGATGCGCTCGTTCGCTTCTGATGTTGCACCAGTGCGTCTGATCGACGAGAGTTCGGCTAGAGCGGATTCCAAATTGTCGTTCATGGTTTCCAGCACCTGGAGCGCATGCTCTTTATCTGGACCGTCCTTCATAGCGAGAATTCCGCATTCCCAATCAAATATCTCTTCCAAGCGATCTGCAACTTTTCCAGCCTGGATTCTCTGTTTGCGGTTTGATTTCAGCGAAGCCTTGAATTGGGTAACTCTTCGACCCTCTGCGGTTGTCCTTAGTTGGCCTTTCTCGTTTTTGTACTTGCGAAGATGAGGATTGTTTTCTAAATTCATCAAGGCCTTAATGGTTTTGATGTCCTGTTCGTAATCGATTCCGACTGTTGACTTCCCATCGCGCACCCGATCTTCCAGATACTTGATCATCTCGACCGTGGACAGCCTCGCATCGATAGCCTTTCCTTGCTTGAGGTTATACTGCGCTATCTCGTCGGCCATTTCATGAACACAATCTCGACGATGCTTGGGAAGTTCCATTCCGTTGTCCTGGCCACGCTGCATCGCGCGAATCACGCTCTGAATCTCGTATTGTGGTAGACGCCCAATCGTAGAGTAGGCAGGGCCCTTCGGCGCATGTCCAGGCGTTACCACCTGGATAGTTTTGGCTAGGTAATTCACGAAGAACGAATATTTGCCGTACATGTAGTGGGAACGAGGTACAGCGCCCTTAAAATCTTCCTCGGTCATCCACAAGAGCGAGCGTACCGGTCCGTATTTGTGGTAGCGCTCGTTGGTCAAAGCACTTTCAGTCAAGTGAACCAGCAGCTGCTTGCCCAGGGAATCGTATGCATGGCCTGGAGCTTTGGGGTCCCACATGAGCGAACCGGTGACGAGCAAGTTATTGTTCGGCTGCCGAGCCTCCGAGCTCTGCGGCTCAACGGAGTTTTGACGGGACATAATGTCGCTCCTAAACAATCCATCGAACGCGTCCTTGTTCTTGATATCGCCTTGGAAGAGCCTATATGTCGAGCCTGGCTTGTCCAGCAAAGGTTGCTGATAGTCGCTCCACATGGAAGGGGTGGGTTCGAAGAGCACATGCGTCCGTGGTTCGAGGAAGTCATGCAGCTTCTGGGACCATAGACAGGCGCCGGGGTTCAGGTCGATGAGGTCGCATCCTTTGTACTTTGCCAGCGAAGGGCCAATGTATCTGAGTATGTCATCTGCATGGCAATCAGCGACGGAACACTTGACACTTCTACAGCTGTCCCGCCAGCGCCAGGACTCAACGTACCGCATAGGTCTGGACTTACAATCTGTGTTCGCACGCGGACGTTCGATCTGTTGCTACGCAGCGGGTCAGCTCGAGCACCAAGAGCCGCAAGCTCGCGCGACAGCGGGTATGCGTCGGTAGCTTCTAGGCGATTTACGCCTCTTGGGCGCCCACCTGCAATCGGCCGATGGCTTGTCACGAGGAAGCGTGGATGCAGGTGAGGCACTGATAGAGACGTCCGATATGGCACCCGAAAGGGAAGCCGCGTGCGCCACCGGGTGAGAGAGCCTGGCATGTGTGCGAAGGATGGTGCCTTGCAGTTGCGAACATCGAGCGACGAGCCCAGTGCGTAGGCGCGGCGGGAGATCTAGCCTCATATGGTTAGAATGAACGCGAACGCGCCAGACCTACTATGCATGTGCGTGCAGTGTGTTCGGCGTTGGTTTCGAGTCTAGACATTGTTTCTAACTACACTATATACTCCTCAAGAATCGGCATTTAGATTGTGAGGTTCATTATGATCCATTGAAGCCGCCTTATTTTTGCTAAAGAGGTCTCCATCGAAGAAAAGTTGACCTACGAAAATCTCCACAATGCATGATGATGCAAACCGAATATTCGAGACACCGTCCGTAGATCGCTACCGTCGCAGGAACACATAATCACCATGTCAAACCTGGTACCCTCATTATACAGCGCCTGGTTGCACCCCATGGGGAATGCCCGAGCTGTCTTGGACTAACAGGCACCTTCGCTTTTGTTACGTCCACAATGACTTCGGGACGGCGACTTTTGAGCTGGGAAGAGCTGAACAGTCTGGTACTGGTCCGGTGTTGGCATGAATTCGAGGTTTCTCAGAAGTCTCTGATACAGTATCTCACGGGCTTGTCGGACTTTTCAAGCCTTTCCTTCTCGTTGAGATAATCTTCCACGTTGAGTCAAGTGATCGTCTCCTTGACGTACGGCGGACTTGCTTGAATGTTTGAGCACTGCGCAAACCATGGGTCGGCCCCGATACTGTTCACAGTATTAGTCTTGTAGCTATGGCTCCCTATGTTGACATTTCGAATTAACCCCCAGGTGCGATTAAAGTGAAACATACGTACTCTGTCTCATCAGACTTCGAAGCTGATGCAGAATGTACAATTAGCGCTTGAGATTCATAAGTCGTGAGTTCTGAAGGCACTCGTTGAGAAGGTCTTTCGGCATCGCATGTTTGACGGCTCGTTGCAAGATGTTCATATTCAACGGTGACTTCGAATTTGCTGCGTGATTGCTATGCGGTGGAGTCAGTGAGGTAGAGTGATGGCTCTCGAAAACATATGGTCTTCTTAGGTCGCCTACAAGCTTTTGCATCCGTTAGCATTAGTAAAAGCTTTTTTGTGAAGATACAATGAAGTACCGTCTATTTCTATACGACATATTAGTGGGAAAGAGCCTTCTCTATACATAAGTAAAGTATTTTGTCAAGCTGCGACTGCTGACGCCACCAGCGGTCTTCCATTCGTGATGTGCTCGTTCGCCCGCACCACGAGCTGCCCTGTCTTATCCTTAATATAAGTCTCTCTCTCCTCTTTCCAAACCTCTACCTCCTGCCCGCCCCTCAATACACCAATCCTCATCGTACTCAGTAAGTTATGGGCCGCATTACTGTGCATATACACACCTCCGTTAAACACCGCCGTCGCATCCTTCCCTATCCAACCCCTTATTAACGCTCTGCCACCAGGGTGCTCAGCAATGAAATCAGTCACATCGTGGATTATCCCTGCGATCACTACGAGTGCGGCTTCTCCAGAGGTAGAGCGGGATTGGAACTCGTCCCACGAGAGCACCGGGAGCTGTGACAGGGGCACACCCCAATCGAGAGTGGCGCGGCGAGCATCGAGGGCTTTTTGCTGCTGCTGGAGACGGCCCTTCTCAATCTCGTTGTGGCGGAACCGTTTGAGGTCGTAGGCGAGTGTGGTTTTGGAAAGAAGGAAGATGAGCCATTTTGTGGGGTCGTATTGGTACCATGAGATGGCGTTACCTGTGACATGGTTAGCCGATTTCTCAGGTATGGCGAATAATCATGGGATAAGACGAATCGGGAGGATATAAGAAAACGTACGGTAATCGCTGGGAAATTCGTGGTGGAAGTTGTGATATCCTTCGCCAAGCGTGACAATCGCGGTGATGAAGTGGTCTCGAGGCGTCCTCCGGTCATCGAATGGCTGCTCGCCCAACCAATGTGCAAGAGAGTTGACGCAGAAAGTGGCTTGCTGGACGAAGCATGCTCGCATGATGCCCGCATAGACAAGTCCTCCCCACCAGTCGCCCCAACCTAAACCGGCGACGCACATAGGGAAAAGCCACGCTGCGAAGAGAAGACTCTTGCCATCTGCGAAGTGTCAGTATGGTCGGAAAGGGAAACATTTGGGAAGCAGCCCAAGGCATACTTACAGTGTTTATGCTGCCACACGACGACAGGATCCGCGTCCAGGTCAGAGATATCGGTCCTCCCAATCTTCTTAGGATCCTGCTGCAACACCATCCAGCCGATATGGGCATGGAAGAATCCTCGTAGCGCACAATATGGGTCTTTCGTGGTGTCCGTCCATCGATGATGAGCCCTGTGTTTGCTGCTCCAAAACCTGATAGAACCCTGAATGGCTCCCGCCCCTACAAAGGCGAGGAATAGACGGAGAGGTAACCGTGCATTGTAGCAGCGGTGCGACCAAAGCCTGTGGTAACCGCCGGTAATTCCAAAGCCCGTGAAGAAGTAGTATATGACTGCCCAAATAGCGGTGGCGCGTGAGAGTGGAACATATCGGCAAGCATATAGGCCGTACGTTGGGACGAGGAGAACGAGGGTAGTGGAGAACCAATTGATATGTTTATACCAGTTTAGGAGTGTGACTGGTTGGGAACTGATGTGCACCCTGTGCCCTCAGGTAAGTGCAAGCCCATAGTCATCCTTCATAATGATGGGTTTACTCACTTTACATTAGTTCCCTTTTCACCCATCCTGAGATTTTTTCGACCTTAGGATGTAGAGATGTTTCAAAGAAAGGTAGTACGATGCGTGACTATATAACTAGCCAGGAAGAAAACATAAGCAGTTCTTTTAAGTTCGTGCCGAAACTGCATGTAGTGGCACGATTCTAGCGGTCGAAATTACGAAACACCTAGCAACAACCTTCCGCATCTAAGTCCCTTTGAGTATTTAGGAAGCAGCGGTGGATTCGACGTAGGGCGAGGGCTACACTAGTGTACGAAGGAGTGTGGCCCTAAACCGCCTCTGGCGATCCTTGCGAAAACCCTTGTCCAGGTGGTCTTACAACCACACGATCCTCACGAGTTGGCCAAGCGTGGACTTTTGGATCTGACGACCCTCGAGCAAGTTGATTACTCGAGATTCGTGGGACTCTAGTATGTGAGTGATTCATGCATGTCGCTTGTCATGCTGCTCCAAGTTTCGCTCGACCTCATAGATTGTGCCTGCGCCGATCACGTCTAACGTGGAAAATTAGCATTCAGGTACTTCAGACGTTTCCATAAAGCATGCATCACACTGGCAAAATTCTGCGCAAAATTTGGCCAAATGCGAAGATTTTCATTTAATCTACTGCATGACCACGTATCTGCTCCAACCTTTCGCACTCTCAACGTCCATGCCCGTGTCTATGCTTAAGCAGCGATGGTGACCTCAACCTCAACACCGGCCTCAATGTTGATGATGATCTGCTTGACGACCTCGGTGGGGGCGTTCAAGTCGATGAGACGTTTGTGGATGCGCATCTCGTACATGTCCCAGGTCTTGGAACCCTCACCGTTGGGGGTCTTGCGGGTGCTGATCTTGAGGTTCTTGGTGGGCAGACGGACAGGGCCCTTGACGCGGAGGTCCTTGCCCTTGGCACGGTCGATGAGCTCGGTGCAAACCTTCTCGAGGCTCTTGACGTTGCGGCTGGTGAGGGTGATGCGGATCTTGTGGATCTTGGGGCCCTCAAAGTCACCCTTCTCTGGCTTGTCTGCGCGTTTGGTCAGGAAAATGAGCGCGCTCGGTGAGCGGAGGGAGCGTACTGTAAGACATGGCGATTATCGGTATTGTTGGAGGTGGAGTCTGGCGATTTAGGATAGATTCCAGTCACGACCCGGATGCTTTGATCACTGTAATGTGATGACTGGTGTGGTGTTGCGTGCGTCGGCGAGATTGTCGATGGCTTCCCCACCGCCCGCCAAAGAAATTCGAAAGTGTGCGCGACGCCAAGAGTTATAAACGCTAAGCCCCTTCGGGGCATTTCGCTTTCCGCATCGACTCACGATGACTATCAGACATGCAAGATCGCGCTCTTGCCTAGCGGTATTCGGGGCTTTTTCGAAGTGAAGGAAAAGATTGTTCTGTTCTAGGGAGTCGAGGAAGCCACCCGTACAATGTCTCTCCCGCGGTTTGCCCCGTTTCCTGACGTCAACGTCCGCCAGAACATATTACCCGTTGAATGGTCGGTTTATCTGGACACCTGGACGTCTCTAGCAGAGTTGCATCTTCGGCTTAGCGACTCGCAATTCCGAAATGCTATCATAGAGGATGGATCTTCTTTGACAACTTTTCTCACCTCTTTCTTCCACGAGCTGGCCAACGATGACAGCCTGGTGCCCCAGTCGCTACTGCTACGAAAGAAATGCTTCTTCCTTTTACATCGGGTATATTCTGAGGACGACGTGCCTGACCCACTTCTCGACTGGCCTCTTTTGTCGGATGCATGCCGTATCTTTTCAAAGAGCGCCCAATTCCGGTCTCTCTTGGAGCGTCTATGGAAACGGAAAGCTGCATCAATTGAGAAGAGTCTCCAGCCCACGAAGACATCACTGATCAAGCACCTCGATTCAAAGATACCAGAAGAGGCACAAAGCACGCTGGACAGGCTTGCGGCTCTGTTACGATCGTCGCTTGATGCTGGGATGTATATGATTATGGGATCTGATTTTCTAGATTCCTTATGCAATGCATACCCAAAAGTCGCTACTTCCTTTCAAGCAAAACTTGCTACGACTGCGTATCTGGGCCTCATGTCTCTTCTTGGAGGCACCAAGCCCAATTTCTCTGTATTAACGGATCATTTATACAGTCTTAAAGCAAACGGCGAGCAGCGAGCGAAGGTTGGTGCTGCTCAGGCATCACTCATTGCAGATCTCGTGACGAATACTCCTCTCCTGTACCGAATCAGAGAAAAGGCGACTGGGCCTGAAGCTACGAGGGTGAAGAACTTCGCTGCTTCGCTGAGCTCCTTCCAGCAGTTGTCCATCGCCCGGCCAAAGAAGATCGTTCGTTCAAAGGTCGACAAGGGAAAGGGTAAGGCAACCAAGGATGAGGATGAGGATGAGTATGGGCATGGTGCATTTGACGAGATACATGTTCATCGTATGAGCATGATCAGCCAAATACAAGACCTCTTCCCAGACTTGGGCTCCGGTTTCGTGGTGAAGCTGCTCAATGAGTATAATGACAACATTGAAGAAGTCACTGCACATCTCCTAGAAGATTCATTGTCTCCACATCTCGCCAACGCAGATCGGAGCGAGCCACTGTGGGTCCCCAATCCTCATTCTCATAACTATATCTGACCAACATCTCTAGTCCTTCCCCTTCTGCCACAAAGCCACACTTCACGCCACGACCAACGCCCCCCGCTATCGAGCGCCGCAATATATTCGACAATGACGAATTTGACCGCCTCGTTGTGGATGCATCGCGCCTTCACATTGGTCGCAAGAACGCAAACCTTACGGCCGATACCATCCTCTCTGATCGCACCACCGCTCCTACAAAATCTGCAATCATCTCCGCCCTTGCAGCCTTCGATTCGGACGACGATGAGCGCGACGACACGTATGACGTAGAGGATGTCGGTGGCACTGTGGACTCTGCGGCACCAGGACCTGACGAGGTCGATGTTGATCTTAGGGACAAGAACGAAGAAGCCCTGTTCAGAGCGTACACTTCTACTCCGGATATTTTCGCACGTGACGCAGAAAGCAGGCGAGGAAAAGCCAGAACAGCATTGAAGAGCGAAACGGGTATGACTGACGAGGCAATCGAGGGCTGGGGGCTGATGATGGGTCGTGATCCAAAGCGATTCCGGCGTTTGCAGGCCAAGTTCTCGGCTTTCTCCGGACAGCAGACGCAACTCGCTTCCACCTCGTGGCGGGCAATGCCGGCTGACTCTGATGCTGAGGGAGCAGAAGCCGGCAGAGAAGGCCAAGGACAGCGCGGCGGGAGAGGAGGCGGGAGAGGTCGTAGTCGAGGTAGAGGACGTGGCAGCGGTGGCCGTGGTGGCGGTAATGTTGCTGGGGTCAATGATGAAAATGGTACACAAATTTCAAGACAGAGGAAGGAGGCGAACAAAGGGTCGAGAGCAAACCATAACCGGAGAGATCAGCGGGCGAGAAAGATGGCTAGGGGTGGGTTGCCAGGATGATCGCACTGTAATCTACTAAGCCCACCTCAGATGGCATCTACTCTAGGCTTGCAGTGTGTAAAAGTCTACATCAGCAAGGACCTCCGTCCTGATTGAGTGACGAAAGGGGCAAAACCTTCTGACATGGTCGATCAACAGGGACCTTGGCTGTGAGTAACAACAACCTCAATGCGGAACGGGGGCCCGTAAGTTTATTTGAGCTAAGATCTCGCCCCCTTATACCGCAAATTCTAATTCCCAACCTGACCTCTATGGCTTCCCTTTTTCTTACAGAGGCGCGACCACAATATATGCTAGTGCAGAACCGTGGTGAGTTTTGCGCAAGTGTCCTGCTGCCTTTCGCTCCATCCTCATTTCAAGATCACACCAACTTTATAGTGCCGCACTCCACTCACCACCAGATCATGCAGTGAACAAGGGCCGACCAATCGCTTTAGTCAAGAGACTTACTACTCTCCGCTCAGGTGTCGACATGAACCCGCGAGAACTTTGGCTTTATGCATACCAAGCAGCTCAACACGCCATACTCCAAATTTGCCCTTACTGAAAGACATCTGCGTTTACTACAGCTAGGCTATATCTGAGTATTAAGACGAACAATAAGTCCCGTACTATTTTCTACCCACAAGCGTGCGCTAACTCCGGTCAAACAATTTCACGAAGGCAGGCCGAACAGTACGTCTTCCAGGACATTGTTATACAAAGCTGCCTACGCATCTTGAGTACTATAGACGTTTTGCCATGCGACTACGTAATAACCCAGTATACTTGAAGTTAATTGCAAGTTCATTTAGCGGTGCCATGGTCAAAATCATTTTTGAGCATGGCGAAGAGCACGTCACGTCGGCAGAATAGGTCAAGCATAATGGATTCTGGATCCCGCTCGATCTGCTGCGGCACTCCTCCAAGTTCTTTCAGGCGGCATCTAAACCAGAGGATGGCCTGCGCGAAGAAAAGCATACTGTCACGGTTGAACTCAAAGAGGAAGAGCTTTCCAAGGCATACATAAACTAGCTCTACTGCAGCAAGATTCCCCACCTGCACAGACGGCCTCGATGATGATGATCAAGGCCATCTATTCCTGGCCAAGCTCTACAGGATGCACGAAGAACTGATGGATGCTAGAATCAAGAATGCTTCTAAATTTGATCGGCACTATCGCTACTATGTGAATCACCGGCTGTGTTGCTGTCAATATCACCGCATCGACAACTGCCTTCCAATTTCCATGCATACGGTGCGCATGCCCTGGGTGGATTGGGGATCTGTGAAAAGAATCTTACATGTTTTCGCGTGAAAACTTGTTGGCCTACTCCCAAAATGATATCGGGGGTATGAGAATCTACGATGAGCGCGTGGGGACGCAACCCCCAACAATACCACGAGGTTAAGTGAAGACAAGCTGTGCATGGAGCTGGTGGTATCGGCAAGTTGTATGTCTTATCCAGAGAGTCTTTGGAGACCCAGGCTAGATAGATACAGTGCTAAGCCCAATACGATATTTTCCTAAACGGGATTTTGGAAGAGACTATGCGTCCCAGACGAATTTGGCTGTGGATATATGTAGGTCGACTCACCAGCGTGAGCGAATATGGATAATCGAATGCCAAGGTTTATTTCTGTTTAGTATCCGGCCATTGTGTGATGTAGCAACAGTGAGAGCCAGTATGCGACAACAGCTGGTTCAGCAGGCCCTTCTAATTGGCTATTCCTATTGACGCTGCGCCTTTGCAACTATTTCTGCAAATGGAAAACATCGAATCCGACACTTTGTGCAACTAGGATAAGGTGTAGAGACAGTACCTTCCAAGGCTTATATGAACACACGGCGACTTGATTCACAATCGCAGAGCCCATCATAATTGATGCAAGGCGACTTTAAACTGTACATGAATTACACCTGTGAGTGATGCATGTACATACGGCTGGTCTAGGCCACAGCTCGTTAGGATGAACATCTAGTGGTCTAATATGCCAGCACCCTGGAATATCCCAAACAGCCTAGTACGCGCCTCAACGGCTCCCCAACAGGCTGACTGGCCCACCTCCAACCACCAAAGGGAACTTTGCAATAGCATCAACCTGTGCTTGCGTCATTTCTTCCGTTCCTTGACGCTTGCGGAACCCATTCCCCTCCATATCGAACATCACCGGCTTCTCTCCTCATACATCCTCCACACCACCAATATGTCTTCCACCGCCGTGGCAAAATCAAACCAATCCCCAAAAGAAACGCTAGATGTCTTCTTCCACCTCAAATCACTGATCTTATGTAAGTGCTTTCCAATACCATATACCATAGGTACCTATGGTAAGTTCATGACGTCAAGTCATCTAATGCATCGCAGCGAACGCCAAAATGGCGAACGGGGGCTCTATCAATGGGCGGCCGAGAACCTATGACATCGTCACTACCAGTCGTGTGAGAGGCCAGGCGCAGTACAAGGTGCAGCTGGTGGGGTATGAGGAGAATCAGAAGGTCGGAGGGAAAATTGATATCGATAGCAAGATATTGCTGAAAAGCTCGGTACGGCTAAGCCTCAACCAGGCAATGGAAGAGCTGCTGAAGAAGACGCAAGAGGAGTTGTGGAAGGATTGAGGCGGGGTGCTTGGAACTGTTGGGGCCGGTTTGGGGATGGCGCGGTACTGCCTTTTGGCATGTGAAGTGCGGCAATTCTGTTCCTACACCATGCACGTCCTAGTATACGCAATCGTAATGTCTGTACTATTTCATTCTACTTGTCTTGCTCGCGAATCCCTGAGGAGTTCGTGATTGCAATCATGCTATGAAGCTGCGCAAACCGGGCTGGTCTTGCGGAAGCTTGAACATGCCACCAATGACTATCATCTGCAAGCATTGCACCACTTCCCAAACTAAAATCCACCCTGCAAGATGTGTCAGGACGCGCTGTTGTGTTCCTGGTTTCCTGTACATTTCAGAATCATCGTTCCGGCCATCCTAGTACTCAAACTTCAATAGAGAAACATAGTTCGCTGCAAGGAATATTATTTTTCGAAGCGGCCATGGAAGTAACTGTCTTCAATGCCAGTTCCACGATCATCTCTCCATGATTTACTGGCTACTTGTGGCCGCAAAAGCTTTAAAAAGCATAGCATTCCTCACGAGAGCTCCAGTCCAATCAGGTCCTATTGAAACGTCCATTATTCCCGGCTCTGCCTTTGTGTGACGTAGACTATTTCGAAATGTCTGCCACGAATTTCGATGGCAAGACTCCCTCGGCATCCGATGAGACACTTGCTAGTCGCCGTCACGATGGTGCCTCTTGCGATCGGCAGCTGAGCCCCGGGGAGCATCGTTCCTATCGTATCGATACTCCGGACGAAGAGTTCTTGTGTCGTCTGCAGGTCCACAGAAGCGATGAACAGTTTTGCACGCGTCAAGGTGGAATTTACCATCCTCTTCACGATAACCCTGCTGACCGTGCAGCTGGTCACCCACGTCGGCTTTGCCTGTGAAGTATTAGCAGCCGGCATAGTGTAGCTTTTGTCTTACGCATACTTACCGAAGAGATCACCGGCATCACTAATCAAGCCGTCGGCAAGAGCGCGCGCCGCCTCCAATGGGGAAGCGTTCGTCTCCTTGCGCAGAATTCGGGTGTAGCCATCCAAAGAGCACACAAGCACGCATATGTACCTTCCGCCAGCGCTGCGACCGGTCACAAAGTCTACTTCCACATTGGCCTCGCTCATACAAGAGTCGGCAGAACTTTACCAAAGAACTTCCTCTGCTCACTGCCATAGAGGATACGAGCATTGCTGAGAACTAACTGCTTCACCTCTAACAGAGCGGTGACCTACAAACGATCAGCGAATACATAGTCATGGCTAGAAGGAACAGCTCACCGTAGAGGTGTTCTTGACAGGACTGTCTGAGGGGACAACGTTGCCACCGTTCATAGCCATGGCGTTCATCAACTTGTTCCCGTCCACCATATCGTAGGTTGGCTCGAGAAGGCCGGGCAACGAGGTTTCTGGAAGGGTTTGATGACAACTGAACACTTGTGGAAGAGACGAGGCTGGAATGAGGAGCCAAAGTGGGTCATGTAGAAAGAATCAGAAAACAAAACAAAAGTGGGCTTGAAGAGTTATATGGCGGCGGGCAGAAACACATCAGCGTACAAATCTTCCTAAGGTAAAGGCAGGTGAATGATCATCACAAAAGTAAGTGATCGGTCCGTGACTATTGGGGTTCGGGTCTCTTACTCTAACTACAACCTTGCATGAGCTATGACGGGATCTCAACTATGGAGAGATGCGGTATTAAGGAACTATCTTCCGCCCTTTCATCAACATTAAAACAGAAGGGAACGATAGATGTCAATATATTGAGCCACAAAGCGAAGCTAAGAGAGGGAGATTTCTTTAGTGCCGTCCTTATACCTGAGCGTGACAGCATAGACGTTCAGTCTACAAGGGCCCAAGGAGTATTTTTTTGGATGCATTGTTGTTAAATATCAATAGGTGATAGCTGCGATGCCCCCAATAGGCGCGGTGCCTTCGATGTCAACCACCAAACCGCCTACATTCAGAGCTCTTCCTCTTTAGGGCTCATTAAAGCGCGCATACCCGCTACGGCGACGGCATTTGGGGTGGCGTGATCCAGCTCATAGGATTGTTAGCACAACGTACTCAAAAGAGGCAAGTCCATACAGTTGAATCGGCGTCAATTAGCGAACCGCATAGCAATGTTACCGCCTGTTCTAGGGCCTCTTGGTGTTTCCTGAGAAGTGGATATCGATTGTGCCTTTCGACCGGGGTGGAAAGATCCTCCCCCTTACACCTGTACAGTATACCGCATAAGTCCACAACGTTGTCTGTGTCCAAGGGACGCTGTGTATTTTGTGATGGCGTATTGTTAGAGAACGTATCCCTGTTACGGGTTCTCTTGATAAAGACCTCAGATACCTGAGACTTAGCTGGTAGTCGAGGTTGGGATAGGCTTCCACTACCAATTAATTCTTCACAAAACTTTTCAAACCGCTGAGCAGGCGAAGTCTTCGTTGGTCCTCGATGGAAGAAGAGGCCGATTAAAGGGTCAGGGCTGTCCCACCCATCCAGGGCAAGTGCGCGAAGAAGCTTAGGACCTTGGCTGCTTGCTAATAGGGCTAGTAGGCGGATGCCATAATCACTATCGATGCCTTCAAGGTCGTAGAGGTCTTGCCATTTCTCCTCTCCTATCCATTCTAGGTATTTTGTGATACCCTCAATTCGGATACTCTCCATGTTTCCCCGATCGATTACCAGGGATTGGTGTGTCTTGTGGGCGCGCCTTCTGCAGGTACTGATAGAGGATGGTGCTACGACTGGTAATGGAAGGTGAACACCCTGCTTGGAAATGTCAGTAAACATGGATCTGGAAGGACAGGGGGGGTCTTACAGGAGCGATGGCGGGTCCGCCTTGTATGTGGCAAGTGCACAAGGCGAGCCGAGATCGAGGTGCGCGAAGGGTGAGTGGATACCTGTGCAACTTTCGCGTTTGTTTACAGGTGTAGGCGGTGAACTACTTCGCAAGTGGCTGGAAAAGTGTGCTTCAAGGTAGGGCACGGCGATTTCTAGCGCACATAAGGATGTTGAAAACTACACAGGTCGACTGCAAGTTAGAAAACCGGCGCCCATTTGAAAGTCAATACATTATGTGCCTTGCTAGGATGATATTGAGAGTGATATCTTCACGTTCAAGGGCCAGTGGGAAGTGAATGAGCTGAGTCACAGTAGTGATGTTCCTCTAAGTACCATGCAAGAGATGTGAAAATCGAGATTAAGCTAGATTCTTCATGTATTATCCGCAAGGGTAGTAAGAAAGTCTACGCTGAGAACCCATGGCGGAAAGATTGTTCAAGGAATGGTAGACTTGAAACCGCCAGCTGGTGCAAGCTTAAAAAATTGTAAAGCGTTGAATCAGTGAAGAGCAAAAGGAGAGGGAGTAAACGTTGAATACTAAAGCTAGGAGAAGTTGACGACATGACTACTGCATTTAAAAGATTTAACTATAATTGTAATGGCAAGATCCCGGAATCAAGTCTAGGAATAAAAATCTGGGATGAAGACCTCGGATATCAGCAACTTGGCTGTCTTCTTGAAAGCGCTACAGAGTTTTTTGATAACAACTGTGTCTTAGCCCGAGGATCTTATTGCTACTTTGGTACCTTTGAGTTGGGCGGATGGAATGAAGTTTCTGTTGATGGTACGAGGGTTTGGAAGCGCGGAGGTAGGCGGTACTAAGCCAGTAGGAGGGGCACCTGCGGGCATGCGTAGGCTGGACTTACTCTAGATGTTGTCCTTGATGGATGCGTTCAAGTTGAGTACCAACACGGGAGCACGGGCTGAAAGAATGAACGCAATGTGATATATATTCATATACAAGGGAGGACAGTTAGCTAACTCGTAAGATCAAGCCCGCTGCTGTCAGAAACGCCGTGCTCCTGTGCCGCGTGGATTGACAAGTACACCATCGATTAGCCCGAAGCAGCCCAGACGCCCGACCCATTCGCAGGACGCATATCATAATCAAACATCATCGACTCCGACGTCTATATCCCGTTCACTTTCTTCCTTTAGCCGTGAAACTAACTAGACACCCTTGATGGCCACAGTCCGCTCATTATTCAACTTCATGGCATTCCGCTCGTGGCTTTCCTTCTTGCAGTCCTCCAGTCCCTCGCACTTGTGATCCTCCAAGAGCCGGTGCTTCCCACAGAAGTGGCCCGAGCAGAAGCCGCAGTCGCCGACGATGCGCTGGGCGGCGTCCTTGCACTCCTTGAAGGAGCACCGGATCTTTTTGGGCGGCATGCCACCGCGAAGCGGGAGTGCCATGTGCAGGGTGGCGTTGGGGGGAAGATCGAGTGAGGAAAGGGTCTCGTTGGGAGAGGAGAGGTGCTTGCCGGCGTGCACGAGGCGCAGGTCGGTTTCGGGGAGGTTGTGGCGGAGGGCAAGGAGCGTCGAGAGGGTCGATATTGAGGTGGAGGAGGGGAGGTCGAGCGGGATTGCTGTCATGATTTGTTAGCATGCGGTTTTGCTGCAGTGGAGATGGTTGGCGTGCTGTCAGGATGACGGAAACGGCAGTTCCGACGGTCGGAACCAGGCAGCGACACGGTGGAAGTACGTACTGGAAGTTCCAGAGACGTTCTTGACAAAGATCTGCATCGTCTCCTCGTCCGAGGCGTGTGAGCTGATGCTGGAGACACTGTTTGTGCGGCGCATCATGGTGTGTGGTTGCGCGGACGGGGCGATGACGGTATGAGTTGTGGCGCCGGGACGGTGTTGACGTTGACAGGCTACCGGATAACGGAGAGGGGGTCGCTCTTTGGGCCAGAGGCGAGGAGGCCGCCGTTTCTCGTGGGTCTGGCGAGGTGTTGGTCGGTGGGGAGAGCCAAGTGGCAGTCGGGGTGGGTGTCGAAGGCGGTGATGTGGTGGTAGCGGTCGATGGCAGCGTCGGAAGCAGAGTCGAGGTGACGCAGCAGGCGGCGTCGCCGTCTTATAAAGCGAACGCACGCGCCGCTGGTGCTTGGGAGCTGGGCAAGCTCAGGGCTCAACGCCTCGCCTCGTGCCGGGTCCGGCGTCTGCGCTGGATGGCGACGTGCACAAGGCGCGGATGCCAATCACGGGCGGCGGGCGAGGCGAGCCAGATCCGCTTCAGCCGCCGCAGCTGCGAACCTAGGAAGACGAGCGACATGGCCCTCGGCCCTGGCTCGGCGTGGTCGTGTGCCTCGCCGATGGTGCACTTCCATGGCCTTCGACACGGGCCCTGCATGGTCATGCTGCAGGAACATGGTCCGCGGCTGACTGTACATCAGAGGCTCGTCCAACACCACATGTGCCCTCTCGCCCACCCTGCCTCTGGATACTTGCCCCGTCCGGCGCCGCGACACCTTCCACCCATCCCAGGACACAGCGACATTGTGTGTGTGCCACGTAGCGCTCAGCTATCCGCACAGAACACTACTGCATGCCTTGTAACACGTGGACGACCTGACAGGCGCCGTGTCCCTGCCAGAACAAGACATGCATAAACGCTCATTCCGGGCGCACCTCTTGGATGCGGGTTGCCCCTTGGAGACGTGCGACCGTCCCATTGCTGGATGCGGACGCTGGTACTGCAATCTGTCTGCGCGCTACCACCGGTCATGGCAGGCTCTTGCATGATTCGTGCAGTGGTTTGCCTCACGCTTGGTTTACACATCTCCTTGACTCTGCAGCACCATCATTGCTGCACGTTCGTTTCTCCCCTGGCGTCGACTCTCTTCCGATGCTCGTCCCACGTGGCCCATGCATTCGATGAACGTCCAGATCTGCTCTGCATCTGTTCAACTGGACCCTGTTTCTTAGGCCGTGTCACGCTCGCTTTGTCCGAACAATATACTGTGTGCATCTTCCCTTGATGCTACACCATCTACAAGGCCGTGTCAGAGGCCAGACCCCCGTAGCACGGTAGCACAGGGAATACTTTGAACGTGCGGTCGATTACTGAACATATGCTACAATACAACTACAACATCGCCTTGGGAAACTGCCGCATCGCTTGCCTGACACCCAAATCCGCCAATATCTCCTCCGTCCCACCCAAAATCGCGTCGAACTTATACGTCCGATGAAACATCTCCACCACCCTGCCCATACCACTTTGCGTGAGCCCCCTCCCGCCGAAGATATTCACAGCCTCGTCCGCAATTTCGTGCGCCGATCTCGTAGCATGGCTCTTCAACAACCCAATCGGCCCACCAAGATGCTTCGACTGTTGCGCATAGCTCATGTGCGACATCTGATAGGCCATGGATTCCAACCACGACTGGTTGGATTCGACGTGCGAGATCATTTTGGCAAGTTTTTGCCGCATGGCGGGTTGTTCGATGAGTCTCTTGCCGAAGACGATGCGCTGGTTGCACCATTTAAGACATTCTTCGACGACGCTGCGGGATTGCCGGATCACGGCGCAGGCCATCATGAAGCGCTCGTGATTGAAGTTGCTCACTTATCACGTTAGCATTATTCATCGTAGGGGTGAAGGGGGACATACTGATGACCACAAATCCCTTGTCCTCCTGACCCAGCAGATTCTCCGCCGGCACAACCGCATCGTTGAACTCGACAAAGGCCGTCCCTGCCGCAGTCGAGTAACTCGTCTTGATCAACTTTGTCTCCACAGCATCGCTCCGTTCAACCAGCAAAACCGAGAATCCCTTCTCGGTCCTGCACCCTACAACGAAGTAATCACACCACATGCCGTTTGTAATCCACTTCTTCGTACCCCTGACCACGTAGCTCTTCCCGTCTTTACTTTTCGTAGCCGTCGTACGTAAGCCGGCGACATCACTCCCCGCAAATGCCTCCGTGATCGCTAGGCAGATTTTCTTCTTCCCGGCCAGTACCTCGGTCACAATCTTCTGTTTGAATGGCGTGTCCGGCATCCACTGTAGCACGGCTGTCAAACTAATCATCATACCCGCCATGTTGCCGTCCTGGAAGCCCCTCGCGTTCGCCCTGACGAACTCTTGCGCCTGCACAAGATCGTGAAGATAGTCGAATTCTTCGCCCTTCACCACCCCCAGCAAGTCCTTCCCGCGTAGATGCTTCCCGGGCCCGAGACGCATGGCTAGCATGTCGTTCTCCGCCATCCGGTCAATCAGCTCCTGACTGATGTAGCTTCCATCCTTCTCCTTCTCCTGCGCCTCAGGCGTGACGTACTTGTCTACAAATTCGCGCACCTTCCTCCTCAGTTTATGGTGGCTCTCTTTGAAATACGGAGACTTGAACTGCGGGCGCAGCCAGAGTGGTTCTGCGTAGGGTACTGGAGACAAGTCGCCCGGTTGGGGCTCAATGACTTCAGGCTTCTCGCCTTCGATGGTGCCGATGCATAGGTCCGCGTACTTTGACAGAACTTCTTGTCGGTGGAGGTTGTAGAAGGCCGTCGTGGCGTCTGTGCCAGCGACTTGCTCGAGGACGACTGAACCCCCAGGGTGCGCGTCGATAAAGTCGGTCAGATCGTATACTTTATGATCGATTATGCACCACAGGTCGTCTGGGGCCTTGTGCGATGCGACTGCTTCGCGGGTTAATGTAGCGTGTGCCATGGTGTATAACGGTCAATGAATGAGGCGCCGAGAACACGAGAAAAGGACGAAAGCCCACAGCACGAGACGAGTATAGCGGGACAGGTTTGATTATTCTACGGAAGGTACAGACAGTGGAATGGACCTCGGCCGATTCGCCGCGGACGTCTCCGCAGTGTTGTGGAGGCGGAACGTCGCGCGCTGGGGTGCATGGAGCCGAGGCATCAGCAAATTCCAGAGGGCTCCTATTGGTCGTCACAGAGTACGCTCCGTCGCATTTCCTGCTGTCCGTGAAGGACTTTGGTTTATACTTCTGTTGAGTTTCGATATGGTGTCTTGACTCAAGACCTACAATGGTATAAGATATGTTTCCGATGAGCGCCAATATCCATTAGCAAACGCCATGCTACCAAAGCACAAGATGATACGCCCCCACCCCCCCACACAGCTCAGATCTTCTCCTCCAAACGGACAGTCATTCCTGTAATAGGTTTCTGCGAAGCCGCTTTCTGCTGCTCCAACTTGGCCTCTCTGGCCAGACGCTTCGACACCGCATCGGCCTGAATCTCCACCAGCCGGTCCAAGCTCTTTGCTAATGCACCCGCGTTCTCGTTGCCCAGTAGCGTTTGTAATTCGCTTTTCGTAGCCAAAGCAAGCTGATCTCCAAGAGCATCTATAGCCTTGACACGGAGAGCTGCCACATCCTTTTGCAGTTTCTCTTCCGCTTTCTCACGCGCCTTCTTCGCGGCTTCTACACGCTCGGTCGCACCCGCTTCATCAGCCTTGCGTTTGGCGGCGCGTTGGGCATCGCGCTTCGCTCTCATGGCGATATAGCGCGCGGAGTGACCCAAAGCCTGGCCGTCTTCCTTCACAAACCCTGGGTCATTGGCCGGAGGGGCTGTGAAGAATAGGACACGGCCTTGCTCGTCTCGCTGGAACTGGTCCCGAACATCTGCAGGAATCGATGCATTGGCATGATCCGGCAAGACGTACACCTCGACTGGCTGTGGTGCTCTGTACCCACCGGGAGGCTGCTGCATAACCGGTTGTTGATACGAAGGGGCAGGCCGGGGGGTCGCATATTGCGGGATAGCCGCCGGGGGCTGGGGCGTGGACAATGGCAGACTGGGTGTGATGGCCTGATAACCGGTAGATTGAGGGGCAGGTTGATAGGAGAGCGGGGCCGGCGATTGTGAGTGAGCGTGGTATGTTTGAGGTGCGGCACTGTATGCACTTGCCATATGGGGTAGCTGTGGCGTCGGCGCGGGCATAGGTGAAGGGGAAGGCGCCGCCGCGAGCGGATACTGTTGTCGCGTATCGCCGTAGCCGTTCATTTGCGGTGTCGGTATCGTCGGAGTAGGCATGACTGGGGCTGGCGGGGGCTGTGGTGGCGGAGAAGGTGTGGGTTCAGGAGGTGGGGAGTCCTGAACCGGGTTGTCAGTATTGGGAGAACAGGAAAATGATATTAGAGCTTACCTTGGGATCACGCGGGCGACGGTGAACAGCACCTATTTTTGGCGGCGCGTTATCGGCGCCCCACTCTGGCTTTGGCAGGTCGTCCGTCTCCTTTTGTTCATCTTTGAGCAGATACGCGATTGGACTGGGGACCTTTTTGAGCTTTCGGGGTGCGTCAAACAGATCCATAACGTAGTCCTTGTCGCGAACCTCGTCCGGGAGACAACTTGCCCACGTCTTGATCTTGTTCAGCTTATGGTTTTCTTCATTGTAGCGCGCCTCGCAGACGTATATTTCCTTATCCGTAGGAAAGTCACGCGGGCGACCCTTGTTGTATCGTGTGACAAACATGACAAAACAGCGGTCCACGACCTCGTCGATGGGGTGATCGCGATATTGGCCAGTCTTTACCACTTCGTTCTCTAAGAAATGTCGGTCGAAACGGTGCACGGTCTGCTCGGGTCGATAGTACCAGCATGCGTTCACCCATTTAGCCCCTTCTGCATCCTGCCAGGTCCGGTAAATTTGGGCAACGATGGGCTTCGTCAGGTCATTCGCGTTCTGTATATGTACCCAGTCTCCAACCTTCCACAACTCGCCGTTGTGCAGGATACCATTAGGCATGGGTATGCGGCCCTCTTCCATAACAAACTCCGAGTCGTCTTTCGCCTTCTCTTGCGCGGCAACTTTGCGCGACTCTTTTTGCAGGTGCACCGCATCCTTGTAGATCTGACTGTCCTCCTCGTTGTACTGCTTTGCATTCTCAAACATAAGCTCAACATCCTGCATGAAATGGTCTACAGAGTTGTATTTCTTCCGCTTCAGCTTCCTCTTCAATACATCCATTGCCATCGGACTCTTGATTTCGGCGTGGTATTCGGGCATGACGGCCTTGTCTGGAACACGTTCAAAGGCAGACACCATGAGCTTGTTTTGCGAGTTTCTCGGCTTCCGGATGGCCTTCATGATGGCCTTGATTCGAGCTTCCATGGGCGTATCCACCCGCGGCGGCCGTCCACGCTTCTTTCTCGACTCTGGATCATCCTTCGCATCATCTTTTGCTCCTCGGCCAGACTCACGCTTCGTGATTGCAGCGGTCGAACGAGGCCCGCGCCTCTTCCTTCGTTTACCTTCATCGTCATCGTCATCATCGTCGACTTCAACTTCTTCTAATTCCTCATCCATATCTTCCTCATCGTCTTCCTCCTCTTCTTCTTCCTCCTCTGGTAGCAACGGATCCTGCTCAGGGATTTCGCCAAGGTACGGTAGCTTCGTAACTTCCTCGGTCACGATCTTCGCATCGACCATCTTCTTCAATTCCTGCTCTAACGCCTTCTTGACTTCCAATGCATCGACATAGGCCTGCGAATCTTGCCTATTGTAGACCTGCGCGTTGTGCGAAATGAGGGCAAAGTCGCGTACAAATTCGGGAAACGACTTGTATTCTTGTTGCGCAACTTTCTTCTTGATCTCACTTAGGGCCATAGGCTCCTTGATGACCTCGTAGTAGTCGGGCAGCGCGCGCTTGTTAACCTTGCGCTGAAAAAGCTTCGTGGGGTCGTAGCCACTGTGAGTTCCGTTAGTGTGTGTGACGCTCTCGCCGCGTCTCGCATTCAGACTCACTCTTCGGTTCTGTACGCATATACGTTAGTCAAGACGTCGGTCATGCCCTTCCATTCCTCGTCGGTGACTGTCGAAGCCGCGCCATCCGGGGCAAACTCCGTGGTCGGCATAGGTGTGTCGCTTTCAGCGCGCCCTGATGCCATCTTTGCGGAACCGGCGATTCCTCTTCGATTGTGCAATAGCGGTGCGCAGCAAACGTTGACGTGCGCTACTGCTCGGCGCGTCGCGAACTTTGGGAAGCGTGAGGTTGAGAATGGGCCGTGCGCTCGTGCCAAGGTTTCAAGGTTCCAAGGTTCCAAGGTTCTTCCCTTTTCACGTGACCGTACCGGGAGAGTGGTTCGGGGCGCACGGTGGCGGGTGACGTGCCTGCCCGTCTTTGGAGCTCGCCGCTTCCGCAAATTCACCAAATGGTTAAAGTATGATTGTTAAGCATATGTTTCACATCCCTTCTTAGCATGAAAACGGTTTCGTCTTTTTCCCTGGAGCTTTTATAGTGTTCTACCCCAGTTCTGAAACGTCCCCATCCAACCACATTCCCCGCCAGGCGTATATAGCTACCAACACCCCTCTCGTGAGCTTGCGCTTTCGTATTGCGAACCTCACCTACCGCATTCAACCCCATCACGCATCCCTGGTTGTACACACCACCAAGAAACCATTTCTACAAAGCCAAGTCCTTTCAAGACAAATCTTGTTGCACTTCCACAACCCAATATGCCGATACGGATACGGCTACGCGCGCCAGACGGCCAACACACCATATCCCTTGACGACAACGCCTACGTATCAGATCTCCTCTCGTCGATCGCTACCACCACAAATCTGCCTCTGTTTGATCTGAAGTGGGGCTTCCCTCCACAACCACTCGATCCGGCATTATACGGCATGGGCACGCTACTCAACGAGACGGATCTTAAGCTCAACGGCGCGCAGATAATCGTTCTGGGTCAAGCGACCGGTGATCCAAGCGAATTCCAAGCACAGCAGCAGAAGGAGCCGGAACAGAATAGATCGGCACCGCTCTCGCTAAAGAGCAAGCAAAGCGACGCACTGAAGGAGACGCCGGAGATTCCGCTTCCTTCACGAGGCGGTACCATGGTGCTAAGAGTCATGCCTGATGATAACAGCTGCATGTTCCGCGCGCTTGGCACCGCCGTCTTGTCTTCATCTCTAGACTCAATGACCGAACTGCGCTCACTTATCGCGCAAGCTATACAAGCCGATCCTGAGACCTACAACGAGGCGGTGCTCGATCGAAAGCCGGACGAATATTGCCAGTGGATCTCATACTCGGATTCGTGGGGCGGCGGTATCGAGCTCAGCATTCTTTCCAAGGAATTCGATGTTGAGATTGCGAGTATCAACGTGCAAGATCTGCGCGTCGACACATTCAATGAGGGAAGGCCTAAGCGGTGTATACTGGTGTATTCGGGCATTCACTACGATACGATTGCATTCGTGCCACAAGGTGCTTCGACGCTTGATACGGATAAGGACGTCAAGTTGTTCGAGTCAACGGACAACGAGTATCTGGAGGCGGCGAAGCTGCTTTGTGCAGAATTACGGAATAAGCATTATTATACCGATACGAACAAGTTCAGTGTCAAATGTAACGTGTGTGGGTGGAAGGGTGCTGGAGAGAAAGGCGCGACAGAACACGCCACGGCGACAGGCCACTACGAGTTTGGCGAAGCGGACTAGGCAAATTAACCTTCTGTATAGCAAGGGTCGGATAGACCAGTTCGAAGCCCATCACTGCGACATGTATATAGGTACTGGTACGATAGCACATATACCCAGGTGGCATTCGGGAATGCTCCGTAGAGCATTAGAGCGATCCAGCATTCAAAAGAACAAATCAGGTGCAAGTGGCCCCACATTGTCTTCATAATGCTTCACTTGCCCTGCCAACAAGACATATCAGCTTTTCGAGTTCTTAGATGTCCCCGCCTACATTGGTAAACTCTCTATGGTGCTCTTCATCTTGTGCCACCGGTCGCCATGTTTCCCAATCGCGTAGCGTAAAGAAAAACTTCTTCGGATCCCTAGCTATCTCAGACCGCACACTCCTCATACTTCCTAGTTCTTCCTCTACATCTGCATTGTCCGGCAATTTTTTCACCCTGTCCTTTCTTTCTCGCTTGCCATTCAACAAACGTCAGAGGAGGCGCGCCGTTGTTGGCCACACTAAAGCCTTGCCACGTCGGATTCAGCACCTTGCACAGTCCCGATGCAATCCGCCCACATCAATCGGACGTCACCGTAGTTTTCAGAGTCGAATCATTCGTGGAGCGCCACGAGTTTCAGTGTATCTGTTCTTGGCTCATTAAAAGGCTTAAGCTTTTGAGAAATCACTACGTACTCGAAGCGCAGGTGTTCAAGCTGAGGGAAGCATTCCTATTGCAGTGAAAACGTGTCCTCAACCTCCGTCTACTTCGAGTGACGAAATAATGCAAGTTCGCTATTAGATCAAATGAGGTGTCGCCAGAACTGACTCCATTCCAACACGTCACCAAGAGTTAAGAGCGGCCTCGAAAGCGTAGCGAACACAATACCCTGATCTCAATCGACGAAGGCTCTAGCACTCGTGAACATATATATATCGTTAGATGTTCTTATCGACCTAAACAGCTTACCAGCGTCTCAGAGTGCGCCAGATGTAATACAATACACTACTAACCTTATTAGCTGTTGGGTTCGAGAGCCATCTCGAGTTTAACGGCACTTGTTCTCCAGGAGCTTTGGGACCATTCGAAAAAGGGGGCAAACCACGCGCCACAAAAAGCGCTTGTTGAGAACGTATCCCAGGTCGACAACGATCTTGTTGTCTACGGAGAGAATAATATCGAGGAGATTGAGGATACAGCAAACGAAGGGGGCTTGTACAGCAAAAGGCCACGACAACAGGCCAGGTGCGAGACCAAATGCCGCAATTCGGCCCACCACAAGACCAGTCAGAACGGAACTGCCACATGATAAATTACCAATGCGCGCCTTGCGCCCTTATATTGCAAACAAGAGAAGAAGGGGACGAGCATGTTGGGAGTTCAAATTGGTAGGACTTTATCTTTGTAATGTACTGTTATGTTGAAACCCTAAGACTATCTATCTCATCGACTCTGTATTTCCGTACCGCCACAGCGTGCTGTGCTACACATTGCCATCCTTTGCGACTCTTTCTAGAAGCATCGCTCTCTAGCCCGATCTTTTAAAAGCGTTTTTCTATACAAAGCTCTCTCGCCATTTCCATCATATAATCGCACGAATTCGCATCTTGATGTTGTGTCAATAGCAGCATCGTGACAACCCATTCTCTATGCAGTAGCGAGTATTGTCTACTAGGCTACTGGTAGTTGTAGAGCTTACATGTTGGTAGACCTGCCCAAGCATCAATGAACTTGAGGCCATAAAACTTCTCTTCTAGACCAGTCCTTAATGTATTCAGGGATTTATCGCCCAAAAGTATCTTCGCTATCGCTGCATGTTCCACTACGCTGTATACCTAAAGTGCGATAAAACAGCTGTCCTATAGCTTGCTTTGTATTGCCTGTTCATTTTGCACCTGTACATCACCCGGCACAAATGCTCGCCTTTGTCGGACGTGGTTGAATGAAGCTCTATCTCATGCGAACCCCTTATAGTTCACTAACTCATTTCCAAGAAGTGCCTCCCTGGTATATAGAATCTACATATACACCCAGCATACCTATACGCACATCCCTCACTCCTCCCCACCATCTCTCGCCTTACAAACCACGCATCCCGCCCCCACTGCTCTCTTGATTACATGCGCATGCGCCACCTTCGCACCCACGCTCCTCGTCCACCGCCCGCTATCCTCTGCATCGCTCCCAAGCTGCTGCTGCAGGGTTGCCGCCACACTGGCACTCGCACTTGTCTTCGGCAGCAGACATGAAAGATGGAACACGTGCCCGCACGCAAAGCCCACAAGCGTGTCGCGTGAAGGTGGTACGGGGTGGTCGGCAAGAGCCTCTTCTTGTGCGGTGGGGAGCATGAATGGCTTGTGGCAGCCTGCGCAGTGTCCCGGGGGAGCTTCACCAGCAGGCGGGGTAGGGTCGGGTTGGAGGCCTAGTTGGGTAGGCGTGTGAGAGGAGGGTGCGACAGTGGTAGTGTCGTCTTTGGCTATTCTTGCTGCGGTCGGAGGGTCGACGCCTTTGGTCTCGATGTCGACTTTCTTCCCAGCCTCCGCCTTGTCAGCAAATTCGGACTTAGGTTTCTCAAGTGAGGGGCCGAAAGAGTCCTCGTCATCACACGGTATGACTTCAAACTTGACGCCGCGTTTCTGCCCTGCTCGAAGGACGTCCATGCCTGTTGCTACCTCGCCTCTTAGCACCTTGGCTACGCCCTCTGATATAGAGTACTGAATCTCGTATTCGCGAACCATGCGGCCGATGCCGTCCCTCAAACCCTCGATTTCAAGTCCCTCCGGTATGCGGCGGACGAGTCGGACAGGATCGATGGCGGTTCCAACTTCTGCCAGCAAGCCGCGGATGAAGTGAGGCTTGTCCATCGAGAACTCGAGCAAGTCGCTCCATAGATCTGGGTCATCCTGTTCTTTTGCGAATGAGATGGCGAAGCTAACGTCGGATAATTTGTCGATGATAAGGTAAAGCGCGCGCTTGGTTTGACCGGTCTTCGAAAGGATATGGCTAGATTTCGGTCAGTCTTGGAGCAGTTGTAAGTTGATGCGAGAAAACTTACACAAGCTCAGGAATGTACTCCCTGCTTTCGCAGATACTGGTCGCTTTACTAAGGTCGTATGCCTGCGACTCACGCAAGTACCTCAGGAGTAGCTCGCGGTCGTATTCAGCGAACAAGTCGACCATGAGATCGGCGAATTCCTCCGCAATATGCTTGCCATCCACGGCTAATCTGCCTGCATTTACACGCTCCCTTGCCGTCCTACCTTTCCGCTCCTGGCTCTCTGGTCTCCATAACGATCTCAGGTAGAAGAACAGGAATGGCTGGAGCGATTCACCTTTCCGCTGCAATTGTTCAACCACCTCACGCGCAGGCACATTGCCCCGGGTTGCTTCGTCTGTTAAAACAGCAATAGCTTCAGAAGATGACTCTTCTAGTTCTGCAAGCGATGCGGAAATCATCTGCTCTTTCGACACGCGGAGAAGTATGAAACCGGGAATATCATCTCGGATAGCTTCCACGAGATGGGAATCCCTTATTAGGCTCATAGCCGCATCTGCGTTCTGCAGTCGAATGTAGCAGCGCAGAGCATCTCGCTGATGCCCTTCGGCCAGATAAAGTTTCGCAAGCGCATCTAGTAAAATCCGCCAATCTCGGCCCTGTTCGTTCCCTTCCATCGAATCTTCGGTTATGTCGCCTCCAGCGAGCTTACTCTTGATGGCTTCAATGACAATACTCGTGTCGAAGAGATCCGTGTCCCAGGCCTCCAGTAAATGCTTGAAACGTATCCGGTCGTGGATAATGTAGTGCCCGAGAACGACTTCGTAGATAGTAGAAGGCAGCAAGGGCTGTGTTTGCTTCTTAGGCATATAGGGCGCAATCTCATTGAAGCGATCCTGTTCAGCGAACTTCCAGACCCAGTGTTCCCATCGCTGCGAAGTGCCTAGCACGCGACCAGCGACTTTACCAGCTTGTTCCCAATTTCCACACTTGACTAATTGCTGCACCCATAGGTCGCCTATCCGTCTTTTCTCCCTTTCCACCGCAGGATTTTGACTTGCACGCGTGGCAGATATGGTAGTCTGGGAAGCATCTTCATCGGCGAAGAACTCTTGTAAGCTGCCTGGTTTTTGAGGAGTACTGGCGGGAGAAGTTTCAGAGGTTGTCTGTGTCGTAGCCGCGGCGATTTCCGGATGGTCCTCAAGAAGTTCCCACGCGTCTTTGTAATTTTCGTGCTCGACCTCCCAATTGAAATGGTCCGACAGGTCTCGTTTAATTGCAAGAACACAGTCGTATGGACTCTGAATGAACACCTTGAGGCCGGGCCCCGCAGCATGTGGATTTGCTTGGGGCAGTCTCCTTCCTACAACCGGTGCAGATATGTTTCCAGAGGAAGAAACCGAAGGTGCCCTTGCATCTGTCATGCTCGGCATACTGACCATGCTTGCACCAGAGCTAAATATACGGGCAGCTCCTAGTGTTGCGTCCCAAATGCCACCGCCGATCGCTTCGATCGCACTTCTTTGCGCGGGAGTCATGGTCTTCGGATGGGGCACGTACAGCGTCCCGAGATGATAGTCGGCTGCAGAGAGATTCTCAAACCTACTCACAGTCAATGAATCTACTTCGACCTCGTCAGAAGTAGCTGCATCGATCAATTTCAGCTCAGGCGAGAGACCATTATTGCGCCTATGCATTCCGAGTTTCGGGGTACTTTCTGGAGGAATAGGGTTGTCATCGTCATCGCGAGTCCGATACGCAAGTACAAGAAGTAATGAAGGGGTATAGAGTGATATGCCGGAAACAATGCAATCATCGAACCGAAGGCTATCGTTTCACTGTTAGCCTTTGATATATCTTCAAGGGTATGATACGCACAAATGGATAATCTCGGCGCTTCCCACAGATCTCTCACCCACTTCTCTACCGACGCCTGCACCTCCAGGACTGACGTGTACTATCCAAGCCGCGTCCCCCCAGCCGATGACCAACTTCTCAAGCTTTCGGTTCTTTTTGGCGGGTTTAGACTTTCCTGAACTGCGACGATGCGGGAGCGTAGCATCTGATCTTTCGGTTGCATTGCTGCCGTTCATTTTGATGATGGCATCGTCATCTGACTCCAGCTGCTGATCGTCGACCCACTCCAAGCGTGGCTTCCAGACACCCGCCATCTCCTCCCAGATCTTGCGATTTGGCTTTTCGATAAAGCCTATCCTCTTCCACGCAGCATCGGAATCGGCACTATCGAGGTGCAGGTCCGTTCGCATTATCCGAATGCCATGCTCATTGACCCATGCAACAAATTTTCCGGACAGTGACCACTTTATTGTACTGACCGTGCCTTCACCCGAATGTAGTACGTTGTCCCTGCCATTGTTGCTCCCCAAGCCAATAGCTCCGAGCCAGCCCTGGGCTGTGTGAGCAGCATGACTTGTGTTCGCGTTGGATCGGACGCCTGCTTGCCCACCGGTTGTTAGAATAAGCTCGCCAGCCAATCCCCCGGAAAGATATTGCCGATCAGACTTGTATTCGGGCGACAAGGCGACCGCTTGTACCGGACGAGCAAAGTTCCGTAATGTGACATCTTTTGGATCGACCAATGATGACACACAGACGTGACCATCTATTGAAGCAGACGCGATATATATCTGATTTGAAGGGATTGCGGGTACGAGTGGCTGCTGACGAGTTGTGCGTGGAGACTGGCCGGGCGCGGGTTGCTGTGGTCGGTGAAAGGTTTCGGGAGTATCAATGCTTTTAGTAGGGGAGTTTGACGGGAGGGTAGGAAGTGGAGGTGGAAACGGCGAAATGGACAGGGCGGTGATTGAAGCCGACGGGTGGGCGTTGTAATTGCGGAGCGGTTGGAAGGTGGGGATGGTCAAGATGTGCTACAACAGTCAACATAGACATCGTGAAGCTTGGAGAGCATTGCGAGACTCACGATATTTCCATTATGGCTGCCCACGATCTACCTAGAACTCAGCATGTGCTCTGCGACAGGTGGAGGCTTGAGGCCTGGAGCATGCGCCCTACCATTTTGTCGCCAGCTACTAAAAAAGTGCTCGTCGCGTCGCCATTCCTGTACACGGGCGCCAGATTGCTAGTCAGGCGCGTATATTTGAGCTTCGGCTCGTCGTCTGCCTCGTCGTCTTCATCGTCGTCTTCACTCTCAGAGTCGTGCGCGGCGGGCTTCCCGTTGCTCACCGTGCGCTCGAGCGTCTGTTCGTTATGTGCGGCCGCGCTGGGCTCGTCCTGGGTTGATCCCGCAGCCATGCCGAATGCATGAGCTGCGGAGTGTGTCGAGAAGGCGCCTTGAATGCTATGGTAATAGTGAGGTTCCAAGCTCCCTGAGCTTGATCACGTCCAATGATGTCGTGTGCCAAGCGATTTACCCCAGAAAGTGCCGCGACCAGACCTCGAGGCATGCCGGTAGGTGAACCCACAACTCCCGTCGATATGCAACATAGCCGGAGAACCTTTTCATGAAAGGCACCTATCTACGATCATGCATGTCACCTTGATCTTGCTTGAAAACGCCGCGAAACATTGCGGGGCATTATCGACCCAACGAACTACAAACTTAGTATGAATGTGCCTCGTAAACCCGCAGTAAGATCACCAGTAACCAGCTTGGTACTCCCGATGGGTATGATGCCGTTTTTCAAAGCTTCCCGAGGGTAAGCCATATGCACACATGCTTCATGCCGACAGGCTACTCACAAACAGATGTGCAAAACTCCAGAACAGTAACTACGAGTTGTGCACGATGACCTGGGCCATCATGCCCGCCTGTCGACATAGACCAGAACATAGAGAGTCCCACAACGATATCAACGCAGCAGCACTCCGTATTACAACCACTGGTGCAAATAAAGCGCACTAAAAACGTAGGGTATCCATGCTCATCTAGACAGGAATCCAAATTAGATTCAAGTAATCGATAGATACTATAAGACTCTCCTATGGACTCAGAAGCCCTTGACGACGGACCTGAAAGTTACGGTCATCAAAACTTTGTAGTTGGGTGTTTGGCTACGTCCTTTTCTGTCAGCTTGTGCAAAGGACCCCGGATTCGTTGTGATATTTATCGCACGACTGATTGGGGAAGGACGCTATCAAGCTTGGACCTCGTTTGAATAGGTTCAAGGCACTGGGCTGAAGACATATATAGGTGCAGGTGCCTTTTGCTTGGATATGGTGTATGTATACGGAAGTCTGTGAGATGTGCTGGGACGTGTCTAAATATTCTATCTTATGCTCTTGAGTCATGTCAAGCATCGCTTTCAGTCATGCAGGCCCTCATCCCTGGAAAAGTCCCCACTCCTTGATGTCAAAGCTCTCCAACACCTTCTTTGCTATCTCGTCACCATCCCTCATCAAAGCTGTCTTCTCGCCTGCTCCAGCCTCCTCATACTCGCCCGGATAGTGGGGAACATTGATGGTGATCATGATATCCGTACCTTGTTCCTTTAGGCGAAGTAGCAGCAAGTGGATAGCGACAAAGTCGGGAGTCTTGCGCGGTCGGTCTGGCGGCGGCGGAGTCTGGATGAATGAGAGAGTATAAACAGCTTTGCCACTGGGGTCATTGTCAGCTTTGTAAAGTACATGGCCGTCTGTCCATAGCGGTTGCCAGGTATGAAAGCAGCAGGCATGTGACTCGCTCGTCCACAATCTGCGTGCACCAACCGCCTTGAAAAGTGAGGACGGCGAACTTACGGCATTCTCGCCATGGAAGCATGCGATTGCTCTAGCATATTGGTCTCATCACCGGTTCCGTCGACTAAATCGGCGAAATGGTACTGCAGCGCTTCGGCGTCTGTGGATTTCTCCACATACTCAAGGATCTCGAAGATGACGCCTGAATAGCCGTGCTCGTCTAGATACAATTCCTGGTGATCAGGCACTTCTCGAATCTGGCTGCGAGCATGTGTTAACGATGGTGGACCGGGGCGAAAAGGGAAGGTACGAACCTCGCGTCGCCGTATGCGGTAGGCAGGTCAACGGTGATGGCGCCACCGTAGAGCTCGACTTTTTTGTAAGACATCCTTGGAAGTTTGTGGGAATTTTGTGTGTGCAAGAATATAATGAGATGGCTTTCTTATCGATGATGCATGTTCAGGTGCGTGGTTGTGGCGCTTTATATGCGGCGACTGTGAGGTTCTTGAATTTCTCCAAGTAGCACTGCGTAGGTAGCAATCAGGCAGGCTCAGGCACCAATTGTATGGTTACCTAATTCACAACGCAAGCACCTTGAAACATGAAGTACGATTATGTAGCATTTTTAAGCCCTTATGAGTGGCTGTGGGTATCATTTGAACTTTTGCGTGTCCTCTATGCGGAACGTCCCCCGAAAGTTGAGCGCCTTGCAATGCAGATGATGATGTAGGCAGCTAAATAGCACCCCGTGCCCGGACCGACCAAGATGCATCTTGAAGGCGAATCCCATGCTCTCCGGGCCTGCCCATGCGTTCACTGTAGGTGTTCTTGCGCCTCATACCGACCCGACCTCCCTCCCTCTATCTACTGACCTGCTTCATGTCGCCACGGCGCGAGGTAGGCTAAGCAAGTCTTACGCCGCCGCCACCGTGTTGTCCACGTCCATCAGCGTCGTCGTGCGCTTTCCATTGTCGGTCCCAAGTCCTGCGGCTGCCTCTGCTTCCTTTTGCGAGTACGGCTCTTCCTTCAGTTGCTTGACTCTGCTCGGCCGTCAGTGCCTCCTTGGTCGACACTCGTGGCACCGCCCTCACCTTCGCTTGTGCACCTTCCCCTTGTAGTGGGCCTCAAAGTTGGCCTCGCTCTCGAACCATTTTGCGCATTCTTTGCAGTACCACTGGCCCAGCCCCGGCAGGTCCTCGGTGGCCTTTGCGTCCTTGAACTGCGAAAGGTGCCTTTCGTCGCGCAGGTCGGCGTGGATCTGGTCGAGATCTCGTGTGTATCGCCGCGTCTTCTTCTTCGAGTTCTCTCCCCGAATTGCCGGCATCGTGATGATCTTGATTGTCGATGTGCAGATTCGGCCGCGGATGTGGGTCGCGGTCGGAATGGGACGTGCGGCGCGCGCGAGCTGTCTGCAGGCTGGCAGAATTTTTCGGAGCCTGCGAACGGGCTTGGCGCTGCTGCAGTGAACTGACCGGCAGACCTGTGACGCCAGCGGGAGCGCCCACTGAAGCTTGCGAGTCGCAGTGTTGCAGTGTCGCAGCGAGGCGTTGTGCGTTATCTGCTGCCAATCAGCCCGTGCGAGGCGGCCGAAAAGAAAGGCGGCGCACGCGGGGTCGTTCCTCCAAGCTCACACCTGCTGCCGGGTGACGACATTCCTACGGCGCTGCCTCCAGCCCGTCTTGAAGTGCTCCCCAACCTTCATATACCTGTGCAGAAGAAAAAGTGCCGCCGCGCCGCTCTGCACACTAGAGCTCGAACTGCGAACTGCGCCTTTTGTCGCGGCTTTCGCACGCCCGCACGTGAAACAAGCAACGCGGACGACGGGAAATCACAGCCGCCTCGCTTTTGCTCTGGCGCCGAGGTAGCTCGATCCGTGCGACCCGCCCTCCAGCCAATCAGCCGAGCTCTGATCGCCATTAGTTAGCGGCCAGCTTGCGGGCCAGCTTCTGACGTTCTTTTCATCCGCCTCTCCGTCTCTCCAACTCTCCACTCCATCCCATTCACCCACCATGCAGAAGTTCGCGAGGCTTGGCCGTGTCGGCCAGAGCCTTGTCCAACGGAGGCAATTGGCCACCGTCAGCGATGCGCCGCTCTCCAAGAAGGTCGAGATGACCAACTGGGAGAAGGGCCACTACATCAACTACCAGAAGATGAGCGAGAACCTGGGCATAGTGCGCAAGCGTCTCAACCGCCCGCTCGCCTTCGCCGAGAAGATCCTCTACTCGCACTTGGACGACCCTCACAACCAGGAGATCGAGCGAGGCACGAGCTACCTCAAGCTCCGCCCTGACCGCGTTGCTTGCCAGGATGCCACCGCCCAGATGGCAATTCTGCAGTTCATGTCGGCCGGTATGCCCTCCGTGGCTACTCCGACCACTGTGCACTGCGACCACTTGATCGAGGCCCAGATTGGAGGCGCAAAGGATTTGGCTCGCGCCAATGACATCAACAGGGAGGTCTACGACTTCTTGTCCACCTCCTGCGCAAAGTACAACATTGGTTTCTGGAAGCCCGGCTCTGGCATTATCCACCAGATCGTCCTCGAGAACTACGCTTTCCCCGGTGCTCTGCTTATCGGTACCGACTCACATACACCTAATGCTGGTGGTCTGGGTATGGCTGCTATCGGTGTCGGAGGCGCTGATGCCGTCGATGTCATGGCTGGTCTCCCTTGGGAATTGAAGGCTCCAAAGGTGCTTGGTGTCAAGCTGACGGGTAAACTGTCTGGCTGGACTTCTCCTAAGGGTAAGTTCTTATCCGAGCCTTTCCTGTCACCGGAGATCGACGATCTCCAGTGTACCGAGTGCGCGAGTCCAAACAAAGCTTCGATGAGCTGACTAGAGCTTTAGATATCATCCTCAAGGTCGCTGGCATCCTCACTGTAAAGGGTGGAACTGGCTACATTGTCGAATACCATGGTCCTGGTACCGAGAGCCTGTCTTGCACAGGCATGGCAACCATTTGCAACATGGGGTGAGTTGTTCGCTTCCGCGCGGTTTTGTACTTGGCTAATGGTCTCAAAGTGCTGAAATTGGTGCTACCACATCCTTGTTCCCCTTCAACGACCGCATGTACGACTACCTTGCTGCCACCAAGCGCCAGTCTATTGGTGACTTCTCCCGCGAGTACGCTGCTGAGCTCCGTGAGGACGAGGGTACCCAGTACGACGAGCTCATTGAGATCAACCTCGACGAGCTCGAGCCGCACATCAACGGTCCCTTCACACCCGATCTCGCTACCCCTATCAGCAAGTTCAAGGAGGCTGTCAAGGCAAACAAGTGGCCCGAGGAGCTCAAAGTCGGTCTCATCGGTTCGTGCACCAACTCCTCATATGAGGACATGTCGCGCGCCGCTTCGATCGCCGAGGACGCTATGTCCCACGGCATCAAGTCCAAGTCTCTCTTCACTGTTACTCCCGGTTCTGAGCAGATCCGCGCCACCATCGAGCGCGACGGTCAACTCAAGACCTTTGAGGAATTCGGCGGCATGGTCCTCGCCAATGCCTGCGGTCCTTGCATTGGTACGTAGTGCGTTCTGATACTGACTCCGGGGATGACTCCCATGGCTTTCCTGTTCTGTCTATGGACTCTGATACTGACTCCGGGGATGACTCCCGTGGGTTCTTTATTCTGTCTATGGATGACGCATACGATTCCATCGTCTTACATTCTTTTGTTTTGGCATTTAACGTCTTGGTGTAACTATGCTAACTGTTGCATAGGTCAATGGGACAGGAAAGACGTGGCCAAGGGCGAGCCCAACTCCATCATTTCGTCCTACAACCGCAACTTCACTGGACGCAACGATGCGAACCCCGCCACCCATTCCTTCGTGACATCGCCTGACCTTGTCGTCGCGATGTCCATTGCTGGAACCCTCAACTTTAACCCACTTGTGAGTATATCCCAGAACCGACAATGCATCGCCCCATCTCCTCGCCTCGTCCTGTATCTTCGCACTACGATGCACACAGTACTTGGACTGAAGCTTGGATACCCTGAGTTACCCCAGGTTGCCTCGAAAGTTTTCTAGCTGTTGGCTAACATTGCATAGACGGATACATTGAAGGACAA
This sequence comes from Paraconiothyrium brasiliense, assembly GCA_025388405.1. Taxonomy (NCBI): domain Eukaryota; kingdom Fungi; phylum Ascomycota; class Dothideomycetes; order Pleosporales; family Didymosphaeriaceae; genus Paraconiothyrium; species Paraconiothyrium brasiliense. The sequence goes on from JANBXC010000008.1 coordinate 1,619,515, forward strand.
GGATGGCAAGGAGTTCAAGCTCAAGGCGCCCACTGGTGATGGTCTCCCCGGTCGTGGCTTTGATGCGGGCTTGGATACATACCAAGCACCCCCCGAGGACCGCGCCTCCGTCTCTGTCGCCGTGTCCCCTACTTCGGACCGCCTGCAGCTTCTCCAACCTTTCGAAGCTTGGGATGGAAAGGATATCTCGGAAATCCCAGTCTTGATCAAGACCGTTGGTGCGTGTGTCTGTCACGTTGAGAACGTGCCAATACTAACTCGTTTTTGTAGGAAAAACGACAACTGACCACATCTCCATGGCCGGTCCCTGGTTGAAGTACCGTGGACATCTCGACAACATCTCCAACAACATGCTTATCGGTGCCATCAGCGCCGATAGTGGCGAGGCAAACAAGATCAAGAACAACCTCACTGGCGAGTACGATGCCGTCCCGGCTGTTGCCCGTGACTACAAGAAGAACGGCATTAAGTGGGTTGTCATTGGTGACTGGAACTACGGGGAGGGCTCTTCCCGTGAGCACGCTGCTTTGGAGCCCAGGCACCTGGGAGGTATCGCTGTTATCACTCGATCGTTCGCTCGTATCGTAAGTAGTACTCTAGGCGGGCACAAAGTAACTTTACTGACCCCGCACAGCACGAGACCAACCTGAAGAAACAGGGTATGCTTCCCTTGACCTTTAGCGACCCAGCCGACTACGAGAAAGTTGGCCCCAACGACAAGGTCAGCATTGCGGCTACCGAGCTCGCCCCTGGCAAGCCCATCACCCTCACCGTCCACCCCGCCGATGGCAGCAAGTCTTTCGACATCAAGCTATCGCACACCTTCAACGAGGGCCAGATTGAGTGGTTCAAGAATGGCAGTGCTCTCAACACCATGGCTAAGAAGTCTGGTAAATAAACGCATCATGGCAAGAACTTTGGGATATGACATGTGAATCCTGGGATGTACATACTAGGGCTACCAACGCCCGGATAACCCGCTGGTGAAGAATGAAGTCACGACGTCTGGGGAAGAAGAAAGTTGGATTGTGATTGGTCGTCACGAACATGAAATGGGCTGGTGGCAGAGCTTTTGATATCATACCGGCTCGGCAAGTTCGGGTCTGGACTGTACTTTTTATGGTGTTTAGCATGCTATCTTTGAAATTTATCTGCGGCATTACTTCACAAAGCATTCGCAATCTCTCCAGCCTCAAGCTCAAGTTGAATATCCTCGGCCCACAGAGCGTAATTCAAGCGCTACACTGAACTCAAATTACGCTGGGACGCAAAGAGCAGCGTGCCAAAGCGGTTGTGTGTAATATCTGCAATCCTAATCTCAGGGATACCTTTAGTTGACTTAGTTTTCGCATTCTACTGACGCCGTTCGCACTACCAAAGACTAACGCCCGTTGCGCGCGGCACGTTCGCGCTAATGGTCGCCCCAACAACAGTCGCGAAAACAAACTTCCACCATCGTGAAGTCGAACTGCGCACATACTTCTGATATCACTACTCTTATACACAATGGCGCGTCTTCGGAAGCCTAGTCCTACTGAGCAGGTCATATTCATACCACCACTTACGCCCACCACGCGATCGACCCGAACCAGTCCCCGCAAGACCGTGTGCGAATCGCCTTCGACCCGCAAATTACGATATACTTCGCCGGAAGTCTCAGATGAAGGCTCTTTCCTTGTTCCGAAAGCTCCCATAAATCAGTCGCCGGTTAGGAAACAGCGCGTGCTACGGCCAATGGCGAGCAATGCGAGTCTAGCAAAGAGACCTAGCGCTGAGAGCCTGCGCAGCTTGGTAGCAACGCCGGATAAGGACAGAAGGCCAAGGAGGCCGCTGAGAGATGGTGGCAGCGCGGCAAATCATCTGTACTCGAAGACTTTAGCCAAAACTGTGACGAGGAAGAAGGGGCCATTGAACATTGCGCCCTCGAAGTTTGAGGAGACAGTCGTGGATGAGAAAGACGTTGAGCAGAGCATTGTATGCGGAGATGCCGAAGAAGCGAATGATGAAGACAAAGAAAATGCACGCCACGCGAAAGAAGAGAGTGATGAAGATGTAGACGATGAACCTGTAGTGGACGCGAGGATGAGGCGCGTGCAGCCCCGTGCGAGAAGGAGGGTAGTATCCGATTCTGAGGAGGATGAGGACGAAGACTATGATGATGCTGTGATGTCTCAGCATACACAGGCCCCAGTTCCAGAACCCGCATGGAATCCTTCCATGGCCATGCCACCTCCACCTTTAGTATCGAACAGGTCTCCCTTTCGAAAAGTTCATAGCACAATCTCAGATTGGGCACAAGACGTCATTGACTTGACGGGCTCTCCAGAACCGCCATCATCTTTCGCACTTCCTCCACCTACTCGAGCACGCACCGCGTCTTTCGCCGCCTCGTCTCGTGCGAGCAGCAGGATATCGAACCGTGTGGATGACGTTCTGGTGTAGTGAGTTCTCCAATTTCTTTTGCCTGTACAAGGATTGACTCCGTTCAGCTCCCCAACTCCCACAAAACACCGCTCACCTCGCAAAGCACCTCCTTTAGCGCGCCCAAGCACACCGCCTCAGTTACTTAGTCCCTCGAAACTGGCCTCGCCATCGAAGAAGAATCCTCGGATACCGAACCAAGCGAACCTGCGACCTAGTATTGATGCGTTTTGGGATCCAGAAACAGTCAATGACCACAACGACAGATTCTCGCCTTCGAAGCCGCTGCTTTCGCCTCGCAAGCAGAACCTCTTCAAGCAACTCGAGAAGCAGATGAATTCCATAACCATCTCTGATGATGAAAGTGACTCGATTCCATCGCCCACAACTTCGCCACGAAAGAACAAAGCAAAGTCTTCCGCGAAGAAAGCATCTGCAGAAGATCCTTCGCCCACGGTTGCGGTCCTGCGCGCCCAACGCAAAGACTTTGCAGCCCGCAAACATGCATTGGCCGAGGCCTTCCTTGTCGAGGTAGACGTAGCTATTACAAACGGCCGTATCGCCGAACTGTCTAGCAACACTGGTGGCATCAAGCTCGTCTGGTCCAAGACTCTCAAGACTACCGCCGGCCGTGCCAATTGGCGTCGTGAGCAGATTCGCCTTCGCACCGGTCCTCGTCCATCCGATACGCGCGTCGAAACTCGACACTACTGCTCCATCGAGCTCGCAGAAAAGGTCATTGACGACGAGGAGAGGCTGTACAACGTGCTGGCGCACGAGTACTGCCACCTCACCACCTTCATGATAAGCGAGGTCCGGAATAATCCACACGGTGCGGAGTTCAAGTCGTGGGGCACGAAAGTCACGGCTGCATTCAGGACGAGGGGCATAGAAGTTACCACCAAGCACTCGTACAAGATCGACTACAAATATATATGGGAGTGCGTTGCCTGTGGGTACGAGTTCAAGCGGCACAGCAAGTCCGTCGACCCTGTCCGTCACTCGTGTGGCCGGTGCAAAGGAATGCTAGTGCAGACTAAACCTCATCCACGCAGTGGCGCACTTGGTAAGAACGGGAAGAAGCAAAGTGGCGAGTACCAAGTCTTTGTCAAGGAGAACTTTTCCAGGGTAAAGAAAGAGATGGCCAGTAGGGGAGAGGAGACAGCCATGGGGAAGGTTATGGCAGCAGTTGCGAGGGAATACCAGGAGTTAAAGGCTGCGAAGGCGAAGGAAATCCAGACGAAAGTGGATGACTTGGAGGCTGCGATTGAGTGGCTGAAGATATGAATTCGAAAACGGTTGGCTCTTGATGGTGTTCCTGGGGTTGGCATGTGGAGCTGGGGTTGCAGCTTCTTCAGCTCTCTTCCTGTTCAAATTTTGGGCAAATCTGCAAGTTCTCCAAAGCGTTGTCTCTGCACTTTCGACCGTCCTTTCGATGATAATGATTGCGACGTGTCTCTCCTTGAGTAGCACTGTACAATTGGACTGTTGATGTGTTGAACGTAAACCACAGTCGCTCAGCGAACGTAATCGTAGGTCGTAAATCGAAGTATTGTTTCGTGCTTCGCAACATTGGAGTGGTGGTGTACGAATCAACTAAACTCAAAACGAGCTAGACCCAATTTCCGAGCCAATGACGTACCATCCCAATCGGTCTCTAATAACCGAGCAGGGGGCAATGCTCCACCACGCGCCCGGGCGTCGACAACGATCCATACGCTCCAAAGACATGTTCGCTTGCTTGAACAGAAACACTTTGCTAGGCGCTGTAGGAAATGCCACCAAGGACAAAGCGACGTCCCGGGCACGAGGACGTTTTAGCTTCAAATACATACCAATCGACGCTCGCTCTTCCTCGAATAACCACCGTTTATGCATCTGTACCCCATACTTGCAGGGGTGACCACAGGACACCCTGTCTAGTGTTGCACAAATTCGTTAAGTACCGGGAAATTTATTCCCCACCGACGGCACTTATACAAGGGGTTCCACCGTCTACTCGAAACACGCGGTCGAAACATATCAAAACAATAGGGCCGATGCTTGATAATTCGCGGAACAACAATCTCTATAGTGCTCGGTGCAGCTCGGGCGGACACTACGGGAGCTTAAGTATATATGGGACGCAGTATAAGATGCCTTGGCTTCCCAAGCTTTGTGTGTCCACCCGCGGTCTTCCACTCTCTTCAATCATTTCGATTCTTTCTCTGCCAATCGGTGTATATCTGCAACATGAAGTTCTCGATTTCTCTATTCTCCTTGGCATTGGCTGCCTCGAACGCCTTTGCTGCTCCTCTTGAGGCTACTCGTACCGTCGAGAAGCGTGACACGACCATTTCTTGCGATTCATGGGGCTCCCTCCAGACTGGTGGCTACACCATCTACCACAACAACTGGGGAGCGTCTGCTGCCACCTCTGGTTCTCAGTGTACCTATTTCAAGTCGCTGAGTGGCAGCACCGTTGCTTGGTCCACGAAGTGGTCCTGGGCTGGTGGCTCCTACAACGTGAAGAGTTATTCCAATGTAGCTCTCGAGAACGTCAACAAGCAGCTGTCCGCTGTTTCCTCCATTCCTTCCGTGTGGAAGTGGTCGTAAGTATCATCTTGACGAGAAAACAAAAGCGACTGACCTAACGTAATTTACAGACAAACCAGCAGCGGCACTCCCGTCGCGGACGTCGCTTACGACCTCTGGCTCGCCCCCACCTCCGGCGGCTCAAACGCCTACGAGATCATGATCTGGCTCGCCGCATATGGAGGCGCTGGTCCCATCTCCTCCACCGGCAGTGCCATTGCCACCGTCACGATCGGCGGTGCCAGCTACAAGCTGTTCTACGGCCTCAACGGCAGCGTCAAGGTGTACTCCTTTGTTGCCTCCAGCACCAACAGCAATTTCAATGGTGACCTCAATCTCTTTTTCAAGTACCTTACCAGCAGCCAGGGGGTGCCCTCCAACTACTACATCACCTCGCTCCAGGCTGGTACCGAGCCCTTCACTGGTTCGAACGTCGTTCTTACCACCTCTGCTTACAGCATCTCCGTCAAATGAGCGGCTTTTCGTTAAACATTCTTTGTATATATTCGCTGATGCCATCTTAAACTTGTTTCTTCATAGCGTTGCGTAATACATAAAAGCGTTGGATTGCTTGATCATCAGACATCAGCAATCATAGGCAAACATCTGCTCCTCACATATGTGAATGGCTCAGCATGCCTGCATATTTTCTCTCTCGGCCAGATCTAAACAAGACGTTTCCCACTAGAGCTGTTGCTGCAGTGAAGACAAAAATTCGCAAGTAGATAATTTGAGTTAGCTCAGCAATAAGTATACCTTCAAGAGGATCTATCAGTTTATCACGATAACGGCACTTCGGCTCTTTTGACCATGAATCGCTCTCCAATAACGACCCATTGCGCAACAGTGAATGCGAAGCGCATCGCGTTAGCGTTCTTAAATCTGAAAGCTTTTTCATTCAGACCTTCAACCTTGTCCCATGCGAGGAATCCAAGTCTCTCTACTCTTTCTCTGGTCAGCAGTCCAGAAAGCAACTTGTGCAACGGGCCATTCTCCGGATAAGTCGTCGGCGCAGAGTAAGGCTGGAATCTGAGTTAACCCGCGCTAGAGCACTGCCAAAGTAGCATACCTACGTGTTTCTTCCTCTCATACAACTCATCCGTGATGAATGGCTTACTCGCCTCCCTCAGAATCCACTTTTCGGTAAATCCTTGCTCCTCACTATCCCATCTTATCTTGACACTCGGTGGCAGAGCGTTCACGTAATCGGTCAGATGGTGATCTAAAAACGGCGTCCGAGCCTCGATCGAATGTGCCATTTCTGTTCTGTCACCCAGGCATGAGAGGAAAATGTTAGAAAGATGGCCTTTCTGCCAGATATACAACGCCGAGTGAAGCGGATGCCACTTGGACATGATCTTATCTCTAACACGCCCATCTACCGAGTTCGCAATAGTGAGCTGTGGATCGCAGGTTCCGTAGCACTTCGTCCAGTCTGCGAAGAGCGTGTCCGGGGAGAAGGCTGCCATTGAGGACACGGTCGCGATATTGTTTAGCATGCGTCGAGGCAGCGATTGTCCACGGTCGGAACCATCGGCACCAATACTTTTGTAGTAGGCGCGGTTCTCCTCATCGGTCTTGGTACACTGTGCTTTTCGAATCTCCTCCGGTAGCGGGTTCGATGGGTATGCAAGGTCTTGCTCGCGAAGATAGTCAGGCAAATACATTGGATAGCCACCAAATTGTTCGTCTGCACCCTCCCCAGTCAGGACCACCTTGAAGCCCAGCCTCTGCGGTACCTCAGACAGAGCATATTTTCCAACATAGTTCAAATCCGGGTTGTGGTGTTCGCAGTGCCAGGTTGCATCTTCGAAGCGCGCTGCAAGTTCTGCTTCGTTCATGTGCTTCTTGTAGTACTTAACACCTAGGAAATCCGCTGTTCTATTCGCTATGGCAGACTCGTCGAAGCCGCTATCTTCATCGAACGCGATACTGAAGCAACTGACGCGCTCTGCTTCGTTGTCGTTGCCCATTCGTTCTCCTTGTTCTCTGACGAGGTGCGTCACCATACCGGCAATCACTGATGAGTCGATGCCGCCGCTAAGGTAGACGCCGACAGGAACGTCGGCTCGGAGTCGAATACGTATGGCTTCCAACATCTGGGATCGTACACCTTCAATCATTTCTTTGTTAGAGCGTGGATCTGATTGAGACTACCCAGGTCAGATTACCGCTTCTGACGGGGATATACGTGTGATACCTTGAGTGGGTATTCTATGTCCCAATAAGAACGCGACTCTGTGCTGTCGAAGGATTGGCAGACTACATAATGGCCGGGCCGTACCTAGTTTGATCAGTAAGAACCTATAGATTATTCACTTGCGTAACATACCTTTCTCACGCCTTTGAAGATAGTCCTCGCATCATGGTTCCACCCCGCCTCTTTCAAGCTCGCAACGTCCCACTCCGGCTTCCATCCCAGCGGCAAGAAAGCTTTCGCTTCAGCAGCGACTAGCAACTTATTTTCTATAAAAGTGTAGAACAACGGCTTGATGCCGTAACGATCTCTTGCTGCGATGAAAGTCTGCGTTCGTGCGTCATAGATGCAGAGCGCGAATTCTCCGCGCAGCTTGGACAGAAATGATAATCCGTAGTATTTGTACAGCGCGATTACAATTTCGCAATCGCTATGGCCTTTAAAGGGATAATTTGTATTTCTTATTAGGGATGTCCGTAGGGAGTCGGAGTCGTAGAGCTCGCCGTTAACGACTGCATGTACGGTGTCTTCCTCATCATGGAATGGCTGCGCGCCATCTGGGGACAGATCGTTGATGGCTAGTCTTACGTGACCGAGTGCTATATGCAATGTCAGTGAAGATGACGGAAAGAATGTACATGATCGATTCGAATGATAGCAAGGGCAACGTACCAACTTTATGGTCCGAGCTAATCCACTGGCCTCTGGAATCAGGCCCTCTATGCTTGATCATATCGAGACTCTCATCCAGCTGTTTTGGCCATGTTTTTGGGTTGTCGAGAAGGCTAGGGGCATCACTTTTTGCGTGGTCGAGGCCCACGATACAGCTGATACCACACATGTTCTAATTGTAGCAATCAGAAAACAGACAATGATGCGCAACGAAATCTAGAGTTCGAGGACTTCGGTGCTGATTCGAGGTTCAATGACGTATTGACGATCCTTCGTGGAATAGCGACGGCGGGAATCCGGTATGAGCTAGCACCCGTATAATCCTTAGTGTCTCCTTTTGTTGAGACATTTCCTTGTACACTAAATCGCCTCCAATCTAACAGCTAACGTGAAACATGTATCCGGCCAACATGGCCAACTAAGTAAACCACGACATCCACGTCCGATCGGAAAGTCAGCACATGACTCATCTACCATTTAGACGAACTTATCAAGAGGATAACGGCCCACTGCCGCATTGTCTCTCAGATCACCCTGAGAAATATAATGAGAGCTAGCCCCCCTCTCATGGACCTTATTCACGCCATGGCGCGGAGGCATTGGTCTATGGTCTGACTTGACGGAAGTGAGCAGCGCAACCAACACACACCAGACTAGACGCTTCGCTTTGATCTGCTGTGATCCCTGCCACATGCGCTCCAGCTGAATAATAACACCAGAAATTGGGAAAGGCACTGGGGCCTGGCCATGTTACCTTTGGCCATGTCAATCACACGTCGACAATACTCCAGAGCAGTAGGTAAAATATCTCAACATGCAAGCTGCACTGCATATGCACACACTCCTTCACAACCCATTCAACTTTATTCTCGAGACCTCTGCTTTAGAGATAACGCGTAATTCGACATATTTCCTTTCGAATGCGTTCTTACCCCTAGTAATGAATGCACAAGCGTTCAGCACAGGCGTTCAACGACCCACGCTTCAAACTCTGCGTATTCTCGGAAGTGACGTGGTCGACCTCATTCACTTCTTCCAATCTAATACAAAGCTACGTAGCGACAAAACTGGCAGACATCTTTGTCTCCATGGTCACTGGTACGACGTCGTACTTCCCCTGGACATATCCCATCGCGCACGCATGGGGTCGCGGCTGACCGGAACCGGATTCGGAAAGTACTCAAGGCATCTACCAAGGTTTCGTGATGACCACATGTTCAGCCACATTGTCACTTTACCGAAAGGTTTTGCGGCGTGGGTCAATCCGCCAGTGTTTGACGATGCCGTCGCTAGGAACGAAGTGTTTTTTGAAGCGGCCCGAGCCGCAAGCCGAGTCAGGCGCAGTTGCCGAACCAGAGCTGCGCTGTCAGGACTGGCACAATGATACATCGCACCAAAAATCCGTGAAGATGGCAGGTAACCTGTTACAGAACTTACCTGCAGATGCGCCTGCAAAGGCGAAATCAGAATTGCAATATGCAGACGTACGTGTTGCACGAACGTCTACAATCACGGGCGGGGGCGCTGACGATGACCAGGTCGCTGTGACAGCCACAGCCAAAGAATTTGCAGGAACGTACCGCAATAAGCAATACCATGCGCCCGACTTCGCGGCTGTACTGGATCGTGCTCTAGAAGCCAGTGTGAAGAAGGTCATGCTTACAGGAATGTCTCTCTGGGATGCCCAATTTAACGCCGATATCGCCCGATCGAGACCAGATCAATGCAGAATCACTATAGGCGTGCACCCATACCACGCTTCAGAGCCTTACGCCAACGGAAGCGATGGTAGCGCATACTTCGCGTCCATGGCAAAGACGGTCGCCGACCTGCAAGCAGAAAAACCTACATTATTGTCTGCGTTTGGGGAACTCGGCCTGGACTACGATCATCTGGAGTGGGCGGGCAAAGGTGTGCAGATTCAGTGCTTCAAAGACCAGCTTGATTTGTTCGTGCGAGAGAAATACGACCTGCCTCTTTTCTTGCATTGTCGCGCGTCCTTCGAGGACTTTGTCGCGGTCATCGAACCGTATCTTGCTCAGTTACCTCGTAGAGGGCTGGTGCATTCATTTGTCGGCAGCTCGGCGCAGATGACGAAGCTCACGGACATGGGCTTTGATGTAAGTGTCAACGGCTTCAGCTTCAGGGACCAAGAATCACTAGAGATGGTTGCCGCGGTGCCGCTAGAGCGGCTGCAACTCGAAACGGATGCGCCGTGGGGGATCATCCAAGCAAGCTCAGAGCCTGCGAAGGCGTATCTTTTGAATGCGGTACCGCTGCCGGCGAGCAAGAAGAAGGACAGGTTCCAGCTGGGGATGATGGTCAAGGAGAGGAATGAGAGCTGTGCCATGAGTCAGGTTGCTTTTGTGGTAGCGGGTGTGAAAGGATTGCGCGTCGATGAAGTGGCACAGGCTGCATGGCAGAACAGTACGGCAATGTTTCGCCTGACAAGCTGATGACGGATTCGTGATAGGTTCTTGTAGGTTTGCTGTGGTCTATGTGAGGCATACTAAGAAGCTCGTCGTGGTCGTGCGTACCGGATTTAGGCATCATGCTCTCTGTCGCGATATCTGTTGCAGCTAATACCTTTCCCTCTCGACCGAAACACTCGTCTATTCTCCACGATCTGTTTATGTGACACGGAATGATAGAAAGCTTGAGCAGCGCCAAGTAGAGGTGTAGACGGTTGCGAAGGCGACTCTTGACCTCTTTGGACAGGACGCCTTATCGATAAGCTACAAAAATTATAGGACGATCGCGGGGTCGATGCAGACTATCAAGCAACCCATCATGCCTCCTTTCGACAGCGATTCCTCTGACGAAGGCGAGGATTATACCGAAACCAATACTCTCCTAGGCTACGCGTCACAAAGTGCTTCTGGCGACGCCATCTCTCATCTGGGTGGTTTTCCGGTATGGCTAACTTCTTGTCACCATTGCTGGAACTGCGCGCTAACGTGATATTCAGGCATGGATCGATGAGAAGACGGCTCCTTCGGGTGCGTTGGCGAAATGTAAAGTCTGCAACGGCCTTCTCACGCTCCTACTCGAGCTCAACGGCGACCTTCCCGAACACTTTCCTGGCCATGAGAGACGACTGTATATATGGAGCTGTCGTAGGAAGACCTGCAGGCGGAAGGAGGGTAGTGTGAGAGGTATACGAGGGGTGAAAGTTGCAAAGGGGTGCACCGACGTTGCCGAGAATAAGTTGGAGAAGAAAGAAGTCGAGCAAGAGAAGGAGCCTCAGGCGCGACTTGGAGAATCTCTTTTCGGAGTCAAAAGCCCAGAGAATACCGGAGTTGCAGCATCAAGTCCGTTCGCGAACCCATTTTCAGTGGGCTCAAATGGGGCATCCCCGGTGAACCCGTTTGCTTCAGGCGGCGCCACCGCGAACCCTTTTGCGAGCGCGCAGCCGCCATCGGAGCCTGCGCCGGAGGAGGGCAAGGATGTGGTCTTGACAACACTACCTGAAACATTCGCATCAAAGGTTCGCGTCTCGTCGCCACCTCCGTCGGCGCAGCCCGCGCGACCGCACGAACCGTGGCCAGCAGACTCAGACTTCCCTCCTGCATACCCGCATCACTATCTTGATGCCGAGTATGAGACACTAGATGCACCCTCAACCCCCCAGATACCTGTGAATGCCCGGATGGATGTAGACATTGAGGGTAGTAACAACGGAGGTGGCAAAGAAGACAAGGAGATATTCGAGAGCTCGCTCGATAAGACGTTTCAAAAGTTTGCAGACCGCGTCGGACAAAACCCCGAGCAAGTCCTCCGATACGAGTTCCAGGGCAAACCGTTGCTATACGGAGACACCGATGCTGTAGGGAAGCTTCTAGCCGCATACTCAGAACATGGGTCGTCTTCGAATGCAAAGGTCACAACCGTGCGTTCCAAAGGAGGGTTGGGGATGCCGAGGTGTCAAAACTGTGGTGCTGAGCGTGTGTTCGAGGTGCAGCTTACGCCCCATGCCATTACGGAGCTTGAGGCTGAAGAGATGAGTATTGATGGTATGGAATGGGGTACGATTATATTTGGTACTTGTAGCAAGGATTGCAAGCCTAGTGACGTGCCTGAGGGTGAGGTTGGGTATGTGGAGGATTGGATTGGTGTGCAGTGGGAAGAGGTCGCGAAGAACCACTGAGAGTATTTCTGTTCTTCGGTCCTTCTATTTGCCCAGTCTAACAGTAATTTTCGAATGATACCCGGTCGAGAGCCTGAGATCACTCCCGTTCTTGATTCAATATGGCCACGCCGCTCATCCTGTGCACGGCTGCCTCCCATGTACGAACGTAGCCTGAAAGTGTGAGGTACGAGTAAAAGGTGACGTTTATCAAGTGCGTGAGTCACTGGTGTATCGTGGGGGATGCACCGTCCCATTGCTGAAGTTCGAACCCCACCAACATGTATCTCGCACATCATTCGCGTGACATCTGACGACTTTATCACTACCACGCGGAACCTGCCCCGATCATGCAACTTATCAAAATGTAGGTTATAAATCACCCCTCCCTAAGGGAGATTCCGATTTTGATACCAAAGATGACCGTGCCCAAGTCTACTCCATCTCTCAAGGTGGCTATCGTAGGCGGTGGCCCAGGCGGCCTAGGCACAGCTATCGCCTTACAAACAATACCTAACGTCGAAGTCACCATCTACGAGCAAGCGAGCGTCCTGCGCGAAGTCGGCGCGGGAATAAGTATCGGGTCGAATTCGTGGAAGGTGTTGGAGTTGTTGGGTGTAGCTGATGGGGTGGATACGGGGCATGAAACGTGGACGGTCCTAAACCTGTGTGTGTTCATATCCTATCTGTGAAACTTTGGACGTGCAAGAGTATGGTTGGCTGACACAAAGAGGCCTCGGTAGGAATGGACAATCAGGCCAGGAAGTACATCGCAGAGAAAAGCCCCGAAGCACGATTGGAAGAGCACCATTACGCACCCAGAGGACAAAGCTACAGTCTGCTCTACTATCAGCCGTCAATCCTGGGACAATCAAGCTATCCAAGAAGCTCGTGCATATGGAAGACCATGGGCCCGCAGGTGTAACGCTTGCCTTCAAAGACGGCACAACCACGACCGTTGATCTTGTCGTGGGTGCAGACGGAATACGCTCAGTAATATCCTTCTCGTTTATTGATCGACACATGACTAACGATCAAGCAAAGGTTGTACGCGACATCGCCTTCCCGTCCTATCCCGACACCCTCAAATTCACAGGCACAACTATCTGGCGCACCCTCCTCCCTTGGGCCGCTGTCTCAGATCTCGATCCCCGCTTTAGCACAACAGCATGGTGGCACACGCCCACGACGCACGTGTACTTCTCCCCGGTCGGCGAGGGCCTCTGGGAGATCGCTGCAAGGGCATGGCACGATCCTAAAGTGCATAGTGCGAGTAAAGTGAGCTGGGGCGTGCCTGTCACCAACGAGCATGTGGAATCGCACTTTAACGTAAGGGCCAAGACTCAATATCAGAGAACGAGACTGACGCGTGTTCAAAACAGGAATATCTCCCGCAAATCCGCGAAGCATTATCTCGCGTACCCTCGGGAGGCTGGCGCGAATTCGCCGCTTTCGCCGGTCCAGAGATGCCCACACTAACCGCGTGGTCAAATCGCATCGTCCTCGTAGGTGACTCTTCGCACGCCTTGTCTGGCGCGTTTGGCTCTGGCGCGGGCTTCGCTATGGAAGATGGATGGATCCTGGCTCAGGCATTAGCCTACCACTCAAATGACACTAGCAGAGCCCTGGACTTGTTCAACGCTATCAGGCTCCCTTACTACGCGAAAATGTATAAGCACTTAGCAGATCAGACAGCGCAGCGGGCGAAGAACTTGGAGAATACTCGGGTGCCGGCGTTTGATGAACAGGTGAAGAGTAAGGTGATCTCAGATGGGGGTGGGGGGTTGGATTGGATATATCACAACAACATCGAACATGTCTGGAACAGTGCAATTGAGAAAGGCAATGGAGAGTTATCGAAACCTGGGGCAATCTATTCGAGCAACCAATCGGCATCCTTATAGTCACTTTTTGTGAAAACTAAGGCGCTGAAGCACCAGCCATATATAGCAGGACGGGAGTAGTGTATTTTAGCCTGCGTATGGACAGCTCTTTTCCAGCATTGCGCAGAATCAACAGTCCATTCAGCCATCATCAAGAGCCTAAATTTCCCGGTCATCAGTATCCGCATTCGTACCACGCCACGCAATCCCAGCAAACCAACACTCTCTTTAGATATTCTCCCCTCATTCCTTAGCAGCCTCTCATATTCCCCACCCCTTCCCAAAGAACAATTAAGGAACTGAATTAAACACGGTACCGCCACCGAGAAGCCAGCCTCTAGTTGCATTCACACTCGGACAAAGGCTTCCTAAAAAGCTTCTCAATACGAACTCATAACGTTATTGTGCTTGCACGCGAGGACTAGTAGACATAACTGTTAGCAGGTCTAAAGTGTTTCTATGAGTGCAATTACGCTCGGGTATCCTCACCCAAAAGCTTCCGAGGTAAAGCTTAACGTCCAGTAATCCGTCCATACTGAGTTACCATAAGTCCTCGTCCCAGCAGATAGCCCGGTACTGTTATGGGTAGTCTCTCTGCGTCAGTCTGGTGTTACTCACTAATGTTTGGTGGCTACTAAAGTTCTTGTCTCGAAACCTGAGATCGTACTTCGCTGGAAACGTGACCATTTTTGCAACATCGATGATGCTCGTGGTGTTCACTACCAAATTCGACCTTTCTTCGAGTGCGCGATTGCTGTCGACCGGTTGTGGAGCTGGTTTAGCCATAGGGGTTCTGGAACGGGATAGCCACTATATATTCTCTCATCGCTAGTCATTAGGCCCGCTAGTCGAATCAGACACATGGCTTTGGTGTTGCCCAGGTGTTCAGGAGAAACGTACCATGGAGAGAGACGCCATAACTGCCGACGCCCCTTCAACACCAATGCCTGGCAAGCTCCGGCAACGTAAGTTGCCTCGTAAAGAATCGATTAGTGTTCCGACGATCACCTAGTTGAAGGGCTGAATATGTTCATTATTCAAGAAGTATGGGCTACCTAGTACCGTGGGGACCGGCCTCCATCTTCAATAATCTCGCCATACGAATCATCATATGGTACGACACCTTTGCACTTATACTATCTCAGAACCCGAATTTACTCTTCACAGCCCCCATGACTAAGCCCCTCTTCTGTTTCGCCACATATTTGTTCACATCGTCTGCCCACCCCTTACTATTGTTGCTCAAATTATCCATGCTGTCGCCCACAATGCTCAACTTCTCCGTCCGCTCGTTCAACGTTCTTGAGGCCCAAGCGCCCCAACCTTCATTTGCAGGTGGAGGCACAGAAGAAGAGGAGGCACCGGGCTGGCCCGACCGGCGCGCATCTCTGCGACGCTGTTCTTCGTCTGCGCGAGCTTGGGCGACCATGCGCTTCGAGGGCGGTCGGTCAGGACCGCCAATGAGGAGGTCCATGTCTTCGAGGGTGACATACTGGGTACCGGAGATCCATTGTATGTTTGAGATTGTAGGGCGTGGTGGGATGAGGAGTTCGGGATTGAGAAGAGTATCGCGCGTTTGGTCACTTTAAAAGGTTATTTAACGCATCTGGAGAAGCTCGGGGTTGATGACTTACAGCTTTAGGTCTGTACCAAAAACATTGATCAGAGCTAGTTCAGCGGGTCCGGCCCAGCCCAATATGTCCCCAGTGCTTGTGATAACAGCCTCGGAGAACCGTCGCGGATCTAGAATATCTGACACTTTAACAGCCCCAACTTCTTTCAAGGCAGGTATTGAGTAGCCTCTTGCGAAGCCATCACCGTATATCCCAACAAGAGCATAGCCCATATCTTCATAGCGCACAACCGCAGCCGAATCGCACAGGAACTCGTTCCATGTCTTGGTCGCACCCTTGTGGGTTGATGGCTGGAATATTCGAGCCCCGTTCGAGGTGACAGCAAGTAAAACGCCGTTCACCTTTGCACCATTTCTCAATCCGGAAACGGCAGACTGCGACGCATATGCAGGACGCCCTGTATCTGCATGCATAGGACAGATACTGATGACCTTATCGTCTAAGTTGCAGACGCCAGCAAAACTAACAGTATAGCGCCCACTTGCTTCAGGGAGCAGCTTAAAGGTCGCAATGTGGCCCATGTTGGTGCCCACATGCAATAGGATGCTTGAGTAATCCTCGTGTTCCAGCGTCATAACGCTGAACTCCACGCTTGTTGGCCACTCCGATTTCGTTGTATTTAAGGAAGAGCTTCTCCGGAAACTACCTCGTTTGTCGGCTTTCACAAAATCGGATACGCTCGCGTGATAAATTATGGCTGGGCCTCTCAGATCAATGATAGCAAGACTTCCGCCTTCAAACCCAGCCGCCACGAAGCCAACATCTGAATGCTTCAGAGCAGTCACAGGTCCGTTGCCTTCAGCTAGAAGTGTCAAAGGCAGCATACCCTCCTTCAAAGACGCTTCGGTCCGATCCTGCACATCCGTTAGAGCGCCCGGCAGATTCTCGCCCGGAGGTAGTTCTTGGCCAAACTGCTTGTTGATACCCCAGCGGAAAAGTACCACTTCGCCAGAGCGTAATCCGACTGAGAGCTCGGAAGCTGCACCGGCGTAGGAAATTTCGGTGACCTCAACGTGATCCAATCGACCTAAAGCACGTGCTACGTCTAGTTGAAGCAGTGCGTCGTTCTCGATCTCGTCCGCATGACCAGCATCCCATAACCGGACTGTACCATCTGCGTGGGAGGTTTGGACGATGTTGCGATGTTCAAACCGCTTCAGAGGATAATTTGCTTCACAGCCTCCGGTAATGAGCTTCGGTCCATGTTGCCGTTTCTCGGTCATACCTAGCCACCTCGTGCGTTCAACAGGAGCCAGATTCACGTGGTTCACAAAGGGATGGATGAGTGTCAGAGATAGGTGTAACTGGTTCGTAGGTGTTATGGGCATCCCGCTTGGAAAAGAAAGTGTTATCAGCTCGCCAGATGCTAGCAGCGCGATGACAGCAATTGGGTCCTGACATCCCGCAAAATGAGGACTGGTGCGAGGTATGAGACATATATCGATCACCTCAGTACCCGGTGGACAAGGCAGTATCCTCTGTCGCTTTGGATTCTCGAAGTGATCTGAGAGTATCTGCCACGAAGAAGTATTGTATATGGGTGTGCGTCCAAGTTCGAAGAACGTCAGGCTCTTGGCTTCAATGTTGGAAGGCTGTCCTCCAGCAATGAGGATACCAGTGTCATCCGGGTCCTCGTTCGCACACCAAGCGATCTTGAAAATGGGGCTTTTGAGCGCAAACGTACCAGGTCCAGCACCCGGACTGAAAGTGCCGGCACCGGGTTTGTCAACGTGAGTATCGGTCAATGTTCTGGCTTGGATGACTCTACCATCTTTTGGATCCCAAAAAACAAGACTGCTGTCCTCGTGTCCAGTCAAGACGAAGGTCCCCGTGGGATGCCAGACAGCCTGCGTCAAGGGCGGACTTCTCTCTTTGAAGATAGATCCAGGGTCCGAGTCTCCCCCAGGTGATCCTTTCGGCAGCGCATAGTGGAAATACCTGACAGCTTTGTTCTGCTTGAAGGAGTATATCACAGCGCCGGCATTGTAGCCGATCAGCAAAGTACCAATGTCGCGCGGATGCAACGAGAGTGTCACTACCGACGTAAGTCTTGCCTGAGGGAATTGCTCTCTCCATAGATTCGTTATTCTGAACTGTGTGAGATGTTCTCTATCCAGGTCATAGGCCAGCACATCTCCGGTTTGCGTCCCTAGTAGCGCGTAATCGAGCGTCGGGTCGGTGTGCAACGCGGTGATCTTAGCGGGCGGAGAATGGGCGTTCAACAGCTTCTTGGTTGCCAGCGAGAAGACTGATAGATCATTTCTTGAGTCCACACAGAGGAGCTTCTCGGCGCAGAACTGTAATATTTTGACCGACCCACGGTGCGGGAGAGGGAAGACGACCTCGACACGCTTCTGCCCAAAGACGTAGATTTGCCCCAGCCCAAACTTGCTCTCGTTGGTGCCGACGGCGAGGAGCTTTTGCACAGGGTCGTATGCAATCTGCGAGATCTGGCTGTTGATTCCAAAGTTCTTGATCTACACGCGAACGTTAGACTGCAGCCATTGAGGGTGACCAACACACGCCGGTCGCGGCGACTTCCAACGTACATGGTCCAACACGAAGAGGTCAGCCCCCAGTCCAGTGGAGAGATCGTTGTGGACGCCAGCTTGCTTTCCACGCAGTAGGTGCGACATAGCGGTGTCTCATGTCTCTGTGACGAGAATATGGCTGTGGTCGACGCCGACTGCCATACTGTGGTGTCTTGCACACGTCTGCAGGACCCTGCAGCGAATGACGTACGGAACAAGGGTGGGGCAATCTTAAGCGAGCATTCTCCACTAAGTCACTAGGTGCAACCCCGTGAGAGGCATCCAGTCACAGCATTTCGGGAATTTCCAGATTGACTCGATGAACTACTACTTTTTAGAACGCCTCTTCTGCTACTAAGTATCTCTAGTTGTACAATCCCGTCATTCCACAACACCGTCCTCTTGGACGTACCGAGAATCCAGAAAGAGTTAGTACAAACAAGTCCTGCTCTGTGCCTGTAATTCCTATGGAAGACGATATAGAACGCCGTGGATATGCTCTATCAATATCCGCATTATGCCACCCAAACGCCACAACGCCTGCTTTCACAGATAGATGATTTCAAGTCGCCATCGGCGTTCCATTTGCTTGTCCACCATACTGCCCGTTTGGGGGAGGTTGAGGAGTTCCTGAGCCTTGTCTGCTGAAGCTGTTCTGCGCTGCGAGTCGAGCTTGCGTCTGTTGTGCTTGTTGCCTATCCAGCATCATTTGTTGGGGGTTGGTGCCGATACCCGTCGTCGAAGGTGCAACTGGTGTGTGTGGTTGCGTGTTGCCATACTGCGAGGGGGGATAGTAGGTACTGCGCATCTGACCGCCAGGCCCATAACCTGGCCGAGCACCATAGCTCGACTGGGTAGCCGACGGGGTTGCCTTGAGCGGCGAAGCAGTGCGTGCCTGACTGTTTGGTGTTGCTCCATACATTGGGGCCACGTTCTGAGACCGTTGGTAGTAGCCGTTTTGTGTTGGCTGTGAATACCGGTTGTGCGGCTGGCCCTGCGGAGTAGATCCGTAAAATTGAGATTGAGCGCCTGCGTAGTTGTTGGACTGAGATGAACGCTGCGGATAGTACTGACCCGTGGGATTTTGTGTGAAAGACGTTCTTGGCGTCTGTTGGCCATAAGCTTGAGCAGCGGGAAAGTTTGGCCTTGGGGTAGCAAAGGATGACGCGGGAGCTTGGTATACCTGCGACCCGGAAGAAGAACGCTGGTAATGCATTGATGGAGATCGCGCGACAGATTGCTGCTGGGGATAGTAATTTGGACCGGATTGCACAGGCCGGCCACTCGTATGCAGCGAAGGTGTCGACCGGCCGTATTGAGTATTTCCTGGAGGGTAATGCGAGTGGGAACCCGAGCCACTTGAGACCATACGATTCAGTGTCGGAGTTACCGCTGGTGCTGCGACCGGCGCCGTTGCAAGCCTAGACGATTGAGCATCTTCGAGGACTCCGCGGGCAGCTCTGTTCTCAACGAGCAGCGTCCGGCTGATGTTGAGCTCCTCTAATCGATCACCATTGAGCTTGGCCACTGCATACGGCGGCAGCTGCGAAATCATCAGTGTGAGCTGCGACTTAAGCATTTGATAGACGTCGATCTCATCAGATGATGGCGTCGATGGGCTTCCTGCCAGTGAAGCCAGCGAAGAATTCTGTATCACTGGTGTGCGCGGATTAGTGGCCAGCGATGAGTTACGGATCCTCTGGTGCGATGCCAACGTCTCAAGAAGCTCAGATATCTCATGGAGCACATCTTCGGTATCCTTGTCAAGTTCGGTCTTTGCTTCTGCGGCCCTGAAGAGACCTCCATCTACTGGCTCGAACGTATCCACAGCTTCCTGGAACGCCTCTTCTTCATTCTCGTCGGTGATATCAATCGCTATATCCGACGGTTCGTCCACGCCTAGCAATTCAGGGTCGATTGGAAACACCTCATTGAAGCGCTTCTCGCCCACTTTTTGCCACCAGACCATGTTCTTAGTTTCCTCCGGAACGACAGCCGTAGTATCATCACGGCTGGGCGCAAAGCTAGAGTATGCGCTGCGAAAGAGTGCATCTTCTTTTGCCTGCTTCACAGCCACAAGAGTTGATTCGGAAGGTGGTTGTTGCGCTTCACCCATGCTAAGTGCTCGTTGCCTGCTCTTCTTCTTTTCGTTGGGAGACGTAGGATCTTTTGGCATGTCAGCCCCACCATATCCTAACCAGTTGCTGGTGGCAAGGTTCTGGGTAGCGTAGGAGTGTGAACCCTTGCGACTCGGTTTAGGCACGTCAGGTGGCGCAAAAGTGACTACATTCCCCTTGGTTGTTAAAGGCTTTGCAAGCTTAGGCGGGTTGAGCTGCGGTAGATGGGTGGGTGCCTTGAACACCTTGCCAATCGTTGCATTCGCCTTCCTTTTGTCATCTACATCATCTGGTAAGGGAAAAACTTCGGTGGTAGAGATGATATTAGGTAGGGTAGATTCGCGCAGTGGTAAAGCAATCTTTACCGATAAGTCGAGTGCAGATGCTCCATCGTGAGGCGTGACGAGACGGGGTTCTTGCAAGCTCGAAAAGAGCTGTTTCGGTCCTTGAGCGCTTCCAAAAAGTGTGAGGACGGTCCGGCTTTCCAGAGATTCTACCTTGGTGGTTGAAGCCTCCTCATCATGGCCTTCTGAGTCTCCCGGTGTGCTATCCCGGGTTTCTTTCTTCGTCTCGACATGAGCTCTCCGAAGCTCTTCCCTTGCTACCAAGCTCTTCGATAATTTGCGGAAAGCTAACACTCCTGACTGCAACTGGGTTTCCTCGAGCGTTGGAGGTGCGGTGGCCAGTTCGCCAACGCCGGCACAGGCTAGTATATCCGCAGTCGCATCTTCAACATCTTTTGCGAACGCCTCAAGTGAGGTATACGCGCCGTTCTGCACCAGAGTGGTGATGGTAGACGGGCTTGCTGGGGAAGACAGCTTTGCGCGTTTCGTATCGGCCTCACCAGACGCGGCTCGAGCTGCTGACGACGCGACTGGATGCACGAGTACGGAAGGTTCTGTGTCATAGCTATTTGAAGTCAGCAAACCTTCGTCAAGTGTTCTAAATATCGCCGGTTCTGGGACGACGACGGGCCACCACCGAAAGACGCAGAGATAAGTGCATTCGGACACGACGTCAGCCTTCTGCCTTGATACTACTGTATGGGCGCATGAAGTTGTGGGCCGTTGCGTTTACGTCGGGGGCGTAGCGATTCGTGCTGACAGACAAGCAAGGAAATGCAGCTGCTAGACAGCGCCGGCGGTGCATCGTACCTCTTCAGTATCGAAAGTATATCCTCGAGCGCGTTCTGTAGCGAAGGCGCTGCGCCGTTCACGATTTTTGTAGGCGCGACAGGAGACGCGCCATTCGTGATGGGAGCGTCGGTCTCGGTACGTTTCCGTTTCGCGAGCGAGGGTGATGTGGGTACGGGCGGCAGCGAATGCAGGGACAAGGCACCGTTAGTAGTCGTGGACATGGCGAAGGGGACGCCTTTTCGCGACGAAGCGGTGCGTAGAAGCGTGCAACGCGCGAAGGAGGTCCGATGTCGCGGGTGGTGGGCAGCCCGCGCGAAGTCTCAACGTGATGCAACCGTGTGTCAGGGCAGGTGCACTAAGGGTGGGCGTTCGTAGAGCCTCGTACGCGTCGGGAATTCGGTGCTGGCGAGAGGCGCGTGAAAGGGTTATCTGGTAGTTTTGATGAGCGTCGACGAGGAAGGAACGCAGCCGCCAAGGAATATGCAAGGCGCCTCAATTACACGCCCAATCGGCACCCCGCGGTCCGCACACGGAAGTTGTTTCCAATGCAGTCGCTTTGCAAATCTTTGGTATCAGAGTCGCAATATCGAGCAGCCTGCGCATTGCAATATCAGAGGTTGAGTCGAAGCCAGCGCATCTGATACTGCTCGCGGCAGGCGCGGCCTGAAATAGGACTAGTGTGATACTTGCGCCAACACTGCATCTCCAGTGCCGCTGCACCTACATCTCCTTCAGCATTGCCCGTCGCCCATCCCAAGGCCGCAGCTCGCCTGTCGATGAATGCCCTTGATTCTCTCCCTGGCAGTCCCAGGTAGCCATTGCCGCTTCCTCCGATGCAGAACGCGTCTTCCTTGTGCTTCGCAACCAGTTAGTAAGACATGAATGTTCTTGGAGCCTGTTCTAAGTTGTTCAGCACCCCTACGTACCTAAAATTCGTGCGATTACAGAAGCTAGGCTACAATGTCTCGCATTAGCACAGCCTTGTTCACGCGCGTACTTCACGCGCCGTCAATGTCGGCCGATAGGAGCGAGCGGTAGCAATTCGTATACGGCCCCTTGTCACTCCGATGACTATCGAAGAAGCTATGCATCAAGCAATGCATTGCCTGAGACAAGACAAGATATCTTTGCATCTATATTAGGAATTGACGTCGCCGGGGAAGTTGGAGAGACAACTGTTGAGGAATCGGAGAGACTCGCTGGGTATTCGGACGGTTTTATACCACCCCCGTCGAGGCGCACCAGGAAGCGCCTGCGGTCCAGTCAGGCAGCTATGGTTCTGGAGAGTATCCACAATGAAAGCCGAAATTTGTACTGGTCGTCAGGCGGGAACAAGCTGGACCACTCTTATGTCAGTCCAGCACCGAAACGTGGACGGAGACAACATGGCGGGAAACTACGTCGCAATTCTCGGCCCAGAGCCGCGGATAATACCAGACACCCAACGGAAGGCCCTGCATCTCTGTACACCGTACTGTCACATCAACTCGATGTTTTGACGAAATCGCCCTGGTCCGAATCAAGAATCACACATCAGGAGAGTGCACTACTAAAGTGTAAAGGTTATGATGAGGAAGATGTGCATCTATGGGTGAGATGTCTCGTCGCCAGTGACTCTGTTCATGCTTGTGCAGTGTTCAAACAAGACCATAATCGTACGCCTCTGTTTCTGTTGCTACTGTATCTTCGAAGGATCCGTATACGGGCGTCCGCATTGGGAACGGTGATGAGACATCTGGATACACGATTGCGAGCAGAGCCTATAGAGTGGACTTCACTCCAAGTGCTTGTAATACGATTAATGCGCCATGCGCGGTTGGTCTGGCCCGAAGCACTACCCTGGGTTGCATCTCTATTCTGCGCCGAGGTCACCCGGATGTATCACCAGGAGAAGAAAAACGCGTCTTATTCGACTACATTTCAGTCAAGTCTAACGCGATACTGCAATTCGATGCTGTCGTTGATATCGCTGCCCTCGTCTGAGCATCCTGTGCTTGTCGGCTTCCACCAGGAAAAGGCACAATTCATCGTGTTACAATTTATGGCTAGCTGCGAACCAGCTCTCACCGTAACGCGGTATGGCTTTCAAGGAGCCGTTCGCACCCAGCTCACCCATGTGAAGACAGCTCAAGAAAAGGAATGGGCTAGGCTTAAAGGGCCGTCATGGCCACCGTGGAAGGAGAACAGGACTGCTATGGACGAGGACAAAAGTTACATGTTTGGTGTCTCGAGAGCATCCCGCCTTCTTCATCGGCTGTATGAAGCAGGATATGGTGGGCGCGGATGGGAAAAGATCGCCGAAGTCTACGCTGGTTGGGATACGGATTTGTCGCCGACTGTGCAAACCAGAACTTTGATGCCTCAAACTCCAAGAAAGAAAGACTCTGGTCTGAGCAAGGCACAACTTTGGACCGCGCGGATTCGAACTACAAGAACGAGACGCGAAGCATGGGCCTGTTTCTTGGCATACGAAGAGTCGAACACTGGAGGATCCTCCGAAGTCTATTTGGCTATGTTCGAGAAGCTCCATTTCCCGGAAGTCGAAGTCAAACAATACGAGAATGGAGATTCACAGCCTGGCGGAACCAACGGATCACTCGGAACAAACCTTTTACCTGGGGACATGAAAGAGGTCTTGCCGGACCCCAAATCGCCGCTGCACCTTGTTTACTTGAGTGAGCCGGTGCCCTCATTAAGCCAGCTTTATCAAAGGATGCGGCACAAACGCTTGTGGCCGAAAAAGAGGCTACTCGCTTTCCTACTTGAGACGCTGCCTGACTTCTCCACCTGTCTGAATTTACTCGAAGCAACGCAAGACCATTTTGACGGCGGGGTGCGAATGCTTATCCAAGGATCACTTTCAAGTGATAAAGCCCTTTCGTCGATTCCAGATTACTTCATCGTATCTTTCATTCGTTTTCTTTGCCGATTCGGCCGCTTTGGGCAGACGGCTCCAGATCAGCCCATCCAGCTGTCGCCAGAGGATCATGTACAGCGACTCAAGCTCGATCGAACATATTTGATCGACTATGCCTATGCTCTTCTGATGCATTTGTGCCCAACATACCGCCCAGCATGGACTGCATTCATGCAGAAACTACTGTACGGATACGGCAAGAAGAAAACTGCAGAGAAACAATATACCATAATGTGTAGACTATTTGATAAGCTGAGCGAGATCGATCTTGATCCAGACGACGAACAATTTCAGCTACTGTGTGCCGTCGCGCGCTACGCAACGGAAACAGCACACAAAGGGAAGCTATCAGCAGACTCTACAAACCGCATACTAGCTTCAGCTCCGCCTCTCATACGCACCACTTTTCACAACTTGGTTGGCGCCAACGTCGATTCCAGGTTCGCAACCCCACCAGGTTCCGCTCTGGATACGCTCCCACCTCATGTTCCCGGTCCAGCCGTCCTCCAAGCCTACGTTCGCGCTCTGGGATTCTTGAGAGACTATGAAGGCCTGTACTCGTTCTCTATCTGGCTCGCAACATATCACAAGGAGGTCACAGTCCGAGTGAATGCCCAGCGTGGAGGGCCACAGCTTCTGTATAACACCCTGGTGGCATTGCGAGCTTCGCTGGAAGGAACACTCGACAGCAAGAAGGTTGATGAGGGTGCGCCGCAGGAAATCACGGAGCTGGCCAAAGCGCAGATTGAGGGCGTCCGAGGTTGGCATTGGCCGTCTGAGGAACATGTACATACGTATGTAGGGAAGCAGTCAAACTGAAGGGGGCCGATCCCATACCTCCCGCGTGTGCGGCGTCTGCCCGTCCTGGCCTTAGCAGCCGCCTCTCCGTCCCACAGAGCGCCGATAGATCTAATCTAATCTGGACCTTGGGTGGCCCAGTTCCGTTAGCGGGACCGAGTTTACGCCTACGTCAAGATAAACCCCCTCTGTTCCGCTGCGGTTCCTAGGCTCGCGACCCCGCTCTCTCCGTTTACGACGGGAGCTCAGGGTTGCGAGCACGCAATATGAACTAAGAATCACAACAGGAAGCCCGTTATGGATTGTTGGGTTTGCGGTGCAATGGCGTGCGTGTTACGAATTTGTGCATGTATATAAAGGAATTTCGAGCCACTTTCTTGAGGATCCAAATAGTGACCGTTGCTCTGTAAACCAGGCAGATACGTATCTCTAATCCAAGAATCTGTAACAAGGTACAATCGAACAATGGCTCCTGCTTTGACAACCCAAGCGCCCACGGCGCTTCACGACCCAGGTGCTAAGAAGGCTTTCCTCAACCACGAGGCTCCCAAGCACATCTACCCTGATGGTATCAAGACCTCGGGACAACACCCACCGCTGTACGATCAATTGCACCCGTACGAGGACTTTCCCAAGGAGATCACTGGCCCCACAGTGTGGAACGTGGAAGAATACAAAGGTACGAGGCTCCGACTCCCATCCTTCGCTCCCACAATCTGACCTACTGACTGAGACAACGTCCAGGCCATCCCGAGCAGTGGACACACGTCTTCTCTGACGCCGAAGTCAAAGAGATCTCAGACACCGCAGACGCCTTCATTAAAAGCGGTACGCCACTGACGGGTATCTCGCAAGAAAACTTCCGTCTCAAGGACTTCGCGCAGTTCCTCAGCGTCCTGCGGAAAGAGTTGATCGATGGCAAGGGTTTCATTTTGTTCAAGGGCCTACCGGTGCAGGAGTGGGGAAACCACAAATGCGCCGTAGCATACATGGTAAGCAAACTCCTTCTCCCGTAGCCCTGAATGGTGCTAACGGGCATACTGTGTAGGGTCTCGGAACCCACCTCGGCTACTTCGTCTCCCAGAACGCACACGGCCACGTCCTCGGCCACGTCAAAGACCTCGGCGAAGACAGCAACGCCATTGATCGCGTACGCATCTATCGCACCAACGCACGTCAATTCTTCCACGCCGACGATGCCGACCTCGTCGGCCTGCTGTGCATTGCGAAGGCGCTCGAGGGCGGCGAGTCGGACCTCGTGTCTTCGCACGCAGTGTGGAATGATCTACAGATCAACAATCCCGATGTAGCGAGGACGCTGACGGAGCCAATTTGGTACTTTGATAGAAAGGGGGAGAAGAGTGTAGGCGAGGAGGACTGGATTAAGACAAGTGTGTTTTATCTTGAGAAGGGGGATAATCCGAGGGTGTACTCGAAGTAAGTTGCTGGATGTTTGGTTTGCTGAAACGTGAACAATGTCTAATATACTGTAGATGGGACCCCTACTACATCCGCTCGCTAACCCGCTTCTCCGATGCTGGGCTTATCCCTCCACTCTCAGACGCTCAACAGCATGCCACCACAGTACTCGAGGAGACCTGCCAACGTCTTGCCCTGCACATGATTCTTGACGTTGGGGACATTCAGTTCCTCTCCAACAACCACATCTTACACGCCCGCACAGCGTACAAAGATTATGCGCCGCCGGCGCCTCGTCGCCACTTGATGCGATTGTGGTTGAGCACACCGGAGGAGGAAGGTGGCTGGAAGCTGCCGTTTCACGATAGCGCAGAGAAGAAGAGAGGTGGAATCCAAGTTAACGATAACCCCCCTGTGGCTCCTCTGGATGCGGAATAGCGGAGATCAGGTTGGAAATGTAGTATACGTGGTCAGACTCGACTGCGGGTGGAGAACTCTGTGAAGCCTAGCCGGGCGATGTACTGCCTACAAGACTGTAACATTGGTGCACAATCTCTGTATGCTGGACGAGAATGAACAAGGAAGTTAAAGCTATGATGGGTCTGCTCGAGGTTTTAGGTGAAGCGAGCGGAAGCACATTGCACGTTATAAGCGCGCATCGCGTGGTAGTCACCGCACAGCAGAGGTGAGAAATGAAATGTGAAATGAAGAAGATGAAGAAGTACATGGTATCAATTCGTTCTTGGAGTTCGGCTTCGACTTCAATTTTCCACAAGCCAAAGTATGCCGAGCATGGCGGCTGTATTCTGGTTTCGTACGCTCTTTCCAGCCCGGCGCGGCCCTAACAGATATCAATCTCGCGTAGATGCAGATTTAGAAATCCCGTACCCTCTGCTTTGCTCTTCAGACTTTGTGCCTCTCTTGCGCATACCGTCTGCCTCGCCGCCCCATTTGATGATTAGAACTTCAAGATCCGAAAGCTCTTCACATTCCTCGACCACGTCCCCTGCCACGACCCCGACCACCACGCCCTCTTGGGCCGCCGCGACCACCACCGCCGCCGCCGCGACCACCACGGTCTGTCTCCTTCCTCGCCTTGTTCTTGGGCTTTGGCGCATCATCGATCAGGAGTGTGTCGAGTGGAAGAGAGTCTGGAAGGATTATATAGCGGACAGTTGACCCTCGGACGGTCATGGTGTCTAGAGTGACTGTGTCGCGGCCTCGGGGAGTATATTTTACTGTTCGTAAAGCGATATTCATAAGCGGGGAGACGGAGGCGATCGTGCCATTGACGATTGTGCCTACACTCTGTCAGCATTGATCTTTCTGTTCGCGGTAGTTACGAAGACATGGAAAGCACATGTGCTGCGTTCGATGCCATCGATTGCGCAAAGCTATCCAGCGCCCACCGATATGGCATTGCAGGTGCGCGCCGAACGGGGAAAAGGCAGATCAGCTCACCATTCTTAAGCTCGACCGTGACTGTCTCGTTCTGACATTTCATGAGAAACCTACGTAGATTGTCAGTCGCGTGGTCAATCGTATTCAAGGGGGTGTACCAACCTGACGAGCTTCATTGTGGCGAGATTTATCTTAATCTAGTTTTTTGGGGTCGTACTGTTTGCGAGCGAGGGCAGAGAGACCGTGCGATGGATGTGAGATCTGCTGTTTGGCGTGCAGCGGTGGGGAAGCTCAGTTATCGCAAGAATCAGGCAAAGCTCGCGCTAGTGATCCGAGCTTTTGTCACGTGTAGCTACCTTCACCTGGGCACCTGGGCACCTTGGCACCTGGCACTCTTATACCCCACGCCGCTTTTAGATACTGGAGAGGCTCATATGGATCCGAAAAATCTTCAGACGCCGCGTTGTGCAGACCTTTTGCATTGCCACAGCAAGAGGGGTGGGATGCAAGCTGCTCTTGGAACAGTGAAAGAATCAGACAACCTTCTCTAGTCATATGCATATGCCGAAGAGTAGACCTATGTATTTTTGGGCGAGTGTGTAATGCATTGGTTAAGTACGACCTTTCGATATCGTTAAGTTATTCTAAGCCTCTCCTCGTCAACTCTCATGCATCTACTACTCGCAAGGTACTTAGGCCTCCTACGGTTGGGCTTCGCGTCGGAAACCGTTGGGAACTGACTTGTCTCGGACCGATCTTTGTGCGGAGACGTGCAAGTACAGTGTATCGCCTTTTCGCAATGTCGAAGCGAATGGCGCTACTCTCCTCATCCAGATGCAACGAATAGCATCGACTCCCAGTGCATGCCCCGCACGTCCGGAAGTGTTACATGATTGTGAAGTGCCCGGCTCGAGGTTCGCCACAGATTTCGGGACATAGGCGGGGGAGCACCGGCGTGGGCACATGAAGCGGTATTGGACGATGACCCTCAAGCCAGCTCTTTCCATATTCTGATGATCTGCAGCTTCTCCCACCCAGCCTGCTTTCCACTCGAACCCACGGCCTCAGCCATCCAGCCTGGGCCCCACTGCCGAATGCGCTCCTTAACGTGCTCCGGCTTGTTCTGCGCGCACAATAGCACGTATGCGACTCCTCGATCGTCACTCAGAATCTCCGGTATTTGCTCCAGCATCCGGTTTGTGACCACCATTCCGTCTTTTCCTCCAGCGTAGGATAGCTCCAATAAGTACGAATCTTGTTCGAAAGTCGTCTTCTTCTGGCCATCCGGCAGACCATTGTAATTTTCATGTCGCGCAAAGTCCGGGAGCTTCGCGGGTACATATGGCGGATTGAAGATGAAGACATCTACAGAGTGAAGTCGCAAGCAGCTCGCCAGGTCGCCGTTGACCACATCAAGCGATATCGATGCGCGGTGCCCATGTTCTATGATAGCAGTCCGGATAGTCTGCGCGGCAGCCTTGCAAGCGAAGCTGTTGATGTCAGTACCGATGGTTAGCACATCCTGACGACCAAATATCTGGTTCCCATTCGCAGCTGCGAATGCGAGAACTACTCCAGAACCAACGCCAACTTCGAGAATCAGAGGCGGGGTGCTTTGCGCTTTGCTAAATCGCTCTTGCAGGAACGCAGCTTCCGAGCTTGACGAGAGCGTGTCAAGAAGCAGGAACGAGTCCTCTGCTGGCTCGTATACGCGATCGAAGCAGACGTGGGAGGTCGAAGGCGTCGGCAGCATGGTGAAGAGGAGGTAGAAATTGTAGTTGCATTTCGAATGGAGCACTTATAACAGGCTGTCCAATGGGAGACGTGCGTTGGTGCTTAGTCATTGAGCCGAGGTCGTCATCGACATCTTTCCTTCGCGATCTCGAGCCATGGCTTCCGTTTCACATCATCAATTTGAAGTTGTCGGTGAACAAGATGAGGGTCTATAACCGCCTACTAGCTACTGCAGCGGATGCTGGTGCATCGAAACTTTTCCGGCCGGTGCCAATGGCACTTTTACCACCAATCCCGCTCTACCGTCGTCTGTTACGAGCTCATCGCAAACTTCCTAGAGAAGAGCGTACGCTAGGAGATTTATATGTCAAGGCTGAATTTCATGCACACAGGGATATTGACAACCCTGTCCACATTGTAAGACTTATCATATATTACCAGTTCGTCATAGCAGCTAAATAGTACGTCCAGGTTGGATTTCTTACTGAATGGCAGCTATATGCCCAGCAACTAGCGGGTGATGCGTGGAAAGGAGCTAAGATGGACAGATCGAAGATAGATAAGATGAGCGGTACGCTACGTTTGCGAAGAATTCACGGTTCCGACTACTCAAGTGATGAATACTGACGTTGAAGTAGACCAACAGATTGGCCAGTTGTACGAACTAATGAACGCTATCCGCAAACAAGAGCTTGAGGATAATGATCTGGAGCATGGGTCTGGCAACGACAAGTAAAGCGTTTGGCCCGCAGTCTTCACAACCAGGAGCAAGTCCTCTGGTAAGTGCTTCCACTGTTACGCTTCAGGTGGATCGACCGCAAACTTCAATCCTTCGATGTGGCTTGAATGACACTCATGTCACTAATGGATGTGAAGGACATCCTAAGCTGCAAGCATGGAGTACAATCAGCAATTATAATTGACATACAAACTGCGCATACTTCAAGTTAACACCCGCAACTCCACTCCCTCCGAAACACTCACTCCTCTTCTACCAGGGTCTCAAAGCCGTTTTAAGGACTGTTTCCTTACCTGGTTCCGAACAGCATTCTTGATCTAACCCCGGGCCGTTTTCCACTCTCATCCAATACCCACGGAGGACTCGCGCGAATGTGTCTCTGCACGCAATACGATTCGCCAACCTGTGGACACTCATGGACCTCGATGACCGAGCCGTGTGGTTACGGTCAAGATCTCCTAAATTGCCCCAACAGACAGACCGCTAATTATTCTGTCGCACCACCGTACACTTGCCCTACATGCAATGGCGGTTTCGCCGATGGAGAGACGCTTCAGATGATCCAGGGCCCCTGGGGCTGCAATCAATTGGTTCGTAATCATTATGGCGGAGACTTCGCGGTCGGCAATGCCTGGGCTGGCTCGTTTGCCGTACCGCAAATTCAGTCTGGTCATTACTTGCGCGGTGGTGGCTTCAATGAAGGGGATACTAGGTTTTCCGGTCCGTGCAGTGGTGCTGTACTCACCTATGGACCGCCAGTCACTACATGCGCATCTCTGGGAACTGTTTCTGACCAGCAGATGCTCTGCAACGAACCCTACATTAGCGCTTGCTACGACGATCCTCTTTACGACTGTTATGATAACGGTCGGCGCAGACGATACTACGATGGGCATGGTTACGGTGACAGGAGAGGCCAGCGGAAGCATGATTACCAGTACAAATACCGCAGGTCGACACGCGATGGGCAGGGGTGCTCTATCATGTGAAGACTTCACAGTTGGGTTGGGGCTGTGCGGCAAGGGCGATTATTGTGTTATCGGGACAGGTAGATATATTTTTTGGTACTAGAGTCTACTTCATTGTACGCTGATGGAAGCCAGCGAGGATTTGCTTTCTGCGTTAACACTCTTGAGGGGATGTTCTACTCCTGGCGGACAACCAGCCAGCTTCCAGCTTTTGTATGTCGCCATCATATGGTCGATTCGGCAATACAATCGATACCATGTATCCACCTGACTACTCTTCCGAAGACGTGCATTAATCTGAGGATCATGTACGTGACTCTCGCTGCAATAGAGCTAAATCTGCGTTCGGGATTTGGTCCGGACTGCCGATGCCAGCGACACCAGCCCCGCGAAACATCAGACACGTCAGGAACCTGAGCTACCACTTTGCAGTCTCCACCCTCGCCTGGGTTCCTGGTGACGCGCACTTGCACTTTCGACCAGCCTCTATACTACACATCCTTCGCAGGCAGCAATCGCGCATTCGAAACGTAGCATCTTCACACATTCCAGCTGTCCTGTTTGCTAGGCATCCAGCGGGGCAGACGTCACCCCCCCGAGTACAAAGCTCCTACATCTAGCTACCCAGGCCTGGAGCTCCAAACGATCCACTCTGCTTTAGTGACTAGACTTGCCACTGCCTGCGCGCCCAGATAAACACCATGGCGTCCGTTGCTACATTCTTCGAGAACCTCTGGCTTTCAATCTTTGAGCCTGGCCCGACAGCTACCCTCCTTATCGCAACAAATGCCTCTTTCGCCGCGCTCCAACTACTTTTCTTCGCCCTCCTGATCACGACGAACAGCATACACTTCTACATCTTGTCTATACTCTGTGGGGGACTTTGGTACGCGATCAACTGGTTCGCGACCGAGATCCGCGCTGCACAAGCGAAGGAGGAGGAGGCGAAGCGGATCAGAGGCGCGAAACGCGACAGAGAAAAGGGCAAGGCGAATGCGCGGGACGGAGATGCTATGGATTCCGGCGACGACACAGAGGTCGAGACCGAAGTAGACGAGAAGCAGAAGCCCAAGATACGAGCGCAGCCAGCTCGCCCGTCGCGCCCCGAGACGGAGAGCACTGTGTTTGTGGAGAAGCCTGTGGAGAGCGTGGCGACGCTGAGAGGCAGCACGCCGATTGCGAGCTCGGGCGCAAGCTCCGGACTGAAGCCTGTGCCGGACGAGAATGTCAAGCAGAGAAGGAGTTTGGGGGAGTCGACGGGCGATTTGAGCACGGACAGCGAGTGGGAGAAGCTGTCGCAGGACTCTGGCGATAGATGAGGGATTGGATACCCCCGGACTTGGGCTACAAGATGATTGTCTACTCAAGTATCAGTGGGAGCTTGTTCTATGAACCACTTAGGCGCGCAATTCATTCATGATCGTCATCACATGACAGCGCGATTGTCCCACATAGTAGGCCGTGAAACTCGTGCGTAAGGATTAAGCACATCACGAAGTCTACGAGAAAGACTCAGAAAGGGTACGATCCTACAGGACAGTAAACATATCCAAGCGCGACGGCGGCAGCATAACATATCCAGGCGCTGCTGCCCAGTGTGGCTCGCCGCGTGTCCGCTCGCCTAAACCAGCGATTGCTGCCCCGCGGTGATGCATCGGTGCAGCCGCCCGCTGATCCATCACAGTACGCCGCTCCTCGAAACATACAGTCTGCCACGCCGGATGTGAATTGCGCACGCCACCCAAATGAAACTCCGCCGCCTAATTCCCGACCACCGCTCAAGTGCTCCACGATTCCCGTCTCGAGCTCGTCCTTGATCTCCCTGCCACTGCATCCAGCGACGATCCCCCTCCAACCTTGACCATGGCATCCCTCGGCGCGCCTCTGAGCGTGCAGGAGCTCACGGATCAGGCGTCAAAGTACGAGTACAATGCGTATATTCCCCTGCGGAACTGGTTGCGCACGGCGAGTATGATGCACAAGCAGGTGCATAGCTCTACTGGCTTGAACGTAGTTGCGCCAGCTAATGGCTCCAGGCGCAAGTGTATGCCGCGGAAGGGAACGACCCACAAACATATCTGCTGTTGTACAGACACGCGAACCTTGTGCTCGAACACCTTACGAACCATCCGGAGAAAAACGTCCCTGAGAATCGTAAAGCCCTGGGTGCTGCGACCGCGGCTGTAGGATCCGACATCCAGAAGTTAGAGGATATACGGCCACGCATAAAAAAGAGGCATGAGCAATACGAAGCAAAAATGAAAGCACAGCAAAACGCTTTACAATCGTTAGAAGGGAAGAGCGTGCGACTTGTCCCCCAGGGATTGGATGGTCCGTCGCGGGCAGCAGACGGAAGTAGTCATGAGAAGCAAACCTTGGATGCTGTGGGAAACAAGACGCTGGCGGCGAAACTGGCACAAAGAGAAGTGAGAAGAAGAGATGCTGCTCGGAGAAGTATCCGGCAAGCTGGTGTGTCGGAAGAGGAAGAGAGTGAGCGGAGAACAGGTGGCATGTGGGGAGATTGGGAGAAAGAGCTTAGGCATCAGAGTGCGGAAGCGGATAGTGATCTTTCGGCTCAGCTCCAGGAGGTAGCACGTATGCAAAACAACGGTCATCAGGTATCGACTTACACGGTATGTAGCTGTTGAAATTCAAGGCACGAAACTGATATTCACAGCCGCTAAAATCCGAGACCTCTCCTCCATACCACTACCCTTCAGTACCAGGGAAACAGGGTCTGTGGACAGAGACATATCCACAAAATGTTTTAAAGCCTCATGCGCCTGCTCGACCACCAAAAGAGCATCTTCCCCCGTCCTACGATTCCTTTGCTATTACACCCGCACTTCCACCGAAACCCCCTAGGCAGCTCACTCCCAGGTTACTTTCTGAACAGCAGCCACCACCACCACCAATACCAGGTAAACACGCCGACGCCGCACCATATGCACCTCCCGTGCCTGGAAAAATACCTTCCACCCCGCAAAACGACACCCTGACCACCGAGCTGGACGAGTTCACCTTTAAGCCCGCCGCGTATCTAGAAAGCGGAGCCCCACTCCGCACCATCTTTCTCCCCACACCCCTACGCAAACATTTCCTCACCGCCGCGTCTGCCAACACTCGCCTCAACCTCGAGACGTGCGGTATGTTGTGTGGTATACTGAAGAACAACGCTCTGTTCATCACTCGTCTGGTGATTCCCGCTCAGACGAGCACCAGCGACACATGCGAAATGACGAACGAGAGCGATCTGTTCGATTACTGTGATAAAGAAGAGTTGATGGTACTGGGCTGGATACACACACATCCGAGCCAGACGTGCTTTATGAGTTCGAGGGACCTGCACACTCATGTCGGGTATCAGGTGATGATGCCTGAATCTATCGCTATCGTGTGTGCACCGTCGAAATCGCCAAGGCATGTCCTTCCCTTACTTTTGTTTTCTCCGAACACGTGAACAATGAGGCTGACGAGGTCACAGCTGGGGATGCTTCCGCCTCACAGATCCGCCGGGCAAACAGGCGATACTTAAATGCAGTCGGCCCGGCATATTTCATCCGCATGATGTGGATAATATATATACCGAAGCGTTGAAGCCGGGCCATGTGGTGGAGCTAGATAATGGGCCTTTGGAGGTGGTGGATATGCGCCCGAAGCGGTAACCCATTGGATCATCAGGAAATTATGCAGACATGATGGAGAGCGTTCATAGCATTCATAGCGAGGCGGTTAGTCGCAATCTGTGGCCTAAAGTTATCTGACTTTAGACGCAGATGAATTGTGAGACAGGATTGTTGGATCAAGGTCACCCAAACTACGCCTGTGTCACGATTGCGACCTGATAGCGGAAAGCGTTATTCCAAGGTCCTTATTGCATGAAGCCCTTAGATGGATTTGTGACGGTGGCATCTCAAAGTATTTGTATTTGTGTGATCATGTCAAAGTGAAAAGTCAAATGGTGACCTGCCTTAGGACGTCTATATCCCTGATGACCTACACCGTATCCCTTATCCCAGGCGTGAATTCCCTCTTCGACGCCTTGCTAGCTCGTATATATTAACCCATCAGGTAACGTAACAAAACAATCATGATCTCCGTCTCTTCCAAGGTAGCTGAGGACCCACCCCTCCCACTTAATTTTACTCCTCCAGACGCCCCTCAACCCACGCCCTCCACTCCTCCCACTCCCGATACTCCAACTTCACCTGCCTCCCTTGATACCTCACAACGTTCAACTCGACTTTACTCCACTCGTCTTTGCGCCCGCTCCACCCCGCCTTTCGCATTAAGCTCACCAGCGTCTCCTCCTTCGTCCAGCCTTGCTCTTTTGCGACGTCTGGCAGATACGTGGAGCCATAGCGGCGGCCGTGGTATGTGAATGCTATACGCAGGCCGTGCGTGCCGATGGTCCAGTCAAGGGGGTTGGAGACGGGCTCAAAGTCTGTGAGGAGCGTAACGCCACATTCAAGGGTGGGAAGCTCGGATTTGGAGATGGGGTTGAAGCGGGTGTCTTCGAGGGCGCTGTGAGATGCGTCAGTCTCTTTCGTGTATATGCCATAAACGATTCCCGGTTTGAAAGCCAGAGAAGGAAAACTCACGATATGATAGCATACTGGCGAAGTCCCCTGTCCAGTTCCTGTGCCTCAAAGGTCCCGATGCAGCCTCGTAACCTCTTCTCGGTTAGTCTCGTTCCATTTGACCTCTGTACCACATTCCACGTCACGAATAGCGGCGTCGCTGTCTCGCTCTCTGCTTTCCGCGCGCGTCTGCCCAGGGAGAAGAAACTGCTGCGACTACTGTTCTTGCTTGTTGCAGAGCTGGCCTCGCTTACGCCACTGGGCGTGGAGCTTGTGCTTTGCACGCTCGATGAGCTGGTGGTTGCTGGTGAAGGCGCGAGGAGGCGCGAAACAGCAGCAGGGCGATATGGTGATCCATCTGTCGCATTGGATGCAGCATCAACGTCTTCGTCTTCAACAATGTCGTCCTCTGGCGCGTTGGGATCAGGCGCAGAAGGCTCTGCGTTATACTTTCTCCAGAGCTCTTCGACTTGTTGTAGATTCAGTGCCGCGCGGTTCTCTAGGTTTGCAGACAGTGTCTCGAAGCAGTAGGCGCAATGGGCTTGAGTGGCCATGGCAGATGGGGAAAGCTTGTCGGCTGGTATGTTGCCTGTGTAGGATGACGACGAGAGGCCAGGCACCGTAGGCTAGTACGAGCACTTCAGGGCTGAGTTGTCTCGCCAGGGACGGATCGGCGTGAGGTCAACGCTGTGCGTTCACCCTGTCCGAGTTGCGGACGGCAAGAGCATCAAAAGTTTGGCTGTCGTTGTGCTGTTGTCGGGTGCTCTTGCGTCGCGTCCAGGAAGAGGGAAGAAGAGGAGGGAGGGATGGTGGGGTGGTGGGGGGGTCGACGACGTACCCCGGCTTGAGCCCGGCGACCACAAGAGCGAAGTGCTCGCAGGAGGAGGTTGGCCAACTCACGTGTAACGTGAACATCCATCACAGGGGTTATTTGTGCACGCGACGGTCATATCGGCTAACAGACTTGCATTGATATATCATCCTGGCAGGGAAGCCATCCCGGATGCCTTTGAGCGGTAGTGGCGCCAACGGTAGAAGCCCGAACTTCTTGCTTCCGTTGTCGACACCCAGAGGCCTTATAGACCCTAAGTCTAGATCCACTAGAACAATATGTAACGCCATCTCCATGCACTCCGCTCCTTACGGAACAAAGGGCAAGTGTTTGGTAATGATAGCGTATCAATCTTGGCACGAAGATTTTCCTTCAGCAATTCGAGCATGGGAAAGCTCTGGTGCTGTACACACAAATGCCATTTGGGAGTGGACCCGTGCTTTCAAGAAGCCATTGCGAGGGACAACGAAGAGGAGCGACCGGAGTAGAAGAGCCTATAGGTTAGTGGAGACATATCACATACTCGTGCCTGCGGGGTTTTGGACTTGTTCATTGCCGCGTCATCCTATCCTGAACCCGCTTCCCGATGTCAGCTCGAAGCCGTCATTGAAGACCTTTATGCCATTGACGCCAGCCAAATGTTTCATTGTGAATGGAAAGCCGTCCCCGTCGTCCCTCATCGATCGTTCCCTATGCCGCATCGCGCTTGCCCTCCTTCACCTCCTTCTGTGCCGATGTCAGTATCATGTACGATCTGCGGGATCCAAAGATAGCGCACCAGAGCGCGCATGGTGCCGTGCAGAGCATGCCTGTGGTTACGTCGGAACTTGGGGTCGGTTCCCTTGAGCGAAGGGTATCGGTGAGTCTTAGGCTTCTTGATACTGTAGGAAGCAATCCCGTCAGCAATCGTGGTACATGTTTTCGATCGTTATTGCAAGCGTGTTGTGCGAAATCTCGAGAGATGTGCAGGGTGCTCGCGAGGCAAAGAGGCGGAGGCTGCGTACCCGTTCCTGTGGTTCTTCTTCGACTGATTGTGCTGGGACGAGTTCTTTGACTCTGTGTTGTGTTAACCTAACCACCTTACAGTTTTCCTTGGGTGGACGGTAACGTACTGGCCATGGCGACGGTGTTGGTGGTCGAATCGGCTGGATGAGGTCGTGAACGGGATTGGTGTCGCGAGAATCAATGACCGCGCTTGAGTGTGGCCGCTCGCTTAGCAAGCCACGCCAAATCCTCAAACAGTTTAGCGCCTTATGCTCACAGGTGTTGCCATTTCTCGCACTCGTTTATCTTCGTCTAATATATAAACGTGACGACATTTGCCTGCAATTGCTGCCGTTTGCACATCTTTGAAAAGATTTCCTGTCGTTCAAAAACCTTGGGGCTTCGGCTACAACACAATTACAGTCATCTTCATGTCAGTTAGGCTGTTGGATCTCTGCTCACGAACATGCCTCTGTTAGAACTATGTCTAGACATTGGTCTGCAAAGGTCTTCTCGGATATTTATATCGACTAGACTAACAGCCGTGGAAAGATCGATCATATCAGTCGCTTAGACAGATTCCTCCACCTCGCACAGCAGCTATGAATCACTAGAGCCCGGCGCTCATCCCAGTGACATCGCTTTGAATACCGTATATGACACACAATCTCGACGACATCTGTATAGTGAAAGTCACTTCGCAGTCCTCGATGATATCGTGCCTCGTCGGCTCCGAAGAGCTACGTGCGTACAGACGCTTCTTGGCTCTCTTATGATTCTTGCAGCTTTCGACTGTCCAAAAGACGCTGCTTGGCCAGTATATCTCTGTTGCTTGCGGAAAGCGCTTTGTTCAGCGGTCTCACATAGCTGGCCACCTGGCGTACGTTCAAGTATGAGGACGTGTTGCGCCGCCCGAGTAAAATTATGGACGCAGAGAAGATTTATTTAACATTCTTCTATCACTAGCATGATCAGGAGTTCTGCAAGAGAAGAATAACTGCTTCTGAGCTGAAGGGAGAGCATTTATTCGACATTGTTGATATAGCAAGGTCGCAACAATGCTCGCTTTAGTCGGTGTTGCATCGAAGCTATCCACACGCGAGTGGTGCGATGCGTGAAGCGCGAGCCAGGCCTCTTGTGTGGATAGTTGTACATGTACATTCTGACGAACCTACAAAAGATTGACTAAGCATGCAAGAACCTCGGAATTGTATCTTCAGAACAGAGGCTGGAGACCTTGTTGTGATGTTGCCCGAACTTCAATTCTCCATATCGAAGAATGGGAAATTTCTATTGTGAATATTCTGCCAGTTACGGTGCCGCAGCGAAAGGGAGGATGTCGGTGACATGCGACATCCAACCTCGCGTTATCGCCATAGCCCGCTCTCGACCATAGCGATTCAGAGTTCTGAATCCTTCGACAGCATATCAGAGAGCTACGTCGCTGAACGAAAGCAAAAGTAAACGCCCAAGCAGCGACGACTTTACGACGTAGCGTGGGATCAGAAACGCCTCACCTTACACAATCTGTTACCCAAAGTTCAGAAGATGTTTCGAAAGCACATTGGTGAACTCTTACAGGTGGTAGAGAAAGTGGAACTCGGGAATTACTAAGCGAAGGTACCAGCTTTGCAGGTTATCCAAGCGCATACTATTGGAGCAAGTCCGGGGAGGGCATGGCTCACTGCCCACGGACGTTAGTGCTGGTATCTATTACCACAGTTACTACAGTGGAGGTGAGGGAATCGCATGTACGGGAAGGGTATACATAAGTACAGGAGGGGGGCCCCGTTGGCATTGAGACCGCTAGGAAGTCAACAAGACGATGTCGTGCGCATGTTCTATGGCGCTTCTATAGTTTTCGCCTCTCGCCGCGCTCAAAGTATGGCGCTCAGTAGACAGGTTGTACCGTGTGATGGCAATGAAATTCAACAGCTACCCAGCGAGCTGAACGATGCAATTTCGTGGTGTACGATCGCAGGATCTTATTGCGGTCTCTCCCACGCACGCTTCTTCGCTCTATGTCGTAAACTTGAAGTGCGGGTGGTCATCTCCTAGATTCTCACAGTTGTCTCCTTCCAACCTGTGATCCCGCTCGCCCCTCTCCCTCTTCTTATTTTCTCTCTTGACATGGTAGAAAAGTGTCACGCTTGCCGCGCCACAGATCCACAGCATTCCAAGACTAACTCCGTACCCCGTCGGGTATCTTGCATTCTTTGCCTCGCTTTCAAAGAATACATTCGACGCGACAATCCCTCCGATATTTCCGAGTCCAACTTGCATAGCAGACGAAACAGACCGCTTGTAGTGGCCGGACATCAAATTCGCCACCCAGACCAAAACGATGGGCTGTGTGATATAACCTCCAGGGACAATGAGGAAAAGCGCAAAGTATTTCACGCCCGCCCCCAATCTAGCCCCACACAGCAGCAGGATGTATCCCACGGACGCAACGACGAGGCCGCCTATGCAGAACCAGAACCTGTGGCGTAAACGGTCCGAGATCCACGAAGCGACGACCGCTGTTACCGTAGCAACGACAAAAATGGGTATGGATCGTACTTGCGCGGCAGAAGATGTATAGCCCAGCTCTTTGATGATGGTCGGGATGAAGAAAGAGCCCGCATAACCCGTGTTCACGATGCCAAAATACATGACTGTGCCGAGGTATATTTTGACGTCGGAGAAAATGCGGCGTGCTGCGCGTTTATCGAGGTGATTCATGGTGGCCGGACCAGTGTCGGCTGAGAGACGGGCGATGAGAAGGGTGCGTTCATCCTCACTGAGGAATTTTGCGGTTTCGGGCCAATCTGGAACCTTGGGTCCATCAGAATAGCCCATACACGAAGGTCGCAACGGAGGGGATCGGGAAAAGGGGGAGAGAAAGTATGCATACCCAGAACTTCGAGATCACACCTAAGACAGCGGTCAAGAGACCTTCGATTATAAAAATCCACCTCCAACCTGCATAGCCGCCGATGCCATTCATCTTGGCTAGTGCAAAGGCGAAGAGCTGGGTCTGTTAGCACGTGTAGGCGCGGAGTAATGGAACTGTGCGTACGCCACCGAAGCCTCCAGCTATGATACTGGCAGTGAAGAAGAGAGTGAAACGCCATTGGAGCTCATAGCGCTTGTAATACATGGAGATGAGGTACACGCATCCTTGATCTGTCAGCCTGACAAGGACCAAATAGTGTTCTGTTGCTCTCACCAGGAAACAGTCCAGCTTCGAAGAGACCTATAAGCACACGAAGTGCTACCAGGCCTTCAAAATTCCTCACCAGCCCCTGTCCCAAGGTGCAGACTCCCCACAGCACCATGATGGAGCTCAGCCACGTTGACGGAGCCAGTTTTTTCAAGATCAGGTTGCTGGGAACCTCAAAAAGGATGTACGGGATAAAGAAGACGAAGAGTGCGATGTTATAGTCTGACCCAACCATATTCAAGTCTTTTGTCAAGCCTTGGATTTTTGCATTGCCGATGTTCGTCCTGTCAAGGAAAGCTAGGAGGAAGAGCATGAAGAGGGGTGGTAGAACGCGGATATCGAGTTTTCGGAGCAATTTCTTCTCTGCAACAGGGTCGATGTGGTTTCCTGCAGTGTCGTTGATGGCCTCGACCTTCTCGTCGGTAAGAGCGATCCTCTTCTCCTCCGTAGTCATGATTGAAATGGCGGTTGTCGCAGCGTAGTCGCTACAGGGATGGAAGGTGCTACGTGATAGGACTGGCATCTGGTTTTATACGGCCGCTCTTCGTGAGTAGGACGGGAAGTGAGAGCCGCGGGCTCCAGCGCACCCAATCACCAGCGCCTGCGATACCCGTCTTTCATCCCCGGACAACTTCCCCGCAAACCTGGGGTAGGATATCGAGCGGCGAGAGGAATTAATTCCGCAACGTGTTCCGCAACAAGTTTGCGGTGCCAAGGGAAACAACATGCCGGAGGACTACGGCACGGCAGCGTATGTGACGAGACGCGCGCCGGCGCAACAGTGC
This sequence comes from Paraconiothyrium brasiliense, assembly GCA_025388405.1. Classification (NCBI taxonomy): domain Eukaryota; kingdom Fungi; phylum Ascomycota; class Dothideomycetes; order Pleosporales; family Didymosphaeriaceae; genus Paraconiothyrium; species Paraconiothyrium brasiliense. Next base: position 1,661,168 of record JANBXC010000008.1, read on the forward strand.
AATCGTCAGGCTCGTCCACGGGTGCAGGTCCACCGGGGGATGCCCACTCACGTGCAGGCGCCTCGAAGAGGAAGAACCCTGCGTCATGCCAAGCAGCCGGCGGACTCCAGCAGCGAGGCTTGCCTCGACTTCTAAATCAATTCAGCTGTGATTTCAGGGGCTCACAGAAGCAACGCTCGTCTTATTCGGTCGAGCTGGAGCCTGCATGCCCTCGTGACCCGCCCTTGCATTTCTTTGACGAAGCGAGCCTTGAGTGCTGCGAGCACCAGTGACGTAGCCTTGTCTTGGTCGAGCACCCTGCACTTCCACGCCCACCAAGCCAACAAGACCCACCACCACCAATCCTCAAACGAACACGCTCTCAGCATCACACAAGCTCCACGCACCATGACTGCGAATCCACCCACGCTCATCAATCTGCCTCCCCCGCCCTCGGATCCCGCGACTCCCAACGATGCCCCGTAAGGCAGAGCCCAGCGCTGATGCGACCCACTGCCGCGAATACAAACTAATTCAACACTTCTCTAGGGGCACGCCAAACTCGACGACCACCTCCATGTCCGAGCTATCTACAGTAGCTATCAAAGATGGCCACCGCGGTCACTTTCCCCACCACCAGCAACCAGCCGACGCCGAGCGCGCTGATCGCATCTCGCGCTTGGCGGGGTTGGAGCGTGTAGCAGTATCTGGCCGTACGCCACAGGGTCTGGCGCCGGGCGCCGCAAACAATCCTCCGCCGGGTTACTTCGACTCGAACAATCAGCCTCAGATATTTCGCGAGCGCAGCACTGTCGGTAGTGCGAGTGCAACGGGCAGTGTTGGAGGTCGAACAACTTGGGCGAGCGGCAGCGATGTTTATGACCACGATCGCATGAGCGAGGATCAGGATGTCGAGACTTCCAGCATGGGAGGCTTCAGCGACGAGGCTGCCTCCTTGGTCGGCTTCGGGGAGGGCGCAAGAACACCTGCGAGACAGCACAGCCAGCTTGGAAGCCCAGCCATCGGCAAAGTTAGTGCGGTTCCTCCATATCTCCGCGAACAGCCGCCGCCCAGCCCAATGACCGGTGTCAGTGTTCCCAGCAGTTCAGGAACCACGCAAACTACTTCCAGCGTGGAGCAGCAAAAGCAGGATGCGAAACAATACGATGGCATGACATATGATGACTCTGTGACTGATACCACAAACCGCACCCCGCCCTTCACGGCTCAAGGCGCTGGAGGTGCGACTACTGCGGAGCAAGTTATCCGTGAGCGGATGCGCCAGCGCCAGGCTGCTCAAGGCGGAGAGGCCATGGAAGTAGAGCCACAGAGGGACAATTAGGTCGAGCGAACAGTTGACGGGAGTGTCTCAGAAGAGTTTCTCTATCGTTACCCTGAACGATCTCTTTGGGATTTCAGATAGGTGCGTCGACACAGGATGAGGGAAGCTTTGCTTTGTACGAAAATCGGCGGCTGGGTCGCTGAGTTGGCAGCATGCCGTTCTTACTACGATACATGAATGCGAGAGTTTTGAACGATGTTCTCACGATAGCATGCAGCAGCAGCTTTTATAATGGTTCCATTCTATGATCATCATTCTGCAACTCCAATAGTTTTCATGGCGCTTTGTTGACAAGCGTAGGAGATCTATTCGACCTTGCCTTGCGTGCGAGTATTTCACGGAATGCCTTTTCCAGATTGAGAGATCGAGTCTCTGACAGTAAGTAAATATAGGCACCCAAGTACAACGGGCAGTCGCAGGGTGTATCATATAATGCAGCGTCGCACTTATTGCGGTTAAGGGCTGTACGACGTTCCGGATACGGCTTCACCATAGTTACCTGAGTATGGGTCGTTGTAGTCTGGTAGGTCTTACATATAGCCATTCTCAAGGGCATTATAGAAAGGGAATTAGAGGCCAGCAACGGTGGCTACTACTTGAAGATACGCGACACTACAGTCTCTCGGGTCTACTTTTTGTTACTGCAGAGCCTTGGCGCGAGCACCAACGAGGTGAGTAGCAATGCAGGTCGGATTACGGGTACAGATGCGGTGAGAAACCAGAAGATAATTTTAGCGTACACTGCTGTGTTCGCCAAGTCCGTTGTTACTGGGGAGGTACAGAAATGGCTCAAAGAGAAAGCAAGCAATGGCCTGAGGTAACGTTCAATGCGTTCGATCCGAATGAGATATTCAAAAAGGGTTGAAGCCATAGCACGAACGCACAACCGAGCAACAGCGGTGCTGGGGGAGTGGTCGAGGGTCTTAGGGTGATAGGAAACGAGAACGTTATCGCTGTGACCTTGCTAGGGCTCTTCATGCTAGGACACGCATGAAGTAGAAGTATATGTAACATACGTATCATGCCGAGCAATGACTCGAGCAGCTAGAGAGGTTTTCATCAATGTCATACATAGTTCAAGATACATTGAGTAGCAGCAGTCAAGTTTACCGGTATCATATTCAGGTTCATCAATGTTAAGCGCAGATTTGATCACCGTATTGATACGGCCTCGCTCGATTAAGACATAACTCTCGTGTGAACAGATGAGTTACTGCGCGCATGCAAAATGTTGTAGAACCCAAGTTATTCTCGTCATACCATATTAGGAAATTATAACATGACGCAAAGAGCACCGGTAGCCACCCCAAGCGTCACTAACCACGTTCCCAACGAGCTGTACAGAGTTGCGCCAACCCTTCCTTGGCCACCAGCACCGCCAGTAAACTCAGCGATACTGCTCGAGGCCGAGGCAGAAGCGGCAGAAGAAGCGGACTCAAGAACCTCTGTGGGAGTTGGTCTGCTCCTGCTAGAGGTAGAGTTCTCGTCATCAGTGGAGGATGTCTCTAATGGTGGGAGTTCGGTCGCTGATTCAGGTGTGGGGAAGGATGCGGTAGCTGTGATGTTGTCAATAGATGACTGCGCGTTCGCGCTGGCAGAGGCATAGACGCTAGTGATATACGTGGTAGTGACTTCGCTGGAGGTGGATGTGCTTCGGGTAAGAGCTGGGACGTAGATCCAATAGTATTGGTAGTACCAGCTGCGTTTGGATTAGAAGCGAAACTCGACGACATCCGGGGTAGTAGCTCACTAAGTGATGGTGAAGGTGTAGTATGTATAAGATGCAACAGGAACCGTTACCGTCTGCTCTGGAGGTGGTGTCGTAAGCGGTGCTGAGGCTGAGCGCGACGGTGCGACAGCACTCGTGGGTGTGTTGCCCTCGTCAGGGGTGCAAGCAAGGCATGTCTCTCCGACTGGGCATGAACCGCCACCAGAACAGCAGTAATAGCCCGGGCGAGCGTATGTGCCAAGGTCGCAGCATGTCGCATCTTCAGGCGCACTGTAAAGGATCGAACAGCACTTCTGGCCCACTGGCGCGCAGTATGAGATGAGACCTATGGTTCCACAAAGTGTCTCTCCAGTATCACCTGTAATGTATTAAGTTGATATGTTCGCGTTAGACGAAACAAGGTTACTCACAAGCTCCCTGTCGCTTTGCCAATGCAGAAAAAGTCTCCTCACGCTTCGCAAGGGCATTGCACTGAACAGCAGCTGCAAAGGCAACAAGGGGGCACAGGGTCTTGATCATCTTGAACGCCATTGAAGTTTTGGTACGAATGTCGTTTACTTTCGAAGGCGAGGCTTGCAAAACGTTCATGCATCGAGGCCGCAGCTTTGATTTATCTTGTGTTTTTCTTTCTGCAGCCTACTTTTACTTTCGCCCAGGCACGGCACGTCAATACGAAACTGAATGAGGATATTGGGGGAAAGTTTCCTGGCCCCCACCCAATCATGGCGAAAGTCGGAGACTTAGCGGCTTGGAACTACGCATTCTCCGCATTCACTGCCTTTCGTGGTCGCGCGCTTCGTATTTGTAGTTTTGCTGTCCATGGGGCGGAGCGAGCGATGAAAGCCACACGGCACCGAACGACCAATTGACCAGCGCACGATGTTGTGGAGGCTCGTATTGCAATTCGCATCTGGTCCTGTTCCATGAGCGGTAAGCTATCTATAGAACAGCGTTTCTCCCTCGAAGCTCTTGAGCTCTCGAAGTTCTTCCGGTCGTTGTCGGGTTCGCGTTGAAGATTTGGGGGTTTTGGTGGATGTTGTGCTGAAGGCACTGCATCCCATAAGTCATCGGCACCACCCTGTCGAGCAGCGTAAAGATCATTCTCGTTAAGCACCAGACTTCGAGGCCATCTTTCACGGCAAGAGGATTATGACAGAGAGGGGAACAACGATGGTCGAGTCGGGCAAGAACCGGTGAGCGCCGTAAGGCGCTAACCCCAGGCCCAGGATCCGACCCCGCCTTCCGTGCATGACACCCCTCTCTCTCCAACACCACTGTCGCAGACATTGAGCAATTCTCAAGGCATCCACCCGAAGTACATGAAAGGTCTGCATGAAATCCCCAGCGGAGTGTTGATCGGTTGTCCTGCGGGTTAAGTGCAAGACTGTCTTGTGGGTATGAGGTGGATGGCCGATTGTCTAGGTATAGGATCAATGGAGCTGGAGCGAGGTACAGCACCTGCTATTGTGATATCCATATCTGGAGAGATAGAAGATGCACCCTGACCGCTCATTCTTGTATTGATAGCTGATAGATTCCTAGGCCAATGTGCAGGACTGGGAACCAAACCATGTCAACACCATCTACCCAGACATAGGAGAGTATGGACCATGCTGCCCCAAAATTAACGTCTGGGAAGCACAGCTTGCGTCTAACGCACTGTCCGTACATCAGTTCTCAGTGGACAGTCAAGTGCGCTGTTCAGGGCCCACATGTACTTTCATATGCGACAAAGACGGCTGTGACATTGACAACTTCCTTCGGGGTAAAATATCCTTGTACGGTCACGGCAAGACAATCGACGCAGCGAGGAAGTAAGAACCTTCAAAAGGAGTTGTGTTCTTCTGATACATTAGACGAGTACCCTCAATTTTCCTTTTGTTCAGAGGAACAGACTCCTGTTACGACCAACACAAGGCCTCGTTTAATTGACAACAAGGTTCACGAAAGAAGGTGGGCTTACCTCTGTCAGCAAGGAGTTAGAGCACGACATGGTCATGGTGTTCACCATTACGGGAGATCAAGAGGGACCTGTTCTCTAGTTGGATTCGAAGTGGCCTCTGGGTGCACGCACAACTGTACCGGGAGTGACCATGGGCTCGAACACACCTGATCTAGACACCCACAAGGTCCGATGTACACTACAGCACGCGCGAAAGCTAGTTTCAACGATGGCATGGTAGGAGCGATCGTGTTGGGTAAACCGGCTTTATAAAAGCAGAAAATGTCTGCAGGGCCGCTTCGTTTGACATATTGGTAGATCGCTGTGGGTTCGAGGCCGGTCGAACGGGATTCAGTATGTCGTTTAACGCTGCTAGCAGGTGCGCAAGACACATAATAACCCCGAAATGTTGTTCAGCCCTGGAGAATGGCGTCCAGCAAGTATGGAACAGTATGAGCTGACCTTGCGGTCGGCGATTACTCGTTCATCCGCATCGGCCGATACCCTTGAACTAGCCTCGTGCAGCATCACGCAAGCGAGCATGTCATCTGAGGCATCAGACGGTGTCCATACCCGCCACCAGCGCACAACAGGCGCACAAGTTCTACTTACAGCGAATCTTGGGACATTCTACGCTCATCTTGCGGTCGTTTGCCTTCTTCCAGTCGTAGCACCCTCGCAAACCTTTGTATGCACTTTCTGCTATCATCTTCGCTCTTCTCTAAGCATTCGCTCGGTATTCCTTCCGCTCAAACCTCGATAGCGTAAGTTTCCGCGCAAGGCTAGGCGAACTAGTAGGACAATCTCGGATGCGATTGGTGAGAAGATCAGCAGGGATAGGCGAAAGAACATCTAAGTCGCACGAGCCCAGCCGGATGAACGTTGCGCGGTGAATGGTGAACGTTTGACTGAGTGGGAACGGGTGTTGGGGTAAGCGAAGGTTGGGTTCTTGAAGAAGGGTTCGCTGCGCTTTCGCAGGGATTATCCTGATGTTGGCGACATCGATGCTAGTTGACACGTGAACAGTGTTGTTACATTACTGCTTGCCTGTAGCAGGCAGAGGCCGGCGTCAATAGTAGTATATGAGGGCTACGACGACTTGTACTTCACTCAAGATCTTTGCACCTTCTATGTCGGCTATCGAAGGCGTGGTGCGTCCCTACAGTACATACCATAATAGGTACTCTAAGCAAGACACATATGTGCAGGTATGATCAGTAGCGGGAAGAGAAATCATATCAAATTCAAAATTATATCTTCTGGTCGAAAGAATGAGGGTTATTACAGGATTTGAAACACAAGATGTCAAAAACATGAAGCGATTCGTAAGCTTGTGTATTGTCGTCGCCTATGAGCGTACAGATCATAATACGTACACAAACCAACCTGCTACCAGACATATATAAGCCATGCGCCTCTCCATAGATTGCCTGGAATATCCATTACCGCGATGCTGCTATTCAGAGAATTCCAAAATGAACAGGCCCGAGCCTGACAGCATACCTATGGTATCGTAAGAGAAAGGTCCTCGGGTATTTTGAGATGTAAGGATCACCGCCGCAGCAACATACTAACTCAGAACAGAAGCTGTGTATTGACTGAAATAGACGACGAACCAGCAAAATGTAATATCGTGAATTTATGTAAGTACTATGGTGGCCGAAGGGCCAACCCTCTGACGAGTCTGCGCTGCAGTAAGCACGTCAGCAAGAGGCGGGGCGATTTGAATGGGCATGCAGTCAAAACGAAATCTTTCGTAGTCTAGTGATCTTGGCGAACGCAAACTTCGCTTATTGAATCCAAAAAAGGGCAAACAACGACCCCGAAAAGACAGAGTTGTTAGGCCTCCATACGTAACGCTGCATCCTGCACGTCGTAGGGTGACGTTCGTCTAACGATGCCTGATTGGGAACGTAAGACCATCCAAAAGGTACAAGGGACGCATCAGGATTACCTGAGCGCTGCGAGGGTGTTGACCGCATACGTCAAAGAACGGCGAGCATCGATGTCGTTGAGGCGTGGCTGTGGACGATAGTGGAGCGAGGCTATCTGAACTGTCGCGCGGTATATTGCATAACTAACTGTATCAGTTTGGTTGTATTCGACAGTCGTACGACTTACATCAATTGTCGGACGTATGGTGACCCGGCACGCGGAGGCCTCTCTCCGTATCCTTCGAAAAAGGCATCGCTTCCGTTCGAAATGGCCTCATTCATGAGAGGATCTCCCCAGATCACGTTTGAGAAGCCAACTAAGCCTGTGACCTGCTTTGTCTGTTCATGTACAAGCACGTTATGGGTGTCACACATGTCTGTTGCGACCATGCACGGTGTTCGGACTTCGTCAAGCGTGTGGATATGCTGTTCGACGTAGTATCGAATGCTGTCGTATGGAAGTGTAACAAGCATGTCCTCGCAGTCACGCAGCGCCGATTCGAGGAGCGCGCGGAACGCCTCATGCCATGTTCTGCTACCCTTGTTTGCGAAGACGTTATGTGTCATGCCGAATTGCTGCGCACTGAGCATTGTGATAGTTCGCATGTAGGAACCTAAGGTTCGATCGATCGTGCCTCGTTCGTGCGCGGAGATATACGGTAGCATGTCAGTAAGTCTCCTTCCGTGAACGAAGCTCATCAGCAAGAATGGCGACCCGAGAACTCCACCTTGCTCTTGATAGTGATAGACTTCCGGCACTGGTAGTTGTCCTTGGCGGTATTCCCGAAGATAGCGGAGTGTCTTAAGCTCAGTCTCGAGGCCATATTTCTCGTGCCTGAGAGCTCGACTAGAGACATGCGGCGGACACTTCAGCACGAAGGTACTGCCATCGGCAAGATTTGCTCGGTAGACTTGGTGAAGACGTCCCGAGAGGCGTTCCGCTTGCTGTACGGTGATCTTGGAAGAGCGAAAGACGCTTTGGATAGCCCTTTGAATACCTGAAAAGTCTGCGGAAAGGGCGCAAGTCGGAGAAGATGCGGATGAAGAAGAAGATATGCTGGAGACTGTTGATGAACCTCGAGCTGACCTGCTGACGTGTCTGCCGTGGCTCATAGTGACCACAGGATAGACAGCCACATCAAGCGGGGGCAGATGCATCTCGATTGAGGTTTGAAGCGAAAGACTTTGAAGTAAGAGACAGCGTCAGCAAATGGGTAAGCGACTGGATAGTGAATGGATAGTTACATCTGCATGGCAAGACCTGCTCGATGGATTTGAATGAATTGAAGATGTGGTCGAGTGAAGCTCGATTGCCAGAAACAGATGCATCGGCGATCAGAGTAACATGTACGGTGTCGAAGGCGTCAGGATCACGATTTAATCTGATAGACCGAGCAAACCCGAAGAATTTGAGTTTTGTGAAGTGAACATGGGCGTGTGCCTGTCATTGACAAATCTGGCTGTTGACATCTCCATGGATACCGCCATACGCCTGTAGGCTTCACTAGGTGCGTGCTGCGGAAGACACCCCGGTGCATTAGGGGTCAGCTCTAGCTACATCTTCCTACTCGCAAGCAATACAGCTGCGCAGGCCTTGACGAGCAGTGCTGTCATTCGGTAGCGGCCAGCTCAGACGGAAGGATCTCGAACAAGGCCGCGGGAGGCGTTCTTAAATGATGGGGCGGCTGCATCAGTGTTCGTCTAACGTGACCTATCTGGGAACAAGTGCATTACTTGGGTTGTCGGTCAATGCGTATTCTCATTGGTGGAACCGTTAATCAAACAACCTGCAGCAGAGCAATTGACCAAAGCCCGAAGAACTATGCGCGGCTTATGTTCAGAAACCTTCAGGGTGATTTTACAGCTGATCAAAGTATGGAGCGATTTGGTAAACATGATCAGCTTACATCGAAGCTAAAGATGGGGTTTCTGTTCACCGCATTTTCACCCCCAGCTGAACCTCCGTACATCGCTTAGTCACACACTCATCAATCAAGCGGCTTTCATGGAGAACTTTTGATGCCACGATAGTCTTGGCGCGATCCGACCTGCTGGAGACGACATCTGTGAGCAATGTCAGGCCAACCCCTTGGGAATCCTGCGTACTCGCCTAGTACATACAGTACACTGTTGGCTGGGTTTCCCTCGCAAGACCGCACCTGCAGCCTGCAATAACACACATCGGAACATTGCATGTGCTATCTGGTTCCTGTCGCGAAACGTGTTGCAAGCTCAAAACGTTCCGATACCGCAGGCTGCGTCATCTCATCGTTCCGTACGATCTGTGGTCCAATGTATCTCAGGCCTCTGGAACCCCCTTCTGGTCTTTTGAGATAGTGTTGTCGCGCAACTCAGCCAGGTTGTACTTCTTGAGGCTGTCGTAGTCTGAGCCTACTACGCTCATGCCCACGAGACTCTAGATTGTGTGAGCACCAATTATGACGAGCAAAGCGCCACAAGCGCTCAGAAATATCCCGGGGCACGCGGAATGATTCATACCTGATAGACCTCCACAAGAATGAGTAGATCGTAGCCCGAAAGATCGACCTTGTGCCCCTTACCCACGAGGGATGCAACCAGCTGGATGATCTCATCTCGGGAAATTTGCTTGTTGTTGCGAATGTTGACTCGAATAGCAAACTGCGCAATTGATTAGTAGCACTTTGGTCGCGAAGCTGCGAAGGAGCACGAAAACACGCGTTCCGCTTTTGACTCTCGATCAAGATAGCGCCAACTTACTTTTTTGCCGCTTTGCTCAGGTGCATGGAAGTGCGGAGCAAGAACCTCGGTAGCGATATCCTTCAAGCCACTTCCTGCGACTTTACCAATGGCTGAAAGTGGCGTCAGCCTCTTTACGAAACGGCATCGCTGGTGCTCAACACCGTCTGCAGTATCCTGACAGATCTTGTGGAGGAACGAGACGGGCTCAACGGGTGCACGAGTCTTGAAAAATATCACTGGCTACTCAGCATGCTTTGCATTATTGGGCAATGATGTTGGTGCAACTTACAGCATTGTCCAGGCAATTTGACGTTCTTGAAGAGAGGTTCAACCTTCGGCCTCCGAATCCCCTCAACCTCTTTTTTGATCTCGCTCTCAATGTCAACGTCGCTTGCTCCAGATTCGTCACCCTCAGCTGCCTCAGCCGTTGGAGTATCATTGTACAGCTGCGAAGCATACTACGTGATAATCAGCATTTACTCATCAGTACCTACAGAGACGCATGCAAAGTGTGTGGCGTACACTCACCTTCTCAAACAGATTGCGCAAGTCGGCGACTGATGGTGCTTCCTTGTTCATGGCGCAGGTTACCCAGATGCCTACGTCGCCTGGCTGAATCCCCCGGGCTTCTGCACCTGGCATCGTCCATTTCTGTTTGCCCTGTGATCCTGCTTAGTACTGCAGACATGGACTCAAGGGAAATGAGGGCAAGAAAGGAACCTTGGTGCCAAGGCCAATCTCCGATATAAACAGTAAGATTTGTTTGCTAACCTTCGATCTCTTTCTGTTGCCTCCATCCCGCTGTTCTGGTCCAGCTTTCCGCTTCTTCGGGCCGGTGTCCATCTTGGGCGTGAGGGTGTAAGACGGGGGAAAGGCCCTGAAGCGTGACGCACAGCGAAAACGATGCCTCGGACAAGTGACGCTAACCGTTCGTAGCATAGTCCGCGTGCTAAGAAGCCCCTACCGTTCCTTTCAATGGTGGGACATCCTTGTTTACTTGACGTGATTTCGAGACTCATAGACCTATGTTGCCTCTATAGACAGGTTTTTTGCCATTGTACCCGCCACAAACCCAAAGTATGTCTCTGTATGACAACAGTTGTGATGCGGACTTCTACCCCACGTAGTCAGCACAGCTGAGCCTCAGATTGCATGGTCTTATCGTGCACTAGATCTTAGGGAACGATAGATGTTGTCACCGGCCCTTGGTGGCTGTTCACCTCGTATTGCGAGGCATGGGACATGCTCGGGCGTCACAATCCATGTCTCGACGAGCTGGTTGTCCATTCCGTCTGACTAGGGTAAGACAGTGGAACAGCTAGCCCCTTGAGCCTTCTTCCCATCGTCTGAATCGAGTACACACATCACTTGATTGCGCGACTACAATCCGGGTTTACTCAGCATTGCATTTTGGACCCTGTGAAGATCTTTGAACCCGCATGACAGATGAATGTAGAGTCCTGGTCCTCGGTATTGCTACATAATGTGGTGGTCTATTGCAGCCTATTGTTCGCTTCATCACTTCCTACGAAACAAACCAGCTTGTAGCACCCGAGGTCTGGCCGGATGTTCGGCGACGTGTCCGACGCGACTTGAAGCCTGTGCATTCCTCTTTTCAGCATTTGTTACCCTCTCCACTTGTCAAATACGTAACGTGCCTGGCAGATTTTGGTTGGTCGGCGCGCAAAATCCCTCCCGGTGGTTGCAAGCGGGAGTGTGTACTTCTCGACACTGCTGATAAACCTCTTCGGGATTAAGTCTATTTGCCAATCCCGGAGAGTACACCGTATTGGGGTCGTCTAAAGATCCAGCGCTCTGAATCGCCGTTGATGAGCGCTCACGAGAGTCCTTTGGGAGGGAAACTTGATTCTCGTTTGACTCCATCCTTGGATATGCGGGCAAATTGAAGCGTGGGTAGACCAGACCATTGACCATTCCAACTCTTTAATTTCTGCAAATTATCTGCGTTCTCGAGATCAGGGACCCAAAAGCCAGAAGCGTATTCGCCTTGCTCCATAGCCTGATTTTGCTTCAGAAGAGTCTCACGTGTCGACGGCGGTCTTCCAGGGCGGCGTTCCGCCTTCAAAGTCGCCAACTCTTCGTCATCGCGACCAAGGAAATCCTCAATCATGGCCTGGATCTCGGATACGGATAGGGGAGACGCATGCTCCATGGTATATGACTGGAACGATTTGATGCGGAGCACTTTTTGGAAATCAGCGGCTCCAACGAACGCATCAGAGATGAATACTCACGGTATGGACGATTCTGCTTTTCTCTCACTGCGGCCAGGCGGTTGAGCTTGTCGTCACGTTGAGCAGCGCTCTGCAGGCGGCGTGTATCCCGACTGTTCTCGTGGAGGGCGACGTTCTTCCCCTTCTTTTTGGTTATGTGCTTCTGCACCTTGCTCAGACGGTTGCTCGGCATCTTTTATGTGGAGTTTTTGAGGTCAATCACGGATTTCCAGAAATTTTATTGCGCAGAGCTACAGAACGCTTAGCGCGCCGCCGTGGAAGGGTAAGCGTAAAGGCAGGCACGACCCTGGACCGTCCCCGCCTGGCTCTGGCGCGTACCAGCCAGCTCGACGCGTCGGCGACCACACTGCACACGCCGTCGAGCTTCCCTCCCAACTAACACTCGTTGACGACGCCCACAGCGACGGCTCCTCTTCCGCCCGAAGCCCCACGAACGGCAATGCTGCAATAGCAGGCGAGTCCAACAAGCCGGTGTAGGCTTCGACGCGCCGTTGGCCCCGCAGTAAAATGGGCATCTCCGGTGAGTTCCCACCCAGCATGTTGTCAGTCTGCCTGTTGACGTTGCGTAGGCCTCCTGCCGCTTTTGAAGTCAGTACAGAAGCCATGCAGCCTCAAGAAGTTTGCTGGGCGAACGATCGGTGTGGATGCCTATGGATGGCTGCACCGCGGCACAGCTGCGTGCGCCATAGAACTGGCCCAGGATAAGCCGACGACCAAGTAGGCAATTGCGACCTAGGATATAAACAGCGGCTCACAGTTGTAGATTCGTCGACTTTGCTATGAACCGCGTTCGCATGCTCATCCACTTCGGCATAACCCCTTACCTAGTGTTCGATGGCGACAACCTACCCAGCAAAGCCGGCACAGAAAAGGCTCGGAGAGAAAGGCGGAAAGAGAGCAAGAGACTTGGCCTAGAGCTGCTCACGATGGGCAAGACCTCGCAAGCCCACCTGGAGCTCCAGAAGTCTGTCGATGTCACGCCGGAAATGGCGCGCATGCTGATTGAAGAGTTGAAACACCACAACATTCAGTACACCGTCGCTCCGTATGAAGCAGATTCACAATTGGCCTACTTGGAGCGCAAGGGTATCATTGACGGTATTTTGTCCGAGGATTCGGATCTGCTGGTCTTTGGCGCCAAATGTTTGATTACCAAGCTTGACAAGTATGGCGAGTGTGTGGAGGTGAACCGAGATCATTTCACAGCCTGCAGAGAGGTCAGTCTGGCAGGGTGGAGCGACGCCGATTTCAGACGCATGGCCATCTTGAGCGGTTGTGACTACCTTCCCAGCATCGGCGGCATGGGCTTGAAGACAGCTTATCGAATGTTACGGAAACATAAAAACGTCGAACGCCTCGTCAAGGCTGTTCAGTTCGATGGGAAATTCAAGGTGCCCAACGGCTACCTAGAGGACTTCTACCAGGCTGAGAACACGTTCCTTTACCCGTGGGTTTATTGTCCATCGTCCAAGCAACTGGTCAACCTCACCAGCCCGGGGCCTGAAATCGACATTTCGCAGATGACCTACATCGGAGAACAGGTACCTTCTCATCTTGCGTATGGTGTCGCACGAGGCGAACTGCACCCACGCTCGAAACAGCCAATACTACTCCAAACGCAGATTAAACCAACTGGCAAACCTCTCCGGCCGGCGCGAACGAGTGTGTCGACTTCACAGACACCCCTAGGTAAACGAAGTCGACCGATAGATTCTTTCTTCAAGGCAAAGCGAACTCCTTTAGCGGAACTGGATGTCAATCTCTTCACGCCATCTCCTAGCCAGCAAGCACTTCTGGAGCAGCAGCGAGCTAACACCGGATGGGAAGCAGTTCCCGCTCCACGAATCAGCCAACGCCTGCAGCCTCCACGAGCCCATACCGCACCTCAGCCAGTTAGGCGCCTCAATCCAACCTCGATAATGCCAACACAGACCCAACCAAATCCCTCAAAAAGGCAGCGATTGTGTTCCGATACTGAAGCTGCTATACCCGCTCACGACGAAGGCGAAACTATGCGAAGCCGCTTCTTCTCATCATCAGCTGCAGAACCAAGTCCCTCTCTCCGCCCGAAGAAGAATCAAAGAAGGAGGTCAAGCAAAGATTTCGAATTGCACTCTGATGACTCTCTTGAGGAAGTCATGGCCGGCCTAATAGATCTGGAAAGAGCTGGTCCTTCGCCTACAAAGAAGATGAAAGTCTTCGAAGACAACTTCATTTCTAGCAGAGCCAGTGACTCGCAGTCGACTGTTCTATCAAGGTTTACACTAGAAACGTCACAGGACACCCAAGATGTTGGCGAAATTACGCCTGCAACTTCGTTTGGCAGTCCTGAGCCAGAGTCCAGTTCCAATGCCCCACTTGCCAAACCGCTACACACTCTCCGCGCCAAATTCTTGTATAGTGCGGCTACCTCTTCACCTTCGACCCCATCAACACCGTCAGCATCAGCATCTGCTCGAACCACAACGTCGCTCAAGGTTGCATCTATCAATAAGTCTTCTCGAGAATCCAATACTCCCTCGTTCACTGCAGCGGAAACGGCTGTGGTCGGGGGCTTCGAAGATGAGATCTTGGTTGAGGCCACTACTTGTGCTATTGCTGAAACTGAGGTAGAGGTACCTGCCAGCGATGCAGAGGACATCTCAACTAGTCCTTCAACACCACATCGGTCGCTGGGGGTGAAGGGGAGCGAAGATCTGCTCATACCAGAATCTAGCGATGCGGAAAGCATATGTTCGCCCCGCAAGCCGCTACTCAATCTTGGACGATTCGCATTCGGCGCATGATGGAATGCTTGGTACGATTGGCTTTGATGCGCATCCAGAGGACGCGAAGTTTTGCACATGATAGTTGTTATCTCAGCGACTTGTATATTCGTTCCTACGTGAACACACATTCGGATGAATTGGGTTGAACGCCAGGGTCAATCACGCCTTAACGTCCACCATATTCCTGCATAGCTATATACCCACATCAATTGATAGTCTTCTTGCCAAGCATGCTGTTTTCTGCTGGATAATTCTCCCGACATAGTGACGCGCGGCGAAAAACCCTCGTTCTGAGTCCTACAGCAGAACCTGGATGCCTGCAACACTCAAGCTCCCCAGACTGACTTCTCACACTCCTGGGGGTCCAGCGAGACCCTGAGTATCAAATGTTTTATCTGTGGCGTATCTCTCAGCACAAAGACAAGTACATCGTCGGGCAACACCTGACTGGCTTCGCTTTCACATACCGCGGACAAAGGAGCTCAAGTAGTTAGGTATAGCAGTCACTGTGGCGCCCAAATGCGTGTTTCTTTCGCTTCTTTGTCCAGCTCCTGCTTTCTCCGCATTAGGCGTAGGTCAGGACGTGGATGGTATTAAACGTTGGCCGCCTTCGTGGAGAGGACGGATGCTTTCGTTGAACAAACAACACATCGCAGGCTCTGAGGTTGCAAAGCGAGATTCCATAATCATCTTCCAGCTGTCGCGTTATCTCTTAGCGCGGTACATTTGTTTCTAATCACTTACGTAGACCAAATTGCTACCCCTACCCTTGGCAATAATGCCACCACGCAGGAGCGCACGGGTAAGGAGACGACCCCTCGGTCGCAGAAAGAGATCTGTGCTTATCTATACTAGAATGCCGGTAAGCCTGAGGGCTTTTTCAAAGAGTCGGCGTTGCGAAAGAGGGCGGAAAAGGCCGAAGAAGTAGCAAAAGGGGTGCTAGCCCCAGAAGCACCCAAGCAGAAAACCGCCTCCACGCCCAAGATAAGTTCGCCTGCTAATAAGACCGGTCGAGTCAAGAAGTCCAAAAAGAAGTCTGCACCCAAGAAGCCTAGTTCTGCTCCTGTTGCTCCTGTTGCGACTGATCCGACGAGTCTATCTCAGACTCCCTCGAAGAAGCGCCCGAGTAGAAATCCAAAACTGCGGCAGGGTTCCGCCATGAAGGAATCGAGTGTACATCTACCTGCACATGGCGAAGAAGTTGACGGAAATATGCCGTCCCCAACCCCCAATCGCAAGACCAAAATCAAGAATGCGAAGGTCAGTACATCCAGCTGTGCGTGAGGCCCGTCCCGATATTCCCAAATCACAGTCACAGTTTGTTGTGCGATTTGCAATGTTCACTCAAGACCTGTGCCCGCGAATGGAACTCCATCATAGACAGAGCTTTCCGTGTTGACGCTGAACCTGACAGAATTGATCGTCAAAAGTCTAGGCCATCAAATAAGACGACTATCGACGGGATTCCTCCCAGGCCAGGAATTATCGGAAGGAGTTGTGGTATTTGAGGCGAATAAGAGTAGTTCCGGTTATTACTCTGCTAGGGCAAAGCTTCTTGTGAACAAGGAAGGAAAGTATTAGATACCATTCTTAAGGTTTTAGCCATACTCTGAAGGA
Source organism: Paraconiothyrium brasiliense (assembly GCA_025388405.1). Lineage (NCBI taxonomy): Eukaryota > Fungi > Ascomycota > Dothideomycetes > Pleosporales > Didymosphaeriaceae > Paraconiothyrium > Paraconiothyrium brasiliense. The sequence continues at coordinate 1,677,455 of JANBXC010000008.1, forward strand.
GTCTTTGTAAGGTAACTTCGGATGGTTGATTTGTACATACGGTAGTTCCTGATGGTACCGACTTGCTGTCAAAGTACAGCGAGTGTTAGTTTGTGGCATCGAGAGGATCAATAGACTTAAAAGACATCATGGTCGGGACTCTAGCTTTTTGAGGCTGCGCTACCGGTATCGTAGCACGAAAACGACACCATGTTCAGCGTCACTGTGTCAAATGTACAATGAGCAAGCGGAAGTGAAAATTGCAGATGTGGTGAGACGCAAGCTGTAAGATATGTGTAATATCCCAATTACTTTTCTACTACAAATCGCGAAGGAAACTAGAGAGCCCTGGAAGCAACGAAGAGAAGTATTAGAGAAGACCGACAGGATAGACGTCTACGACTAAAGATCGACGAGAAGCGAAATAGCAGGTACGCTAAAACGAACGTGCTAGTCTCGTAAGACGCCTGCTGCCGTGCGACCGCGCATTATGCACAACTCATGGACCCATTTTATGCCAACCCTTGTTACCCTTAGCATTGCATACTAGCTGGGTGTAGCAACGGCTCCATTTAGCCAAACAGCCCACCCAACTGTTATAGGTTAGTCTTGCCTAGATCTAAACAACCCTTAAACTCACCATCCCTCTCCTTGCTTGCTCTGCTTCACCAGTGTACACCGGCGGCGGTGACGGGTAGTAGTACTCACTTCTCGTACTAGTTATCAACGTTGATGGTGCGCTAGAGTAAGAAGTGCCCCCGGTAGTCACAGATGGTCCCGTGTAATAGCCAGATAATTCCGAAGTGGGGGCAGATTGTATAGCTTCGGAGGAGTCTGAGGATATTGCCGTACCATCGGTAGACTGGCTAGTAGAGGCGTCTGAAGAAAAGCTCGTGCCGATGGTTCCGGTAATTTGCGTGAGGGTGGGTATGGAAATGGTTGAAGAGGTAACAAAGGGAGTTTCGGTAGTAGTAGTTGGGATGCTTGAAGGTGTATCAGATGACGTCGTCGTCGAGCTAAGACTCGAACTTGAGCTAGACGAGGACGCCGTTCTTGAGCTGGCTGAGGACGCATCTGTTGTGGATGTTGCCGATGAGCCTGACTCCGACGATAAGCTCGTTGACGAGGACGAGGACGACTTCGTCGAGCTACCTGGCGTAGTTGAGACAGTCGAGGAGCTTGAGCTAAGGCTTGACGACGAAGAAATCGAAGTTGAAGATGCAGAGGTGGGGACCTCTGTCGTGCTTGAGCTGACACTGGACGAAACCAAAGACCGCGTGATTGAAGAAACTATTATAGATGTCGAAGTGACTGAAGAAAAGGGAGAAGCCGTCTCCGACTTGCTTGTGGTCCTACTCGACAGTGAAGACGAAGGAGTTGATGTCACACTAGCTGACGTCGGAGATACGCTTGTAGGACTTTCCGAAGTGCTTGACAAACTGGATAATGAAGACGAAGATTCTGCTGTCGAGCTAGTCAACTTCGACAAAGACGAAGTTTCGGAAGAGCTTGACAAACTTAAACTTGATGATCTGGAAGCGGTACTCGAGCTAGATGACGCAGATGAAAACGTTGGTGCTTCTGTTGTTGCCACACTCGAAGACGCGTCTGAAGGGGAAGTTGATGACGACGAGCTTCCAGAGGACGAAGACAACAAGGCCGATGTAGAAGTGACTGTAACGCTTGAGCTTGAAGAGTCGGTGGTAGACGAGCCAAAGTTAGACGAACCAGTGGAAGAGCTTGTGCTAGCGTCTAATGTGGGTAAGGACGTAGTTGATGCCGTTGTCGAAACGCTTGACGATGATTCTGAGGTCGTCCTCGAGAACGAAGACGAGCTAGAAGACTCTGGTGTAGATGAAGTTACTGAAGTAACCGTGACCGTAATCGTAGAAACTATTGTCGACGATGGGTTGGAACTAGTCGGCTCAGGCGTCAATGTCGATACATTCGACGGAGTATCAGACGTCAGAGATTGAGAGGCTGTTCTGCTAGATACTTCTGTGCTACTAGACGACGACGACGGAGCTGAAATGGATGAGCCTGAAGAAGAGCTAGTCGTCCGCAAGGAAGAAGAGGATTCAGTGCGTGTAGATGTCACGGCCATGGTAGAATTGACGGTCGAGGTGACAGGCGGGCCATAGCCGTAGGTGGAAGCCGGTAGGCTTGAGTAGGAGGTACCGAGAATATCAACGCCGGTCGAAAGCTCAATGACACGAGTAAAGAGGCGGGCTATAACAGAAATAGTGAGTATGATGTTCGAAAGAAGGGGAAAATACGATAGGCCATGTGAGAGAACAAGCCTCGTGCTGGGAGGGGAACTTACTTGTGATAAGTGTCGTACAAGGCTTTTTTGGTGCGCAAGAAAGCGTGGCGACGTTCAGAGTCTCTATAACTGTGGCATTTCTGCATGTTGACGTTGTTTTCGGAAGAGGCGTGCTGGTAGAATTACACGTAGTGTCACTGCTCGCCGTAGACAAAGCCGTGCTGGAGTTAAACCAGCTCGTGATGCTTGAAGTACGCGAGGTAACTGAGGACGATTCAATACCAGTTAATGTCGTTGGCGTAATGCTGGTGGCGGTCGAAAATGGTACCGTTGAGTTAGTTGAGGAGAAGGTAGTGGGCTTTTCAGTAGTGGAAGTGTTCCAGATACCGGTGCAGGAAGTACTGGAGATGATCGTACCAGACACGGCCGTTCCGCTGGACGTCAGACTCACGCTGGTGTTGGCCATCGTAGCAGTAGACGATGTCACATTCAGGGTGTTGCTGCTTGGCAATGAAGTTGTTGTCGAAGTGGCGTTAGCAGTCGAGGTTGACTCTGCAGTGCACGAAGTCGAAGGAACAGTGGAGGTACTGTTGGTCCAAGTTGGTCCCGTCGATGTAAAGGTCAAGGTTATCCCAGGACCCGTTCCGGACAAGCTAGAAGGAATTCCAGTCGAGCTAAACCCAGTGCCTGTACTGGCAAAGGACGAAGTGATGGAGATGGAAGAAGAATTGCTTGAAGCAGTCAGTGTGACGGTGGCCACACTCGTGATAGTAGTGCAGTAGAAGCGGCTAAAAGTGTCACGGAAACATGTGACTGAGGGGCTGGCGGTCGTTGATATGGTGCTGGTGGTATTGGGGGACTCGGAAGACGTCGACAACGTAAACGTTGGCGCAGACGTCGTGCTGTTAATAGTCGTTTCACGTACAGCTGTGCTCAGCGGTATGCTTGAGGTCGTCGAGCTGCTGGTTCCGATTAAGAGCGAGCTGCTTGTTATGCTAGTGGAGCTCTCTGTCTCACAGGGCTCAATCGTGCTGGAAGAGGGCGACGGAAGCGATGAATAAGACGTCCCGTGTCTGCCCCTTCGGAGATTCTTTGGAACATGATCTGGAAGGGAAATCTCAGCATCGATAGCATGGCCATAAATACAGCGAGAACATCATTCAGGACACGAGCTTGCGAAAATGTGGAAACCCTTGGGGTGAGAGTAGACTGGAGACTTACATGGCAGAGGGTCTGCGGCGACAATTGCCAATACCGCAGTGAATGAGAGAATGTTAGTGACCCTCATGATTAACGCTTTGGGCGAAAGTTTTCTGGTCTATGCGAACAAAAAGAATGAGAACCTGAATAACGAGAGGATGTCTCTCTAGAGACGCACCAAGATAGCGAAGGCTGACAGTCCACCATGTGTTCTTTAGTGTTTATATGAAGGATGATCCAGAAATCAATGGCGAGGACACTGCCATACTGATGTTGGCCACACCAATAGACACAAGAGCAGCGCATCGGGAAACTAGTTCCTTTGCCCAACGGTTCCGTTGATAAGGTGCCTACGCCGCGGACATGGGCCGTGCTGTCGCAGCCGGAGCCGGCTCTGCATAGACGGGTGGAACCTCACAGCTTCCGTTTCTGGTGAATGCTTGATACTGGGGATGTTAGTGAAGAAGGTGATGGCAATGATTTTCATTACAGTGTTCTTGATTGCGTCGCAATTGTGACCTCGAGGTTGGACAGCAGAACGGACAACAGCTGCTCGCGTCTGACGTGAAGAGTTTGAGGAAACCAAACAGATGTGCTATTACCAACGTGATACATCAATAACCCCCTGAGCCATCTGTAGCGCAAGTTGAGCACTGGCAACGTCCAATATTGAGACGACGAGGCTTGTTCGACTACTGCATAGACGAGATGCACAAGCTTGAAAGGCAGGGCAAAGCTTGGTTGCGACCCAACCAACAGTATCTGGTCGAGTCCGACGCAGATTGCCGTTTTGTGCTGCATCAGAACGATTTGGGTATTCCGGAAATCTGGTATCCGTGGCACCAACAGACCAAATGCTGCATGACAACCGACATGTTGACAGACGCCTTTCATGTTGCCGCTCAATGGACAATTACCCTTTGCAGTGACTCCAAGCTCCAGTAGCTTAGTGCATATTTGCCCGCGTCGTCCAATGTTTGTAACCGATGAAGTGAGATGTCAGTGTCATTGCCGGGTGGTAAGGGCCTGCATACAATTGTGTAGTGAAGACTCGGGGAAGCAATGCAGGTTTACAGATGCGGCAACGGTATTGAATTGTGTGTGATCGTAGGGGATGTTGTACGTTTGGTCTAACGTATGCAACAAGATGTGAGAGTAGTTTTGTTTAACGCACTTTATTAACAGCGTTGACCCATCCTTGTTGACAAAGTCTAGAGATTGTAGAAACTGATGAGAGTGTGACTTAGTGGTGTACTTGGAGCTGTGTGAGACTTTACTAGTGACGGTGGATTACACGGCTGTTGGGGCTGCTAAGAGGCTTGCCTGTCGGATAACATGACCAGTTGGAGAACATGTGTAAGATTCACTAGTGGCGGCCATGGCAGTCGTTATCAGGAGACGAATCGATGTACGTGGGATGATGGGTGGATCCAAGCATGTAGGACCAGGAGCAACTTGTGGCGCTAGGCTGCGCATGGCGTCGACGGGACACGCGCAGCCTCGTACCTAGCCGTGGAAATGTAAACATGCATAGGGTGGAGAATGCTGGAATCTGGCGTGCTTGACTTGGCGCGCATTGATTGATCGCAGACGCCTGTAGTAACGTCGCACCGCATCGACGGGCCGTCCAAAAGTGCGCCAGGGACAATATCACACTCTTTCGGGCGCAATCTCCGCGCTAGACAGGTATGGAGCTTCATCATGGCACGATGTAGATAGATGGCACCGCCCTATAGTAGAAGACGATGCATGCACGTCCACTGGGGCTTTGTGGCACATCTCGGAAGGCTGTGTCCACGATATTATTATATATTTCAGCATCGTTTACATTTACACATGGGGAGATGTCCATCCAGGCAGAGCTAAAGCTACCTTCAGTACAAGACAAGTATACTGTTGCCGTTTCTCACCGCCGAACTCCAGGTATATGTTCTCCCTCGACTCGTTACTTCGTCGTCCCATTCCTGCGGAATGTAGCACAGGTACCCTGCCCGCGCAAAGATCAGAAATTTCGGAACGCCAAGTGAAATGAGCAGGCTAGTGACATTGTGACACAGCTGCGAGGGGGCCGATTGCCCCCTTTTGAACATCAAGAAAATGCTTCGGAAGGAGAAGCGCAAGATAGATGTGTGAACACCAAACGCCTTCGGTATCATGACTCCAACAGGTACATTGAAACACCAAACGACCAGGGGGCCATCGATCATTGATCCCAGTTCACAAAGGAGTTGTCTTCGAATGGATCGCCAAGTAGACTATCATTGGCGCGGCGACTGCCGTCCTGGGCTGGGTATGAGTCGAAGAAGTTGGAGTATTCAAATCCCGTAGGTGTGAAAAGCGGTTGCGGTGTGTACATGTGGTCTGACAGAGCTGACGGTGGGGTGGTCGAGGTACTGTCAGCGGTAGTGTCAAGCTTGATGGACTGCTCCGGAGCCAGCGTCTGGGCGATTCCGGGCTGGGATACGCCGGACGCCAAAGCTCGAGAGGATTTTGGCGATAGGTTAGGATTATATGTATACGTGCCAGTGAAAGGCTGTGGCAGATTCTCGCTCCCTGCCATGAAGAGTGATGTGCGCGGGTCGCTCGGGTCGAGAGCAGAGCCGACGAGCTGCTGTGACTCCGGAGGCAGAGACAACGACAGAGGATTCATGTCAAGGACCTGGGAGGGTCCAAATGGCAATGAACCAAACTGGTAAGAGGTCGGAGAGGTATGCTCCGACTTGAGCTGTGGAGTGGCATGCCCTGACGTCGAGGTGGATGGAGTGCCGGCAGCCGCACGCTGAGGTGATGGTGATTGCTGTTGCAGACTTTGGGCTGTCGAGTTCCTTGAGAGTGGCGGCCGCGCTTGACCGTCAGGCGTCTGTTGGGCCGATGTTTCCAAAGCATGTTGTGGCAGCGAAAGTCGTCTGTTGAAGTCTCCTCGCGGAGTGGTGACATGCGAACCAGAGTGATTGACGGGTGCAAAATCAGTCACAACATGAGGCGTGGCGATGGAAGCAGAGCGCTGGTGCGGCTGAGGTCTCTGGGGGATGCTGTAGGGAGCATGGCGATAACCTTGCTGTTGGTGCTGGAATCCCTGAGGACTGAATGGCTGCTGAGGCTGGGTGAAGTCTGGGGCAGCAGCATTGAAAGCCTGGGGAGGGAGCATGGACCCGCCCATCATAGGCAGCTGGGTGGGGTTTGGCTGGAACTGTGAGCCGTAAGGCTGCAGCTGGTGGCCGGGAAACTGCTGGTTGAGAAACATGTTCCGGACGCCATGCTGCGTGGCAATGTAGTCGTGGAGCTTGCGGTTGAACAACCATGACGAGGTCTGCAGATGAGCATTCAGGCGCTGGTACTGGGTAGGCAGGTCATCGTCTTCCTCTTCGTACATCTCCTCGTTGACGACATCCTGCTCGGTGACGCGCAAGGCACGCCCGGTGCGCTTCTTGTGGATCTCAGAAGCGCGGCGGGCAGACTCAATGCGTGCCTCGAGGCTGCGGTCGCTCCTACGCGAGGCAGCGATGTAGGCACTGCAGGGTGTCAGCAGGGGCTGGGGTCAAGGACGAAGGACGACGTACCGCTCCTGGTTCTCCTCGTGGGTACGCTCCGTCTTGACGGGCTTCGCCGTCGGGAAGGTTGCTCGCCTGTCGGCAGGCATGGTGAGGACGAGGGACGAGGGACGAGGGACGACGAGGCGTGGGGTGGTCCGGCGGTGGCAAGAGCGTGGGGTGGGGCGCGCTCAGACGCGGGAAGGCACGAATGGATCGATCTCCACAGGCGGGCGGCGAGACAACAGACAGCTAGCACTGTCTTCTGCAGCAACGAACAGCGGCGTCGACGACAACAAAGCGTGTGACGCGCGGAGGGAGAGGAGGAAGCAGCGGTGCAACGCGCGGGGAACAGTGGCGACGGCCTGGGCGGGCGTGACGGGCGGAGCAGGCCTAATAATGGGCCGAAGGGCTGGAGCTAGAAGCTCACTGCTTCCGATGCCAGGGCACAGGCGACAATTCACCGGGCCCGATTCAGACGGCGACAGGAGCGGGCGCCAGCAATCGACGTCGGAGCGTCTGCGCCCTCGACGATGCAGCTGCGGGCGACGGGGGGCTGGGGATGGCGGATGGCGGATGGCAGCGCTCACAGCGGCGGGAGGCCGGGGAAGGGCCGGGCACAGGAATGCGGTCGAGACGTCCAAGGCAAGGGCTTCTGGCCAGTGCGGATTGCGCGCAGGATTGCTGAGGATTGCGGTGGTGGTGGTGGGATGGAGAAGCTGCGGTTCTGGACGGCTACCCGCAGCGGTCTTGTCTAGCAACAAGAGAAAAGCAACTCGGGCTGGCGGGCGGCGAAATTGGTGCAAGTGTCAGGATGGCAGAGCAGGCTCGGTGCGCTGGGACGCGGGAAAGCCATTGATAAAAGGCGTGCATGCGTGAGGGGAGCGCGCGCATCCACTCAGCGGCGTCTCTTTCTGCTCCGCGCAGGCCGTCCCAGCACACGTCTGGCGGGTCGGCGAGGTATGGGAGGGGGCAGTTTCCACGACCGATGCGGCCTAGCACTTTGTCGTAGCAGCCGTCTGCCATGGACAAGCCCTGGGGGGGCGGGGCGCTACCATGGCCGCCGATTGACGAGCCGCCCGCGTCAAAGGACATCCCAAGTCGGGCACATCAGCCATGCCAATCGGGCCACAGACACTATGACGCACAAGGAGCTTGTTTACGCACCAACACAGCAGCAAAGCGCTTGGGGTAGAAGGCAGGCAAGGGAGGTAGTTGGGGGAGACTTCCGCCGCCGTGGCTCGGCCAAGGACTTCCGGCCCACACAGCCGTCGCGCCCCTCGTCCGCCGACCGTGGTTACACTCTCAGTCCATGCTCTGCTCTCTCACAGCAAGTGATCGTTCTGGCACACCCATACTGCACGCACGCGCAGACACACAATGCATGCGACAGAATCCGCTCTCGTCTTGTGCCGGCCCTCCAGCTCTATCTAGCGCACGGTGGACCCGCGCCATCCTCATCTGCAGACGCGAATCCGAACGTCTCCAGCGTCGCGCGGGCCCTCGCGTATCGAACAGCCCCTGCCGGCCCTTGTCAGATCGATCTGCTAGGCGCGATCTGAGTGATCTGAGATTGCGCTCCCCCACGCGCTTGACGGCCTTGTTCCAAGCTCCATGCCTGCTGCTCCTCCATCCCGACGCCTCCGCGCAGCGCCATGCCCGCCCTGGTTGGACAGAGCCTGCGCCGCCTCGTGCTGCAAGCTGCTTCGCCCATCTGGAAGAAGTGCGATGCGACGAGGCGTGGCTTTGTCCGGCCAACGCTTCCGCCTGCCAGCGACGATATGACGCAGTGGCTACAATCGCCGCCCAGGAACGGCGTACATGATTTGCATTTCTGTGAGCAGAACCCCATCGCTTATAAGTTAGACTCCCAGGAACCGTGCAGCTACGTCACCCCGCAAACCGTCGGAGCAGGGCCATCGCGCATATCGCACGAGTCGTGTCTTCATGGCCATATGAAGTGTGGTCGGGCGTGGTTAACAGCTGTACTGTGGTTGGCGGTTCATCGCCCCGCCAGACACCGCGGCGCCGTGGTCCTACAAGATCTGGACCCTCAGCTCACTGGTACGCAGCATTCACTCCGAATTTCCACAGCACCCTGCTTCTTGCATTTTGCCCTGCGTCCCACACGCCCAACCCGCACCGTGCCAGAAAAGCTGTTCCACCTATCCCTCATCTCGGTCAAAATTCAGCTCGCATTTTGAACGTGGGGACGGCTCCCTAACAGGCTGCGCTCGCATTGCAAAGAAACACATCATGCCCGAGCTATGTGGCTGTTCAGTGTCGGAGCAACAGCACGTGATATCGCGTCTTTGCGGCATGCGATGCGCCCCATGTCTGGGGCGCCGGGAAACACTCCGTGTTATTGGTTATTTGCATAAGTCTGCGCTTTGCGTGCAGAAAACATGCTTTGCTCCGCCAGCTAGGTTCAGTCGCCCGGACCAGTAGAGAGAGACAGAGACATCTCACGAGCAACGTCGCGCTTGTCTTATCTGGCGCCCCAACAGTATGCCGGAATACGCTTTGAATAAGCCGATACATCAGCGGCGAAAAGACACTTGATTCGACACTTGAATATCTTCATTAAGATAGATCTCCGCTGCCGGTTCGCCCAACCAAGGATGCATGCATCAAACTAGAACATCTGCTCTTAGACGATCAGGTACAGATGATTTGCTACAAGATGGGCTAATTCACCGATGCTGTTGGGCGTAAGGTATGCGTGACCGAACACGTTTTTACGGCGCATCTCAGTCAAAGACTCGACCAAGAACTGAGCATGGTTTCTCTCCTGGCACCTCCTTTTCTTGCATGACCAAGGTACCAGTCATTGCATTGCGTTCGAACTTCTACGCTAGGTCAATGTCGACACCACTAGTCTTCCCATGTATACAGCCTTACTCTTAGCCTTCAGCGTATCCCGTGTTTTGGGTGTTATCAAGATGAATGCCAGCCCTGGCTTAGAATGACAAAGCTGTCCGCCAATAGCCTTCGCTCCCTGTGTTATACGCACAGTTTAGGCGTCCCTCAGTAAGCACTCGGGCGCAGTCGCATGGGGTACACATCAATTTAAGCTATCAGTGATAAATTCACAAGTGGACTGGACTCGAGGGCGCAGTGCCCTGAGCCGAACCACCATTGCTTCGTGTATCACACTGTGTCGATGGAGTGCGGAGCCCCATCACAGTAGCACCAGTACCATCACTAGCCGTCTGCTCGTTGAGCTCGATTCGAGCGACGTATGACCAATCACATTCGAACGTGGTAAGAACAAGTGCCTGAAAGCCAACAGCCCATCATTTCGCTGTGCACCTCGTGCTACGATGCGAACATTCAGGCGTCCGTATTACTCAAGCTCCAAGGGAAAATGGGCTTCGCTTGGCTTCGCCTCCTCACCTATCCGAACTGCCTTGACCAGGCTTATCACATCCGGACAACACAGCATCTGAAGATTCTCGCCACCATACTCCCTTCCAGCCGTGCCTTGGAAACAATGCTATGCAAGTGAAGTGTCAATATCAAGCATGGCTCTACTTCTCGGATCGAATGTGGCTATCGCTATGGTGCTCGCTTCGAGAAGAGCCCTATAGCCAGAATTTCCAATTCCATAACATAACAACGCAAAGCCCCATCTACGAACATACCATCTCCGCAGATCAATATCATCGAAGCTTCTCCGGACATAGACGCATCTCTAGTCCGGACCCACGTCCGGTCCGTTTTGCCACCGCCCCGCCCCACCAGCTCAATCTCACATTCCGTTCCCTGTCCCGAACCGTTGCACTTTAGTCACGCCCCAGTCTACCGACCTCGGTACTTCTGAGGCACGCCCCACCGTTTCTTACTTCGCTTTGCCAGCGGACGGCTCATCTCACGCTTAGTCGCCTGATCGAAATCCTGAAGCACGGGACTTTTCGCCGTGACGCTGCTGATCCGCAGAACGATTGGTTTTTGCCGGGCGTGACGCATCGTGGGGTGGTCGGATAGATTAGCGAAGGGGCATCGCAGCGTTTTGTGGAGAGTGCGAGGCTGAGTACCTGCTTGAGGGCTGGGGTGGGATTGGCTACGTGCACTTTGCTTCTTGCGGTTGTGCTGTGTTGGTGGCGGTTTTGTTTTGGCGTGGCGAATATCGAACTGGGAGAGATGAACGAGGGAGCAGCGACAGGGTTTGAACCGGGAATGGTGGAGGACAAAGCTGCCAGGTTATCAACATTTCTTGCTGAAGGCAAAGCAGTGGTGCTTGATGGAGCGTTGGCAACTTATCTTGAAACGTTGGGCGCAGGTACGTCTACACTTCCCTTTCATCTTCCTTGTAGCCGTATGAGCGGTGTTTCCCTCGGATCAGCCACGCAGTCTATGTATGCATCGAGTCCCTATCTCACCAAACATGTCCGCCCTATCTCAACACCAATTGACACCTCACAGACGTCTCCTCCGCCCTCTGGTCCGCCTCCCTTCTTCGCACCAATCCGGCCCTGATCCAGCAAACACACGCAACTTATTTCTCCCACCGATCTCAAATTGCCACAACATCCTCCTACCAAGCCTCTCTCCCCGGCCTAACCAAACACCTGTCCATCACCAACTCAGAAGCCGTGGACCTCGTACAAAAGAGCGTCGTCCTTGCCCAGAATGCACGCGATGACTATCTATCTTCTACCGACCTCCATGCTGAGCATGGCGATGGGGTCAAGAAGGGATTATTGATAGCAGGCAGCGTCGGCCCGTACGGCGCCTACCTCGCGGATGGCAGCGAGTATACAGGCTCTTACATCCTTACCTCCTCACAATACCAAGACTTTCACCGCGGCCGTATTGCCGCCCTGGTAGATGCTGGCGTGGACGTCCTGGCCATCGAGACGATTCCCAATTTCGCTGAAACACAAGGACTCCTTGAGCTTTTGCAGATGGAGTTTCCACACGTAGAAGCGTGGTTTGCGTTTACATTGCAGCCGTCAGATGCAACACGCATAGCCGACGGTACGCCTATAGCGGATGTTGTGGCGCTGCTCGAAGGACATGAGAACGTTGTTGCGGTAGGCGTGAATTGCGTCGCGCCTGAGCTTGCGCTGGCTGGGCTGAGGGAGATGCGCAAGGGGACGGGGAAGCCGCTGATTGTGTATGCGAATTCGGGAGAGAAGTGGGATGCGAAGAAGCGCGATTGGGAAGGTGAGAAATCGGGCGATGGGGAGTTGGCGAAGTGGGTAAAGGAAGCATGGGATACTGGGGCAAGGATCATCGGAGGTTGCTGTCGGACTGGGCCTCCAGATATGACGAAAGTTGCGCAGACTCTGGAGAAGCTTGAGCAGGCCTGAGTAGCTGTACTGAATATATCGCCAACCAGGGGGTCGATATCGATCCTTTCTATGACTGTATCATGGCAGCAAATATCATTCAAGAAAAGCTCATCGTTATTTTCCAGTCTTAGGTTAGCCTAGAATTTGACACAGACTGACCTTCTAGGAAGCGAATGTTTTGCGCAATGATCGAAAGGAGAGCATCGCTAGAACGAACTGGGTGAGGGTATCACTGTTGCAATATGAAGTGAATGCATTGACTGGACACCGATTATCATGGGCAACGCTCACTGTAACCTCCACTGATGCAGATTTTCACCTACCAGTTAAGATGCTAGAGAAGAAGTGGATGGGGATCCCTGAAATTGTTATAATCAAGACGGCATAGCCTTTGGACAGGCTCAGGTTGACAATCTGGCTGAGTATAGCTGACTAGGACGAAACGAAGTTATGTACTAGTCGAACCGCGAGACTCCGAATGATCGACGAAACACACGCATACGGGACGGAGATGTTGACTAGTTATCTAACAGAGGATCCCAACGACAACGTATACGTAGCATATTATCATTATCACCTGGATATTCCACCTCGCAGCTTGTTGGTATTACTGGAAGTTCACATAATTTACCTCTGTATATCATATCACGCGACCGTGACAACAACCCGTTGGCTATAAGAAACAACAAGCCTGGCGACCATTCGCTGCGAGGGATATCCGGAGGAATCTTCTTAAGCGGTAGCAACTGCGGAAGTCAACCGTTGGGGTTTGCCGCCTTGCTGTCATCTGAGAAGGGCCTCGCTGATCTGTAGGACAAATCGAAGACACAACAGGCTTCTGCCGCCTGGCTGTTATCTTAGAGGGCTAACGCCAGCGCAACGTTAGGCTACCAGGAACTTACCCATGATGGAGACCCTCATTGACGATAACATCGCTGGGGAGAGGCATAGCGTTAAAGATACCAACACCGCTACCGATGGGTTTATAGAGGACGCGCTCCAGCAGCTACTGTTGTAATGCGTCTCGCCGGGACCTGCAGAAGCCCCGTCATCCGTAAGAAGGACAACATATTCGGACTTCGGCCATCTCAGGGAATCTCTGTTAAGTGTGAGCTACACCACCAAACTAGACCGCAGACTTGAAATGGACAGAATTGAAACGCGGAGAGTTGCCAACCATACTATCGGAGACTGCGCAGAGCCTGCATGGATCGAGATGATTCCGCTCGCGTCTAGGAGCTCGGTCATTAGGCTTCGTGAAAAGAACAATTTCGCATCAGGTATATTGATTGGCTAGTATCCTGGGGTGAGGATTGTGTTGTGTTGTTAGGTGTTTGGGTAGCAGCTGATGCCCAGAACTTCATCTCTCTCAAGGTGCTCAACATGTCTTTCATTAAACCCTTCAAATTACTGGGCTGAAATTTGGGCGAGGATTTCTGTGCTGTAATATGCTTGAACTATATTCGATCTGTAGCTCGATGCATGTGGAGTGAAACACTATCCGAATAAGCAAGAATGCAGGATTGGTATAGAATGCGCCCCAAAACCGACCCACACCCAATTGCGAACTGCAATTTTTCCCGGGCCTGAAGAAAGAGCGCCATTCACCAGCATTCGTAAGACACCTCGACGTAAAGCGACGTGGATATAGTCTACCTTGTCGGCCGAGGTAGGTAAGCACCACCCGCGAGCACCAAGTTCATCCTGGTAAATTGCACCTTATAGACAGGACTCTCCTTCGTCTGAAACGCGCTGATCTGATCCGCCGTGACACCTGACTCTTTGGCACTCTTCTTCGCGCCTGTAACAGGTGCGCCTGATGCTCCCTTCGTAGTTAACGCTCCATCAGCCTTCGCAGCAGCAGTGCCGTCGGCAGCTTTGGAGGTTGACTCGTTAGTCTCCTGTACGGCGTCCCAGACGCGCACTGTCTGATCGGCTCCGCAAGACACGAGGATGGTAGACTCGACGCTCCACGAAAGGGACCAGATGCCGCCCTTGCCGTGACCACGCATGCGCTTCTTTCGGCGACCAGTTTCGAGTGTCCATAGGATGATGTTGCCCATATCGTCTGCGCTGGCGAGTGTCCTGCCGTCAGGCGAGCAGGCGATAGCTGTGACGTTCCCGGTATGCCCGGTGAACAGGCGAAGACAGTTGCCACCAGATGTGTGCCACATCCGCACTGTCCTGTCGCAAGAACCGGTAAACACGTAAAGGTTGTTCGGGTGGAATGCTACGCAGTCGACGTCGTTCTCGTGTCCGACATATATTCTCAACGGTTCAATGTGGTCAGTGGCCCAGAGACGGGCGGTACGATCGTTTGAGCCTGTGAGAAAATAATGGCCGTAAGGACCCCATTGTAGATCCCAAATGGGGTTGTCATGACCGCGGTAGGCAACCAGACACTGCCAGACATCGAGAGACCATAGTCTAACGCTTTTATCTTCTGATGCGGAGAGGAGGTATTGTGATGATGTTGGAGGACCGCTGGGATCCGGGTTAATAGTGGCAGGGGAGAAGGCGACTGCGTAGATAGGCCCCGAGTGGCCGACTAGCCGTCGCGAAGAAGCGGGTTGTGAGTTGTCCGAGGGAGATGTGAGGGCACTGCCGTCCATTGTCCATACTCGAATATACGACTCGGCCATGCCAGCCGCAACGAGCTTGTTGTCTCCGGAGAAGTCGATGCAGTTGATGCTGAATTATGCATTAGCGTGAGATAACATTACAAGTGGGTTGAGTTTACCTGTCGTATGTGTTATGGAAGGTGTACATGGTGACGCTCACTCCAGGACCGACGCCGCCTGTCCTAGTACCCTCTAGCCTGTAGCGATCCCGATGTTCAACCACTTTCTGCACCTCCATTGAGACGTCTCGGGCTAGCGATGGAGGAAGAGGTACCATGTCACGAGAGGGAACGTCGTCAGTCGGCTCTCGTTTTATACGCGCCTCATACTCATCTACAAGTGAAGGTTGTCCCGGCCTTGGCGCGTTCTTGGCGTCCTCGTCTTGGAGCGTCGCACGAACGTCTTCCTGCAATTCCTGATCCAGAGGGTATGGGCCGAGTGTGAGCCGGATTCGAGAAGCGTCAGCTTCGGGGTCATGGCGCGAAATTAGCGGATGACCGGGGTTATGACCGGGTATGCCTTCATCTTCCGCAGGAAGCTCGTCTTCGTTCTGCCCACTAGCGAGGATTGCGGCGATGCTTCTCTCGGTCGTCGCGGTTCGATCTACAGTGACGATGTTCAAGTGGTCTCGTATGACGTCTATGAGGGCTTGTCCTCCTTCGAATATCTTGGATTCCAAAAACTGAATCAGGTTGTAGAATGGCATTAGCGTCATGGTCACGCGGTACTTGTTGTCCAGATACAGCTTTGCGAGGCTGTCAGTTGTTAAGTGTACCGGCAATCGCACGGCGCTGAGAGTATTAACATCTTGCGGGTGATCGCGCTCGAAGTTATTCCTGTACTTCGCAAAAAAAGCTTCCGCATCCTTAGTGAAGTACTCGCGCACAAGATCCAGGTACGAGTAGACGAAGACCGGCCATAACAACTTGCGCAATTCGGGTTTGTATACGTCCAGGATGTCGTCCATGTACTTCCGCAACAGCTCGAACGCCTTCGTTGCTTTCGCGCCGCCCTGATCAGGATTATGTGCGACAAGGGAGGTGCCATTCGTGGTAGAAGGTTCGGACTCTTTGCGGAGCATAGCCTCGGTGCGGACATAGCCTTTCTTGCTAAGATATTCCAGCACCTGTTATCGTTAGTTGAGCACACACAAGACATCTATGAGCCAGGAGCTGTGGGTTCTGGCTAACTTGAGGTGTATCTTGGAAGGGACGCATTGGGCTGCTTGGGCTGGCTGGGCATAACGAAGCGTGCAGGTTGGTCCTATACTGCGACTGCGGCCCTATGTTCGGCATCTGTGGCCTGGCTTGAACCTGCTGTGACCGGCGATCGCCATATGGGGGGACGCTGGGAGTATGCCGGTATGTATTTTCAGACATTTCGTCGGGTTGACCAAACGAAATTTGTGTGCACGCAGAGACAAAGAGCGAAAGAGTAGCAGACAATCGCAATCTGGACTCATGCTGCCTCGACAAAGCTATAGTCCTTCACCTCACCCAGAACCCAGCCACTCATGAATAAGAGGAAGGCAAACATCAAGAAAGTGAAGGTGCAGGAAGTATCTCACTGACAATTTGGTTGAGGTTCTGCTGCGACTGCGGCCCTGCCGAACCACCAGCCGGCGGAGGCACCGAATTCTGCTGCGGAGGCATTCCACTATGTGGTGGCAGTCCCGCACTCGGTGGTCCATTTCCTACGCTCATTGCGCGCCCAGCCCCAGGCCCTGGCGGGGGCCCGGACATGGTACAAGCTTCCTTGCTCTTTCACAGTGCGCCGGACAGTTGCATTCACCTCGTGGCGGATTCGATCGCGTGGGACATGGAGCGTTTGCCGACGTGAAGGTGCTGCACGTTCAAGTAAGCGGGTGGCTGGCGATGGAGAAAGGGGTGTGTACAGGACGTCGTATGCTGTGAGAAAGCTGTGCGCTCACTCTTCTGTGAGTCGCGGAGGAGGATGTCGCGATGGCGGTAGACCGCGCCTGTGGCCGTGCGCGCCAAGCTCGTGGCGGGGAGCATTCCATAGGTAGCTTAAAGCGTTCACTCCAATATCCCCCCAACCTTACACTAATTTGCAACTTGTCATTGTGTAGACAAGGAGCAGCACCCTATGTAGCCCTATGTCCCCTAGCTACAATCCATGATCTGGCGTCGGTTGGACTTGCATCCGATACAACTTACACTAGAGCTTCCTCTGGCAGCCTGGCCCACAGCTGCTTCCACGGCCTCAAGACTTGTACGCGCCTTCTTTTCTAGCCTCAGCGCCGAATCTGCTATTTCCTCATAGCGGGTGGTTTCAAACTTGTTCCGTTGTCGTCACCTAGCCTTCGTTCTAAGCTATAGCTCGTAAGCCGCTTTTCGGCTGCCATTATCCAATCCCTCCACCGACCCGCTCCATCCAAGATGGCAGCAGAAAAGGAAGACTACCGCTCCACCGCAACGACGCACATCCGCGCCCTATCAACCCTCTCCACGCGCGTTCCTCCCATCCTTAATCATGCGGCAACCACGCTCTCTCAATTGACGAATGCGCCGATTCCATCCACCTCCTCCACCGCCGCAGACTCGCAGCAAGCCCGCCGCAATGCGATCTCTTCTTCCGCGAAGGAATACTTCACCGCCGTGTTTGACCTCGCAAAAGACCTACACAAGCAAGTCAGCGACCTGGAAGAGGCAGGCGTGATCCCCGCTGAGGAAGTCCGGTATATTGCACGCACAGTCAGGGAAGAGGATACGCAGTTTGGCGGCCAGGGTGGTGTATTAGGAAAGACGGGGATGCCGCAGACGATGCCTAAAGATAGCGAGGCTACTGTTACCAATGGCGGGTTAGGCGAGTTTGACATCGGGGTGCTGAATGCGCGCGCGGGTATCAGAGAGAGTGGAGAGGGCGAAGTATTGGAGAAGGTCAAGAGGCTTTTGGAGGATTTAGACAGCCGGACGAAGGAGGATAGCAAAGAGAATGGCGAGGAAATGATTGAAACATGAGGCTGCATCGCTGACCATGCACTCTGGCTCTACAATATCGACAACGAGATAAGATGGGAGGCATCGCTCAATAATGGTCACGTTTGACACACCGCTAGCTTGATGACTTCGCGCCTGCGATGCGGCGTACAACACCGAGTGTTGTCCATCACTTTGCATGACAGAAATTCTCTTGCAAAGGCTTGATCGACTTGGACACGGGTCCGGAAAGTAGAAGACGAGAATGAGGTTAAGAGCGAAGGATGAGGTACCTGCTACGAAGTCCTTTAAGCAGGGCGCATGAGAGTCAGTAGCAACGTGGAAACAGCCGCATCAGCACGGTCAAAACAGGGCGAACTACAGTCTATGTGCTTTTCGCTAACTCGGAAGTCTGAAGACTAGTGGTAAAGATGATCAATCAAGTCGTCTTTGGCTGCAGAGCATGTCCACCGCCTTGTTCACTACTTGGATCTTCCGAAGTGTTCTCTATACGTAGGAAGCATACGATAGGGTATTGCCAACAATGCTCTCATATTAAGATACAAAGAAAAGGTCGTGCGTATACGCATGTTCTCTTAGCCCTCCTACTCTTCCTTCCCAAATGGCTTATATAGATGTGCAAATATAAAAGTAGTGTAGTTACGTCCAGTCCATGCTATTCAACTCCACGCTATTCCAGGCCCTATTTTCGATTGAAAGCGCTTGCTAACACGAAGAAAGATAGATAATAAGAAAATATCAGATGGTCTAGACGCTCCTCTCGGGACTCTCGCCCTCGGCTACAACAGCCACGCCTAACCCCCGATCTGGTGATTGTAATACGAGCTGTTCATGCCTTCTCGCTCTTACAAAATCGCTTATGCTCTTGATCAAAATGAACCAACCAACAATCATGAGCCCGTACGCAAGCCAATCGCTACTGCTTATTCCTGAACTCGTAGGCGTTTGCTCTGCCGCATTCCCACTGCTTCCCAGCGCATTCGGGTCGAAGTCATGGCTATTCGGATCACTGGGTACGCCCCCATCGAAGCCACCACCTGGTGTGTCGTTTCCGGGTGACAGATTTGAAGCTGACTTCATGGTGAAACCATACTGGACCAGCGTTATTCCGAGGCCTGCGCGAGAGCCGTTTTTAGCAGCGTGGGTGGTGTGAAGAAGGTAAGTGAGGAGGAAGCCGACGAGCTGGAAGGACATGGATATCATAGCGTTCCAGATGAAGGAGAAGACGGAGCCAACGGGGAGGCCTTCAACGAAGACTTCGTCGCCGAAGGTGCCGGGGGCGAGGATCGTCGTTTCCCAGTACGGGGGCGTAGCGTCTGCGGCGGCTTGTTCGTAGGTCTGTATCGTCATTAACAGCCAGATTCTGTAGTATGCCAAGATGTACATACCGGTGGCTTCTCCTCAACTTCCTCGCCTCTTGTCGGCTTCGCGCTGAGGTTCGCCCACACACCGTCATTCTGTCCTCCACCATATATTCGACCTCCGTTTGGAGTCGCTGTGTTGAAGACAGGCAGCTGTGTGACACTTCTCTGCCTGCCTGGTCTCACTGGCCTCAGCGTGCTGTCATCGGTGTCTCGTTGCTCTTCTGGCTTCCCCCGCATCAGCCGCTGCCGATCATCGCTCTCGTCCTCATCATCATCCGAATCCGTATCAAAGGTGTCGGCGAGCGTGCCGTCTGCGTCGTTGGCGAGCGGGTCATCGGACAGGAGACGGCGCGAAGCTGCGGTGGGTGATGAGGCACGGCTGTGGAAAGATGGGGGTGGCGAGGCGGGGATATCGTATGGGGCTTGAGTGCTTTGAGGTGTGTCGATGGAGTCGTCGTCATGCGCTGCTACCTGTGTGTATCGCATCGTCAGTCTTCTCTTCTGTAGGCGCTGGTGCCCCCGAGGCACGGAGGTGCTGCGTCGAGGTGAAGCCTCGGGCGGCCTGATACGTACCCGCTCATATCGTTGTGGGCCCATTGTTGCGCTGCGCCGGACTGCTGCGCTGCAAGCGTGAAAGGCTGTCGTGAGAAGAAATAGAAAGGAAAGAAGCGAGCGAAAGGGACGGTAGGCGTGACAGGTAGAGAGTGAGTGTGTCAGGCGCGGGTGTCAGTCACATCCATAGGCGTCGCAGCGCTGGCTAGGCCAAGTCCGTGGAAGCCGCAGCAGCAGCGCTTGGGGAAGGGTACGAGCCCGAAAGGGGAAGGCTCAGCCACTGCTTTGTCACACTACGCGCGCCACCGCGAGCCTATCGAATGTCGTAGATGATGCGAGCATGTTTGCGGACGAACAACTGCGCACCCCACAACCACCGCCATGTCGCAGCCTGTGAGCACTCCCTGCCCTCTGCACTTGTGTAGCTTTAGGACTAATCCGGATCCTACAGACAATAGTAAAGCACTACACACGCATTCTTTCTCTCTGGCCTAAGGATCTCCTCCGCCCGAACCTTCCCTTTACACGCACAATCGAGCGCCGCGCAACACTCTATGGCGTAAAGCCCGTATCGCCACCCGTCGAGGATGCTAAAAAGTCCGACATCCCCGCCGTAAAGCCTGCGCCCACTGCAAAGCCGAGCCCACAGGCCGAATTGCCGCAGATCAACGCGCTATACTCCCTGCTCGAAAACCGGTACAGCAAGAAATACCCATTATCGCCTGGTGTGCTGAAGCCGACATCGAATCCGGAGCACTATGATCGCCTGATGGAAGAGATTGAGCGCGCCCCCAAGAAGAGCTGGTTTCAGGCGAAGATGGACGAGTGGAAGATGAAGATCAGATGGCAGTAACGTGGACCCGAGATGGATGATGGAACTGACTGGTTAGAGGCCTTCATGTTTATAAATCTAGGATCAGGCGCATTTTGATTGGAAAGGGCTTTTGAACTGTAAAACATGTAATACTTCTTTGGGGGAGGAAAATGTAATAGACCCTCCTTCGCAATGAACAGCAGATCACACGACTGCTGGCTGTAAATAAGGGCGGGTTGCACTCGAGATGGACATCATGATGAATCTGTCTCACCTGTGAGGCTCTACAGTGTCTGGATATAAAGACCATTACGGGGTATCACATGCACTGAACATATCAAACGCCGCAACCCCCCAATACTAAAACGATACCTGTGCACGATATCATGATATCAATTCTTCAGGAAGAGCCGGGTAGAGCGCCTCTTAACCGGGAGATCTGACATCGTCCGTAAGTGGGTGGTCCGAAATATTCCTGCATGCGTAAATCCACAAAACTTACCGACGGCGGAATCAATGCTACCACTGCGAGCCTTCGCCTTTCTGGGGCGCTTCAAGTCCTCCTCACGGTTCTCATGAGTTGCGACCTCAGTGTCGTGCTCTGGGTCCGTTTTCGGGGTTACCGCGCGATATGAATGTTTGACCTAGACACGGGTTAGCGAAGTGTGTTTATAGATACATAAGCAGGCTTACCTGATTCTCAATTTCCCAATTAGACAAGTCAGAGGGGCAATCCGAGAAGGGGCTGGATCCGAAGGGGGATCCCTGAGACAAGTCGGCTTCTTTGGCATCCGCTGCTGCACTCCTAGCTGGATTCAGAGCATAACTGTTAGCTTCAGTATATACAGCGGATGGGATTTT
This sequence comes from Paraconiothyrium brasiliense, assembly GCA_025388405.1. Taxonomy (NCBI): domain Eukaryota; kingdom Fungi; phylum Ascomycota; class Dothideomycetes; order Pleosporales; family Didymosphaeriaceae; genus Paraconiothyrium; species Paraconiothyrium brasiliense. Next base: position 1,698,896 of record JANBXC010000008.1, read on the forward strand.
CATACCGCATAGCTTGTAGCTGTCAGATAGGTACTGTCCTTCCACCAGCTGGTTGAGGTCGGCATGGCCTACGAATAGGTCATCTTGCAGCAGCGTCTTTCTGTACACGTTGTCCTTGATGAGGGTGGCTTTCGGGCGCTCCTGAGTAAACTTGCTGAAGATATTCAAGCGGGTGGGGTGCATCGACTCCTGCGTACCATGATGCAAAGCAAAGTCGGGGTCGTCGAGAGCAGGCATCTCGCCAGAGGCGTCCTTCGCGTTCTGCGTACCGTCGTCTTCGAGCCACAAACCTACGGGACGCGGCGTAGGCGGATAAGCCTCTGGATCAGCTGGGTCGTCGAAGTCATGGTGAACTGCTAGCATTAGTACCAATGCATGAAGTTTCGCACTCTGTTTGCTTCCGCATAGGGTGACTCACTGCCGTTATCGTCCCAAAATCCGTTTGTGCCGTCCCAGGTGTACGTTCCATCGTAGAACAAAACCGACCTCGGCGTGAGCAGGTCGTCCCAGTGAGCGGGATGTTTCCATATTCCGGTAGTGGCGGTGCTATCCTGGTCAGGACTATTGGCTTCGGCCATGACTGATCGTGAATGCAGGAATACCTCACGCTGGTTTGCGTGATCCAAAAGGCAGAAGGTGCACGGTGGTACCTATACGAAGTGGGCGCTAGCTGGGTGCGCACTATTCACGGTCAACGCCCGGGTTTACACTCAGCTGACCTCTTTGCTGGGGAAAGAGCGAGTGAAGGCAAGAGCGGCCACTTGCACCGCTAACATTGAATAGGCAATAGGAAACAGTAAATGGAGAACGGAGAGCCATCACAGACGAAAGGTAGACATCGATGTACTAGTTCAGAACCCAATTTCAACGAATAATGAGAACCTGAAATTTCAAGCTTAGCCAGGAGTAATGAAAAGGACCAGGCAAGTACACACAAGCTGAAACATACTTGCCCAGACCCGACGACTATGTGGTTACCGTTGTCGCCGATCATGTTCGCGGCCAAGTCTAAACAGGTTATCAATCTCAATGGTGAGGAATGGAAAATGGAATCTGATCTTCACAGCCCTTTTTGATGCGGATTCAAACATGAAAGCAAAGACGCCGAAGAAGTGAAAGACGGACTAAAGTAAGATACAGGCACTTGCAAGTTGATATTACATCTATCTTTTGGTGAGCTAAAGATGCAAGCTCGCATGCAGGCAAACTCCATAACACATGCGAGGACACTAGAACAACACCCTACATACCCGTTTCCGCCGTTGTAACACCATATTCGCCCTAAACCTGATAACGCCATTTCGTAATCGCAGAGGTCCACCCTTAATAGGTACATCGGCAGAAGAGCCGTGAGAATGTCTATCGTACAGCGCCATGCGTCTAACGAAAGGAATAAGAAAGAAAAAGCCGACAGGATACTGGCGGCGATGTACAATCATATCGTTGAGTGGACGGTACCAGCATGAGAGGCAATGGGCGGGTTGGCGATGGTGTTGGTTCCGAGCTGCTGGCTGTATTCGATCCGCTTAGCCTTCTCCTGCTCCATCATGGCTCGGTCCGCCTTGGTAACACGAGGCTTGCGCACAGTCTGACCGCCGCGAGAGCCTGGACCGCCGCCGCGACCTCGACCGCGACCTGAGGTCTCCCCCCGGCTGGCTCCACCACGACCGCGACCACGACCGCGCTTGACAGTACCATCGGCCCTATTTACGGTTAGCCTACTAGAGTGACAGGAATCGGCACCAACGCACCTTTCAACAGCAGGCTTCTCCTCGGTGATCAGAGGACCGCTATACACGAAAAAGCCGTCCTTGGCCATAAGCGCCTGTTGCTCCCAGGCCAGCTCCGTGTCGTCGATAAAGTCGTCTTCCTTGTCATAGTCTTCTTGTTTCCTCTTACGGGGTTTCTTCGTCTTGCCAGCAGCGGAACCGTCGTCGTCCATGCCTGTGTTGCCACCATTGCTCTCATTATCCGACAGATCGACGGACATGTCGTCGGCGGATCCGGCGAGACCAGCAGCCTTCTCTAGAGCAGCGCCCATGGAAGTGATTTGCCGCTGACGCTCCCGACGAGCTGCAATCCGAGGATGCAGGGCAGCGAATCCATACTTCTTCTCCACCTCTTGCGCAAAGTTGATGGTGACGTTGGTCTGGCCTTTCAAAGGGAAGGTGAGCCAAATGTTAACGCCCGTGGGTTCAGTAGAGCCAGTGCCGTTCGTGTTGACGGCGGGACCAAAAGGAGTGCCTGAGAGCAGACCACTTCCTGTCGGCAAGGGCGGCGGAGCCTCTTTTTGGCGGGCTTTGACAGGTGGGGTCGGGGCGTTGGAAGGCGTGCCCGCGCTCGCGGAGTCTGACTTCTTCATGGGCACGGAAGTCCTTGGATCGGAATCAACATCCATGGGCGCAGGACCCAGAGGTGGTGCGGGCCGAGGCGGTTGCTGGTTGTCCTGAGCTGGAAGGAGCGGCCCCTGGCGATTTGACATGGCGGCAGGCGACAGCGGAGCAGAAGTGACGGACGTTTGCTGCTGCAGCCTAGCGGGCTGTGCGTAGGTCAGGCTGGTGACGGTAGGCGGATCGATCAGGGACGTGATGGAAGGGGATGCGCTTGCTCGATTGAAAGGCGGCGAGATGGGCGGCGGCGGTGCGGTCGCTGCAACGAGTGGCTTCGACTCGTAGATGCCGCCGCGGATGGGATCATAACGTTGGCCCGAGCTTGCGGGTCGAGGAGTTGAAGGCGTCGGGGTCATGTGTGAGAGGTTGGGGTTGCCGTGAAGAGGCTCTGCACTGGCGCCGAGCGCGCGTGGAGGTGGAGGTTGCGTAACGGGAGACGGCTGGTCTGGTTGGAGTACCTGCGCCAGCTCTGTGGGTCTTGGTTGCGGTGCGGGCTGTTGCTGTAGCACATTCACCGCGGGCTTCTCCTCTGCGGGCGCGGGCGAGGCATTCTGCGCCTCGAGCGAGGCCTTGGTCCTCCTCTTGCGCGGGGCGGGCGCTGCATTGGGGTCCTTTGGCTCTGCGGCCTTGCGCGGCTTCCTGGGCTTCTTCTCCTCTGCGGTTGGGTCTTTGGGCTTCGGCTTGGGGCCGGGCTTCTTGCGGACGGTGCCAGCGGCGGTCAGTCTGGGTGTGGGCGTCGTGGAAGCTGCAGGGGTGGGGGTGCTAGCATTTGCTGCAACACCATAACCACCGCTCGGCGCGTGGATCGCGGAACCGTTGGGCGTGCCCTGCTCAGGCGAATGGGGGGGCGAGCTCAGACTACCAGGCGACGATGCGGCCTCTGCTGCGTCCATGGCTCTGGAAAAACCAAAACGCTGCACGCCAAAATGCAGCAGAAGCGCGCGCTACGGGTCTACAGCGATTACGGAACGGGGAGCCAGAAGAGACGGGATGCGGCTGTCGAGATGCACGCGCGCAGCGGCTCGACTGGACTGGCAGTGGGCGGAGCAGGGGACGAGCGGACTGGCTGGCAGACTCAACACCAACGCGGCTGCACTGAGATAGCCACGGACGCTGGCGACCACACCAAAGCCGGAGTGCAGACGGCCAGGGGCTCGACGAGCGGCCAGGGCACGCGGACGAACACGATGCTGCTTCACGCGCAATTAGCTGGATGGCGGCGCCTTGGAACGGCGCTGGACTGATGGATCGCTGGCTCTGGCGCCGCGGCGGGCAGGAATCGTGCAAAGAAAAAGGTGGAAGAGGGAGCGCCGTCGACGTGTCGAGGGGCCTTCACGTATAAAGGGCAGCGCAGCAGACTGGGAGACGTTGGGCGGGCCAGTCAAAGCACGGGCAACGGTTACGAGAATATGGAGCGAGCATACGCCAGAAGGGAGCTCGTAGGCAGGAGACGAGCAATGCCGGGAGCGAGCCTGGAAGACGCCTGCCGCCCGTTTCGCAGCCCTTGAGACCAGAGGGGATATGCTGCCCGTCCGAGACCACCTGCACGTCGTCGACCATTGCTCCGCGAAGCTGTCGTTGCGTCCGGGTGCCACGGTAGCGTCACACGTCTCGGAGAATCGAGCAGATGGCTTGGAGAAACCGACATCCCATTGAGATTGCCCTCCAGCCACTGCCGCTGCCGCTGCCACGCATGCAGCTCAGACAGCCGAGAGAGGCCTCACAAGCGCCTGCTCTCGATGCCACCGTGGGTTGCATGCTGGCTGACTCCGACGGCCTCGACACCGTCTCGCCTCGAGCACCATGCATTGGGCGTGCACAGGGAGGCGGCAGCTGTATGTCCCTGCGCATCTGCTGTTTAGCCAGAGAAGACGTGGTGTTGAAGCCCACGACTATCGCGTAGGACCTTGGTTGGCCAGTGCGCGACCGGCTAACTGCTTCGAGCTGCATCGGATGCACCACCACACAGGTACTGTGAACTCAGGTGATGTTGAAACGTCAAACCTCAACGCTTGCGTCTTGCACGCCCCTGTATCCCTAAGCACCTCCGGAAAAAGCATTCTGCGAGTCCACGCTCCAAGTTCCTCCCGTGTACCTTCTTGAAGACTACGGTGCGGACATCTTCGTTGCTGATCTGCATGCATTCTCGGAACATGCGCGTGAACATCGTGAGGCACCAACTTGAAACAAGACTTGCCGGCAAAGTACCACTATCTCTGATCTTTGTTGAAGCAACGCATCCAATCCTTGTGCCTGCCGCATCTGCCAGGCGATCAATTACGACACCTCATGCACGACGTCACAGCAAAAGGCGGCAGAATTCGAACAAATAACCGACAACTATCGGACATGCCAAATCGATTTGTCCCAGTATACATGATACATTCCGAGTCCACACGCGATGCACAACCTCTCACTGCATATACAGTTCGAGTGGAACGTTTCACTGCGGTGCATGCTTGACCCAAAGCCAAAGCTCCCAACAAACGCCTAGCTGCACAAAATCCGTCGTACGTAACCGGAACGCCAACTGAAGGTATCATGCCGTCGAAGAGAGTGAAAGCATAGCTCGTGCGTTGTCACAAAAGCCTACGCCTTGCTCTTCTTCTTCTTCTTCTTGCCTTCGCCATCCTCATCGGCGTGTTTCCTCTTCTTGTCCTTTTTGGATTTCTTCTCAGATACCTCCTCGGCATGCTTTGCCTTTTTTTCCTTCTTCTTCTCACGAATCGCTTGCTCAGTGGCCTTTCCCGTGACACCGTCAGCCATCACAACGTCCTCTGCAGCATGCGCAGTGGGATCCTCGGTGTCGATATCAGCCAGAACAGACTCCATAGCCGCCTGCATGACGGCTGAATTTTTCGCAGGAGTGGCACCAGAGGCGTAGAATTCTATCCGTTCTTCGACCTGGCGTTTGAGCGCCTCTCCGAATTTCGCCGTCGGAGTGTCTGAAAAGTTGTCTATGCGACTTGCGATGGACACTTTGTTGGCAAGCTAATACATGTCAGTGAGACTTCCAATCATGAGTATTTCTTGTCACGTACGAAGCGTGAGATCCTGCCCTTCGACTTTGCGCCAGTCTTTCCAATGAAGGAAGAGTGATAGATTAGACCGTACTTGGGCGTGTTTCCCTTCGTCTTCAACGCACTATAATAAAGTCAGTGCGAGACCCGACAAAGTTCGATGACAAAGCATACCGGAAGAGGGCCTTTTCAGCACCAAGAATTTGAACGGTTGAGGCAGGATATTTCGATAGATTCGTCAGGGAACCAGCCTTCGATATTAACCTGGCCGCAACAGTATCCCCGATGAGTGCGGCTGTGTTGGGTGCTACCGAGTTAAGTTTGTCAGAGAGATAGCTTGCCAGCTGTTTCCTGTAGGCGCTCAGGGCATCTGTGCGCTTAGCAAAGGACATGACCATCTCGAGGTCCGAGGACGAGATCTCCCTGCCCATACTGGTCCTCGCGGCCTTGATGATTGCCTGAGAGACTGATTCGTCATCGCCCACGACTGCAGCAAGATCGTGAAGCTTCTCCTCTGATAATCCACTCTTGTCGCCGATAAAGAGGACCGCGCTTGCATAATGATCGTTGGTCAAGATCTTACTGAGCTCTGGGAAGTGCCAGCCGTAGTTCTCTCTGAGCCTCATGGTGAAAGTGTTCAAGTCCTGACCATGTCAGCGTAAGGCGCTCTGAAGAACTCGTTTTATTGACGCACCTTATCGACTTGGTCCAGAGTTGCGATTGCCTGGATAATACTTTGATCCTGAATTTACTTGTCAGATGTTCCCTTGAAAACATTGATATGCGACTCACATTCTTTGCAACTGAAAACTTCACCTTGGCGCGGGAGTATGCGTGCCCAAGACCCAGGACAGACCGCTCGAGGTCTCCGGGCTGGAGTTGCTTGACTAATTTATCGCCATGTTGCCGTAGACCTCTTAAAAGGTCACCGACGGGAGGGCTCGACTCAGAAGTCTCACACTTGATATTTGCAAAAACAGCCTTGATACTCCCGGCTAAATTCTTGTCCCATACGCCTAACTTTACTGCCTTCTTCTTAGATGACGTGGGAAGGTTGGATTCGAGTGTTGATCGTAAGAAGTCCGAACACAGGCCTTCGCTCACGTCCTATAGTATGAAGTCAGTGCGGGTCAGGGTATAGTCGTGCCCACGAAATGTTGCTTACATTGATCTCTTGCAAAGCTTGTTGGGTTCCTGTGAACGGCGTCAAGCCGATGATTTCAACGGTCTGTCAATGTCAGAAATGAACGGTGCAGAGCTACAGGTAATTCTACCTTTCCAAATTTGGCCAGGTCCTGAACGGCGTCTTGAACTTCCTTCAACCGATTGCCAATGGTGTCGGGTTGGTTTACAACCTTGAAGATTGCGTATCCGAGAGCGGACTCGTGCAACAAAAAGTCCACCGACATGTTTGCAAAGTTAACGTGGAGTTCGCGCAGTGTGCGGGCGGGCGGCAGGTCTTGCAGAGCCGCTGTTGAGTGCGTGGAAATACGCAAAGTTGTACGGGCAGTCGGTCAGCGTTCTTTGTAGCTGCAGTCGAATGCGCAAACGAGCGTCGAGGTGTGCGCGCGGACGACCGTTGTTCTTCGCTATGGGAAACGCAAAGTGGAGAGCTAGCTAGAACTTTTTCTCTTCGGCGTTGGAACAACTTAACGCCGACAAGCCGAACTTTCTATCAACGCGACATACGCGAGGAGGGCCAGGCTCCCGGCGAAACGACACACCACGTTATTGCCTTCTTTCCAACAATAACGAAAGAAACACCGTAATAATGTCGGCTGCACAGCTTCTCAATCCAAAGGCCGAGTCGAGGGTCAGTTGCGCTTGCTTGAGCTCTGCGATCGAGCTAACTTTGTATAGCGGCGCGGGGAAGCTCTCCAAGTGAACATCTCGGCCGGTGAGGGCCTGCAAAAGGTGGTTAATTCTCTTTCTGGCTTGTTGTTCTGCCACGCTGACTGTAGAAAAGGTCTTAGCATCCAACCTTGGACCCCGCGGTACTCTGAAGATGTAAGTTAATCCTAAGGGAGGTATGGAGCTGCAATTTAACATTGATCAGGCTTGTCGATGGTGCAGGTGCCGTATGTCAGAAAACTACAGACCATCACACATAAACCTAACCAGCTTGCAGATCAAGCTCACGAAAGATGGCAGCGTTTTGCTCAAGGAAATGGTGCGTTATACACAGAAGCTCTATTCAATACATCGTTGACACCGAAACAGCAAATACAAAACCCCACAGCTGTACGTAGTCCGAACGAGAACGGCGACTTTGTAATCCCACATACTCATCAACCCTCAGGTCATGATCGCGCGAGCAGCAACCGCACAGGATGAAATCACAGGCGACGGAACCACCTCGGTCGTTCTGTTGGTAGGAGAACTGTTGAAGCAGGCGGATCGATATATTGCAGAGGGCCTTCATCCGCGGGTGATCACGGACGGTTACGAGATTGCGAAGACGGAGGCACTCAAGGTCTGTGGGACAACTATGAATGGCGTGGATGGATGTTGACGTTGATCAGTTCCTGGACCAGTTCAAGCTGAACAAGGAGGTTGACCGAGAGCTACTTCTTTCGGTTGCTCGAACATCATTAGCCACAAAGCTTGACAGCACCCTCGCCGAGCAGTTGACACCGGACATAGTCGACGCCGTTCTCGCCATTTACCAAGCGCCGGCGAAACCCGACCTGCACATGGTTGAGATCATGACGATGCAGCACAGGACTGCGGCTGACACACAGCTCATTCGTGGGCTGGCGCTAGATCATGGCGCAAGGCATCCAGACATGCCCAAGCGTGTTGAGAATGCTCACATACTGACGCTCAACGTCAGCCTGGAGTATGAGAAGTCTGAAATCAACTCTGGATTCTACTACTCCAGCGCAGAGCAGAGAGAAAAGCTTGTAGAAAGTGAGCGGCGGTTCGTGGATGAGAAGCTAAGGAAGATCGTAGAATTGAAGAAAGAGGTGTGCGGGAACGACACTAAGGAGGGCTTCGTGATTATAAACCAAAAGGGCATAGATCCGCTGAGTCTAGATGTGCTGGTAAAGAACGGCATCTTCGCGCTCCGGAGAGCCAAGAGGCGGAACATGGAGCGTCTGCAGCTTGTCTGCGGAGGTATCGCCCAGAACAGTGTCGACGACCTGACCCCAGAAGTGCTCGGCTGGGCAGGTTCCGTGTACGAGCACCAATTGGGCGAGGAGAAGTACACTTTCGTTGTAAGCATGTCCAGCCTGACTAGTGACCTATCTGACCTTGCGCAGGAAGACGTGAAAGAGCCCAAATCGGTCACATTGCTCATTAAAGGACCGAATTCACACACAATCACCCAGATCAAAGATGCAGTTCGAGATGGACTGAGGAGCGTGTACAACATGATCGTGGACAAGAGCGTGGTTCCGGGAGGAGGAGCCTTCCAAGTCGCTTGCGCATCACATCTCTTGAGCGAAAACTTCAGGAAGACGGTCAAAGGAAAAGCCAAGTGGGGTGTCGCTGCATTCGCTGATGCATTGCTTGTCATTCCCAAAACTCTGGCAGCCAATTCAGGTCACGACATCCAGGATTCACGTACGAACACCATGCAAGAAAACACTCAGGCTTGTGCTGACCATTTTACAGTGGCTGCATTGCAGGACGAATATGCCGACGGCAACGTTGTCGGTCTGAATCTCGCTACCGGAGAGGCCATGGACCCCATGCAAGAGGGTGTTTATGATTCATTCCGAGTTCTCCGCAATGCCATCGCATCAAGTACCGGCATCGCGTCCAATCTGCTCCTGTGCGACGAGATGCTCAAAGCACGACAAATGGTAAGTTGATTATTGCCCATAACATCGCACTTGCTCACCTTGGACCTTAGGGACGGCAACCGGGGCCAGGCGGGGAGGAGTAATGAAGTCACGAAGTCTATGTAGCAAGTTACTATACCATGACTATGGCTGTACAAATGGGAACTACGGCTAGATGCGGGGCTTTCTGCTCGACAAGGTATGAGGTAGCCCTCGTGACCCGTGGTTAATATAGCTGCGAGCATGGGTATTCCCCCACAGAATTTAAGCTCATGTGGATCATCCACATTCGGTAGGACCCTGAGCAACCATGCATAACAATAAGACCGAGTCGTTTGCAAATGTTTCTGTAGGACTGCGACCAAAACCTATCCAGGTAGGACTCGGTCGGGAACGCGAGGTGTTGTTCGACATTCCGTGCCGCATTCCGACGTGTCTGAGCGTGTGGAAGGGGGGAGCGTGTGCGACGAGGGGTTCGTTTGAGCTGAGCACCAAGCATTTGCTAGACTGCATATGGCATTCGAGATTCCGAGCCAAGCCCGTGGAAGTTGTTCACCCTGCACCATGTAATTATTCCTCCTGTTAGTACTCGGTGGCCTTTCGAATTGCTTGCTTCGTCGTGACCTGTATTCGTCTTTCCCTCCTTGCGCGCTTCTCCAATGGCAGCGACGACGTAGCACCTGCACTCGGACCGCCCAGGCTCTCAGCGGCTCTCCCCACGTATTCACTCGACACGGTCGACCGAACTGTGCGCCCGTCATGTTCCGTCTCCGTAGATACCGCGTCTTTCTCGCCTTCACCGTCATCGTGGTCCTGGCGCTATATAAATTCGGAAGCTCGAACCCCTCGTGGAGGGATCAGGCTGCGAGCTTCGCACAAGGTCAGGGTCAGCGCGAGAACGAAGGGCCGCAGGTGAAGTGGGAGCCCAAACCGCAGGTTGCGAAAGAGACGAAGCAGTTTGAGGTGCAGGTGCCTGCTGCGAAAAATCCTCAGATCAAGCAGACTCCTCCGCCTATTGCGCCGGTAGAGCGACCCGTCCAGAAGACGTCTACAACGGCGCAGGGCAAGAAGTCAATACCTGTGGGCGTCGGGCATGTGGGGGTTGACAACGCTGCGCGTCCAGAAGCGACACCTACGCCGCGTGCGGATGGAGGCGTGGTACAGGCTGTGCTAGGCGACCCCCTATCCTCCACCGAGGAACCTGTACATTGGATCAAAACGAAAGAACAGTATCCTGTACCGACCGAATCGCTCATCGCGCTGCCCACTGCGAAGGCAAAGCGTATCCCTAAAATACAAGCCGAGTTTAAGGAAGAGACGGCTGCGGAGAAGGCCGACCGTCAAACAAAATTAGAGACGATCAAGGATGTATTCAAACGCTCATGGTCCGGGTACAAGGAGTTCGCATGGCTGCATGATGAGGTTATGCCGGTGACTGGGTCGAAGAAGGATCCTTTTGCCGGCTGGGGTGCAACGCTCGTAGATGCTCTCGATACGATGTGGATTATGGGGTTGAAGGAGGACTTTGAAGAGGCTGTGCAGGCTGTGGACAAGATTGACTTCACTACGACTTCTCGTGCAGATATCCCTCTCTTCGAAACGACGATTCGCTATCTTGGAGGCTTCCTTGCGGCGTACGACATCGCCGGAAAGAAGCACGAGGTTTTGCTCACGAAGGCAAAAGAGCTTGCTGAGATCCTGATTGCTGCCTTCGATACACCGAACAGGATGCCACAGACTTACTATTACTGGCGACCGTAAGTAACTTCGATTCCTGGGATATTGCAGATTTGACGAAATACAGTGACTTTGCTTCGGAATCTCATCCTGCGAGCAATCGTGTTGTTCTTGCTGAAATCGGCTCCTTAGCCATGGAATTTACTTATCTTGGGCAACTTACTGGCGATGATCGATTCTACGACGCGATTGCTCGCATTACAGACAATCTGGAAGCATACCAGAACCATACGAGGCTCCCTGGTATGTGGCCGACGTACTTCGATGCCTCGGGATGCGTGAAGCACGATCATAAAACAGACGCCAGCAAGCCTCTTCAGAGACCGATATCTCCAGAAGATCCACGGTGGGAGGAAGCTCTCAAGAACGGCGCGTATCTTAAAGCTGATCCTAGCCGGCCTCTGGTTATGCCCGCTGAAGATGGTTCAGCAGCTACGGTTGGAGAGGAACTCTCACCTGATGGCAAGAAGTACATACCATTGGAGAAGCCGGAGCCTCTTAAGCTTGTACCAAATGGACCGAATCCGACATGGAAGCCGCCGCCTGAGGAGTCAATGGTTTGGCCTGGGCCTGATAGCACCAAGGCTGCTCCCAAACGGCGTCAGCTTGCCGCTGCGGGGTTCCCATCCGACCCTGAAGTACCCTTCACAAAACCTATCTGCGACAATCCTGGATTTGGGCCGTCCTCCGACGGAGGAAGAGAAGAGTATACACTCGGCGGGATGTCAGATTCGACGTACGAGTATCTCCCGAAGCAATATCTACTCCTCGGGGGTCAAGTCGAAAAGTATCGCACCATGTACGAAGTATCTGCAGAAGTCATGAAGAAGCATCTCCTGTTCCGCCCCATGCTACCTAACAACGATGATATCCTCTTCTCAGGAAAGCGGTGGATCTCAGCGCAAGAGCCAGGCGAGCCTGTCACTAGTGAACTCGAGCCTGAATTTGCACATTTGACCTGCTTTGCGGGTGGCATGTTTGGCATCAGCGCAAAGATCTTCGACAGGCCCAAGGATCTCGAAATTGCCGCCAAACTAGCCGAGGGCTGTGTTTGGTCGTACAATATGACCGCAACAGGTATTATGCCGGAAGCCTTCGAGAGTGTGGCTTGCGAGACTCGAAATGCTTGCCCATGGAATCAGACCCTTTACGACGAGATCCTCGATCCCAACTCCGAGAACAGACTGAAGCAGTATGAGGAAGCCATGACGAATTATGAGATCAAACTTAAGAGCGCAAGTTTGTGGTACGATGAGCAAATGCAAGCGTACATGGAAAGTGCCACTCCTACGCCTGAACCTATCCAGACTGGTGTTGCAGCAAAGGCAACGACCGCTGTTGATAGCGTACTTGACAAACGACAACTAGCGGATGTTAAATATGCTGCACCAGCACCAGCGCAGAACAGGAGCCTACACGTAGGCAACGGACCCGTAGACGTTGAGGCGCCTCCCACAGAAGTCCAGCCCGAAGTCGGAGACTTAGAAGAGCCTCTACCCAGCAAAGTCATGCCCACCTTTCCGGCCATATACTCACCCCAAGTTCCCCTCAGCCACGAAGAATATGTCAAGACCCGCCTGGAAGAGGAACGTCTCCCGCTTGGTGTCACTAGGGTAAAAGCCAGGGAATACATTCTCCGGTAAACTATTCCTCTCTCATCTAGCTCTAGGCTCCGCTAAAAACCCTTCCAGCCCCGAAGCCATCGAATCTGTCTGGTACATGTACCGCATCACAGGCGACACCTACTGGCGCGAAGCCGGCTGGCGCATGTTCCAAGCTATCAACGAGCACACCAAGACGGCGCATGGTAACTCGGCCATCGACGATGTCACCAAGACGTCACCCAACCTCAATGATTCAATGGAGAGCTTCTGGCTTGCGGAGACGCTGAAGTATTTTTACTTACTTTATAGCGAGCCGGACGTCGTGAATCTGGATGAGTGGGTTTTCAACACGGAGGCGCATCCGTTCAGGAGGCCAACGTAGGTAATCGTGAGCGTGTTAAAGTACTGATTGGGTGCGTGTACATATTGTGTAGATGTTTTCTTCGAAACATGTGGTTTTCTTGTCGGTACGTTGTTCTGACGCATGGGCGTCTATTTGGGTGTCAACAGAACGGAATTGGAGTCTGGTATCCTTTGGTGTTGAGAAAATTAGGTTATGAGGTTTGACTGTTGCATTGATGGGCATGTATGTCAGCGACGGTGAACATAAGGGAAGCGGTAGCATCATAACGGAGTTTGTCTTGATTTTGGAATGGTCGTCCTAAGTGGCCCATCATCTGCATCAATATGTCCGGCGAGCGCAAACGCTGCGCAAGTTGTGAAACGCTACCCAGCAAATGGAGACGATGTGCGAGTGAAACAGAAACGCAAATCCTCAGGGAGTGGTTGCCACGTTGTGCAAAGATATACAGGTCAAAATCGTTGATTGAACATGTAGACGAAAACATATCAGGCGTTGTAGGTCCTCGGCAGAATTGCGCTCTCTCGTTTTCTTGAGACGTACCCCAGGCGCCACCCTTCCATAAGGCCTCTCAATATGGCGCGTAATTTCTCCTTTCATTGCTACCAACTATGGCTACATCATCTTGTATTCCAAGTACCTCCGATCCTGAAAATGCTAATCGTGCCAAATCAAGCATGCTCCATGCTAGCAGTTCTGTGACGCCAGTGACCTATGCATAGTCGTCGTACCATGACCACGTTCGTACCATCATCACATGACCCGCTTTCGTCCCCTCATCCCCACAAGCGTTCCTTTTTCTACGCGTCACTCTTTATCGAAAACCCACGAAAAACTACTGAGCTCATTTTGCGACCGCCGCGCTCAAAACTTGTGTCCTGAAGAAGCCGCCCTTCGTCCGCTCGATGACTTGCTGGTAGACTGATTGCGGTGGGTGGTTCATGACGACTGTGCCGGCTTGATAATCGATCTTTGCATCTACGCGTGTATCACGGATGAGGTTAACAATCCACTTCTCACCCTCGTCTTGCGACAGACCGAGACGGGTGGAGAGGTCCCTTAGTGGTGTTAGGCACCTACTTCAGATTAAGCGCTTGAGAGACTTACTTGATATCGATTCTCTGGTGGATCTTGCAGTAACTCTCGGAGATGAGATGCCTCGCAGCATCGACGAAAGGACCAGCGGACTGCAACAGGAAGAAGTCGTTCTCCAAGATCTGTTCCGACTCGCTGAGCTTCTTCTGTGCCTCCTCGAAGTCAAAGTCAATGTACAGCGCCTTGATGAAGTCCGTGACAGGATCGCTGTACTCGTAACCCTCTTGTCGCACTATCCGAATCAGGTCCTTCAATTGCTTCTGGTACGCACCCTGGTTGCGACCGGCATTGCGCGCGGTAATGACGGAGGTAGCGAGATATCGTAGGATCCATGGGCAGTTTGTCTGGATAGTGTTGATGTATGCGGGTTGGAAGAAGGTCTCTGTGATCTTTTCACGGGCCTGCTCATCGTTGAAGAGCGGGAAGAGCGACCAGTGAATCAGCCAAGTGCGCTGCTGCAGCTGCGCGAGCGGGTTGGACATAAGACGGCCATCGATGAGCTCCTTGATCTTCTCAATTTCTGCGATAGCGGATTCCCACTCAGTAGAGAGGATCTCACAAGCAAGCTTTCCCCAAGTGGCTTCACGCTCTTTATCGTTGTCGGTAGTCTAATTACACATTAGTACAGGCGCAACGCAGACGAACGAGACTTAAGTCACACCAGAATACGGTAACGCGTGAGCAGGTCGGCAGCATCGCCGTATAGCCCGCAGCCGTACTTAAACTGTGCCTCCTCATAGAGCTGCTCCACCATCTGCACGGTCACGCCGTGCTCCTTCTCCAAAAAGGCCAAATTCTGCTGCTTGTCGCTTCGCAGGCTGCCGAGCACGGTCTCGTCGGTCAAAAGCTCCATGAGCTTGCTCGTAGACTCCTCGAGCTGCGCCAGTCGCTGCTTCTCCTGCTCCTGCTTCTGTGAGTATTCCTGGGGGATGTGGTCGAGGTTGTTGATGTTTTGTGCGAGTTGGCCGACGTAGCCGGTCATGTAGGTGGGCTTCAGGAGCTCGAACAGGACCTTCTGCTTCTCGATGGGCTGTTCCTCATCTTCGGCGGGCGGGGGAAAGTTGAGCAGCGGGTAGAGCAGGTGACGGTCGAAGTGCGGCATCATCTGCGGCAAGAGACTGTACTTATCGGCGACAGACTCGCCGTTGGTCGCTGCGGACGCCATGGTAGGCTGCTGTTCGCGGAGAGGTGTCGCGGGGACTGGGTGCGAAAAGGCGCGCGGTTCTGGGTGTGCAGGCGGGCAGTGAGCAGTGCGGGCGGAATTTCCACGTCGTAGTGGGGGAAGGAACAAAATCAAATGTGGAAGCGACGACCCCTGCCGCGCTAAAACTTTGGTGTTGACGGTCGCATGAACTCCATCGCAGACCTTGCATCATTCAGATGAGCGCACCCTCCCATTCCTTTCCTTGATTCTGTCCCATATTTGACATTTCCGGTGTCATAATGCCACGATTTCAGCCCCTCTTACCGCTCTTAGGGCCATTGGCTGCGCCCAGGCGAGCAGCATGCGAGCAGCTCTTCCGCTTCTCGACTGCAACCAGACTGCGCGCGGATCGTATGTGTTGATGCACACTGAAAGGGCTCAAGAGCTAACCCGAGACCCAAGAAACGGCAACGATTAGCCCTGCGTCTACCGTCAAACTGCCGCCGGAACCACCGCAGACGTCCCCTGAAGCTCCTCCGTCAAACGCGAGAGAAGCCTCACGCGCCGCAGACCTCGCAGCAGCAGAAGCTGCAACCGACGCGGATAATCCGAATGCGCCCGCTCCGAAGCACCCTCTCCCTTCGAGTCGATCCACACCATCGTCACCGGACAAAACACAGACCACAGATGACGTGCAGCCACCAATTGGCGATACATTGGATGCAGCTACAAATCTAAAGGTCGTCAAGCCTGAGACCTTCCAAGCACCTTCGAAAGCCGCAAAGAATTCAAGAGCAAACCCTAGTGCCCCTCAGAAGGTTACGCTTGAACTTCCTCCACCAAAGTACCATGTCGCGCGCTCGTCTTCGAGGAATTTACCCATCTACACGGACTACAAACGAGGAGGCAATCTACATCTGACCACGGTCCGCAAGATTACTGGAGACTTATCGGCGCTGAGGGATGAGCTGAGGGTATTCCTGAACAAGAAGAACGAAGATGTTAAGATCAACAGCCTGACGCAGCACGTTATTGTGAAAGGCCACCACGTACCGCAGATCACGGAATACCTGAAGGCCAGGGGTATGTAAGATCATATTGTAGTTCGAGTGTACAGGATGTACTATATGTAAGAGATATGGCGGTTCAGGTCGGGCGCATAGGATTCATTCGAACGTCTGCCGAGTTCCTCGGCTGATTGTTTATTTCTTCCAAAAATCACTATTGTATTCTTCCGCCTGTCGTTTTGCGATGATACACCCGCCCAGGCACGTTACTGCATGCAATAGCTTCTCAACGCCACGAGCGCAAGAGTAGCCCTTCCTAAGCGACAGATCAACCTCGCAATCATTGTACGTACGCACATATAAGGTCATCAGGAGTAAAGGTACAATAGCTGTATTCTGTAGACCCAGAAAGAAGCTACCCATATACCACCTGCAGAGTGACCGTACACTAGCATCAGCTCTAGGTGTCTTCATAGCCCAGATCGATGATTCCGATTCCGATACCATCCAGATACGACTACACAGTCATGCCCGCGTCGGCTCTATGACCCCATGCAAGAGACCATGTCTGTGCCTAGTCTCAATGGCTCGATCCTTAAGCCTGCGGGACCTGGGGCCCGAATCGTCCTAGACACAGAGCACAACCCCAACACTTGTTTACGTCAGTCGATCTTTGTATGCCACAGAATATACGAGATGTTGATCTTACCTCTGGATGGTGCCTACAAGCAGTGGGTGGGACACCCATGCATGAAATATCGCATCCAGCGTTCTGCGCGGTGTTGCTTTGGTTGACTTCGACATCGTCACGGGCCTTGGGTGCAACCTCATCCTCAGTCGAACGGCAGAAATTGCAAGTGCGGCACGACAATTCGGTGTTGCCGATGCTGCAAATCTCCTCAGTGCAACCCACAGGGCTGAGTTTGCACTGGGCGAACCTGTTGGCGCACTCGGTTGGGCAGAACTTGGGCTCGGTCTGGCGTGTCTCGCCTGTTGTCGGCGGCGGGTTCGTGCTCGAGATGCGGCAGAAAGAACAGCGGCCACAGAACGGCCGAATCTTGGTGCAAACTTGTTCGTAGCACGCCGCGTGGTTAAGTTGGCACAAGGCGAAATTGGAGGCGCATTCGGTTGGGCACAGCTGCGACTCCGAAATTCGAGGAAGAACGGTCATCGCGGAGGTGAAGACCACGTAGGACAGAATGAGGCTAAGGCTGAAGCTGAAGCTGAAGCCGAAGACCTTCATTTTGTCGGGTGTATATTGATCGAGTGGTTGTTCGGAGCTCGAGTGATGGTAGAGAGCCAGATTTAGGAAGCAGAAACCCAAGTGCTGGACGAGAGTTTATATCGTCTTGAAATGCAAACGCAGGTACAACGGGGGCTGAGCACCTACCTCACGGGTAGGCACGGGTGACGCCTAGGCCCGACAAAAAGTGAATATTTGTCGAATCATCGAGCTTAGGCCATGTCGCCGACATCGATAGTCAACCATTTGTATTCCGTGACCTGAGCCTCACCATTGAAGTCAACGGAGTGAGGTGGCTGGCAAACATTGAGGTTTAGAATGTCCCACATTACCCAGAACGCATTGGAGATGCTAGAGACAGTAATCTTCGTACCCATCCTCCGCTGGTGAAGAGTTCTTCCAGAGTATTGAACAACGTGAGTCATGTATACTATGGTATGGAAAATCGCTACCAACATGCCTCCGTGCGAATGACCATAGGTTAGGACAAGTTCTCAATGTTTCCGTATGTCTAATAGAGATATGGCCAGCCATTCATCCTCACAAGGCCCCGACAAAGACCACCAGGGCGCCTCCCACCTCATTAAGCGCTGGCCGAGTTGGTGCACCACGTACCAAGGCAAGCGCCGCCGTCCCAAGCACGAGCAGAGTAGGTTTCGGTGTGAGTTCGATTATGTTAAGTTGCCCTAGTCGTCGTCATACCGAAAATACCCCTTCCCGTCATAGTCGTGGAGGTGAGCGAGGGCTTCCAGGCGAGACGGTGGAAGCTTCGATCAAATCTTGGCAAACATAGACACAAAGGCAGGAGCACCTACGTCGCGAGCGAGCGCTTACACTCGGCAAAAATCAACTCTTCCCGAGCTCAAGAGATGCTCTGGAGAGTTGAGAGCGTCAACTATGGCGGGTCTGTGAGACCTGATGCTGTGCAGCATCGGCCGTTCTGGCTGCTGGGATAGGACTATAGTGCAAGACATAGGTTGACTACCGCGAGGAAGACCACCAAAAAAGTACTCCGTCACTGCCACAGTGCTCATGGGATATCGTTTCAAGGTAAAACAAACTCAATACAACTCACCTAAGAACATTCTAGCGCCATTCAACAACTCCTTCATCATTTTCTTTACCACTTTAGCAGCCTTGCAAGTTCTCAAACACTTTTACATCACAGAGAAGTTCGAAGAACATATGACTTCGAGTGGCGCATTGAACATTCTTTGAACCAAGCACTCTTTCTTTCTATGTACGAATTCTGCATTGGCATCCCCATAAGTCTTCCCACGCTGAAGTCGCCATCAAGTTTGACAAGCCGAGCAGGCCCAACATCACAGCACGACGTGACGCGACACAGCGCTGATTCCATCTTAGTTATGTATCCACCATTCAAGCCTTGGCAGTACCATTGTTAGCATTCACATACTCGCTCATCATCCTGGAGATGGGTGCCTGGCCACCCCAAGCTTGCGAATCGACCATGCGGTTGACCTCGAGCATGGTGATCAAGACCTGGCCCTTGGCAGGGTTGGCATCCTTTGGTGTATCCTGGCGTTTCATCTTGGGCTCAGCAGGTGCGGTGCCGTTGGCAGCCTCGGGCTTGGAAGCTTCAGCAGGCTTGGGAGCTGAAGGTTGAGCTCCTGCGGCGGGCTGGGGCGCGGCGGGAGCGGCACTGCCCTGAGGAGCCGCAGCGGGGGCAGCACCGGCTTGAGCACCGGCGGTTTGCATTGTGAGGATGTACTCTCCGTCAACTTGGGAGACGGGGAAGGCAACGCGCATGTTCACAGTATCAAGGACGAGATTTGCCTGAACGGGGGTGAAGGTAGGCGCGAGGAGAAGCTGGGTAGCGACAGGGTTGTTTCCGTTAGTGGGAGTACCTTGCTGTTGACCTGTACCCTGCTGAGTCTGTCCGGTGCCGGTCTGTTGTCCTGTGCCGGTCTGTTGTCCTGTGCCGGTCTGTTGTCCTGTGCCGGTCTGTTGTCCTGTGCCGGTCTGTTGTCCCGTGCCGGTTTGCTGTCCAGTGCCCTGCTGAGTCTGTCCAGTCTGACCTTGCTGCGTTTGGTCTGCCGTACTAGTCGTGCCAGTCTGACCTTGCGTAGTATCGGTCTGGCGACGAGTGAGCGCAGCCCTGAAAGCCTCACGGCCACGTTTCTGTGGAGCTGCCTGAGGAGCTGCGCTGGCTCCAGTCCCAAGGTTGGCGGTAGCACCTCCAGGGTTCCCGAGAACGCTGCGCTGTGCGACACCGAGTTGAACTTGGCCGCCCGGCTGAATACCAGCAGCTTGCATCATGGTTTGGATCCGCTGAGCGTTGACTATGGATAGGTCAGTCTGAAGCTGATTGGTGATTCTGATGAGATGACTTACGGGGCATCTGGATGACAGTGACCTGCTGATTGAGGTTGGGTTGGACACCGGCAAGATTGGTGGTAACCGAGTAACGGTAGTCGTCTGAACGAAAGAATTAGCATCAACTCCCAATTGGAACATGGACTGTACTTACTGACTGATGCCTGGCCTTGAAGAGCAGCTAGCATACTTGAGTCGATGCCCTTCTTGACATTGACGTTCATTGTCATAGGCTGGGTGGCTTTAACAGACATGCGGAAACCGTCCTGGAACTCATTCTCCTGCAGTCCGGTTCCTGTGATGGTGACCTGGGAGGCTTGGTCACTGCCAAAGGTGGTGAGCTGGGTCTCAGTGCCCTGCGTCTGACGTCCCAACATCATGTACTCGCCATCAATGTTCTGGCGCTTGACCATGCGTACAGTCATGTCAGTGTTGTTGATGCTCCTCACCGTCTCTTGGATCATCCAGGTTTGCCTATCAGGCGAAAGCATCGCAACGTATGTGTTGTCCGGATTGATCTGCGCCTGCTGGAGCGTCTGCGCAGACATGGCCATCTCGATCTGTCCACCGACAAGGTCTGAAGCACCGTTCGTACTGATGACCATGGATGTCTGCTGGAGAGCCACAAACGGGTTACCAGTGGAGCCCGTGACCTGGTTGGCGGAGATGGAAGGCGTTTGTTGATTAACAATTAGTTGTTGCTGCTTCTGCGAAAACGTCTCCACCTTCGATCCATCCTGGAACTGGAAAGAGTTAAGCGTCATCTGAGGTTGTTAGCACCATGGCCAGGGCCAAAAAGTGTGGATGAAGGGCACCCACATCGCCATTGATATTAAGTACTTGGTTAAACTGTGCCTGTTGCTGCGCCAGCGCCGGCGAGCAGCTGAGCAGAAGGAAGAAAAGAGAAGAGACAGTACCAGACGTCATGTTGGAAGTAGGGAAACCACCTGGGTTTGTGCAAAATTAATACAAGAAAGAAAGGCTATAGTTCTAATTACGAAAATTAGGAAGGAACGGCGAGCTGCAGATCAGGCTGGCTGAGCAGTAACGCTGATATACTATGCCGGCGGTTTAAATACGAGGGAGTATTGCTACACGTACAGCCACCGGCCTGGATTACTTCCGCCGAATAGTGTCCTAGAGTCATGTTCTATGCGGGAGAGGCGAACTCCTGTATCCGGTCGAGCCAGGCATCATTTCCTGAAGGTTTTGTCAGAAGCCTGGTCGCATCGCTAGCCATCCGTGGCAAACGGACGATCGAAGCTGCGAACTTGGACGCTTTCTTGTCGGTTGCGGCCAGTCCGACTTGGCAAGGTATCCAATGTGCATGGTGTCCGTTTCATGCGGACCGGACTGTTTGGTTTGACACTTCTGAGGCGCAAAGCTTAGCCGTAGATCCATCACGAGACGATCGTAGAACTAGTGAAACTCTCCACACGCATCGTGAGTGGTGCATTCCCCCATGTGAGGGAAAAATAGTCTCGATCTCGAGGTTTCGACAGCAACAAGCATTGTGAAGCATACGGCGACAATGTCCAGCTTCGACGGTGACACTGGCTGAGCTGTCGTCGGACTGATCCGTGCCTTCAATCAAGAAGACAAATGGAACAAGATGCGCTTCCATTACGGAATGAGTCCGATCCTGAATGTTGTGTGTCATGTGTGTGAGTGGTCTTCTTTCCCGAGGGATTCATTCGGCCACGGTTGTGTCTTTGAATTCCAGTGTGGTAGCTCGCAACTGGCTACCTCGCCAGTGTTGAAGAGGTTCTACGCCTGAGCAAATCTATAGTTTGGTGGTCAAACGCAAACGTCTGGGAGATGTTTCGCAAAGATCGACCGAGGAACACCATTGAGACGGTGCGTCAAGCTAGGCCTGTAACGGCTAGTCCGGCCCCCGAAAAGCAACATCAGACCGACTGACCCCATGTCATAGCTCCTCCACATCAACAGTTCAGTGACTATCAGTAGACGCTCCTGATTTTATCACATGAGTAAACCAGAGTGTTTCAAAATCATAGTAACAAGTTCCTCGCGCTTGACTCTTTCATCACTCACTGTGTAGGGCATTACCTGCTTTTCGGACGTGTGGCAGCAGTTTTGATATTACACGAGTGAGTCTCTGAATAAATGTGCGGTTGTGTTTGCCTGTTCACGCGTCCATGCACAGTTAACTCGGCGAAACTCTTAAGTTTGTTAGCTTGTGACCATCTGCGACATGATACCATGCGTTTACATGTTGCAGCCAGGATAATAGGCATGACTCCTTCACTGCGATCCAACATACCGCGGGTAATGCAGTAGGCTACAGGCGTAGGCGCGCACAGTTGTTGTTATATTTCAAGACTTGTAAGAGAGCAAGGTGATGATAGTAGACCTTTCGATGAGGTTCCTCTACCTGGTACATAAACGCCAGATCATGCCGAAGTCGCATAATTACACGATGAAGATAGAAAAAGTGCCAAAAATATAACATAGGCCATTTACATGCAAGCAGCACCGTCAATACCGATGATCTTGCCGTTCACCCAATCGCCATCCTGGGACGCCAGGAAGCAGACAACGCGAGCGATATCGAGAGGCTGGCCAACACGGCCGCACGGTGACCAGGTAGCGGCGTACTCGTCGACCTGGTCGTCGCTGAGCTGGTCACCTCCAGGGATGTACTCGCGGCACACAGCGTGGTACATATCTGTCTTGATACCACCAGGAGCGACGCAATTCACAGTAATTTTCTTCTCACCAGCATCTGTGCAGCTATTAGTACTGGCTTTCGAGGGTGTCAATGTTGGCCAAACGTACCAATAGCCATGCACCTGGTGAAGGTCTCGATAGCACCCTTGGAACCGGAGTAGACGGCATGCTTAGGCACACCCTTGGCTTGGCCAGTAATGGATCCCATAAGGATGATCCTGCCACCAACCGACATCCTCTTGTACGCCTCCTTGGCGACAAAGAATTGTCCACGGGTGTTGATCTGCATGACACGGTCGTACTCGGCCTCCTCGACATCCTTGAAGTGGCCGAAAGAGACAACACCGGAGTTCGAGCAGCAGATATCGAGCTTGCCGAACTGCTTGACGACCTCATCCATGAGGTGTTGGGTCTCCTTGACATTGGCAACATTGGCCTTGATGGCAATGGCCTTGGCGCCAGTCTTCATCGCCTCGATCTGCTTGACGACATCCTCGGCGGCTTCCTTTGCGTTGGCGTAGTTAACAGCGACGCTGGCACCACGGCGGGCGAGCTCAAGAGCCATCTCCTTGCCAATGCCACGGCCTGTCGGAACGTCAGGTTGCCAAATTCTTCTCACACACAGACATCGGGAGAACAATCTTACCAGAGCCAGTAACGACGGCAACCTTGCCCTCAAGGCTCCAGCTGGGGATTTGAGTGTTGGCCATTGTGATATGTGTGGGGTGCAGGTTGAAGATGGGGAAAAGAGTATTTGTAAGTGGGCGTTTGCTGGCGGGGTAGCAGTTGAGGGAAGATGTGATGGTCGATGGGAAGATGATTGAGAATGACCCAGAAGGGGTCCAGATAAATACTCTGTGCAGCTTCGGTAACGCAGCGGATAGCTGGATTCAGACAATAGTTTGTCCGACTGCTTGCTCCTGCCTTCGCCCCATACGGCCACAAAGTTCTCCACACAAACTTTCCATTGGCATTCTCCGTGACGGCACCAGGTCGGGGCGAGCTGCCCTTCCGAGCATGCTAAGCCTTCAACGAGCACTCTTGTGTGCGCTCCCGATTCGGACTCCTTAGCTCCCGTAGGAGATCCAGAGCCGCCTGTGTCAGGCAACGACTCAGATCAGGCATTGGAGGGTATTTTCGGACATGTGCGGGGCCGAAGACCCTTGTGGCGTTCCAGTTTGAGTAGAGGGCACAGTCAGCGAAAGCATGCTCGCAATAACCAGCCATCTCGATGACAACAACAATTTTGCAGACAACTCGTCTTGCGTTCACGCGTTGACGTGAGATGGTCGCTCGGATGGCTAGATTCCGGACACTCACTGAGGTGAGAGGGTAATAGGGCTTGGGTAGCGCTAGTCTAAAGCGAGCTAGCGACCCATGCTTTTGGACGTCTGCAAAACAACAGCGAACCGGGCGAATGCAATCGGACCTGGGAGGCAATGGCATGTTCCGTTTGCGTGGCTATTGTGTGGCAGAGAGCACGGTGTGAGGACCGACTCTCGTAATGTGTCGCCCTCCTATGCGCCGTTCGGGAAAGCCCGAGTCTCGTCGCTGGCTGCACGACCTCTTCTTCTTCACCACTCCAATTTTCTGCACATCTCAAGGCGTAGTGGCTCCCCGTACTCTTCTCCAGATGTCATGCTCAGCAGCGCTATTCCGAACAACTCAAACAGCCGGCTGCCTGAGTGCTCGGTGAAAGGAGGTGTTGCGCTCGTTTCCGGGCCCGTTCGGCTCCGCACTTCCACTATAGTGTCGCGGATAGCACATGCGCAATGACCTTAACCCCATTCTAGCATCGCAATCAGAATGAAAGAGTTGGTGAAGAGCGCAGCATGCTGTGCTTCGTGAGCGTAGTTCCTCTTCGGAGGATTCATCGAATGCATCGCACACTGATCGTTTTCACTTATCTGTAAAGGTATAGATGGGATAACATGTTGTTATACGACCGAATTCCAAACGGGGACGTTGATTCCGTCTTTGCTTGCAATTCGAAGTGAGAATGGTATTCGACCGAAGAAGATATAGTCTTCATATAGATCTTCCTGTACGTATTGAGTTTTGATCGGCGGTAGCCTAGCTCAACCCCGGCGTCCAAGGCACGAGTACACCTATCCGGAAGCAATGCTCCGCTCGCTGAAAGTAGTCGCTTTTCGAGAAGCATATGATAGATCCATCCCCAAGTCCGGAATCATTTAGCGGACTTCTGCGCTCTGAAGGGCGGCAATTCTGGAAAGGGGGCCTGGTCTATTCCTCTGGGCCATCTGCCGAGGGGAATCTAGCAGCTGGCATAAAGGGCGTTTTCGAAAGCAATCTTAAAAGCTCAAGAATCATGAACAGGTAGAAGTTCAGGATGGCGTTATGCACTGCTCTTGAGCAAGCAGAGCGCTCCATTGGATGACTTCAACGAGGTCCCAGTCGGGCCAAATGGCATCTTGACGAGCCAAAGTATGTTTTGTTCTGTTCTTGGAACCAGGAGGTTTTGAGAATCGAGAACACTCTGCGTACCGTATCGGTAGCTATTCGTCATGAGCTAGCTCGTCAGTGATTGCCATGCGCACCCACGCGTCTATGACCGTCGATGATTGTACGTCCCGGCTCATCCACTCTTCGTATCGATCGATGCCGATTTCAAGACTCTAGTCCAAGTTTTGTTTAGCTACTGTAGCTTAACGCACGAATTGTGGTATTGATGCCCGCTCCTCCCCTCATTGTCCGTAGCCTTAAGCTAGACCTCGGGTTATTGAACTGTGGTTGGAACCGAGTCACGGTGAGTTTTTCATGAGAATGAGCTCTCTCACATGGAAACCATGTGGTGGCTACTTCATGAAGCGTTAGTAAATATTGAGGAACCAAAGAGACTAGTGAGTCCGAAAGGATTGTGCGGCAAGTGCGTGTCACACCCAGAACGAAGAACCTGGGCCTCGTTTCGATATAATGCAAAGCAACAAGGAGTCAAATCCTGCGGCTAATAATTTGTAGCCATCTCCTTTGGTCACCATGTACGCACGTCCACGACATGACAACGAAGTTGCGGTTACATCCCGCCGCATAGCCTAGCCCAGCCCACATCCCCAGACAAGCTATACCCCTAACGCACTATGATGCACGAACTTCATTCCTTTTTCTAATTGTACCCCTCAATTACCGAATACAGTGACCTTCAAACAACGGTCTATGCACCACCGGCGTCAACAACCACCGATTCACCGTCGTCTAACCAGCATCATGCTAATCTACGTCAAAGCTTGTAGGTGAGGTAAACTCCGTATGTGAGGTTTGCGGCCGGAATCTCGGTCACCTTAGCGACAGTGATCGTAGTGAGGACAGCTGTTACGCATCCTCGGTGCCTGCGTGATTTCTTGTGATACAGCGGCTGGTCTGTGACTTCTGATGCAAGGCCAACAGCATATAATCTTGAATCATAGAGCTAATATCCTCCCGCGGAAAATTTATGGTCACATCCTAGACGGTCGCTTCGGCTGATTAGTGGACTCGATGGTGTCGTAGAGATCAGCTCAACCTGGTGTCTGGTTCACACCCGCACGTATACTTTTGTCGATCCCGCACCTTTCGTATAGTAGTACAAACCGAGCATACCAAACGACACCGACGGCATAAGCTGGTTTGATCCTACTTCTGCAGTAAAAAACGATGGCACGGACAATGACGTTGCCGTCTGTCCGGAGCCACTGCACTCGATGTTAGTATGCGAGAGTTACACAGCGTCATGTAGTACTCACCACACAGTGACCGTTTCTATTGCCTACTAGACATGTTTCGTGCTCTCATTCATGACTTATATTTGTCGTGATAACCGGGAAGCGGTCGATAGACACACGAGTCTAGATACGCGTGGTCTTATCATCCCACCGGCTCTCGTCTTGCTTTCCCCTCGAGCATACCTGCATGACCGGGCCGGAGCCTCTACTCCGTCACTCCAAGCGCCGGGACGGACAATTGCCAAAACCACAAAGGCCTGCACACGTGCGACGAAATTGGAACAGACATTTCCATAATGGCTCTTTGGGTCCGGAATACGCGCTTCCGAGTACCTAACTACGTCAGGTGCATCCCTACCTACCTAAGTATCCTTAGCCTAGGCGTGTGGGACAAGGTAAAATGGGTCACCTGCCGAGTTCACGACCGTTATCCTGCTACACCGTGGGCAATTCTTTGAATAATCCCCATCATCTAAAGGTATTTACTTGACCAGCCTGGCTCAGCAGCCTCATTGCAGATACCAGATGCCTTTGATCGACCTCGCGTACATCACCGCCTGTGATTGACCACACCGTTATCGCCACTCATCGATATACATATTGACTGGCTACCCGCCACTACGATACATCTCTTACCCGACCCGCGAGCAGACATCGGACCCCACCATCAGCCGCGAACGCCTCGAGACCGTTCCGTACGCCATCTGTGCCTCCGCTACGGCACCTGAAACGCAAGCGCACATTCCGGAAGACTAATTACCGAAGAACGAAAACACATAAGAGCATCGGGATCACACTCATTCTATGGAAGGACTTTGGAAAACGTCGATACGTAGAGCAGGCAAGGGAAAGACGGTAATGGTGAGGATGATGCGTTCGATGGGATCTGGTCTCCAGTGCTTAGGAGAAAGAGGCGAGAAGGGACGGAAGGGTGTTGACATGGGGGCAACAAAGGAGTGACGCTGCCTCATAAAGGTAGAATGTTATACATTCGAACAGCAGAGGCAAGAGGAGGGTGAGAGGAACCTGGGAAAGCGGAATGGTGTGTTTGGAAAATACGTTAATGCTATTAACGTGGCGGGACTATACATTACCGAAGGGTCTTCCCATCAGGCCGCAGGGTCATGAGGCGGCCTACCCTCCGAAGCCATCTATATGTGGCAGCAACGATGAACGCCAACCGCTCGCTGAACGCCAATCAAACTCCGGTCGACCTAAGGTCAAATGCTGCCCAAAGATCCAAGAGCACTTCCGGATCGAGTGTGTGAACACAAAATCTATCAGGAAAACGAGAAAGATGAGCACCCACTGGATTTAGCCCCTGGCTAACTTTTCCAGTTTCCCACGTATACCATCGGAGAATCTCGTCGCAATGCCCTCTTCGATGACATCAACGCAGTGCGAAAGCACTCTGAAGCCATTATCGATGCCGATCGGCGTACCGTCTCGCTTAGTGAGTGTGGGAACACCCTCTCTTCGCGTGACGTACCGGACAATGAGAGGGTCGTTCGCCTGCAGACGATCAACCGGCACCGAAGAGCCTGGTGGGGTGTACTGGCCCTGCTGATTTGGACTCGTGGACTCGTTATGAGTCAAAGCGTCCGTCCAGAGCACCAGCCCGGCGCGATAGATTGCACCAGGCCACCACGGAGGTCGAATGCCCTTGGACATCTCCCGAATGATGCGCATTATCTGTCCAGAATGGAAGATAGCTTCGTGCACATCTGAGATGCACTTTTTGTGGATCCACAACATCTGCTGATATGTATCAACGCCTTCCCTTCGAGCAAGTTTCTCGATCTCGGGAAAATTGGTTACAGCATTCATGCTGACGAGATGAAACATGACTAGATTGGCCTGCATCATAGGACACATGGGGTTCATCGCCATGTAGCGCTCTGCCAGCTCGAACCATCTCTGTAGTAGTGACTGCACCTCTTCGAGCCGCACACGAGTAGACGCGGCGGTCACAGCTCTGGAGCGCTGTCTCGAAGCCATGCTGTCGGAGAAGCAGCTTAGCAGTTGACAGTATTGGCACACCAGAGTCTGCAGAGGATGTAGCAGTAGACGAAGGTGCAACGGAGTAAGCTGGATATCTTGTGCAACAATCTCGTCGTCAAGAAAGTGACGAAACAGGTCCCTGAGACTCAATGGCCGAGCACCAGAGCCCACGGACGAGTAGCCGTTCGAAAATTCATGCACCTTGCTGAACATGTCAGACCATTCCGAAGCGTCCGCTGTCTGCCAAAGCCCGTCGGCATCCGGCATAGGCGCACCAAATTCCGTGACGGAGAACAACGGAGCTGTGTCATGGAACAACGATAGGTCCTGATCGACCATCACCCACGAGTA
The DNA here is from genome assembly GCA_025388405.1 of Paraconiothyrium brasiliense. Classification (NCBI taxonomy): domain Eukaryota; kingdom Fungi; phylum Ascomycota; class Dothideomycetes; order Pleosporales; family Didymosphaeriaceae; genus Paraconiothyrium; species Paraconiothyrium brasiliense. The sequence goes on from JANBXC010000008.1 coordinate 1,727,384, forward strand.
GATGAGCCTATTTGAAAGGTTAGTAAGCGGCGTCACGTGATCAGGTCTGCGCAGGGATGCACGGCTGGAAGGATCTGCACTTACCGACTTCGACCTTCCTGCTGAATCCAGTCTCGCCACAGAACGTCCGTTCTGTTTCCATTTAGATGAGGTGTCGAGAGTCGCTGAGGTTCGAGAATGCCCGAGTGCCGCAGCATTGCGAAGTACATCCCGCGCTGACCCATGGCAATGTCCATCTGCCACTTGTCCCCACTCCACGCCGCTTGTACTGTGAAGAGAAGAGCTGCGCGCAGTACGATGGGATCGCCGGCCATGATGATATTCTTCTCAACAAGATCGAACAAGGAAATGCGGCACGCCTCGGTGATACCGCCGGTCAACCACCGCGCCTCCATCGACGGGATATTAATTCCGCCCTGTGCGATCATCATCAAGATCAAAAGACTGGATGCTTTGTCGTTGTAGTTCTGCATGAGCTCATTTGCATCCAGCGTTCCACGCGAAGTGGTTGGATAAAAACGCTCGAAAGAGTTGGCATAAGAACGAAGGAACAGATCCAGTACAGGAGCAGGGGGCAAGAGAACAAAATTTGACGCCGTTGATCCCGGCGAGTCGCTACTAGAGCTGGACATACCGTCTTTGTGGATGTCGAGGGCCTTGTGCAGAAAACTCTGCGTAATGGCAAGCAGCTTGTCACGCGTTGATTCGTATATCTTGGCAACACCCACTCGTCCGCTCTGCTGGAAGTCGGTCTCGTCCCAAGAGGGCCGCCAGTTGCTCCATCCTTCGTGGTTCTTGAGGCTTTGCTCCAGACGTTCCAGGTTCAATCTCGCAGTACGAGGACAGGAGCTAGATGGAATAATGGGAGTGCAGCGAAACACAGACCATCCATCGTGGGCCGCAATGATGGCTCCAAGGTCGGGAACGCCAGCGTCGACAATGGAATTCTGTCTGTTCGACGGGTAAAACATAGAGGCAGAGCTCCCAATCTGCAAGTCGGAGAACGACTCGTCCATTCTCGGTGTTTGAATCGGCGTTTGAACCGGCCCAAAAGTCTGGGAAGGTGACATCTCGGGTATCATGCCCAGGATGCCATCAGTCGGAGGACCCATAGTGATGTCCATGTTCATGGACATCATCAATGAAGGGTCGATCCTCATAGGGTCGAAATCCTGACCTATCGACATGGTGTTCCAAGGATCCATGATGAATCGAGGACTGGGCTCATCCGAGTGGTTCTGTACAGTGCCCACGAAGTCCTCGTAGCCTGACATTGGTGTTTGCGAGATGAACCCGTTGACTGGCGTGGGTAGCGGAGACAAGACCGATGGCATCGTCGAAGGGAGACCATTGGGCGTCGACTGCTCGAAGAACGGTGGTGTGGTCGTTGCGATGGATATATGCAGTGGCTTTTCCTCTGGTGGCGGATTCTGCAACTGTTGCACAGGCTGAGAGATGGATGGGTTCCGCGAGTGTGCAACGGACGTAGGCTGTGGTGACTGGCGCGGCTGCGTCTGACCATTCGATAATTGTGGTGGCGACTGTCCTTGCGGGTGCACTGTCTGTGATTGCGCTTGGACCGGCATTTGACCTTCTCGTACTGGAGAGTTGCCACCAGAGTTGTCTTGGGATTCGTTGTTACTTGCCGACTCGCTTGATCCACTAGTGGCAGCCTCGCCTGTCGCTATGACCCTGTTCACATTCTTTGAAGCTCGTCGTGTAGGACGCAAGGTGCACTTGAGATTCCGTTGTGCACAGCGGCTGCATGGGAACTTCTTATCGCACTTTGTCTTGGTCTTGGCGCAATTGCTGCATGCAATAGGTGTTCGGCCTGCCGACTTGGGAATGATGCCAGCGTTCGGAGGAAGGCCTTCTTGATTGTTCGCATCGCGACCGTGGACTGTGTAATGCCTCTGGAGGAGGTCTCTGGTGCCTCAATCAGTACTCGTATTGGTCGGACTTTGGGGCACGAGCACTCTGATGAGTACGTACCGGCGGGCAAAGCTCATGTGACATGTGAAGCACTTGAACGGTTTGACATTGGTGTCTAGAAGAGATGGTCAGCTCATTGGGTCAGTTCAAGAGGTCAAGAGCAAGACTTACGGGTAAGAATGTGTCTTTCGAGGTGTTCGTCTCGCGTGAAGGACTGCCCACAATAGGTACAGAAAACCATGCTGAAGAGTCGATGCTGCGACGACTTTTGGTGAAGAGCGAGGGTTGATCTATGATGCAGGAACAGACGAGAATACGCAAAACGAAGGTGTTGTGGTGGTGATAGGTGTTAGCGTCGAGAGCGTACCACAGACATGAAGGTGGAGAACAACAGTTGGCGGGGCGTAACCAAGTTATGATAGTGCAAATGGCGGGAACGAGGACAGACGGGAGTTGTGTTCAGCGGTTTCGACTCGGGGTTGCAGTGTATAAGGCTTGGTTCCGCGTGGAATAGTCGCTGTCCTGGATGGGTAAGGCGTAGTTGGGGTTCGTAGCGGATGACTGGAGCTAAACGACAATAGCAACCTCCGACTAGGCTCTGATGTTGCAAGTTTCAAGATGGTGGTTAGCGGTGAGTGCTTGTCAGGTAGGCTGCGGGCTAGCTGGCGGCGGTGGTGCGGATAGAGAATGGAACCTAGGGAGAGGAGCTGGCAGGGCAGACGCAGAGGGAAACGGACGAGACGGGTAGGCAACGTGAGGGCATATCAGACGGAATGGTGGACATGCCGGCGGAGATGAGCTTGTACGCTTCTGCTGGATCTGCCTTTCCCAACGCGGCGCATCGTTGCATAATCAAGAATGGAAGCGCAGCAACGACGGTCATCGACTGCTGGGCCTAGCTGCCCCGAAAACAACGCCCAGCTAGTCCTGGGATTCCGTTACATGGGGCGCCAGGGGCTCGGCCTAGCATGGCGCCATCCATGGAGCCAGGACGGGGGCATCTGGATGATCGGCGCGGACGGGGGCAGTGGGGAGTGCTGGCATGTGCGAGCGATGGCAGCTGAGGAAGCCAGCAGGGCGCTGTGGCACAGTATGCGCACGGGCCGGGCGCGCGAGTCTGACGGTAATGAATTCGTATGTACAGTACGGTATCCTCGGTAGCGGCACCACGACCTGCATGCAGTCGAGCGTTCCGGTGCGTGGGCGTGGGCCCGGTCGTGGTACGCGCCCTGCTCGTTTGGGGTCATGAGCTTATCGACGCTGCAAGCCCGCCGCCACCGCCTATGAGCACCCCCGGGAATGCTGGCCGCACCGCGTCGGCCACAGCAACAGCAACGAGAGACAGCCACTGTCGTCGGTCCTGTTCGCCAGCTCCTCAGCCTCGCGCGCGACGTTGCTGCGTATAGCCGTCATGGTCGTCTATTGACTTTTAGCTTGCACCCTCGCGGCTCCACACGGTCGAGCGCTGCGAACGGCAGCCATCCGGCCCAATCACCGCCCGCCATGCCCGCCGTCGCTACCGTGCTGATCATCGTGTCGAGTGCTTGCACATGAAGGCGCCATTGTGCGTGCTGCTCTGCACCTCCGACACACAGCGAGCCGTCGTTGCCGTCGCGGGCCTGCTCCAGGGTCGACGACTCATGGCTGCAAGGTATAAACTGCGCTGCTGAGATCTGCTCGTAGGGTTCGCGCGAGCCAACAGGGGATCTCCCGGCCCGCTCAAGCTTTTCTTGGCCGTTTGGCTCGGAATGTTTCCCAGGGGCAGCCTTGTCGCTCCTCCACACACATACCATCCGGCCCTCTCCACCGCACTAGAAACCTTCGCTGGACCTGAGCGGCGGCGCTCTCCCAACGAGCATCCTGGATGAGCATGCGCCCCTGTCGTCCGCGTCGAGATCCCACATCTCGAACATCTCGATATGCTCCGCTCTAGCCACTGTACATGCCCCAACAAGATTCGCAGCGGCAATTTCCAATTGTAACCCTGTATTTCGACACTGTGAGCCCATGCCTGGAAGCGGCTAGATGGATCGAAAAGTCGCCGGTATCGTCCTGGATGTTGGCGCGCTTACATCGTAGAGCATACCCGGCATGCGGCAGGGAACATAAATCGACCGCTATCATGATGTATACAGCTGCGCATCGTTGCCATCACCACTCTGCTTCACCGGGAGTTGCGTTATCAGCTCCACAGCGCTTTGTTTTGGGCTATTTCGGCAGATGGCACTGAGGCTGTCTGAACCCATGCCAGCGGCAACCCAAGGGAAGCCGAGTCGGCCTTGAGCGAGGTCCTCACCAATTGCTGGCCGACACGAACCACAACGAACCTCCCCTGACTAGACGATATATGCACGACTATGTATCCCTCGAACACGCCTCGTACTTCTCGAAAAGTATAGAGGGGATTGCTGCTCGCTTGCGGAAGCCCCGGCTGTCGATCCTACGATAGTACTTCCCACAAAGGAAGCGTATGCTGGGAGACCAAGACGCCCAGTGATGCGCTTGGTTGAGCATGCGCGATGCACAGTTCTTGTCGCTGCGGATCCTCGGACCCTGAGACGACGACAAGAACTGGATACGCGACTCGCCGAAGATTGGACATAGGAGAAGTGTTATGCGTGACAATGCCCGTGTGAACATGGTCAACGTTTGGTTTCCCCGTGTACTCGACCAGCGATGTTCGCGAATCCCCAGGTGCCTGAAACATTGCTTGGCCCGCAAAACTATCGTTTCATAGACTGAGTCGTCATCAAACGACGGGCGGCTGTCTCGAGAAGTATTGAAACAATGACATCGAAGACCAGACGTCAGCTAAATATATTTCAGATAGGCTGAGGATCCTCGTTCACTTGCGTTTTCGGATTCGTCGCACTAACGCCGTCAAGGGCTGGCCAGCTGCTTCAAGCGAGCAGTTGTCAGCTAGCCGTACGAAACCTTGCGACGAACGCCACAGAATGCCATCCGCGGTAATTGTGTGCCCTGGCCGTGCCAGGAAGTAGCCAAAGGCAGTCACGTTATTCCTAGGACACGCTGCCCGGTGTTGGCAACGACGGCATCTTGAAAAGGCAGGCGACTTGGATTGAACTGACGAGGGCGTATTTAAGTGGACCGGAACATGAATGCCAAAGGCCCCGCTCACCGCATTTCGACGCGACTGATGACGACGGTGCAACGCGGGAGGACCTTCAGCCGTAGCGGGGTCCGCTTGAGTGTCGACTGCCCAGCAGCAACTTTCTGCAAAGGCGCTTGCCACGGAGCTCACGATACCAAGCCAGGATGAGCAATCGAGGCGACCTGTTGATACTATCATTATCGTGCGCACTCGCTAGATAGCAAAGCAGACGGGCGGTGGTGATGTCACGTGGCTGCAGCCACGCGGGCGCCAAACGGCCGAATCATCGCTCCCTGCGGAAGCGTTCGCCGTCTGCAGCGGAGGTGGCGGTCGTTGAAGGTTGCTTCCTGGCTGGCATGGTGCAATTGGTTGTATAGGCATTGGCATACGTAGTGAAGAAACAAGCGTACAATTGACGTTGTAGGAAGCTGTATGTTGTGCTGAGATAGCCTGGAGGAAGTCGCTTGCCAAGCCTGAGATGACGTCACCGGGCAGCCTTAACCGGCGCCCCCACTCCGCTGCAACTGATTGGGCAGGGGCGTTCTAGGCGGAGACGGGGCTTTCTTACGGGGAACCAACACCACGTTTGACTTCTGCATTGAGAGCATAGAGAACGGTAGTTAATTCTCAGGACTCAGCGTTAGTTTCGCTTCACAACTACAATACTGTTCGGATCTCCTCCGGCAATCCTACTGTCTCGCTTCAGCCGGTCGAAAGCGTGGCTGACTGAGTATCTTGGGCGCACTGTGGGGGAAGTGGCGTGGGATGATACCTGCGCGAGCTAAGGTAGACGCCTGCCCTACGAGATTCTCGGGTGGTCGTTCTATCTCAGCGATTGACGGATTGGGACTGCAGATCATGCATGGCTTGCTAAGTGGACATCGATGGCTCGTAACGGGAGCCGCAGCAATGGAAAACGAAACGACTTCAATCTGCTAGAGTAACAACGCGGGGTAGCAATTACTGCCCTTCTCTTCGTCCCAACCGATGCTGACGACGTGCAGTCTTCGCTTTCGGTACCGGTTGGATCATCTCAAATTGTGCCTGCCACCGAGGCCATCATGCCAAACGTTCTCGAGCGTTGCCCATGGATGAAAGCGACGAAGAATACAACTTCTGTAATCACTACCTCAGTCCGATTCAACATGCAGTTGAGGGTACCAACGCCTAGCGCGGTCTAGACGAGGCCATTCCCGAAACTTCGACGCTTTCTTTGTTTTCCATACGGTGAACTCGCCGCTTGTAGCCTGACTAACGAAACACGTACATGTTCAGGACATGGTGAAGCTCTTCTATCATCGAAGTGTTATTTTGCCAACTTGAGGTCATACACACACTTGCCCTATTTGGGTGCGCAGTGCGCATTCCGCAAAGCCACAGCTGTCGTCGAATTACAAAACTTAAGGCAACAAATGCCTTCAAACCTATCACCCTGATGGCGTGGCGTCGCAAACCTGTGTTCACCTCTACTCAACTATCAGCGCTAACTCCACAACAAGTACAACCATCAGCTTACTCGTGCAATAGCTTCTTCCGGACGACAGTAAGCTGCATTAATTTCCACACAGGCCGGCAAAACTACCAGCGAGCTGTCAGACCTATGAGAACCTTACTAGGCCACGGGCACTATGCCGCTCGTGGCGTTGCATAGAATTGTTGAAGATAACGCGGGGCCATTAGAACGGCTTACGTGTTATTACAGATACATGTTCTACGCTTCTGCAGGATTTCGATAGTATACACATGACGTGGTCCTAAGGACCGCGTGCGCAAGATTTGCTCTGGATAAGTCAACTATCACACTTCTCGTTCACAGTCCACGGGTACGCACGTATGTGCACTCCCCGCCGAAGCAGTGGCAAACATCCTGCCAGTCAGCAAGTCAGCAAGATTGGAAGATAGGACTTGCAGAGGTTTCCCGATGCGAGGCTCGTCTTCATGTTTCGATTGGCTCGTGGCCACCTAGCCTACTTGAAAGCTGAATGGGCCATATGCACTTCACTTCATCTGCATTTAACTCCGGAATCTCGAACCCAGGAGCTGACTGCATCAGCGGAGAAGGATTTGGACACCTTATCCAAGATAATTGTCCGCATAGGCGCCTTGCCGTTTTACGAGATGTTTAAATTCCGCCCCCGGAGCAAGCCCACGAGCCGTACAGCCCTAGATGCACCGCCATGTCGCGGATGAAGTAGATATCGGAGCGACACCGCGGACACACGCTTAGTACGTGAAAGCTATGCGACGCGAGCATGACCACATGCAGCATTTGCCCAGAGCGAGAAGCTTGCGATCTGTGGGGCACCGATGGGAAATCCTGCGGATCGCCTTGCGCATGAGATGACATCTCTATTGTGCATTGCTTCTATCGTCAAGGTCAATGCAATCCTGAGTCCTTGCACATGTGTAATCTTGTTGTACGACAGGTTTAGAAAGGCGAATTTGTTTGTCAACTCAGAAGTCCAAGTAAAGCATCGGAAGAAGTATAATCCTGACGTCGACGACATCTCGCTACTGTAGATAAGACTGCACTTGTAGGCGAATATTGGCAGGGCTGTTATCGTTATTGACGTTGTGCCAGGTAAATCACGAACTTCAAAGTAGTACCGCTGCGCACGAGCACGCGAAAACAGCAAATGCACAACGAAGTATGAGTGGGCCGCAGTCGACTTGGCTTCTTCTGTTGAAGTACTTCTGACAGCTGGCGAAAAGGTCAGCCTTTGCGAAGAAATGTGGTTTCCATGTAACGTCTACAAAAAAACCCCACGTGTTGGTGAAAGCCAACCACTGTGCATCATCAGCCTCAATCTGCGCAAACAGGCTCACCATCGTGTCCTGGCCATCGGCATGCCGATCGGCTATCACCATGGGACTTCGCATGTGCGACTATCGGAACCAGAGTAGCCGATGTGCAACTCCCCGAAGCTCTGTAGCCGCCGTGTAACAGATCTCCGTAGACCCGATCCCAGGTCGCACAGAATAGACACGTGTCTAAGACCCTTGATGGAGAGGCGAGGTTCCACAGACTCGAGCGTACCCGCTGTGTTACCCCTTCTGCGTCCTTCTGTTGTGCGAAACTGCCCGCGAAGGGCAACTCTCGTGGTCTTCTGCTGGGTCATTCCATCACCGGCGGACAAACTTGGTAGCTCTTGAGTAAGGTCGTACGCAAACATTGCAGTATCTGGTTCCAGCTTCAGCCCGTGGCCATGTCTACGAGAATGGTTGAGAACACTCTACATACAGACACCCGCGTATCAGCCGCATGTCTTGATTCACCCAAAGACAACTCCTAGGGGCGATGTCCACTACGGGTCATACTGCAGCTACGCTTTAGATACATGGCCCTCCACATTCCACGAGCAACGATGCTCGTCAATCTCGCATGCCATCTCGCAGATTGTCGGACTCGGATATCTGGGTCTGATTGATGTCAAAGGGAGGCTTCAAGTCCCTTGACGTGCACGCTAAGCTTGCGCCATCTTGCTTTCCGCGGACGCGATCGATATGGATGATGCTGAGGCTTGCGCGTTGTGAGCCGCACAACCTTAGTGTTGGGCTGAGTAACATACGGTCGGGTATTGACAGATAGATTGCAATCATTAATTCCCGCGTTGCTACTCTTCTGGCAACGAAGTCAATCGCGATGCTCAAGTCGATGTTACTTTATGGGCACTTGAAGTTCCCGTAGACTTGGGCTCCGCTGCCTTCCAGTACCTTGTCACGGACTAACCGGCTCAGGAACAGCAACGCCACATCACGAGCCGCGCTGCAAGATGCAGAGAAATGGGCACATAATTTCGCGTTGGTGTGCATCGAAGTGTAATCAGCGAGGCCCGCCATAACGTCACCTTACCCCTCCACCCGCGCCGGTTAATCCCCGTTAATATTGACCACGGTTGCTGTCGGTTCCAGGCGGATCCTCCTTCCAGCGAATGCACTCGCAACGGAAGATGAGCCGTCGGAGGGCAGTGAAGCTGACTGCTGAGTATGATGAGCATGCGCGATATTCGTCGAAGTCAGGCGCTTTCACATGGCATCTAGAGCCGCGACACTATGGAGAAAGCTTGTCAGCGGTACCCCTAGCGAAATGAGAACTCCGAAGCCTGGTGAGATCCTTCCTGTCGATAACGTTGACGAAGAGTGGCTCGACGGCCGGTTACTGGACTGGACAATCGGTGCAACGTTCGCTGATGGTGACTGGCCTCTTCGGTGGATACATGGCCGTACAGCCTCCTCTGCATGGCCATGTTGTACTACTTTCAACTGGCATATCGAGAAAGGCTCTCGAAAAGAACCGCGGCACTTTGTAACTTGTATTCTTTTTTACCTCAGCATAAAGATACTTTCCGGTGAGGCACACGACTCGGCCCATGACTAGTAAACGCAAAGCCACAGAAACTATCCATGTCTAGTAGAGGAGCGAGTCGACGGCTCGGGACGAGTTTCGCTAGAAAGTTTCGACTAGACCCAGATGGACTGGTGTTCATCAGTAGAGTGCCAAGATGAAAGCCCGCTAAGTGCTGCAATATTCGCCAGCTAAACCCTGGAAGACAGACCCTTCTCTACGCGGTCTGTCGTTTCATGCGTTTACTGGATGCTCGACGCTCCTTAGTGGCCTTAGCTGCAGCGGCCGGGATCAACGGTCAACGTTTAGCTCACGACTTCTAGGCGAGGAGTGCACAGGGTGATCTGCAGGGTCAAATACTTGGATTTGAGGGTGTTTGAGGGCAGGGGTCGATACGAATCCAGTTGCCGTCACCTTGGAAGACAGGGCAACATAGACGAAAATGAGGAACAGTCGCAGATGCAGGAGCCACGCCATCCGTAATAACAAGCTCTAAACTTCAGCTGGATGCCGAACGAAGAAAACCAGCGCCGAAGGCAGATGTCGATGGCGTAACTTCTCGATCGAAAAGACGACGGTTTAATATCGCCTGGAGGGTTCCGAGCCTTTGCTTGACTCTAAAGGCAATAGATCACAAATGTGGCGTGTCGCAAAATGTGTTCCTTTTCGCTAGTGTGGTCGACGGGGTAAACTTCCCGCTCAATGTTCTGCTCGTATGAAGCGCCCCCTCAAATCCGGGCAACAGGAAGGTCGAAACCTTCCATCACATTCCCTACATAAGAACTCGCTTGTGGGGGGCTCAATCTTTCCTGAGTCAGCGAGATGTCGCCTGCCAGTATCGTTTGGATGTTTCGAGATGACGCTCAAGATCGAAATAGGCTGCAGATTGACTTAGATTTATGATCGATGCGATGAGCTAGACTTCAAGAAGCATGTCCAATGGACGAAATAAGATTGAGCTACGATGGAGATATGGCTGTGCCGGATGGGATAATGATACAGAAGGTGCTGAAGAAGCTTTGCACTATAGTAGACTATGCTAGCTACTATGAAATACGAAAAGAGTGGGTTTGAAAGGACAAGAATGAATGGCGCCTCACCGTGAACTCATTGTTTCGCAGTGTAGCGCAGCCATCGAGTAGCAACACCCGGGGTTTAATTACGTATGGTGGCTCACAGCGGGAAATGTTAATCCTTGTGTTTACTGCTAAGCTTCTATACGTAGGTGGCAATCCAGCAGTATGAAACTGTCGTGTTAAGTGTGAAGCAGCCCTTGCTGTGAGAGAGTCTCGGAAAGAGCGGAGTACAGTGGCTGCAGTGGCGATGTCGAGTCCATTATCGTCGCGCCCACCATGACCAGCAGCAGGCTGACAGGTTCCCAAAAAGTCCCTGCATGGCTTATCGGGGACGCTGGTGGTATCTGGGCGCTTTTGGTGCAGCTTTTACTGCAGATGGGCGTACTGTGTAAACATTCGGGTGAGGTAGGTGATCAGTCTTCCGGTGGGGCAATGCCGACTTGGCACCAAGAGGAAGCTGTCCAACCACGCTTGCAACATCACCGCCATCACGATTTCTCCTACCACGTGAAGGGTGTCGCACCGGTCGCTCCCAGATCACGCGAAGAAGCAGAGGGTTATCGAAGGCGTCGCATCGATCGACCTCCGCTCCGCTCTCCGCCCCGTCGACCGGAAAGTCCACATTGAGCCCGCCAGATCGCATCCTTTTTGCGGGCCCGATAGTCACTTACTGATTCTACACGGCGCTTTGCCAAATAAAGCCTGGGCTATTCGACGAGCGATATATCCGACGAGGCCCGTTCTGTCCTCTGTTCGCAGGCGGCTGGGTGCGGCTCGAGATGGCGATATGCCACAGTTCCATGGCTCCCTGTCTGTCAAGGCCCTGTTGAATACTACCAGGCGGTTCGAGGCGTGCGTGCCAGCCAGCTCCAACTAATTTATACACTCCTTCTGGTACACTGCTGCACCCGGACGTAGCCATGTTCCCGTGTGGGGAAGTGCGAGATTACAGAGACTAGCGACATCACTCGAAATTCGGCAAACCAGCCAGCCTCTTACTGCTGAGGAATACAGTCGCTGGAACTTGACGCAGGCTCTGCAAACGAGTCCCGCTCCAAATGTCGTGTGCGTGGCTTCTGTCATGAAGATTGCTGTTCTGCTAGCCCTCGCACTGGTAAAACAACAGAAACTCGTGGCATCCCGACTTAACCGCACTCGTATCTAGGCATCCGAAAACAGGCGGCTATTGCATCGCACTTGGACCCACAAGCGCTGCGCTAACTACGTAAAGCCTGCTGTGCGGGTTCGAAACATTTCAGTGATCTATCATGGTGAGCCCTTTGCTCTAGCATCAACCCATGCTTCAAGCGAGCACTTCATGGCAGCTCCTCACCGAGCGGGTCGCTAGGGAGCCACGCTCACGTCGGTCAATGTATTCTAACTTCCATACGATCGTTGGTCAAGATGACTTGCAGGCAGCCGCCTTCACAGCGTCTGTGGCCGAAGCATGCTGCAGCCCCACTTTGCCGATGTTCCAAGTATCAAAGCCTAGCTATGGCGACTCAGCAAGGGCAGTTCTATTGACTAATCTGTACGTGCACGAACGGAGGAACTGTTAAGGCACAGGCACAAGTAATACCCTGTCCAACCTGAGTTTTGACTGCAGCTGCGTCTCATTTTGGCTGCCGAATGCCTTTGGCGAAGCTTCATGACTTCCACGGTTCAAAGCAATCACTATGACTATTTGCGATGCTCTAACCTGCAATTTGGCAAAAACCTGATGTTGGCTGACATAATTGACAGGTCGTCAACTATGGTCGAACTCCACAGCCACCCCGGCTTATGGGGATCCGATTAGTTCACCCGAACTTCGAGACAACGCCCTGACAACACAATGTTCCCACGTCTCATCTCTCTTATTGCTATCATCCCTGATGCATGGGCTAAGCAACTAGGCGGCTGGATATCCCGTCAAGCCCGGGCCGTCTAACAATAGCCGTGGATGCTCTGATGGACCAGTCCCATCTGTGCGTGCCATCAATCCTTGGAATCATGGCTGCCCCGACTAGGGAAGGATTGACCACTGCTCCACTTTGGTCCTCACGTCAACATGCTGCTGCTCTACATCGTCCGGCGGTGCATGAGCCCCGTATCAGTGCTCTTACAGACCCGGTACCGAGGAGTGGGCTTGCAATCGCACGATCTCAGCCTAGGCCACGGCCCTGATCGCTCAGAACTTTCACAAGCCTACAAATATAGAGGACTCCCATTTCCGTCAATCTATCAAACAGTTCGTTCCTGACACAGTCTCTTGGTACCCTTTTTTACGTGTCAGCAAACACCCGCTCTCTTGGGTTTCATTCACATTGCAGAGGTCCTCCTTCATTCGAGAAGTACCTGGCCGGATTCATTGTTGACCTCTCCGACCTCTCCGACCTTAGCCCTCATCCTCATCCTCGTCCCTGTCGACGTAAGACTTGAGGTTGACTCCCTGCGCTGGCATTGTCCAGACCTCCCAGAATCACTTCTTTACTTTTTCTAATATACCCCATCGAATAGACGGCCATAATGAACGCTTTAATCTTCGGTGACCAGACTGCAGACCAGTATGTGGTTCTACGAAAGGCTGTCACGTGGAAAGATAATGCACTGCTCAAGACCTTCCTGGAGCGGATCAGTGTTGTACTACGAGAAGAAACACAGAAGCTGCCGCGGTCGCAGCGAGAGCAGATACCGGACTTCCTCACTGTTGGAGACTTGGTGGAAGCGTACTATGCCAGGAGCTCGAAGGTCACCCAACTCGAGAGCTGCATGGTAACAATAGCACAACTAGCGCACTACATGGGGTAAGTTGCAACCCGACGACATGTGGTCTGCATCGAACTGACTGTTGCAGCTACTACGGCGAGAACCCGGCAGAACTGCCCAACGCTGCCAACACAAGAGTACTTGGGCTGTGCACTGGCTTGGTCGCAGGTTCTGTTGTTGCGTCGTCCAAGAGCATAGGCGACTTGCTGCCGCTCGCCGTCGAGGCGGTTCGGATCGCCTTCCGCTTGGGCACCTGCGTCGGCACAGCGGCGGAGGCAATCGACGGCTCACGCGATAGCTGGTCTACGATCGTGGCAGGAGTCTCGGAAGATGCGGCAAAGAGTGCCATGGCGGACTTCCACCGCGAGCGCAACATCCCCGTGGCGGCACAGGCCTACGTTAGTGCGGTTAGCGTGATGGCCATTACCGTCAGCGGTCCGCCAGCAACCACCAAACGCCTCTTCACCCAAGCAGACGCATTCAAGAACAGCACCCGCGTGGCAATCCCCGTGTATGCGCCGTTCCATGCACCCCATCTCTACAACCATGCCGACGTTGAGCGCATCTTGAGCGGCCCGTTTGTCGAGCTCTTCAAGAATGCCCGGCCTCATGCCCTGGTGCACTCTGCCTCGGACGGCCAGTGCCACGGTGCGACCAACACTCTGGATCTCCTCCGGAGTGCTCTGGCCGAGATTCTCCTCGAGCCTGTTCGATGGGACAGTCTTTTGGAAGAAGTGGTATCCCAGATCACGAGCGTTGGCAATGCCGAGGCGTCAGTCTCCGCCGTCGGCGTCACCAACGTCGTGAACAGCCTTGCCTCTGCCCTCAAGGCCGGCGGTCAATCTTCCGTCACTGTCCGCGACCATACTGCTTGGGCCATGAAGGCCGAACACTCCAAAGGCCGCACCCAAAACGACAAGATCGCCATCGTCGGTATGGCTGGCCGCTTCCCTAGCGCTGCTTCTCACGATCAGCTGTGGGAGCTGCTCGAGAAAGGCCTCGATGTTCACCGCGAGGTGCCTTCTGATCGCTTTGACGCCCAGGCTCACTGCGATCCTTCTGGAAAAGGGAAGAACAAGAGCCACACTCCGTACGGCTGCTTCATCGACGAGCCAGGACTCTTTGACCCTCGTTTCTTCAACATGTCGCCTCGCGAGGCCGCCCAAACTGATCCTATGGGCCGACTTGCGCTTACGACTGCTTACGAGGCTCTGGAGATGTCTGGCTACGTACCAAACCGAACTCCCTCCAGCAAGCTTGAGCGTATTGGAACCTTCTACGGACAAACTTCGGATGACTGGCGTGAGATCAATGCCGCCGAGAACGTTGACACCTATTTTATTACTGGTGGTGTGCGCGCTTTCGCACCTGGTAGGATCAACTACTACTTTAAGTTCTCCGGTCCATCGTACAGCATCGATACCGCCTGTTCATCATCTCTCGCAGCAATTCAGCTTGCTTGCACCTCCCTCTGGGCTGGTGACTGCGACACTGCGTGCGCTGGCGGCCTGAACGTCTTAACAAACCCTGACATTTTCTCTGGACTGAGCAAGGGTCAGTTCCTGTCTAAGACTGGTAGCTGCAAGACCTACGACAATGATGCCGACGGCTATTGTCGTGGTGACGGTTGCGGTACTGTCATTCTCAAGCGCTACGAAGATGCTGTCGCAGATAAGGACAATATCCTTGGATGCATCCTCGGAGCTGCTACCAACCATAGCGCCGAGGCCGTCTCAATTACCCATCCCCACGCTGGCGCGCAAGAGTACCTCTACAAGAAAGTCCTTGCTAATGCCGGCGTTGATGCTCATGAGATCAGCTACGTCGAGATGCACGGAACTGGTACTCAAGCAGGTGACGGCATTGAGATGACTTCGGTCACTAATGCGTTCGCGCCGCGCAACCGCCAGCGCAAGCCTGAGGAGACTCTCCATCTTGGCGCCATCAAGGCGAACATTGGACACGGCGAAGCGGCCTCTGGCATCAACTCTCTCATCAAGGTCTTGATGATGATGAAGAAGGACGCTATCCCTGCCAACGTAGGTATCAAGGGCGTCATGAACAAGACTTTCCCCAAAGACCTGCTTCAGCGCAACGTCCATATTGAGACCAAGCAGATTGCCTGGCCCCGCAAGGGCGCTGAGAAGCGAAAGCTGTTCTTGAACAACTTCTCCGCAGCAGGCGGCAACACCGCCATTGTGATGGAGGATGGCCCTTTGCGGGAGGCTCCTACGGCTGTTGATCCTCGCAGCCTTCAGACGGTCGCCGTCACTGGCAGGTCGATCTCCTCGCTTAAGAAGAACATCAACAATCTGGTCCAATATCTTGATCAACATCCTGAGACACTGCTTACCAGCTTGGCATACACGACCACTGCCCGCCGCATCCAGCACAACTACCGCGTTGCGGTCTGCGGAGACGACATCATCAAGGTCAAGGCTGCCCTGCAAACACAGCTCAAGGACACCTACAGCCCCATCGCAATGGTGCCAACTAAGACAGCTTTCACCTTCACTGGGCAAGGCTCTCAGTACACCGCCCTTGGGAAGAGGCTTTATGAGGAGCTGGCCACCTTCAAAGCAGATATTGAGCAGCTCAACAACCTTGCTCGTCTGCACGAACTCCCATCTTTCATCCCTCTTTTGGAAGGTACCGATGTCGCTACACTGTCTCCTGTCGTTGTGCAGCTCGGTATGGCCAGCATCCAAGTCGCGCTTTCTCGTATGTGGGCTTCCTGGGGAGTCAAGCCCATCGCCGTTATTGGTCACAGTCTCGGTGAATACGCTGCTCTCCATGTTGCCGGTGTGATATCCGCAAGTGACATGATTCTACTTGTCGGTCGTCGCGCCCAGCTCCTCGAGGAGGATTGCACCGCTAACACCCACGGCATGCTTGCTGTGAAGGGCAGTGTCGAGGCCATCAAGGAAGCTCTTGGCAGTGACATGACCGAGATAGCCTGCATGAATGGTCCCCAAGAGACTGTCCTCTGTGGCACTGTCGAGGTTGTTGAGTCCACGAGCGAGAAGCTTACTGCAAAGGGCTTCAAGGCTACCAAGCTCAACGTGCCCTTTGCCTTCCACTCTGCTCAAGTTGCACCCATTCTCGAGAAGTTCAAGGCTTCTGCGTCTTCCGTGGTTTTCAACAAGCCGGAGGTACCAGTCCTGTCGCCTCTGACAGGAGAAGTCATTCGCGAGATTGGTATTGTTGGGCCCGACTACCTCGCTCGCCATGCGCGCGAGACCGTCAACTTTTGGGTCGCCCTGAACACCGGCAAGGACGAGAAGGCTTTCGACGAGAAGACAGCTTGGGTCGAGATTGGCGCCCACCCAGTCTGTAGCGGCATGGTCAAATCTTCTCTCGGGCCGTGGTCACCCACCACTGCAGCATCACTGCGCCGCAATGAAGATCCATGGAAGACGCTCACCGACAGCATCACTGCCCTCTATTTGTGCGGTGTAGCATTTGACTGGAATGAATACCATAGGCAGTTCAACGATGCCCAGGAGCTCCTGGAGCTCCCCACATACTCGTTCGATCATAAGAAATACTGGCTCGACTATCACAACAACTGGACCCTGACCAAGGGCGAGGCTCCTCGTGTCCCTGAATCCAAAGCCATTGAGGCAGCGCCTGTTCCCATTGCTTCCAAGCTTTGTACCACTTCTTGCCACCGTATCGTTCGCGAGGACCTTCACGCTAATTCAGGTACCGTTGTTGTTCAGTCCGACCTCTCCGATCCTAAGCTTAAGGCTACGATCAGCGGCCACCAGGTCAATGGCAATCCTTTCTGCCCTTCGTCGCTATACGCCGACCAGGCCATGACGATTGCGGATTACTTATATAAGCAGTTGCGCCCTAATCTACCCACTCCTGGTTTGAACGTCTGCCACATGGAAGTGACAAAGGGTCTAGTTCCCGAATATCCTGCCCCGCCTCTCGGACAGCATCTCCAGATCGAGGCTACGGCTAATCTTGAGACCAATCGGGTTGAAATTAAGTATCGCACTGTTCCCGCTGACGGGTCCAAGGTGCTCGCTGAGCACGCTTTTGGCACCGTCAAATATGAAGATGTCAATGCGTGGAGGGAGGACTGGTCCCGTATCCAATTCATGGTGCAGAACCAAATCGACACTCTCACGCAGAAGCTTCAGACAGGTACCGCACATAAGGTTCTGCGCGGAATGGCTTATAAGCTCTTTAAGGCCCTTGTCAACTACGCCGACAACTATCGGGGCATGGAGGAAGTAATCCTGGATGGCAAGACGACCGAGGCTACCGCGGCTGTTAAGTTCCAGACAACTCCAGCAGACGGCGAGTTCTTTTGCTCTCCGTACTGGATTGACAGTCTAGCTCATTTGTCTGGCTTCATCGTCAATGCGTCCGATCATCTTGACTCCGACAATTCTGTTTACATCTCTCACGGCTGGGGCTCCATCAGAATCTCCAAGACCTTGTCACCGGAGAAGAAGTACCGCTCCTATGTGCGCATGATGCCCCAGCCAAACAATGTATCCGCTGGTGACGTCTACATCCTTGAGGGTGACGAGGTCATCGGTATGGTCACTGGCTTGAAATTCCAAAATATCCCACGCCGCGCCCTCAATATCATGATGCCCCCTCCTGGCGCCGCAAAAGCTGGCACTGGGCCCGTCAGGCCCGCCCCCGCCAAAGCCGCCATTGCAGCTCCTGCTCCCGCCAATGGCAAGGGCGCCCCGACTAAGATTGCTGCCAAACCCGCTGCGAAGCCCAAAACTGTCAAGGGCCCCAAGCAGCCCGCCAATTCCATTACTTCTCGAGTTATGAAGATCATAGCCGAGGAGACTGATGTCGACATGTCGGAGCTCGTCGACGAGGCTGCCTTTGAGAATCTCGGAGTTGACTCACTCATGTCCCTCACTATTTCTGCTAAGTTCCGTGAGGATTTAGATATGGATATCAGCTCTACTCTCTTCACCGACTATTCGACTGTCGGCGAGATGAAGAAATACTTCTCTCAGTACGATGGTGGGGCCCCTTTGGTTGAAGATGACGCCGATTCCGATACCACTGAGGAGACCTCGGATATGTCAACTCCCTTTGGGGCTGGTGTAGCAAGCACTCCTGCTAGCTCCGCCCCTAGTGAGTCCGGCGACGTCAAAGTCACCGAATCCTTCGAGGTTGTCGATGGTGACGCCAGCCTCGCTCGCAGGATCGTCGCTCAGGAAATGGGTGTGGAAGTTTCTGAGATCACCGACAAGCTTGATCTATCCGAGATGGGTATGGACTCCCTTATGAGTCTTACCATTCTGGGCGCTCTCCGCGAGCAGACCGGAATCGATCTCCCGTCTGAGTTCCTAACCACCAATGTCACGATCGAAGACATTGAGAACGAGCTCGGCATGCGTCCCAAGCCCAAGATTGAGGCCACTGCCAAGGTCACTTTTAAGACCCCAAAGCCCTCCAAGCCCCAGCTCGCGGAGGTCAATAAAAAGCTGGAGAAGGTTGTCGATATCACTAAACTTCCTCCCGCCAATTCTGTTCTGCTCCAGGGTAACGCGAAGGTCGCCACCAAAAAGTTCTTCCTCGTGCCCGACGGCTCTGGAAGTGCTACCTCCTACATTTCCATCCCCAACATCTCTCCCGACATGGCCGTCTTCGGGCTCAATTGTCCGTTCATGAAGTGTCCCGAGAAATGGACCTGCGGTGTTGCAGGCGTCTCTGCCCTTTATTTGGCTGAAATAAAGCGCCGTCAACCTCAAGGCCCTTACATTGTCGGCGGTTGGTCTGCAGGAGGAGTCATGGCCTACGAAGTCGCTCGCCTAATCGTTGAATCTGGCGAGAAGGTCGAGAGCCTTGTCCTCATCGACGCGCCTTGCCCTGTTGCACTCGACCCCCTTCCTGCCCGTCTCCATATCTTCTTTGACCAGATCGGTCTGCTCGGAACTGGTAAGCCAGGCGGTACTCCCAGCTGGCTCCTACCTCACTTTGCATCGGCCATCAAGAACCTCAAGGATTATGACCCGATTCCGATGAACCCGAAAATCGCACCGCCAGTGCTAGCCATTTGGTGCACAGATGGCGTGTGCCCCAACCCCGATGACCCTCGCCCTCCCCCGGGAGAGGGAGAGGACCCTGCGCCTATGAAGTGGCTCCTCAACAACCGTACTGTCTTCGATGACAACGGCTGGGCACAACTCCTGCCTAAGGAGAATTTCGAATATGCCGTCATGGGCGGCAACCACTTCACAATGATGAAGGGTGATCACGTAAGTTAACCTCAGTTCCAAAGTCTTCTGGACCATAATACTAACGACATATAGGGAGCCACGCTAGGCAAGCTCATTCAGAAAGGATTGAAACTGTAATGATCGAAGTTTGATGTTGTCGATAGTCTGCATGCATTTCATTTGTTCAAGCGTTGAACCTTGGAATGTGGGCGTTTGGTTTGGCTTATAATATCACATGCATGAGTTTCTCTTTTTTTTTGTTAGTGGTGTGGAGATTTGTGGTGGATGTTGGCGTTGCGGTCCATAATCTCAGCGTTGCACATTCCTTGTCTTTGTCTTGATGTTTGTTTGGCGTTATGCCTCATTACGTGTACACGACTATTTCCTTAAAGCAATACCAAGAGACTACTTCACAACATTGCATGTACTGCTTGGCGCAGGGGGAAGAGAGCTTGCTCAACTATTACTACTGGCAGAGTTACCTCTGTCCTTTAGAGTGACGATTAACATGTGCACGATGCATAACATTGCGGCAGATTCCGGGTACTCTTGACATTGGGAGAAGACACAACGGCTGTTAGCTTGATGCATCTATAAGGTTAGTCGGTGGTCGTGCGCTGAGGATCTTCTTCGAGGCGGGGATGCCGAAAGGCAAAATATCGGAGTAATAGGCCTGGGAAGAGTAGGACATAGAAGTGAAGAGGAAGCATCCGTAGAGTCCAATTCATGTTCAAGCCTGAAGAATATAGTATGAACTTCTCTGTTTCATAATCACATTCACCTATCGCTCGTGGCATGCTACCAGCCCTCATCACTCTGAACATTTGACGCTCGCCATCATTTGCGGCTGCTGACTTCCGACTCCCGATGGACCAATATGTGACGCTTAGGGGTCTCCGACCTGTAGGCATGCGACACTTAGCATCCATACCCAGCCTTGCATTTTCGCGGGCTCGGACACATCGCATTTACTTGGTCACTGACATCCTCACACTAGGCAAGCTTCACTATCGAACACAAGCTTCGAGTTCGCAATGTCCAACCCGGGCGTTCCGGTCTAGTTGTGCGGTAATCACTTCGCCATGTTGCCGCTTCTCTTCTAGACACCTTTCATAACAGTCACTGGTGGCGATACGGAGCTCTCCCGGAATATTGAATGCAAGCGGTAACCGCCAATGCGATTTCTCAGGGACCGACACAACTGGAAGCACGCGAAGGGATCGAGATGAGCTAGGTCAGATGCATTGAGCTTTAGTCTGATGATCTTACCGTGCTTGAATTGCAAGCGTAGATCTCCAGGTAGCCACAGTACGACGATCATGCCTCATTCAGAGGTGCCATGCTGTCTCGCAATTCAATAAACTTGCTTTACGATGCTATCAAGTCAGATCTAGGGATCCAGCCACAGTCCTCTGGCACGTGTAAAGGTTTTATTCAGAGTTGTGCTCGAGATTGTGGAGTGACAGCCACCCTAATGCAAACCCTGACAACGGCGCAGCAATGGACGGCAGCAAGAACCACGGTTCGGGCTGCGACGCGCCGAATCCTAGTGTGGTCATTTCAAAATAACTCTGCGATCGACCTATCCAACGCCACATTGCAAACGGCGTCCAACAACGAAGATTGACTCCTGAGTCGATCGTCCAGAGACTACCGTGACCATGTCCGCGAAGGGTTTCTCAAGATGCATGATCTTGTGTAGAAAGGTTATCGTAGAGGAAGAGTCCGATGTGGCGCGATGCGCGCCACATCAATGTGTGTCATCTCTGGCGTGCATATCGGCAAGTTAGCAGGTTCACGGGAATTACCATTTGTCTCCGCTCTGACCGGGTTTCGAGGTGAACAGCAAGCACACGCAAGCAAGCGCGAAGGCCCCGCTCTTGCAGATGCAGTCACCGCGTCCAATGAGCAAGCAAATGGAGGCCCGCCAACTCGCACTGAAGCAGAATGCAGGCTCGGACAATAGGTGGAGTCCCGGTGAGAGAGAATAGGCGCGCTGTGGGACGCAAAGCTAGCTTCTTCCGGCCGCGATTATGTTTACGATGAGTAACCTTTGTTATCGTAATGAAAGATAGTGCATGCGGACTAGACGTGGGATGTGCAGTAGGGTTGATGCCGACAAAGATAGACGATTCCCGGCTAAGACAAGGGTATGCAACATGATGATCTTCGATACTGGCTCCTTCAGCTCGTAAGTAGACCCTTCGTATATGCGAGGCCTATCTAGACCTATCGCTTGCTTCCATGCGCAGATAGCTCTCGCAAGCACAGAGCGTCCTTGGGCCGCTCATGCACAGGCAGCGACTTGTTCGGGTTGTTAAGGCTCACCTGGAGCATCCTGTGGGGAGACAGGGCATCACGAAGCTTTTGGACATGTCATATACTGGAGTGATGTGTTCATCTCCGTGGACGTACAAGCGAATGAGGCCTCAGTCTTGAAGAGCGTTAGAAATTGTTGCGCCGACGGTGGACGCCCGCGACAACGTCCAGGTAAGGTTGGTAATGCTTGTTGAGGAGATAGCACTTGAGTGGTGCGATAGGCCGTCAGCAGAAATTACGGGGACTTCAAAAGAAGTGGAAGGGCGGAGCGGAAACCCTTGGCATAAGTGCCAAGGGCATGACTAAGCGCAATGTGCCCCGCATCACGTGCAACATCTGCAATCGGAACCTGCGCTAGCACATTAGAGGCCTCGATATTGTAGCTATTGCTTCGTGCATTGCAGCGTCGCAGACTTCGCGATGACGACGGTACTGAAGTCAGGCAGGTGGGGAGCCCTAATATGAGATCTTGCACCCTTCTGACCCGGTTATGAGCAGAGATGCGCCTACAAACCCGCGCGGCATTCCCGTCGCACCCTTCGTTGACCGTGTCGAAGACTATGTTACCGACCGCTCCGAGGTCGAAAGCACGATCAACAGCTTCAAGGAGATGATCTCGTGAGCTAGACCACGTTTCACGCTTGACAACGTTTAACTCATGGCTTGCTTTTAGAAAATATCAGTTCATGGAGCAGAACACACAGCGACGCGCTATCGGTCTGAAGGATAAGATTCCAGACATTCAGAAGACGCTGGAGACTGTCCGGTTTTTAGGAGGCAGAAAGGTACTCAATCTTGCGACAGAGCTGAGTAGACAACCGCTAACTTTCTCCACAGGCCAACGCGGACTCTATCGAGACAACCTTTGAACTCAACGATACCCTGTTTGCGAAGGCAGAGGTGCCACCCACTGACGAGGTATACTTATGGCTAGGAGCGAATGTCATGCTGGCGTACCCTATACCAGACGCCGAGCAGCTTCTCAAGTCCAAACTCGACACCGCGAAGAAGAGCCTGGACACTTGCGAAGAGGACATGGAGTTTCTACGGGAGCAAATTACAACGCTGGAAGTAGCATTCGCGCGAGTATACAACTGGGACGTGGCACAAAGGAGGAAGGAGCGTGAAGCAGGAGAATCAATAGAGGGCAAGAAAGGGTCATCGTTGAACGAATGAGGTGGACACGCAGCACAGTGGTACACCCACATACAAGAACGATCTCCATTTTATTGGCGTCTTCTCGCCCGGTCCTCCGTGTCTCCACAGGCTGGGTAGTTGGGAACTATCATGTGATTATCGCACGAGCAAGCTCGACGGATGCAGCTGAAAAGGTTGCCATAGATCCCAATAAGTGTTCTTGGAGAAGTAGGTTTAGCGAGTGGGCACGGGGTTCACACATGTGCAAAGGAATTTCATGTCGCAGAGCGAATAATGTACTTTTGGTATTGAAGGCTGCAATGACTGTTGAGGCCAAAATCAGCTGCCGTGGACCTTATTCAAGCCTCGATGCAAGCTTTTCATCGTATGTAGATCCCTTCCGACCGGCATACGGATCAATGAGCGCGAAACGTTAGTTGATCTTCTGGAGCTCAACCTCGCTGTACGTCATTAGCACCCGTCTTGAAGATAAAACAGTGGAACAGAGGAAGACTTACAAGATGAGGTTCGAGTTCTTTGGGATGAGGCCGGGGAACTCCTGGTCGCCGTACGCGTAATCGCTGGTGATGTCCAACGTCGCCTTTTCGCCGAGCTTCATCTGCGGGACACCCTCATCCCAACCTGCTCTTGTCAGTTTTGGTCGTCAAGGCTCGCCTTCATGGCCAACCGGAGGACTAGACGGCAAACTTACCCCTGATGACGCGACCAACGCCAATGGGGGTCTTGAAGGGACCGCGGCCGGGCTTCTGGGTGGAGTCGAACTCCTTGCCCTTGGACCCGTCGGCGTTCTTCAACCAGCCCGTGTACAGCATGGTGACGGTGTCACCCTTCTGAGGCGATGGGCCGTTGCCCTCGGAGATGGTGGTCTTGGTGACAGCCATGGCTCTAGCGGTCGAGTGGAAGAGAGCAGAAGTGGTACGAGCTTGGAGTGCGCGCGCGAGGTTGGAATTGGAGGTTCGCGGGAGGGATTTGATGAAGGCAGACATGGAGGGGTAGCGGGGGGATAAAGTGCTTGTCGCGGTGGAGTGTGGCGGGGTAGCTGAGAGCTGCAAGGGGCACGTTGCCCGCGCTAGGCTCGCCATACGCACATCGGCGTGGCTGTGTACGCAGGTCAGATGCAGATGGGCCTATGGGAGCGGCGAGACATTGCGCGAGAGGAGCTCGTCAACGCAAACAGGAGGGACCATCGTCGGAAAGGTGCGGCCCTTGCTTACTGATGTACAGCCGTTGCCGCACGCTGCATGGCATGTCACGTGAGATCGCGACGGCCCCGGGGCAGCCGTGCACTTGCATGCGACTTCCGCATTCACCACGACACCACCTCTCGCGCGCATTGAGCACGCATACCGTTTCCCTTGGCCGGCATACGGTCTAACCTACCTCCTCAGCGACCGTGTCGACCTGCGTATCTTCGTAACGTAGCCATGGCCTGCCCGCTGTCTTCATAAACAAAGTCACATCACCCACAGCCAGGGCGGGGTCCACGGTCGCCATGGACCACGCGACGCTCGTCTTCGCTTCCGTCTTCCCCGTCCCTTCGCTTTCGCATACGACGCCAACACCTGTTGCGACGCCCGACCTCGGCCACACTGGGACCGCGGCTTCGTTCGGTAGCCCTTATGTTGCGAACAATGGGGGAGCGCAACAGCGCGCTGTGCGGCGCAATCTTGCGTGGAGCACAGCAACGCGCTTTCTGAGCTTGCCGAGAGACATGGACAAGGCTCCGACAGGGACACAAAGGCCACCAGACGTTGAGGACGCGCTCAGCTATCTGCTGGTCGGGGAAGGCACTAACCAGGACAGTGAAGAGGGCATTGCAGATTGGTATGCGAACGAGGCACGATTGCACTTTGCAACTCATGTGAGACAGCGTCTGCTGGAACCTTGGGACAAGGTCTGCATCTACATCAGAGGTTAAGCTGAGGCTACTGTGCTGACCCACAGCGTTTAGGACATTGAATTGAGCAATGCCTGGCACGTCCTCGACGACACCCAACGAGTGCTCGCGCAAGTTCAGGCCCACTACTCCCAGCCTTTCCGCGACCACTTACTGCCCTTCATACAAGAAGCTGCCGCCAATGTCACGATTCGCGCCAGTAGATCCTCCGATAACCTTGAAGCCGAGACGGTGAGAGCCGCGAAACGCAAATTTGAGACGGAACTACATGCCGTATTTGCGCACAGCCTTCCTGTAGGACGATTTTCGAAGACGCTGAGCTATATGCTCTACGATGCAGCATGTAAATTATTCCGGCTTCAGGTACGCCATGACGGCGTTGCACACGATGAAACAGAGCCGATAGATACGAAGGAAGTACGCCGACGGATGACGCTCCTCTTGATTGGCCTCAGAAGGGTTGGTCTAGGACAAGATGAAGCTCAAAGAGCTTTGGCATATGCAATGAACAAGCTCCTGGATACTTATATTTCAAGCCATTATCTCAAAGTAGATTGGTACTCTAAACAGTCTGTAACGGCTCATTTACGCGTATGGATCGAAAGTGGATTTATTCCCTTGGCTGAACTCGTCTTAGAATGTCTGAATTGTGAACCTGCGTCCATACCACCGCTGCAGCGGAAGCAGTGGCAAGAGATGGCTTTGGCGAGACTCGGTCGGGCAAGGGTCGAAGACCTCTTTGACTTTGTCACCAACTGGGACCGAAGCTTGGGCGCTATACTGGACCTCAAGGTTAGTAAACTCGCTCAACAGCCTTATAACATCATTCATCTGCCTCAGGACTACCTCAGACTGGACGGTGCGAAAGAACACCTCAAAGACAGTTTTTCCCGACAAGTTTCCCGACGACTTTTGCATCCAGGTGCGACTACAACGTACATTCTGAATGTCTACATCTTCATAATCCGTGCATTCCACAGACTCGAACCCAAGGGTGTTCTATTACAGAGCGTAGCGCGACCTATTCGGAAATATCTGAAGGAGCGAGAAGACACTGCCCGTATCATCATATCGAGCCTGCTCATCGACCCCAACGAAGGCAACAATGTCAAGACGGCATCCACCGGAGAGCTTTCTTTTGAGGTTGCCAGTGAAATGGCAAAACCCTTTGCACATGCAGAAGATGCTGACGATGAGGCCAGCTGGAATGATATGAGCTGGCAACCTCCACCTTACGACGCATCTCCTGAGTACAAAAAGTCGAAAGGGGAAGACGTCATTTTCTTCCTCTTGACGCTGTGGGATCGCGACGACTTCATAAACGAGCTGAAAAATATTTTCGGTGATCATCTATTGAAATGCCAGGATCCAGAATTTCAGAAGGAGATTCGTCTTCTCGAGCTCATCAAGATTCGACTTGGTGAAGACAAGTTGCAAGCATGTGAGGTCATGTTACGCGATGTTCTTGAGTCGAGGCGCATCAATGAAATTATTCGAAAATCCAGCGACCAAACCAAAGGCCAACCCTTACAGACGCCGGAAACGCTCGGCCCAAGAACGCCTCGGCCGCGTCGGGCAGCTACCTCCACACCGCTTGTCACACCTCCGCCAGGCCCAGCACTCAATGCGCAAATTCTCTCATCCTTCTTCTGGCCCATACTCCGCGATGAAACTTTCCGTGTCCCTGCGCAGATTGAATCACTACAGCATGAGTACGATTCACGTTTCGAGCGCATCAAGGGCATGCGCAAGCTACGCTGGATGAACGCTTTGGGCGAAAGTCGTATCACTCTAGAGTTCGACGACCGGACCGAACACTTCGAGCACTTGACGCCGTGGCAGGTAAGCGTCATATACGCTTTCCAGACACAGCCCGGCGAAGATTGGGCAGAGAAGGGGAAGGGTAAGGCGAAGAGCGAAGGCATAACACGAAGTGCGGAGCAGCTCGAAGGAATGCTTGAAATGGACGAGTCGCTCGTGCACCAGGCACTCGCATTCTGGGTAGGAAAATCTGTTCTCCGAGAAATATCGTCTGATACATACACGGTCATTGAGCGCCTAGATTCTTCGACCAAAGATTCTGATGCTGCGGCCGCAGCGCAGGAGCTTGCTGAAGTGCAGGCTGCGCAGTCTACGACGGTCAAGTCCCAGGCTGATTTGTTAAATGAGAGGAAGGATGTATACATGAGCTTCATCATTGGCATGTTGACGAATCAGGGGAATCTTCCTGTCGTGCGAATCCTGATAATGATGCGAATGATGGTTCAGGGAGGGTTTCCATTTGGAGGTGAGGAGTTGAAAGCGCTCCTGGCGGAGATGGAGGCAACTGGGAAGGTGGTACCGCTTGGGGGCGATGTTTGGGGCATTAGGAAGTCAAACACGTGACCAGGCCTTCACCCAGGCAACACCTGACGACTAGCAACGGATGAGGACAAGAAGTAGCGTTATGTATGGGATAGGCGGTTATACTCCAGAAGAGCTCATGCCCCAAAGTCTTGCTTGTTGGCAGCATGCCCTCGCTGTCCGATTCCTCGTATAACGGGTCATTATGGCTGTTGCATGCTGTTATGAGATAATAGAGTATAGTCGTACGACAGAACTATAATACAACAGAGGCGAATTTCGGTTGACACCAACTTATTTGAATCTCTGGTGGAAACATGGCGAAAATCATTGCCATTGAGTTGCCGATAAATTTCGATGGTCACAAGATGCCTCAGCATCACAATCTGTTGCCAAAAACATTCGCTGTCTCACAATCGTTGTTGTACCAGACTGTCCCTTCTCTCTTTCAGCAGAGAGAGTGCCAATTCTATTCCTACCTGATCGCTAAAATGCATGACAGAAAATCTTCTCGAGAAGTGCAGCCAAAGCCTAGAGTCTGGGTATCACCGGGCCTTCAACTACGTTTCACATGGTAACAAACCCAAAACGATCGATCCACTACGGCATGTACGTGAGCTAGCGGAATCAAGCGCTTGATAGCTTCGCGTATCCGGCTCGCGTCAATCGTCGGCGGAGCTCTTCACGGGCGGTAGGTGCTCGTTCCGCTGTACCATTCATAGTCACATCGTGGATCGTTGGCGCGTCAAGTCCAGGCACGACCGTTGATGGCAGATTCATGTTCGGAATTTGTGTCAGGGACTGACCAACATTTTGGTTTGCATTTAGAAACGGTGACGGCGGTATGTTCTCCAGGTTCAGCGAAGGCGTTACGCCGTTCATTAGTGCAGGGTCAACAGGCAGGTCGTAGTTGCTGTGTTGACCGCTAAAGTCGTAGAAGTCTTGGTGTGTTGCTGCTGCCTCCATTTGAAGCTGGGTACTGGGCGAGTTGGGTCGCTCAAGTGGTCGGGGTGGCGTAGGTGACGCAAATTGTTTGGGTAGAGGGGGGGTTGTTTGAGAGTCGACCGGCTCTTGTTGTAGCTGTGTTGCCCATCGTGTAGGCTGTCCGGTCCGCAATCTCTCGATGGCGAGACCCTTGTTCATCTCGCTGCACTCCGGGCAATTGCGGATGACCTGGCTCACAGTTTCTTTGATGCGTACCCAGTGAAATGACTCGGCTATGGTAGCTGTCGTTTTGTTGATGCCTCCATGGGCTTTGTGGTGCACGTCGCGGGCGATCTCGTATTGCCGCTGAGGATCTGAAATCACCTCCTTGCCCTTCAGCATCAGTCGTTCTGGCCCTATTGAGCTGGCGGGATATAACTTGTAGTGCGTTGCAGCGCTACGCAGCCGGCTCTTCTCGGCTCTGTCGGCGCCGTGTGGATACTTTCCATTCTTGAGGTAAAAGCGAATCTTGTCAAACCGTTCTTCTGAGACAAAGTCATCGTCTTGACCAAGGTCTCTACCGTATATGATGGCATCGACAAGTTCGCCCGGATAGGACTTGAGGTTGCCACAGCCTTTGACGCGGCCAAGTCGCTTGAAGCCTAACGCATCCCAGATTCGGCAGGAAGCCACGTTGGTCTCATATACGAGGTTGAAGACGGAATATGAGTAGCCCTAGGGCGATTAGGCCGCTGCGGGTCTGGGGTGCGATGGCACTCTGCTGTATACTTACCAGTTTAGGGGCCCAATCTAGATATATCTCACCCATCAGACGACCGACGCCGCGGTTCCGTGATGCATCGGTGACCAAGAAGCCGCCATTGCACACATGACTTGAGCGGCCCGGATAGTTGGGCTTGATGTAGAAGCTGCCGAGGCACTCCCTCTCCCAATCGCAACCGTTCCGGGCCATGTCGTGTATCTGGCGTCCATCGTGTACCTCACCTAGTAACACGATGGCCCCGAAGACACCGAACCAGTACGGACCGAAGTTCTCGAGCGGAAGCGGGTCCACGATGGGGTAGGTGTCGCCTTTTTCGATCTCGCGCCCGAGCTGGTCGCAGAGGTAGGCGAGGAGGGTGATGGGGACCTGGTTAGGCGCGGAAAAGGGTATGACGGTCGCTATCGTGACACGATCTCGCAGCGTCACCTGACGAGGAGCGACGCCGACAGGCAGAGGGCCGCCCGGCGGCGGGTATGGCAGGCTGCCCGACGTGCGCAGAACCACGGGCGCAGTCGGGTCTTCAAGCGTTGCAGGCATGGCCGCTTCGACCATGGGGGCGACTTACTCGCGACGCGGGACCACAACTACTGAAGAAGTGATGTATCGTGCGGGAGTGCTCGCGGCGGCGGTCACTTTTCGCCGCGGCGGTCGCTTTTCGCGGCGGGCCAATCACGCGCCCGCCACCACAACTACTGAAGAAGTGATGTAATTAATATTACAATGGTTTAATTGTGCAGCTGCTCTGTTATTAAGCTTAAGCTTTTTCTTGCTCAGCAGTGGGAGCAAAAGCAACAGATATTCTTAGAGTTGCATCTCAACCTTCTTAGTAAGCTTATGGAATTAAGCCTCAGACAGATTGCGCTCTATGCTATTGCTATTGTTAAAGATCTTGTAAAGCTTTATCCTTGTAACCAGATATGCGCCTAGTGTAATTTAAAATCTGCGAATAAATTAATCTATAGTGAAGTCCTTAATATCTTCCTCGAAGAACTCCTTATCTGGGGGCGGGTAGCCTCCGCGCATTAGCCGAAGCATAGGGTCAGCGAAGGACTTAATACGGTCCTTAAGGAATAGTTTTTCGACGGGGTTGGTAAAAAGCTCCATTCTAATTCACGGTTAACTATAATCATACGAAGAAGATACCGGCTCTGGCATGAGGGACCGCGTTTCAACGATACGTTAATGCTTTCGACTCTGGGGGCGGCAAGTGTCTCAGTGTAGAGTAAACATATACCTTTTCGTTTGCTATGACAGACGCAAGAACACGTTTCGCGTAGTATGAATTTGACGATGTTTCCGGGACGTTGAGAGGAGGAGAATCTTTATTCACTGCAGTCTGCTTGAGAAGCCAGCTTTGGGCTTAACGCGTGACCGAGAGTTGTTGGAGGGGAGCAAAAGTTCAAAGTAGAGGGAAACAATTCTTATTGAAGCGTGAGAGTGGACAGAGCTTCGACAGCCGGGTATGCAGGAAGAGAGAAGGAAAGGATTCTAGAAGGGTGCTTGAGTGAGTGCCTTTGCCGAAGGCAGCGGATTTTCGCGGCAGAGTGAGAGACAAACGGATGCACCCCCAAAAAAGGAAAGAACGATCTCTGCACTAAAAAATATCGCGTTCATCTCTGTCAAGGCCTGACATTCCTCTGTGCGTTTCCTCAGACTTCTTGCAACGACAAGATGGTTTCGACTCGATCGCATGGGCAGGATTACGCCGGTGGGAGCGCTTCGTCACCGAAGGATGATAAAACAACAGCGACAGAGCCCTCGCTGCAAAGGCGTGAAGCATACATGAAGCCCGATCCGGAGACAATAGAGATTGAAGTAGATAGGTCTCCAGAAGAAGAACAAACTCTTATATAATTCCAACCACAAAATCTCATAGCGAAGATCCCTTCTACACCAAAACCCACTTATGTGACTCCAACAGCGGGACATTCTCAGGAAAAGATATCGGCTACAGAAGAATCCATTCATGAAATGCCTGCGGCAAGACCACCCAGCACACAGAAGCGCCCACGGAACAATATCACGCCAGACAAAACCCATCAAGAATCGTCTGATACCAGCCTTGACACACAGACAGTAGGCGCATAACGGTTCGCCTTCCTATTAAGAGAAAAATGTGAGCATTATCCTAGACAGCGGATGCAGTACCATGTGTTGCTGACGAATCGTAGTATATGAAAATAAAGACAATATTATCTTGCTTCTATTGATGCAAGATGTGCAGCAATGGATGTACAAGCTAGCGCAAGAAGGGCACTTCCCAATGAATGTCCCATTACAATCATTCCTCGTTCATCCCGAAGGCAAAGATCCATATTCTATCAGCTATGACGGACGCCCTTTATATAGAATGACTCTGCAAGATATTTGCAGCGTCAAGTTCATGGAAGGAAGATAAGATCCAAGAAAAGGTTTTGGCTTTGCGGGAGGAGACCTTCTAGAATATAGGCTGGATATGTATAAGTTCGTTTCTGTTCTGACCCATTTCACGCAAAAAGCCGAACGACAACCCCGATTAGCGCATGTCCCGCCCTGCACTGGCTGTGAAGAAGCGCTAGAGGATGAGCTACCGTTCGACACATGTGTAATGATTGGACCTGTCTGCGGAAATTGTTGCCTACTTGACCGGGTAGGGCAGTGCCAGTTCCTAAGGCAAAGGACACAGAGCATGCAGTTCCTCGGAAGACCCCTCGGAGTGCAAGAGGGCGCAAGTTCAGAGACCGAGCCCTCCCAAAAGAGCGCTCAAAAGATCGCACTTGGCGATAGGCCAGGCTTGGCGCACAAGGGGGAGTATGAAGTCATCGCCCAGCCGTCGCTAATTGGCGCTGCCAGGGCGAGAACAAGGCCGGACGCGGGCTAGCAGCCAGCCGGAATTGTGAAGCGCCTCCTCGCCCGAACAAAGTCGACGTGATGCTCAACCCTTGAGCGCCAACTGAGCACCGCAGGCTCTCCGATGGACAAGCTGAAGGTGAAGGCGCGGTCTGCGCGCAACAGGGTCGCCGAGACCGCCTCTCGCGGCGACGGCAGCGGCTCGCTCGCCCATCCGCACGCCGCCCTCCCTCCCGACGACGCTGCCAGCACCGCTGCTGTGAACGAGGGCTACCTGGGCACCGCTGCGCGCGACTTTGCCGTCCCCAGCGACCAGCCTGCGCACCAGCCCGTCGTCGAGCCTCCCACCTCGCTGCAGTCGTCGGTCGACGCTGGCACCCAGGTGCCTACGCCGCGCCCCAACAATGGCAACCGCTCCCAGCCCGCTTCCGCGTAAGAACGCCTCTCGTCTCTCCGCTGCCCCTTGCCATGGTCACTGACGACTCAACTAGGGGAAGGAGCGCCCGCGCCCGCAGCAATTCCGCACCGCAGCGCCGGCCCCAAGTCGGCATGCGCCAGTCCAGCATTGGCATTCGCCGGATGCCCTCAGCAGGCGAACTGCAACAAGCCTACGCCACCCAGAATGCGTCCACCAACGCCCTGCAGCAATCGTCGACGCGGTTGCCTGCGCTCGAGGAAGAGGTCCAGCTAGAGCCCATCAACACAGGCTCCACCACCTCCACCGAGTCAGACGGCCCGCGGAATGAGCCCAACATGCTCTCGCGGGCTACCAGCGCCGTCTCCGCCAAGTTGGGCTTCTTCAAGAGCAGAAAAGGGAAGGAGACGGAGCTTGACGGTGCACATGACTACCCGCCGGCCGCACCCGGGGACCGGCCCTGGACCAACTACTCGTCCAACATGGTCGACGTCTTGGACACACTCGGTATGCTTGACCGCAGTCTATCCACGACCCGTTTTACTGACAAGGACAGACCCCGAAGTCCAGACTCTCACTTCCCTGACTAATATCCAGAACTCGCTTTTTGTTCCCAATCTGGGCAGATTCGTGAACCGTCGACCAACCTACGTTATGCAGCGCGCACCTAGTGAAAGGGAGAGCCTGGAAGATATCAATCGTATCCTGGCGCCTGTACAAGAGACACAACAAGGAGCAGAGGCTCCCGGCTTGAAGCGCACCCAGACTGAAGGGACAATGGCTACATTGGCTACCATTGACTCACGCATGAGTGATTCCCGCTATGCTGTACTTCCTCACGGTACAACACTCGACGGCTGGACAAAGGAGGACAAGAAGGAGTTGAACGATCACGTGAGACACATGCTTCACTCGCGAAGATCGAGGTTCAAGCGCTCTATGAGGGGTTTCGGGCAATATGTCAGACGACGTAGGCAATCCTCTCATGCCTCCACACCTGTTGACTGACGCTTGCAGCACTTGGCTTCCTGGTCACTTTGTACGCCACATTGATCACCCTTTTTGGTCTCGCGTGGGTCCTCTTCCTGATCGGCTGGATCAACGTCGGTGGGCGGCAGATTTACGTGGTCCATATCATCGACAGCGTCTTGGTCGCCCTGTTTGCCGTTGTCGGTGATGGTCTTGCTCCTTTCCGCGCCATCGATACGTATCACATGATCTATATCGCGCACTACCACCACTACACTTGGTCGCGTCGAAAGAAGGATATGCTTCCCAACCTTCGTGACCACAATGACTTACCTGCCAACAATGCTCCCATGGCTGGTCGCAATGGCGCCGACCCCGAGGATCCTGAAAAGCAGTGGGAGTTCACGGTGCTTACGCCTAAGCAGCAAGCTAAGCTGGAACATCATCAAGCCAAGTTCTGCAAGTCTCATTCCTTTTACAAGCCTCACGAGACGGACACGCATCACGCTTTCCCATTGCGTTTGCTCGTAGCCATTGTCGTGCTTCTGGATTGTCATTCATTGCTCCAGATCTCCCTTGGAGCCGTAACCTGGGGTTGGTATTACAAGATCAGGCCGTTCGCTGTGACTACGGTGATTCTCTGCTGCTCCATTACATGCAACGCTGCAGCCGGTCTTCTCATCACCATCGGGGACCATCGGACCAGGAAGAAGGATGTTTTGGAACGCATGAATCGGCAAGAGCTGACGGAAGAGGCAATGCACCACATAGAAAAGAAGAGAGATAAAGAGAGCGAGAGCGAGAGGGAAGATGTTGAAGAGGGCAGCAAGAAGGGGAGAACGAGCTTACAACTCCATCGGCATCGGCAATCGGAGGGAAAGGGTACGAACAGGCAGTCTAGTAAGGAAGAACCGCCACAAAGTGCGTACCCGTAAGTTTGGTGGGATTCCGAGGTACATGGAGGCTCTTGGACATGTAGCACTTTATGAGTTGGGTATTCTAATTATATCGTTTCAGCTGCCCAGCATTTTCCTCGCGTCGTGCGAGAGCTTGAAGCAACTTGCAGCTCATAGGCGCGTTTACGTGATCTACCGGGATGCAGGGTTCGCGGGGTCCGGGACCGCACGCCATGGAAGCCTGTCGCGAATATTCCGTGCTCATGGAGTATTGGAGGATGGCTTCAGAATGGTTGCATATGCGCTCCACTGTGGCCGGGGTGGGCCTTGTCCTGTAAATCGTGCGAGTCCACTCGGGGCCTCCGCACATACCCCAGGATTCGGAAACCCTGAGCCGGGGCTCCACGACTCATAAGCCTGCAACAACTAACGTAGCCACACTTTACAGCTGTCAAATCATATGCATAGCTGCCGCCCCAAGTCAACGATGATTCATCGGGGGTCTCGCACGGTCATGAAAGCAGCCGAAACCAAGACCCGAAGGATCGTTGATCAACAATGCTCTCTCGCTTCGCTTGTAGCGTCCTGTACCGCGAAGGGATACGGATGCAAATGGCACCCTCGCCTCGTACCTTCCCGTCTGGCAGTAATGAACGCGGGAAATTTTCAGGCAGTGCTCCTTAAGAACGATTCAGGATACATCTACATCCAATTGTGCTCCCAGTATCGTCGATCGATAACTTTTTCCTCCTCATCTGACCGGCATGTTGCGTGATATCTGAGTTATCCATGCAACATGGCCGTGGATCTACTTATCCTCTCCATTGTTTTCGTCTCCATTACAGTGGTGTCCATCGCTATTCGAATTTTCGCACGCACAGTGATCCTCAAGCAGATTGGCATTGACGACTGTGAGTTGATCGATTGGGTCCGTGAAGGAGCTTTGCTGACACGTCTGCAGATCTGATATGCATTGGCGCAGTGAGTTTCCGTTACTCTTCATGGGTTGATGGCTTTGACTCAGGCGCTGTTCTAGGTCTTCGCTATAGTGTGCTCGGTCACTCCCATAGCGGGTATGTCGATCTTCCACGATACTGAGGTGCAATCCCCCCTTGCTAAAAGAATTCAGCACTGTCTTACGGCTTGGGCCGCCCAACAGCAGAGCAGAAGCCTGAACAAGTCGCCCCCTATCAGAAGGTATACCCTCCGACTTTGCGAAGGTTTCAATCCCTGATTGTGCATAGCTCATCCTCACATCCTCAGTCACGTATAGCGTTTCCGCAACGTTTATCAAACTGTCGCTCTTGTCCTTTTATCTTCGTCTCTCCAACGGGCCAGTATTCCTCGCGCTCGTATACGTCGCCATTGCCATTGTCACCGGCTTCGGAATTGGCAGTGTCGTGACAGTTCTTTTCCAATGCATACCGCTGTCAGCATTATGGGACGCTGAAGTAGCAAAGACCGCACACTGTATCAGAGTCGTCGACTTCTACTATGCCAACGCAGCGATCAATCTTGCCGCCGATGTCACGATACTCTTTCTCCCGATCAAAATCTTGTGGGGGCTACACATGCCACTTCGGCAGCGCATCAGTCTTTGCGGGCTGTTTGGTCTTGGTGGGCTGTACGTTATCCCTTGTCTGACCCGAAACTCTACTCGATCGTTCCCTTTCAAGATGCACTATCTACCAGTCCGAAAGTGCCTGCAGTAGTGGATGTTCCACAAAGTATTGCATCCATAGCTGACGACCGAATGCAGAACATGCGTCGCCGGTATCATCCGTCTTACTGCGCTGAAATCCCTCCTGTCTTCCACCAACCCCACCATCAATCTCGTCACACCGCTGAATTGGTCTTTTATTGAACTCAATACCGCGATCTTCATCGCCGGCGCACCTGCGCTCAAGGCCTTCCTGCGCCGTATCATGCCCACGCTCTTGGGTTCTTCGTATAGCCCTACGGGCGCTACGAAGTACGGCTCGACTAACAAAACAGGGTCGAAATCACGACCGACAAAACACAATAGCATACCTTTGGGCAGCATGAGTGGCGATACGAACGGGTTGAAGTGGGTGAAGAACACGGCGGTAGTGAGCGGCGGCCCAGTGGAGAACGGGGACAGGGAGAGGGAGAGGGACAGTGATAATGACAGCCAGGAGAACATACTGCAGAACTATCATGGTATTCTACAGGAAGTAACGGTGTCGGTCAAGTCGGAGAGGAAGAGCGAGGAAGGGAGGTCAATGAACAGTGGGAAAGTAGATTTTTGAGAGGGCTTACGATGGACTATAATGCCGCTGCCACATAGGAAAAACAAGTTTTTCTGAACAGGAGACGCTACCTAGGTATCCCACCTGTTGCGACAAGAAGAAGCTTAGTAGGATTCTATACCGTGGTTTCAAGTCGAAGTGCATCCAGGAATGACTCAGAAGACCCTGTGTCCACTGTGAGTTTGGCGTTTTCGTCCGAGTCATGTTATATACATTCGCGTGCGAACTGCGCAGATGTGCCTGACGATCGCTTGTGTTACACAGTCGACCAATGATGGTGCACCAAGGGTAGCATTGCGCTAGTGCCGGAAGAGCTAGAATATGCTCCACGCGTAAGGAGCGCCCCACATTCCATCGAGCCGATCTCCGACCAACCAACTGCTGACACCACCACTTCAAAGCGGCCCTTTACACTTGGCACTACTGAAAGCCTCGCAGCTCAGGCCGAGTTACAGTGGGCATTTTCCGCCCGCCTGCGCTCATCCGAAGAGGACAGGAGCTAGCGACGTGGAAGCGTTATTCCCCGGCCTCGAGCAAGCAACGAAGCCTGGCGGCCGGTCGGCGAATGTTCCCTGTGGGACATTTGGACAAGAGTCGGCAGGAACGCGAGCAATGTCTGATCTAACCTTCACCTTTGGATCGAGCTATGGTTCTGGGTCGAGCATTGGCCTTCGAAAACGGCCAAGAACGGCGTTCGAGGAGGCTACATTGAAGGCCCCGAGCAAGATCGATGACAAGCGGGTTGCAATCAGTGCTCTGAGGTCAGTCAACACGGCGAAGTCTCTTCGATCGAAACGACTCTCAAGTAGTGTGAGTGTCGAGTTTGACGGCTAATGCTACCACAGACTAGACTGCGACCTGGTCACCATCAAAGTTGGCAAAGATGAACCCCAGAGGAGTTTCAACGTCCATGTGGACGTCATCAACGACCACACAGACTACTTCCGCAGTCACATGAATTTCACTAGGTCGCTAAACGGCAACGGTTTGACAACGGACGGTGCGCCCGTCATCGAACTATCAGAGCACGACCCCGAGGCCTTCGCACTCTGGCGCACTTGGGTCTACACCGGGAAACTTGCCATTCTCCCCGAAACCCCGTTCCCTCCGGACTCCGTGGATGAACGAAGCGCACACTATTCTGTGCTGGCTCATGCATATATTCTCGGCGATTATCTCGTCGACATCCCCTTCATGAACGCTATCGCCGATGTGTACGTGCTCAATGCACGCGGCGATAACGGATCACGCGCACTCTACCCGAGCAATGAGGAAATCGGTGTGCTGTGGGACGGCACGAGCCCCGATAGCCCACTTAGGAGGTTCTTGGTAGATATCTGGTTGTACAGGGGCAAGGCTGAGTGGTTGGACAAGGAGGTGCAGGAAGACGTTCTGCCCAGGGAATTCCTAGTAGAGGTCCTGGGGGAGCTGTTGAAGTTGAAGAAGATGAAGGAGGGAGAGACGATGAGTCGGCCATGGAAGATGACGCATGAGCAGTACCATGATCAGAGAGAAATATTCCACAAGTCGGCGAGAGATCGTAGGGCGGATGTTGCGGTGTATCACCAGTGCGACACGGACATCTGTAACACGTGCCTGGTGCTTGCGGAATGAAAGACACTGGATTAGCGCTTGGTCATGGAATTGGATAAGACTTGCTGTAGAAGGTATGCCGTTGCAGGGTGTTCTAGGAGTGTAATGGTATGGTCATCATGTGACATTCACCTTGGCTCTCATATACTTCATGTCGGCAGATAGTATTTGGGGTTGGTATATACCAGTGTCAGGCAAAGCCAAAGGCAGATACTCCTTAGATAGCAAATGCTTAATTTGACAAAGGGGACAATACGAAGTATCAATCTGTAGTTGAACAATCAGCCAGTATTTTGTGCCTTTCCATTCAGAAGACAGGATCGTGACAATTCTTCACTTGAGGCTACATTAGGCACGAGACTGAAAAATAATGTAGTCCACGCTGCTAGCAAACCACTGCTCTTAAAAAGGACGCATGGTGCTCTTTGCTATTGGCATCCACTCTATCAGTACAATAGTTGAAGCGTCTACAAAGTAAGAGTCTTTGTCCCGTTTGTGTGTCGAGCTTGCTGGGCGCAGACTTTGGATCGAAGTCTCGATGTGTGTACTCCCAAAATATATCCTCACCTATCTGACTGAGCATAGTCAGCTTAACGTGCCGCAGTCTTTTATTTTCCACGGAATATGGTCAAGTGACAATAGCAGCCTATTTTATAGAGCAGATGCAACTGTGAGGGCAGTGTCGAACCCTGTAGTGTCGAATTATCAACCGGGCCAGTTCATCAATACGGACGTCGATACACGACATGACGTGAGCCAGGTCCACCTCGTTGGGTGTACTGGAGAAGTCGATCCACCGATGTTTAAATCACCGCCAACGAATCGCAAGGCATAGTCCAGAGCTCAAAGGTATGGGAATATCGTAGCGGATAAGGAAAGTACCTATAGTACAGGGGGGCACATTAGCGGAGTAGCGGAATGGCTGATAGCCACGAAAGAACAGCTCGTTGCAACGAACCGATTTAGATTTAGATGGTCTGTTCAGAATAACTTTAAGATGATATACGAGCTCTGGAATGGGGAGGATTCTTCGGGCGTGCACAATATAATAGGCAGTCGGGGGGCATCTGTTCGCCCAAGTAAATAGCCTCAAAAGGAGGATCTTCCAATATTTATACATGTAGTGGAACCCGTAGATATGATTTGCATACCCCCTATCACCGAATTTCTTGGATAGGTTTGTGTCAGCTGTCTTCGCGAGGATATTCTCGCAGATCGCGCCGCCCCCGCGGAGGGACACCACTTCGTGGGGGTCTTCTAGGGAGGGAGATTTTCCGGTGTGGTTCACGGCGAGTTGGGGGACTTTAGGACAAGTAGGGGCTCGTACCTTATGCCGGACCGCGTCGTACGATTTGTGTAGTTCTTCGCAGAGGAGAAGTATGCGCTCGCTTTGCGAAACTTTCAAGTGCGCAATCTGGAGAACCACGAGGGGTGATTCTGGGAAATGTCTGTTTGCTTGCTGGTATTGTTGGTTGTTGGGACTAGTGTGATTTGCTTGTATGATTGAGGTCAAGATGTGTTGTAAGTTCTTGGGTCATCGATTATCTTAGGTACAGGCAGAGCGACCCAGCTCACCTCACCCAAAAACTAAAGCACAAGACTGTAAACACCAACCAGAGCATAATCGGTGAATTTTGTATCATCCTCTCCTTCCTCTGTCATCCAAAACTATATAATATGATCGTACCGAAACAACTATACAGACTGTGCCGGTGAGGGGAAGGGGAAGGACCATCCAATATCCAAATTTTACCCATTCAACAATGCGCCCTGGTCGTTCGCATATCCTGAGCTCTGTCACTACCCATTCCATTCACGTTCCAACCGGCGGAGATGATCCCAAGTCCAACCGAGCGACTTGTGTTTGCCCGTGGGTACGTACGCCGGTGCGCGGCTCTCTTCAAGGCGCTTCTTCGTCTCATGCTCTACCACAAAGTTCCAGAAGCGAATCCGTAGCTTACTGTTGTATACGTTCCACAGGGCGGGCATGTGCACGACGTCCTGCATACAGTAGTGCTCCAGCATCATGTCGAGAGGCCGCTCGTTGAACACCACGTATGAGCCGCCTTTCTCCGGGGAGAATAACTCCGCGCCACGGGCCTTGATCGTCTTGACTTGCGACCGCTGGAGAGGTGTGAGGACGTTGATGAGACCAAAATCGATGCACCGTGAGAGGCCGTTGACGCGTGCACGGTTCCGTCCGCCGCGCGCTTGGTTATTAGCAATGACCACGTACAGTGGCAGAGGGCCATTACTCACTAGCCAGTTCCATGACCTGGAGGTCCTGTACACCCCGGAGCTTGATTCCGAAATGGTGGAAGAGAGCGTCAGAATCGTTCCGTACATCGAAGAAGACCTTGGGAATCTCAGGGGACTCGAGAATTGACTTCAGTGTGATGAAGCTGGGATTCTCGTCCGAGCATACGTTATTCTCTTTATTATCGGCCCCGTTTAACTCTATGTTGTCATCGCATTTTGAGACTGTTGCGCATGTCGCGGAGTGTGTCGTGAATGCCGCGAAGCCAAGCGCATAGACGTCGATGAGGTAGACACACGGTAGTGAACGGTCGTAGAGAGTGATTAGGGAGATCGAGCCGTGACGTGAAAGGTTTATGCCTTCGAGGTCGACGTACAGATGCGGCGGGATGGTCGTGCTGACATTGAGTCTATCGAGCACTTGTGCCAGCTCTGCTGTGTTCGAGACGAGTTTGGCGGTTGACATAGTGGGAGTGGCCTCGGGAGGTTGTCTGGGCAGTCAGACGTCGAGCGTCGCTGGGCTTTTTGAAGGTGTGCGCAACGGCTGTCGTTGCGCTCTAGGTCTCCCGCGTGAGCTATTTGCTAGCGTTTGTGTGAAAGTACCCAACTCAACTGGTGGAAGGTGCGCGAAGGAGCCTCTTTGAAGCGTTAGTGAAGCGGCGTGCACGGGTGAAGCTCGCAATTTGAAAGAGCGCAGCGGTGCGCAGTATCCTCCGAGTGCGATTGAAATGCAGCGATATTGCTCGCTAGTTCCCTATGGAGCATGTCATTCTTCAGTAAATTTAGATAAGTGAATGGCATCGCGAAGGTTGACGGGGGTCTCAAGGACTCTGGATGCTACTTGACGTGCAACACTAGGACATAGCCAGCCTCAGTACTCCCTTTCACTCTTGTCGTAGCTCGCCACCGAGTCTTCCCCCAGCAATGCTGTTAATTCATATCATCAAGCAGTACAGAAAGCGGTATTCTCAAGCTTTACGCTAGAGAGTTGACAGTGGATCAGGATTTTGTAGCGAATGTGGCCGTACCTGATCGTATGGAGGGGATTGGAAACTTACTTGCGGTAGTCAAGCTAGTTCCTGAACATCTTGAGGATGAACATGTAGACTGTAGGAAACTGATGACTGTGATTGTACGGATTGGTTCCGGACCCGCGGTGTCGCGAATGAGTTGGGCTGACTGGTAGATGATGGTGTTGTGAACATCCTAGGCCACTCGCCCTCTCTCTATCTTGATGGAGATGAGGCCAATGATGCTACAAAACCAGCAAAACTCAACTCATGCCAGTTGCTTTCAAGTGAATTACCCGGAAGCTCTTCGATTACTGTTGACATGATGAGTACAAGGGCGCATTGAAAGGGGTGAATGTGAATGGTCGCAGAGGCCCCGGGTAATTCGAGTCAGCTAACAGTCCATAGAAATTGTGAACATAAGGCGCCGTCGGAGTACGCCTGCCTATCTATAGATAGGGCCCAGCAAGGAAGTTGTGAAACAACGATAAAGAGTCATATATGTAAAAGGGAAGAAGCACTTGAGAGACAGAAAAGACGACCTTTCTACGGTGCAGCAGACAGTGTTCCACATGCGGTTGACAGGGTGAAGCGATAGCAGAGGAAAACAAACGGTGTCTTCACCGACTCTACGCACTGGCTTGAGAGTTGGAGGGACACAAATCATGGAAACGACATCTTTTATCGTGCGCTGACTGCCGCGCAAAAAGGCTTACAAACGTGGGGCATCAGAAGAATAGGATAGGCCACAAATTATGGAAAGAATGAATCGATTTGTACGAAGAATGATAAAGGCGAGTTATTGTGCTCGAAAAGAAGGTGAAGAGAAAAGAAGGGCTGTGCTACAACCGCGAGCCATTTCAACTGTCACAAAATAGAAAGACGGACACTTTACTCCGACCCGTCACAAACCCATGCGGCGAATCATTTCATGAGAATCGCCTTCAGGAAGCTCGTTGCCATCTATTGTGACGCGTCCTTCCTCGACTTGGACGAGATCCGGTTTGACGAGTTCGTCATGCAGATACTTGAGGAACGCGATGACGTGGTTCTCGAAGTCTACATACGAATGTCGTTCCTGAGCACGCTCCATTGCTTGCACGAAAGAGAGCGACAGGTTTGAGGGAGGGAGAAGCTGGTTGTCGTTAGCCTCGGTTCTCGATCAGTTGGACGATGCACTGCTGACCTTTTCCACGTATCGCTCTTTGACCTCAGACCAGCCGGGTATCTGTTCGTCTGGCCGGCCATGACGGCAGAACAGAGTGCGCATTGCTTCCACGTCACTACCATCGTCTGCTCGTCGCTCGTTCCCGGGACAGCCAAAGGCGAATATCGTGTTGAAAGTGTCCTCGCTGTAGGCGCCGTTGAGCAAGTACTCTTCAAGAACAGCATGGACTAAATGGAGGGATACGATAAGTATCTTCGCATGAAATGGTCCAAGCAGTACTACTCACGCATGAATTGCCCGACGAGGTCCATCCATCCGTCGCTCGGCACCCAATCGCCAAGTTGAACTCTTGCCGCCGTGAGTTCCACAAAGAGTGGGAGGAGGCAATGGAGGGTAGGGGTTCCTTCCAGGTCCGTCACCCACCGTCTCCTCTCTGGCGGCTGGCCAATCGAGCATGCAAGATTGTGCCTATGCTCCGCAAGTGCACCGTCCGAGAGGGGGAACTCGCTAGAAGTGTCAAATGGACGCAGGAGGGCTGGAGCATGGGCCGTGTGGAGCCAATACTGGCCGCGCTTTCTGTTCTGCGACCGAAGCTCGTTGAGTGATTCTTCGGTGGTCCAGGTCTGCTCGTGATTCAGGCGATGGGTGAAGAGCAAAGCAAACTGAAGCAGGCGCGAACGAAACGCGGCTTGGTTGTTGAGACGGCGGCCGCTGTGTTTGTGTTTCAAGAAGATCCTCCATTCTGCGGCGTGCAGTCAGTACACGCGCATGGCATGGAGGCCAGGGTACACACCGGCAGTCATGGTGACCAGGGCCGAGGGCAGGTCCGACTGGTGAGGGTTGGAGCTGGCTCTCCATTCGAAAACGAGGTCGGTGGCCTTGTAAGCCAGGAAGTCCATGATGGTGAGGTCGACGTCGAACTGCTCGTCTTGTTCGTTTTCCATGCGTCTCGTCAGGTTGAAGAGACCGGCGAGCGGTTCTCCCCGCGCCCCACGGTGGGATTCGAGGGCGTCGGCCAACTCTTTCTCGTGGTCCATGGCTGGCGTGCGGAGAGGGAGATGTGCGTGCCAGGCGAGGAGCAGCTGCGAGGCCCGGCGGGAAGACTTATAGCCTGCTCAACCTTATTGCAAGATGCGTCTGCCAGAGGCGCCCAGCAGTGCTAGCGCATGGAGCATGCTCTCGTCCCAGGATGGTTCACCTCGCGGGAAAGCATGCGGAAGCGAGCAGATGCTCCTGGGCAAGCAGATCAAACCCGTTGTGAAGGAGAACAGCCGCTCGCATTGCGCACCCCCACTCCCACGGCAGGGCCGCAGCGGCCAAAACAGCGCGGTGCAAACAGCGGGC
This sequence comes from Paraconiothyrium brasiliense, assembly GCA_025388405.1. Taxonomy (NCBI): domain Eukaryota; kingdom Fungi; phylum Ascomycota; class Dothideomycetes; order Pleosporales; family Didymosphaeriaceae; genus Paraconiothyrium; species Paraconiothyrium brasiliense. The sequence continues at coordinate 1,770,978 of JANBXC010000008.1, forward strand.
GGGCCGGCGTGCGGTTTCCAGCGGCGGCGGCTGCGCTGCACACGGCGGGCGTCGACCGGCGGCGCAACTCGACGCTGGTGTGGTGTTGTGTTGCAGGCGGCGTAGCCGTCATGGCCACCCCGGCCGCCGTCATTCATGCACCGCGTCCCCGCCAGGCCCTCGCACCTCACCTCACCACCCCGCCGTCTGTCGCGTGCCAGGAAACATGCTCTGTGCCCGCTGTGCCATTGCGCGATAATGCTCTCGCGAAAGCCGGCCCTGCTGCTCTCCTCCTATAGCAGCCTCAGCCACCAGTTCCCGTCGCCCCCGACATCATGCCGCCCCGCCAGAGCACACGACAGGCGTGGTCATCCGCGTCCCTACGCCCAGCACGTCCCGCCCCAGCACCCGCATGGCAACGAGCCCGATCTGAGCTGGCCTGACGCCGTGCCTCCCCACCGCTCTCCTACCCCTTACCAGATCCTCCGCTGCGAACGCGGCCACGCCTACACGAAACATCGCTTCTACTCCCTCGTCAAGCTGTACCACCCCGATCGCGCCGACACCGCGTCTCCAGTAGCCCACCTGCCACACGCCATGCGCTTGGAGCGCTACCGCCTGCTTGTTGCTGCCCACACCATTCTCTCCGACGATGCGAAGCGCAAGGCATACGACGCCTGGGGGTTGGGATGGTCCGGGCACCACCAGGCCCCCGCCCATTCACAAGCTTCTCCTCGCCCGTGGGCCTACGACCAGCGCCAGTGGAACCACGATCCGAGCCAGAATGCCACTTGGGAAGATTGGGAACGCTGGTATCAGCGGGAGAGCGGCACAGAGGCCCCGCGAGACCTGTACATGTCCAACTTTGCTTTTGTGTCCCTGGTCTTCGCCATAGTCACATTAGGCGGCATCATGCAAGGCACGCGAGCTAACGTGTTCGGCACTTCGGTCCTAGAGCATCGCGAGAGGATCCACAAAGAAGCCTCTCTGGAGCTTCAACGCTCCAAACGCGCCACCATGTCTGGCGATCGGAACGAACGGATCAAGACTTTCTTGGAGCATAGAGAAGCCACCCTCGCCGGCGAAGACGCTTATCAGCGACTGCTTCCACCAGCTGAGACTTGCCTGCCTGATACTGTCCGGAAACACTAACGGAAGCGTTTGCATGTTAACACGCCGCGTCGTCTTATAATTCATCTACGTATTGCATTGGGATTGTCGAAGGGCTTGGGCGTTCACTGGCGCGCTTTGCCGGCAGTTACTGTGTGCGTTATAGCGCCAGGGTTTGTACATATGGCCGCTTTGACGGCAATATCCTGGCTTTCAATGCGCTCGGACTCCACATTACTTCAACGACACTCCATGAATACACGAATGCAAATATGTCTGCAGCGACAAAGCATCACTTCCTTTGAAGTGAACTGTCAGAAGTATAAGATTCCATCTTATATGCGACTTAGCTATCCCTCAGGCCTCACAGGAGCGTCCATTATCAGCGCAGATGCACATTCGACAAGGCCCGGATCCGGAGCTCTACAGCTTGCAGCAAATCCAATTATTGGCATTGCATATGCGGACTGTAGTTTGCAGCTTGCATGCATACCCGCTTCACACCCGCTAATCTGCTGCATAATCCAAGATCTAGCCCTTTCCTGATCGAGTCCGGAAAGGACGTCCGCTGAATGCAAGCCAGCACCAGCCGCGGCATCAGCTTAAATATACTGGACACCTGAATAATAGCTCACTCAAGCTTCTTCGGGAACGCAAGCTAGTTCTGCATGTCCTGACCCGGCACAGTCAGCGTGCATTACACATGGACCCACAATCCAATTCGCACTCGTCAGCAAATCTCGTCCCCAATGTTTCGATCACCTAAATCTAACCATGGAGTTCATCACTTTAAGCACTCGTGACACGTCGGCGGCGGCAGTTCTAAGCGAGACTCCATGCAATAAGCGAGACTCCATGCAAGGATATCCGTCCGTGGCCAGGACCCTACACCGTGAAACTATATCAAACGTTTTGTCCTCCACCATGAACTGCCAAAGTCCCACGCCCAACTCTAAGTCATTTCTGAGGTTGTGCAGTGATCACCGCTGTCAGTCTTTCTTGGTTTCATGGCGCAGAACCGAGGTGGGGGGAGGGGCTTCGGGCGGGCAGGTATGGGGGATTCAGTCATCCATGGACCTCAGTTGTTTGGAATTCCTTTGCGTAGGTTGTCATACTGCGAGTCAGGGTAAACGAGCCAATTGGAGTGATGTTCCAGTCTGCCGTTGGAGGGCCCACCGAGTTCTGCGACGACCTGAGTGGGAGGTTAGCTTTTAGCTTTTGGGCCTGCAAAGGCGCGTTTGAATGCGCGGCACGGAGACAGGCTCTCAACTAATGGGAACTCCTCCGAAAAGGCATGTTCACGGGTCGAAGAGGGGATTTCCACGTGTGGAGCAAAAGAGGGGTAGGTTTGTGCTAAGGAAACAAAATCGAGAGCGAGGTGATGCTTACGCCGTTGACGATGCTGCCCTCGCCTTGTCGGTCGCCGGAAAGTTCCCACCACATTGCTCCACCGAGGCCTTGCTGCTTGATCCACTGTGCTTTCTTCTTCGCCATGTCCAGTGTGTCGTAGCTCACCAGTGTTCTCGTATTCTGGTTGTAAGAAAAGCTGGCACCAGATTCTTCGTCGAAGTATTCTTGAGCGCCTGGCTGGGGTAAAGCTTTGAAGTCCCAGACACCGTTTTCCCAGGAGCCTGGTCCCGATCCATTGTACGGCTTGCCGATGCCGTCGGTGTTGGTAAAGGAGCGGCCATATAAGGGCATTCCGAGGACAATTTTGTTCGCAGGAACGCCTTTGGAAACGTACGCATCGATGACAGATTGTGAATTGAATGGAGTGCATGTGGGACAAGATGTGGACGGGAACAGGTTAGCTTGGTGGCCGGCGTCTTTGTCCCAGCTGCCTGAGTAGTCATATGCCTTGGTCCATGTTAGCGTTGTACAAGGATTCCAGCATATCGCCTTGTTGGTAGGCTCACCATGAGATTAATGAAGTCGAGAACCTGAGCTATGGCCCCGAGGGGCATGTTGTTGTAGTTGTCGGCGCCAGCCGGTGCAGCAATGGTCAGCACAAATTGCGGCTTCGTCCCAGTCTCGCCCTCAAGCTTGCTAGCATACGCATCCATAGCCGAGCGTATCTCCTGGAGCAGCAACAGCAATTGCTGTCCCTGGTCTTGATTTCTTGGATACTCCCAATCGATATCAATTCCATCAAATCCCAAATCCTTGATCAATTGGACACAGCTATCTGCAAACTTCTTACGACCCTGCGCCGTCGAAGCAGGAGCGTCGAAATGCTTCTGCTCATGGGCATAGGTCCAGCCGCCAATTGAAAGTAGGACCTTCAGGTTGCGGTTTTGTTTCTTGAGCAAGTAGAGCTGCTTGAGATTGCCGTAGAGATTGTTACCTTGGTCGTTCCAAGAATCTCCTTCATAGTGGATTTGGATGTCAGACCATTGGTCGGTCAGAATGACCTCACCGTCTTCGCGATTGTCGCCAAAGGAATACAGGACATGAGTCAGTTTGTCTGCAGGGACTGTCTGAGGGAAGTATTTGCGGCCGTAGATGCCCCAATTAACAAAGTACGCCACAGTTCGGTATCCTTCGCCACCGCCCATGACTGTCGTCGGTTTAGGTAATATGGAGATTTTGGGAATGCCTATTGAGCCTTTGGCGGACGTGGGAGGGATGAAAGGCGACTGATGGCTAGGTGCCTAGAGGCTCAAGTCAGCGAGCACAAGGTATGAGGAGTAGGCTCAATTTAAAGCTCGTATGTTATACCTGCAAGCGAACAGCCTGCATGTTCTACTTACACCAGGGTTACCAAAAGTTTTTGAGACTCGAGGCGTCGAAACAGGAGGAGCGCCTTCTGCTGGACCAGCGTTCGAGACGTCGATACTAAAAGGGTCTTCTGACGGATGCGAAAGCTCGAAAACGGTCAGTACGTGGGACAAACAAAACAACAGGAAGTTGTGAAAGCGCATGGAGAGCTCGACGTGTTGGTTGCCAGGAACGCTGTGCGTGGCTGAAAGCTGCGCCACGCTCTACGTCACCGGCTATATTGAGCAACACGCTCAGCAGGCTGGCCAGATACAACTTGTGACTGACAAGCCCTGCAGATGGCCGCAATTCGCTGCTTGGGCCCGGGGTGGCCAAAGATCTCCGTACTACACCGCGCACTGTCGTGGAATGGTGGTAGCTCATGCAGCGTCGCGTAGAAAATGGAGCGACTCACCAACCATGCCCTCAGCTGGGCGATCTGCTGCTGTAGCGTCGCAACTGCTCCGTCTATGCTCGTGCACCACGGGCATGAGTCCGGCGGTGGAATTTGTAGGCAGACGACGAATGAGGGGAGGGAGCTGGCGAGGAGGAGACCAAGGACGGTACGTGCCTGTAAAAGGTCAATTTCGTGGTCGTTCTGCCTTGCACCTTAACACCAAATTCACCAATCTGCGTGACTCACCAACATCTTGCCGTCGGACTGACACGCGCGTCTGTCTCGGGCTGCTGCACCAGAGATCGCCCGCTCTTCTATTTATGGGTTCAACCTGTGCATTCCGCAGCTGTCCTTGCTCCTCGAGGTCTACTTCCACATCGGCTAGGGCGGCCACAACCGACACTGCCTCGATACGATACTGTCCTATAAAACCTTGTCGCCACAAGGGGGACACGTGTGGTATTATGCACGCGAGGAATGTCCCAGCAAAGCCTCCATTCCAGACCTCGACAACGGAAACACTGCATCTGGGTACATCTACTCCATGCCGAGGGCCCGAGAAGGCGTAAATCACGTTCGCGATGCTGTGCTGGTGTTGAGCTAAATATTGTGACCAGAGTACGCCCAATCCGAACCTGCCTCGCAGGGCTCATAAGCAGCTTCATGGTTGCCTCGTGAGGTACAATCCACCCAAGATACTTCGGAACACACATTGAGTACATTGTTCGGTTCGCTTTTGGCACCCCGGACGATACCATTGGTTCCCTTGATATCCATGTAGCCTTCGGGTGCGGCAGCAAGCACTATCACTTTGGTTCAGGTGGTCAACAAGATTACGATCCTGTGTTTGGACGCTCGAACTCGCCACAAGAACTCCACACCAGATCTCGCTCGATACATCGGCTAAGCGAAAGCTCTACGCACGATCTTGGAAGGCTTCTTGCCCTAGGCTCCCAAGGCACTACACAGGTTAATTTACGCTTACTTCGATCGGAGACTCTTGCAGATATATGGGCCCTGCTCACAATATGTTTCACGGAATTGAAAAGGCTTGAACAATGGCCGGGAAGCGCTCTATTATCTAAAGGATACGTTGAGTGTGATTAAACGAATGCTTAAAGGAAAAGATATAGATCGTCAGTTGCTAACTATCTCTTGGCTTAAGCATACGCTTCAGCAAGGCTTCTCGCTCGACACTACTCTGCTCATTTGGGACTTGCATCTGGCCACTCTAGCTGAATCAAGGCTGTCGAATAAATCTGTGGGGGTAAGTCTAAGCGCGCAATTATCCGGCTTGGTTGCAATGCCCGATACACCAACGTCGATAAATCACGCGGGTTTAGAGAGCACTTGACAGTAAATAGATTCTTCGAGGGCTCTATTTTCCAAAAGTGGGATGCATCGCCACAATCGATTATGTGGCTACCCGTAATACCCAGATCGGGCAAGTCGGTCTTGTGTGCAGAATCTCACAGTCGTCTCCTTAGGAGGATCCGCCACTTATCATTAGTTTCTTCCTTGATTTCAGCACCCAATGTCAACGAGATGCTTGTATCATGTTATGCTTGTCATTGGAATGGTTACAAGGGCCTAAGCCATTGGTTGTGCCATTGCTGGCCTCACTACATACCCCTTATCCAAACCAGTTGCAAAGATCCGACGAGTAGTAATTGCTAGAACAGTATGGATCGTTATTATTGTTGGAGCGAGACAAATTTCCACGGCATTCAATAATATTGATGCGAGCGGAGTACAAGAGCGGGTCCTGGCAAATATCGAATGCATCTCGCAATGGAACATGCCTCAAAAAATCTTGGACACTACCACAACAGCGGAGAGATTAGCATGGTTACAGTAGGTGACCCTGGCTTGACGACCTGTCCCTGTGTCATATATTCATATGTGTGATTAAAGTAAGTCTAGTCTCATACGGAGCTCAAAAGCGACCAGGCTCTTTTCCATTACACAACCATGACCGGATGTGATATTTAATCGAAGTGGTGCTTAAAAGGGAAATGAACGTTAATGCGGCCGACCGATGCGATGGAATGGGCTTATGTGCCCCTTCACTTCAAAGACATTATAAAAAGCGCGGAAGAAATTCTGCCTAAGACAAATGCAGACGTCGACGTCCATGCAGTAGTATGGGACACGGCTTTGTACGTCGCCTCATACGACCTCGAGTCTCAAATAGCGAATTCTTCAAGAAAGTTTGAGCAATATCGGTCCTCCGCATGACGACTTGGCCCACAGCCCCGAGGTTTAATTTGCGAAATTTTATCGTCTATAAGGCCTTACTACCGATGTATGGTAGTTAGTCTTCCCTTTAATATCTACGCGAATACCTACCTCTAGTGACGATGTGAATACGTAAGTCCGATAATCAGAAATGCGGTACTAGTACATGTTGATTATAACTAATAAGACCCTAAAGAAACAAGATCTGCCCACTTTCCCACAAATCAAACCTTGGGCGGTGGGCCACTTCTTTTTGGGAAAGATGATGTCATCCCTTACTCCGCAAGCGGTGGCTGCAGCGTTACGCTCGCAGATGGCAACGGCTCAGAGCCAGCGAGCTCGGAAAATGATGGTGGATTTTTGGGCCTACGCTGGGAATCTGACGTGGCTCGAAGATCCTAGCATTCGGTTCGCCATATGCCCTGAGTTCCTCGAGAATCTCGTTTCAGCAATGTTCCAAGTGCGGGTGAAGCCACAGGAGAAGAATTGGCCGTGGGCACATAATGCAGATGCGTATCTGATTTTAGATAGTGACACATCGACTGAGAAAGCTACATTCGAGGGAGCATCGATCGAAACGTAACCGCGCGAGAAGGTGATGAACCCCATGCACATTGCATATAGCAAACTCACCACTAGCTCCAACATCTATAAGATAACCCAACTCAGGAGGCTCCAGGCAATTGGAGCGAAGCGTGGAACAATCACTATAGGGACGCGAACACCAGTACCCTATACATGAGTTGTGTAGCTATGCATGTCATCGTGCTTCTCGCGTTGATCTAGAGACCCCGATGTGAACATCATCCCTTATCGCTGATTCACCCTAAAGTAGGTTTGGATTGGCCGTGCCTAATTTCGCCAGGCACGAACAATTACCGCATGTTCTCCCCTCCCGCTACTTGAGTTCTTCTAACAGCTCGATCATAACACATCCTGACAGTACTTTCTCTAAAATACGCAGGGTGGCGTCTGCGGTTGGTATGCAGATGTCGAAAGGTCAATTATGTACTAGATGTATCCGTGCTAACCCAATTGTTCACCTTCACTTCGCCAGCGCTCACACCCTCGCCGACGGCATGCAACGAATCAACCCCGACGACAACACCCCCAGTTTCCCATCGTAAGCCCTTTACGCTCTCTGATCCCTCCTGCACGATCTAATATCCTAGCATTGACAGCAACTGGGTTACCGTGAATGGTGGCGATTCACGCTTCGCGCATCGCAGTGCGACATTTTCGTCGTGCCACGAGTGGACCTTATCCGGTCCCCCAGCTGCATTCGCGCACGCCTGTCACAATCCCATCTCATCGTCATCAACCTCCCGGAATGAGCGCCATACCCTTTCCAAGTTACCTCAGCCGGCTCGACCTCTCCTACGTCCTCGCGAACTCCTTCTACCGCCCTCGCACAGCTTTTCTCCCTTGCCCCCCGTTTTGAAGACCACGACTTTTCGTGCGTTTTACTCGAAGCATAATATAAATGACGCAAGAAACGAATTCGCACCCAGACCTGAGCGCCATCAATATGATCTATGGTGCTAACAAAAAAGGTTCAGGGCGAGAAAGCTGCTGGCGGACATTACGTCTACGGTGTGGGTCCGGCATGACTAGAGTTCGAAATGGCAGAAGAGAAGACGCATCAAGACTACATTGATGAGGTGCTCGCGGCGTTGCCGACCAGGGTGTAGGGCGTGTGGAAGTTGCCTGGAGGGAGAGATAGGCCAGTATATCTTGGGGAGGGTGACGAATTGAGGATGACGACAAAGACGACCAAGATGAGGATGGCATGATGAGCTCGGACATGTCTGAAGAAAAGGACGACTGCGACAATATTAGCGGGGATGAGATGACTGATGCCGTTGACTCATCATATGCATGCGACCAAGGACTAGAGCAGGAATGGGGAGAAGGAAGCCAAACCATCATGGACATCGACGGCGATGACCCTGTAGTGCGTCCCGTGTCCAGTTGCGGACCGCCGAAGCCTGGTCTGGCCTTTAAGCTCGCGCACCGTACGCGCTCTTGGACTAAGGATACGCTCTAGAGGAGCTGTGAGGCTTGCTCACATGTCAAACAGTACGGCACGGGCAGTGGTGTGTTTTGAACATGGACTTGCAGCATTATCAACGTCCCAACCAGTCTGCCAACAGGATGAGGTTCAGGGAGCTTTGGAAGGGCAAGATAAGCTACCGTAACACCGCCTCGGGGCCAATGACGACTTAATTTGAATCGACCCAGTTTGGCTAGCGCAGGTTCAATCTCGGGCATATGCATTGTAGGGAGACTGCGGATGTTGCTTCATCCGAGCTGTTTGGACCGACAAAAATTTCGCATAGCGAGCTTGATAGGCTAACGATTCAGAATTCGAACCGAAATCAGCGAACTCTGGGGATTTCATCGACATCTCAATTAGCGAAGACAGTAAGTGGGACATCGTAAACGTTACGCAGTGTTCAAAACAAACGAGATGCTGATGATTCTACAGACCTAGCCTGGCCGAGATACACTGATCGAATATATACACAAGTCTTTCCATTGGCGCTCAAAACGACGACTATTGGTCGTCGATAACATGGAGATACTTCTTCTCTTCCCGCTTCTCCCGTTCGGTCATGGGTGGAAGGTCGTAGTATGATGGGCTTCGGTACCCTTTCTGCACTAGGGTCAGTCACGGATCTTTTCCACATCATCTATGTTGGTGCACATACCAGGTACTCGTAGAGCACGCTCTTCAGGTCTACGGGCTCGATGTCGAGATCCTTGTATGTCTTGGCCCTTGGGTCGATGGTCTGGTCAATGAACTCCCGCTCAACCTCGTCTGCTGAAATGGTTGGCCACCAGATGTACTTGTTGAGCGCAGCAGCAATGGGCTTGAGTAGTCTCCTAGGTACGTTGATATGACGCCTGTTCTTGATAATTTCGTTGCCAACGAGCTCGTTGATTTCGGCCATGGTGTAACCCGTCGGGCCATAGAGCTCGAAAGTCTCGGCGGCGGTGGTGTCATCATGCAGCATTTTTTCCAAAGCCATGCCAACGTCAATGGCATGAGTCGGGTAGAGATACTGTTGCATCCAGTTCGAAGTCAAGACGTTAGTTGCGCCGGCGAGACGGTTCAGAAAACGATCCTCAAAACCGAACATGGGTGCTGGCCGGACGATGGTAGTTTCAGGATAGATGTTTCTGGCTACTTGTTCGCCTTGGGCCTTGGTGCGGTAGAATTCGGAGGAGGAGTCGAGGCTGGCGCTGTGCGAAGAAACGTGCACATATCGGTCGATATCATACTTGGCAACAGCCTCCACGATGCGCTCTGTACCCTCCACGTGTACATCTTCCAAGTCAAAGTTCCTATCTAGTGTTAGCGATACCTTTGATAGGCTCATCTGATGACACTGACTTGGTAGGGTAGTCGCGGCCAATCAGATTGTAGACAATGTCAGAGTGTCGAACAGACTCCTCCAGTGATTGTGTATTGCGCAAGTCCATTTCCTACCACAGTCAGATTTTTGGACCATATGCCTAAGTTATGCACGCGTACCAAGAACACCACCCTGCCGAGGTCACCCGCAACCTTAAGATGTCGCTTCGCCATTTCCTCGCGGAAGGGCACAATGACGGTGCAACCAGAGCGCGCTGTGTTCCCCCACTATCAGCATCCCATGTTCCATAAATGGCCGGTTTTGACACACCGAGGCGATTCACAATGTAGCGTCCCAAAAAGCCAGTTGCTCCAAACACAGTCGCGGTATAACCTGGTCAAGCGTGAGCGGGGTTTTCGGGTCGCGCCAGGCCAATGTATACCTCCAAGGGAAGATCTGTAGCTCAAATTAGCATATGACCCAATGCCAGAGCACAAGATACGTACCTGCCGCCTGCCACGGTCAGGATAGGCTTGCCGGTCCGGGTGATTCTAACGTCCTGGTTTAGGTACCGACGGCAAACGGTAGGCAGGTTCGCGGCGCGCATGGTCGAGGGCATCTGGGCCGTGAAAGCGGCTCCAGAGCGCGCACAGCGGAGGGGCGAGGCCATGTTGCGTCGTTCAATGGCTTCGAAGGTGGACCTTGTCGACGAGTTGAGGTTGAAGTTCGAGCTCGGACTGCGGTCTTGGCAAGACCAAACACCATCCCGCCGCGACTGCTCCGAATTACACTGAGTACACTCTCGCCCCACGCACCTACCACGAAGCTTCCGCCGTTCCCGGTCTTCTCATAGTGACGACCTGCTCTCGAAGCACCGCTTGCCCGCGAACTGCCAGCCATGGCGATGGACACAGACACAATCCCTAACCTGCTCGGCGACCTGCGCGACCAGGCGCCCGACGAGCTGCAGGAATACTTCATCCACTTCGAGGACTACTGGGAGCGCAAATTGTGGCACGAGCTGACGGACAAGTTGGTCGAGTACTTTGACCAAACAGCGAGCGCACAGCAGCGGATACCACTTTTTGAGACCTTCATCAAGAGCTTCGCGAAGAAGATCAACCAGCTCAAGCTCGTGCAGCTCGGTTTGAAAGCGGCATCACAGTTCAAGGGTATGCATATGTTGTGTTGTGAGTCTATAGCATCCGCTGAACACTGCAGATGACACCGAGCGCTTCAACTTCGTCTCCGACATCGCCAAGCAGGTCAACAAGCCCGCTTCACAAGACGCCTACGTCTACGCCACAGTAGCTGCTGCGAGCATTCAACTGCGGACAGGCGACGATGAGGGTGCAAGGAAGAAGCTGGACGAGAGCGAGCAGATATTAGAAGGCTTCGACTCAGTAGAGACAGCCGTGCATGCTTCATTCTACAAGACGAGCGCCGAGTACTACAAGGTATCATAACCCGCTATGTTCTTATCCAAGAGCAATGTTAACTTTGATCAGGCTAAGCACGAGTTTGCAGCGTACTACAAGAATGCCCTCCTCTACCTCGCGTGTGTTGACCTCGCCCTCCTCGACCTACGTGAACGCCAGTCGCGCGCCTATGACCTCAGCATCGCTGCCCTCGTGTCCGACTCCATCTACAATTTCGGCGAGCTTCTCCTTCATCCCATTCTCGACTCTCTCGTCAATACTCCGCACGCATGGCTCCGTGACTTGCTGTTCACATTCAATCGCGGCGACTTGACCGCATACGACGTCCTCGCTGGCAACATATCTAAGGTACCGCTGCTTAAGGAGCACCAAACCTTCCTGTACCAGAAGATATCATTATCTGCGCTGACGGAGACGGTGTTCCGAAGACCACCCCACGACCGCGCGATGACGTTCCAGACCATCTCAGAAGAGACTAAGGTGTCACCGAACGAGATTGAACACTTGATCATGAAGGCGCTGAGCTTGGGCCTGCTCAAGGGCACGATTGACCAGGTAGCGGAGATTGCGAGGATCAACTGGGTGCAGCCAAAGGTGTTGGATATGACGCAGATACAGAACATGAGGGGGCGATTGAAGGAGTGGGATGCGAGCGTCAACCACCTCGGTAACTGGATCGAGGGGGTTGGTAAAGATGTATGGGCCGCCTGAGCGAGGCAGGCATGGCCCTCAGCCGGGCGAAACTTAATAACCTGCTAGAAGACGAGAGTTGCGGGGCATATGACATGAGGGGGTTATGTTAACGCACTCTATCACGATAAATGTATAGATCATGGCTGGCGACTTACGCAGCGCCCACCAATGAGCTCATGAACCGACGAAACCCTTCTGATTGTTTGACATCCACTGATGCTCTATTGGGTATCGAATGACCATGCCTGATATCTGTGCGGCGAATACCAATATACTTCGCCATGCATCGTTCAACCTGGAGTGCCCATATCTCGATGCCATTCAGACCCTCAAAAAAATCCCAATGCAACAACGACACTTCCACAGAACCACGCAGGCCACCAAACAAGCCATACCACGACCTGCGTCCACATTCCCCAGATGTGCCACCCCTCTGCTGCTTTGACCAGCACATCCAACAACTCAACGTTAGTCAGATAAGTTGCACCGTTCACCACCATTACCGGGTTAATAGCTACCAGTAGCGCGAACTGTAGCGCAGTGACCGATCCTCCCTTGCCCCTTCGCACAAAGCTTAGCGGGGCAGTGAACAAGCCGACTATCAGGCTCTGGCTGAAGTTCAGTGTGGCGAGAGCAGAGAGGTACATGCCGAGAAAGAGCAGGCTGAAACAGTGGATCAAGGTAGACTCTTGATGCGTGGGTCGATTGAATTGGGAGAGGAAGTAGGCGGTTGCGAGAGGCAGGAGAGTAGTAAGATTTGCGGCGAGGAGGAAGGAGGGGTGGAGATCATCAACTGGTATATGGTTGAAGGTGGCAAGTGGGATAAGGCCGGAAAGGTGAGCGATTATAACGAAGGCTGCGGGCAGGAAGAGCGGGCGCTCAGAGATTTTTAAGGCTTCGATAGGAAGTATGGCGGTGGCGCCGCCGTCCGCGGTAGCTATCACACTTGAGTGTTCGGCTGCTATTTTCCCATCGATTTGCTCCCATTGTTCTTGTTCCTTTCCGTTAGGGCCCGGTTCTATGGCAGCGTCCTGAGAAGTAGACTTGGAAACGGGCCCCATAGCTACGGGGTTTGGTATGGGTTCCTCTGGGCGCCCACTGCGAACCCAAAGCGCGATAGCGGTGATGCTGAAGTTGGCAGCAATCAACATAGCGGACGGAAGATATGTCCCTATACTGACGAAGCGCTTAGCTTCGAGTAATAGATAGAAGAAGAAGCTCTGGTGCAGGTGCTCAAGCAAGTTGTTGAGACTCCTGAACAAGCTCTCCACGGTGCGCCCCAAGCCCATCTCGTCATGCCATCCGTCGCCTACAGTGACAAGTGTGATGGCATCGACATGGTATGGTATGAACGCACTATGCGGTCCGGTGGCATGTCCAAGGCCTTGAGAGAGCATACCTCGTAGCATCGTCTGCAAGCGCTCTGAATATGAGTTGCCATGATGCCACATGCGCTGGAGGGTGCAGCCTATGCCCATCTGACCGGAGGCGATGCTAACGGCGGTATTGAAGAGGTCAAGATTGGGAAGCTGCCCATTCGTGCCGTCGTATACGATGTGTAGCTTGTCATATCTGTGGCCCCACGGCCCCGCAGAATATTCTACACCAACGGCACCCTGGAGTGCACCGCTCTTCAGGGTGAGGCTCTCAACCGTAGTCGGATCATGTGCATCGTGGTATGCGTCTACCCAGGCCTGCGGTCCGCTCGTGCTGTCTCCAGAAACTAGAAATATGATATCTTTGCTCCACAAGCTCCACCTCTTGAAGTAACGGGCGAGCGCGAGGACCAGCGCGACGCCGGAGTAGTTGTGCTCGCCATCCATGGTCTTGAGTGACGCCATAAGTACAATGGCTTCTGTAGCATCGGCGCGGGGGCCCTGCAGCACGGCATAGACATTCTCGCTGGTGATGTTGCGACCGGAGGGGGTATATGTGTACTTCTGCGTTGCAACCTTGAGATTGGAAGCCCTGAGCAGCTCGCTCAGCCTGTCGCTTCGCCTAAAAATGGATCAGCTTTTGCTTCTTTCACAGGTGTGCACAGATGATGCGTACTGCTGCACCGGGAGGTCCACCAGGCCCGCAACTTCATGTCTATAAGCCCTGAACACGTCGTGTTCGCTGCCCGTAAAGTACGTGTGCACCTGGCCCGGCAGTAGCGCATTCTCGGAGACGTAGGTATTGCGCGAGTATTCGTTCAGCGGGAGGACAAGCAACCATGCGACGCCGATAAGTATAAGGAAGGCGGAGAGGTACGGGGGGATTTTGAGTATGCGGGCATCCTTTCGAAGCGCTAGGAGCGTAGCTAAAGCATAAGATCAGCATGCACCCTGCAGGAATGAAAAGAACTGCCCACCTAACAAGGCCATTCTGCCCGCGGCTCACCCTGTCGGTGGTGTGTCGAAGCTCACCTGCTTGCCGTGTTCAACGTTGCCAGTTCCCTGAACGTCGGCGTTAGCACACCTCCGACCCTGACTTCTCACGCGGCCGATCTCGAGTCGCGTCCATTGCTGAACACTTTCCCCGTCTCCTGCTCACGTCCTTTACCGGCCCCCGCGATGCCTTCCCTCCCTCAGTTTAATCCGCTGCGGCTGCGCTCGTACATCTTCCGGTTGCCACTCGCGACGCGGTTACTAGTCACGGCGATAGTAGGACTATGGATTGCGGCGATTCCGTTCCCTTGGCTGAGAGAGCTTGGGTCTCTGAGCCCTGACAAGTTCGACTTGACCCAGAGTATGTGATTCTCCGTTCGAGAGGGTTCCGCTCGTCCAACTTGGGGATTCGTCTGTGCGGGAAGAATCCGGATGCAACGCTTAAGACTACGGACCACCTTTCAGAAGCTTAGGCGAAGGCAGAATGCCTGTGGATATCTTTGATTAGTCTTTGCAGAACACTCTGGGCTGACCGTGTTGCTACAGTGCACCGACTCAATCTATTCCCTCTCACCCATCTTGGCTTCTTCCACATGTTCTTCGATGTCTTTGCTATAACGCCTCTCCTTGAACGCTTCGAAGCCGAGTTCGGTACCATCGTCACGTTATCCCTATTCACTGGACGTAAGGCTGCATATAGACACTGTCGAGAAAGTCATGGTTGACAAGATGGTAGCTTTCGGACTGTTGCCGGGCGGCCTGTATCTTTTGTTGGAAAAGTTCATATTGAGGGGCAATACCGCAGTAGTGGGATCGAGGTACGCTGCAAACACTCACTTCTCCGAGATTTGGATGCTGACTGCGCCGATTACAGTGTATGGGTTTTCCTACTCCTCGCGTCCGAGGCCATGAAGACACACAAAGCAAATCCGAATTTTAGGTACGCCAACCTTTCTCGGCCATTAATTCAAACCTGACGCTCATACAGCATCGGCCCCTACAAAATCCCTACTTGGACGACGCCCCTGATTCTCGTACTAATGACCTCGTTCCTCATTCCCAATGTTTCCCTCCTCGGCCACCTCTGTGGTGCTGCAGTTGGTTATGTCTGGGCAACCGGCTACATAAAGTTCCTCGTCCCGCACGAAAAGATATTGCGATGGGTTGAAACCAAGTTAAACTTATTGGGCAGGTTACCTCACTATGTGAGCGTCGACCAGAAGACCTACGGACGCTACGGTGTTTTGCCTACAGCGGTGCCTTTAGGGGCTGTGGCAAGGGAACCAAGGAGTCCAGACGTTGGCCAAAGACTTGGTCCATGATTCGGAAGAGAAGCAGGCATGATTCTGCGCAAAAGTGGCTATGTAGGGATTTCGTGATGTTCGACACAACGCTTGTTTGATCGGCTTTTGGCGAGGCGTTTTGGGGTCATCACATAGAGCTTGTGCTCGCAGGTTGCATCAAAAACCTGGTTAACGATATCTGTAGAATTGTGTGTATAGTGTGTCATAATAGGTATTGTCAGTTGTACTCGCCCCGAGACTATGTAGCTCTATCGACCATGCGAGATTCTCTGTAAGCATCCATATAGAACGACGACCGTCTGTTTTGAAGTTGGACCTCTGACACATGTTGAGCGATGCTAAACGCTCCACTGAGCGCCATAAGCCATGACGCAACCATGTATGTTCGACCCCACTGACCCCACCCGGTACATCGACTAACAAAGGTGTCGGGCTGACCAACTGAACCGCATAATTTTCATGGACATGATTGTTCGCTTTTTCTTTCGGGTCTATATTCGATAGAATCTTAGACATGTTCATCAGTCAATGAAACATGGTACTGTAGGATTTCCGCAACGTCTCGTTGGTGTAGTTGGTTATCACGTGGGTCTCATAGCTTTACTATGACTGCTCTCAGTAGTAGATATCCCAAGGCCGCCAGTTCGAGTCTGGCACGGGACAACACTTTTGTTTTTGCTCGACAGAGCTCTTCCCCCCATACGTCGCTGCGAGGCGGAACGGGGGCCGTTTTTTGGGTTCAATACTATACTAAAGTTCAATTTGACAGAGGGCCAGTGCTTCGACTTTCTTGCAGCAAGAGCCTGTGCAACCCGCGACTGTTGTAGTAACGGATTATATACGCGTTGAAACCTATTCTCATACAGGCAAACGTCGATCTACGATGGATTGACACTTCTATTAAGTGGGGTATCTAACTAAGCAAAAACTCATTTTGGACCATCCACTATCTTGATCAGGTATTGACGCAGCAGTGATTCCGTGCCTCTAGGGTCCTTCCTCTCCTCCGCATCTGTCCAGTGACGGTAGAACTCCAGCACCACCTCAACCGCGATCAGGGCAATAATGGCCCATTCAAGCCTCAAGCCATGCTTCTCGCTTAGCGATTCCCGCAGAACACTTGCGATCTCTTGCGCGAAGCCAATCTTCTCGTTCAACACTCTAATACGTACGCCCACGTCCAATGCGCGACCCACTTGATCATAGTACTCTCCTAGCCCTAGTTCGTGTCGGCTATCCCAAAAGATATCTGGCATTGAGTCGGTAAGCTCCGAGTACAGATTAAGTTGTGCGCGGATATTGAGGAGCTCGCCTGTTTTGCGGAGGATGAAGGAGCGTGTGAAGGGGACATTCTTCCTACCCAAGGTCTTGGTGTCGCCCTTAGCCAGCATGATAGGAATATCACGTGTGGAGTCCTGGTATGAGCTCAAAAGCGTTTCCAGAATAGCGAGTTTAGTGGAGCGAGCAAGACCGGATGAGAAAGCAATCTTAGCCAGAACAGTGTCAATTTCGTGACGTTGCTCCGTCTCCTCCACAATGGGTTCCTTTGGTGCATCTTGACTGCCCTGTTCGGCTTTTGTGCCCAGAATGATGGTGTCTCCAAGAACCTCACTCGATTCTCTTGTCGGATCTTCCAGGTATTCCAAATCCTCCGTCTCCAGTAAATCCAGATGTGAGCATTCTGCTGCTGCAGGGAGAATTCGATTTACCAAATGCAGTGCCTCGCGTTCTCTCACATTCCAAGTGACCATCGTCCCCGATGGGAAGATGAAGATGTCCCCCTCTTGCGAATCCTTTACCTCTGAGGGCCGATCCCGGGTTTGGATATGGATGACTTGCGGGTACAGGCCGGTCTGCAAGGGGTCGAGCTCATAGCCTTGAGCTTTGACCAAGCGAGCCGCCGTGGAGATGTTGTAGGTTTCCGCCGCACAGTAGGCTGTGACAGTCTGTGTGCAATATTAGAATGCGATTGGACTCCCCTACTCGATAGTTTGGCTTTGGGTTACCTTCGTGTCAACATGCGGGTCCACGAATCGCTTGCTTCCTCGGCCCTTCACAAAGCCCTGTCTCGACCGTTGCGCCTCCACAGCAACCCGCCGCAGGGACGACGTCTTGCCCGCATGCTTCTTTGTGCCCCTTTGGTATGTCTTTTGTGTCTCCGTATTGTTCTCTCCCTTCGTTGTTACCTCCGCTTCAAGGCCTTGTTTCTGTGCGGAATCGATCTTTTTGTAGGACGGAGCGGTCGAGCGGTAGAATCGCGCTGGGTACCATACTGGTCTGTGTTCTAGTATGCCAGGTACACGGTGTAAGAGAGTGCGTGACGCGGAGGCGAAGCTCCGTGCTGAGTAGTTCATCACATCGCTAACATCGATGGAAGTGACATGAAGTTTGATTTCCAGATGCGGTTTTGCCAAGCCTGCTTATGTAATGTCGAAGCATCAATAACCGCGTTACTTCTACCATTTCGTGCTTTTGCACCTGCACCGTCACGGGACACTAAGAACGGGCGCCTAAGATGTTTCTACTATCAGAACTACGCCCAGGTGTCAGATTCCTCCATACCAACCCCACCTCGGATGCAGGCTCTGCATGGGTGTGGACCTCAATTTGGAGACGCACTATAGCTTGAATCAACCTGAGCTAGGCTGACGAAGACCTGACACATTATCTTTATTTCTGCAAGCTTATAGTCGACTTCTAGAATATGTGAAAGGCAAGGTACAGACACAGTGCCATTGGAAACTTATCATGACTTACTCGTGTGTATTGACGTTATTGAATGCAGTCCCGCACAGTGATCGGGCACATCGTCCGCTGGGTCGTTCGGGAGATCTGGGCGGCACGATTCTACGAAGATGATGGTTTATTTTGCATATGCAGTGCTCAATACAGCGTTAATTGCTTGATATACTGCAGGGGTCCTACAACAACACCCAACAATATGTGGAGAACATACGCCGTTCGAGCGCATCTTATTCCTTTCACAACCTAAACAAGCAGGGTTCACAATAACACATCGCTAAGGGGTGCTACAAAGATCTCGAGATGGAAACAGTCGCCAGGAGGGAGCACTTTGAAATCGTCATCGTTGGGGCATATGTATAACTCCACTAGGATTATTAATCCGGAAAGGCTCTGAGTCACTATACAGACTCGGTCTATATAACATCACGGTAGTTCCGACATGCAATGCTTACAGCCTGAGTCCAAGACCCACGTTGTAGAGTCAACATCGTCTAGCGGTGGCCCATGGACTCCTCAATACACGTTACTCGGCTTGACAGCCACCAACCTCTTCGGGACCTTCAATGTACCCGACTTCCCAATGTCTAAAGCTCAATGCGACGTTCAGAAAAACAAGCACATCCCTGCCAAAAGAAGTTCGAGTACGTATAGGTTTATATCGAGGATAGCGGTGCTAAGAGTGCAATACGAAAGTAAGGGCCGTACAACAGATCGAGGCTGCACGGCAGTATCAGCAAGCCAGACTGTACAGAAGGAATGGTTGCAATAGAAACTTCAAGGCTAATTATCGCTGTCGGAATAACAAGCCAGCCATCAATATCTCAATACCCAACCCTGCATGACTTCAAACCCATCGTCACCCATGCGAATCAATTCCTGGTCAAATCTTCCAATATTGTTAAAGGAAGAATCCACTCATCGGTAGTGGGAGGCAGTAAATCTGTCAGGGGAGATAGCGCTTTCGCGTGCGCAACGCACCGCAGCATTTGAGGTCATCAGCAACAATGCTCATTCGTTCTCTGGCAATGGTCCGGCTTGGATGGCACCCACGTCACACCTCTGGGGTCTTTTGCGGAGAGGCTCGTAATAACAGCGACAGCACTAGACACGAAGTACAGGGACACACATAGTACTGTGTCTTGCGACACGCAGTGGGGCACGGGAATACATGTCTGTATATAGTGTTCGATTCCGTGCCATATTTTTATATATTGATGCGCGACCTGGCTTTTGAAGGCAGATAAGGGGGATCGCGTTGGGATTTAGCACTTGAGCAGCTGAGTCTTTCAGAAGTTACAGACTAAGGTGGACGAGGAGGATGGCTTCAGAGCGTGGTGTTTACTTATTGGTGTGCAGAAAAGACTGAGGCATGCTGTATTGCGAAGAGTGCATTCGATTCATCATCCGGCGGTCACGTAGGTGGTGGGATTGAGATAGCTGATACATGGATGGTGAAAGCGTGCCAATAAACGCAGCGGCAGATAAGATGATGGTATGGGGCATAGCCGGGCAAAAAGCAAAAAGATGTTGCTATCTGTGCGGTTCGAACGCACGCGGGTTTCCCCAGTAGAGATTCAAGTAATCTTAAATCTACCGCCTTAGACCACTGCCAGAATGTTAGTAAATGTATTTGAATCAGAAGAGCAGCGGACGTGCCTCGGCCAAGATAGCTGACAAACCGACTAACTAAACGGTCGTGGCTTTTTGCAGATCAATATCGCTTTTTTTGAATTAAATTGTATATATTCGAGTTTTCCACGATGGCAAAGCCCTGCGTTCTGTCTCGAATAAAACGAGGTGGGGCAAGCGGGGCTGCTAACAAAAGGTCATAGCGTGATAAAACGTCAGCGAGTCAACACTACCAGACAAATATCGGCCACCAAAACGTCCGGATACGATCTGCGTGCAAGAACGGCTGCCGCACATATTGACAGTCGTATTTTGGTTCATTCTCCAGACTCTGCAGTGGCAAGAATAGACATAGGGACTGAAAACATTGGACCACCTCAAAGACTACCCGTAGTACTCTTTAGACGACGAAATCTCGCTATTCGAGTGTCGTCGCTTACGCCAAACACCATTGCCTTACACATGTTGCCCAAGGCTTCTTCCATCAAGGCATATATTCGACCAATGGCCCACGGAGCATTCGACACAAGAAGATGACAATAAGACAATGCACCCAGGCCATCACACCAAGGCTTAGTATCTTAAACGGGAACGAGAGAACATCGGTGCCAACAAGCAAAAGACTCAAAGAAAGTCTGGAGATATTCGGATGAGCTATCATGACGTCGTGGCGGGACCAACGAATATTTGCAGGCGAGGCCTTCAAGCCCTCATCTTCACGGCTGATGCAGGTCCTTGCCTGCAAATGTGTGTTACAACCACATCCCTGGTTCCTTTGCAAGGTTACGTCAAAGCTTCTAGACCCTTGAAAGACAGATTGTTCATATGAGCTCCGAGTAGTCATCACAATCCTACAATACACCCCTGTCGATACATGTCTTACATTTAACAATAACTCTCATATCTCTGGAGGGACTCGGACGGGGCCACTGAGTTACCCGGATCTCATATCTTGCCCACAGAGGCTTGCTTTGCTTGAGATAGCAAGTCGATCCAGAATGGTGTCTACGACGGGATCCGGAACGTACTTCGTTGCCAGTTCTATACTTGTTTGATGCCGAATTTGCCTGGTATGAGCTTATAACTCTGAAATGTGACTAACCAGCTCCTTCTCAAGACAAAAGCCAGCAACGCATACGGGCACTACACTAAGGTTGAGCAGGTTCGGGTGGCTGAGTGCTTCAAATAGCCATCCTCACCTGTTTCATACGTTTCGGAATACTGTCCCGGGTCGCCATCTCATTGATTACTCTATCATAGCACGGGCCTAGTGTGGCCTCATACATGATGTCGATTGCTTCGACGCTAGGGAATAATGGAAGGTTTACAGTCTTCTTACGCCTGCCGTGGTTTTCGAACAGCAACCCACTGGCGTTGATTGTCTACCTATGGACTTCGAAGTCCTGTAGGACCTCGGCAGGCACATAGAGGCGACAAAGCGCTTTCTATTCCAGTATACAACATATCCGCGTACCTGTTCTTCCGTCCTCACGCTTCTGGTTATGAGGCCAGCAGTCTCGCTGGTGTAGATGAGGTTGGCGTAAAATCTAGATCTCTCTGGGCCGGTATCGTCGAGCTTGACGCTTAACGTGCCTTTGCAGAACCTCGGTCGAATTGTAAGACACGCCCTGAAAGAAAAAGAAAGACCATCATATCTTGTCCTAGGAGTGTCTTGATCCGTTGTGTCTCCGATGTTGGTCTACTTGTGAGTGTAAGGGGGTTCTTTGAAGGCGAGAGCTTATGCTAGCTCACACGCTTTGTTAATGAGCACATCATCCACTACTGTGGTCGTGAAAGGCATCTTGCGGCTGCTGTTGCGCGCGGTAAGATGGTCCGTACAGTATTGGAGTGATTCAAGCATGTTCTGTAGCTCTGTCGTGAAGCGTGTGCAGTGTTGTCTTGTTATTATTGAATGGGAGGTGGGGGATTGCATCGCTGACTACTGCGGTAGATGAGTGAAGGTGTAGTTGCGTATGTGTGCGGCGCAGGTAGGAGTGGTCTGATTGCAGCTGTACACAACGACCCACTATCTACACAAATTGTGCAACATTTGACAAGACTACTTGTGTGTTTAATCCTTCAGCGATGACGCTCAAAAATCCAGAGAGGCCTTGACTTTGTCAGTAAAGGGTTGCCACTCAGAAAGAGGTTTTATACACCAGACGGTGCGAACATGAACTGACTGCCTTCCGTTCTCCGCCTCTTCCATGACATCAACTTATACTGACTAACGTGTGAACATATTCTAGCTGGCAACAGACGCAAGGTGATAGCCACCAAGTTGTTCAAGCAACATATCCATCCAGATATAGATGTTGCACGAGCGTAGTGCATCTTCGGATTCAAGTATGTTGGGATGGTGTCTCGAGGACACCGCATGACAAAGGGAATTCACGGTATTGCATTGCAGATCCAGGCTATCTTCGTGTCTATGGTACTGATACAGTCGTTCACAAGGTCAAGAGGATTTTGAGACTTCCTCTACCACCCGGCGAGCTTCACCTCCCCTTCTTGACCCAATCCTCCATGCTAGACCGTGTCTCGGCAACCTTGTCCTGGATCATGCCGACGGACATGGCTGAATGTGCTTTTCCAGTCTCCCAAAAGCGAGTCACGCGCTCTTTAGTCCGCAAGTGAGCGTCGGCCAACACCGGGTACCTCTCCTCATACCTCCATGCTAGATCGCCGACATTCTTCATTGTGATGGGCAGCACCGTGTATGCAGCACCGATGCCAATGGCGGCCGGTACGGTGGCTCGCAGGAGGATGTTGCGGTTCCGTGTCACTATGCTTCCGGCCATGCTTGCGACCAGGACATACAGTACACCGGGGAATACTCTCTCGCCAGACTCCTTGGGTGGCGCCAGGGAGCGAATGGTGGAGGTGAATGAGTGCTCCAGGCGGAGGGTTTCGGTCAAAGCATTGTTGACACCATCCTCGGCGCGGGCGGACTGGTGGTAGAGAGCGAGGCGTGCCTTCCCAATTTGTACGGCGAGACGGTCGGTGGGTGTAGGGCGGTAGGGAGCGTCTGAGGCTGGCGTAGAGGGCGCCGCAGGCTGCGTGGGAGTGGGCGCAGTCGTGTCTAGCGGCACGTCGTCGTAGATGGGTTTCCGGTTCAGCTGGAGGGTGTGAGACAGACAATCAAAAAAAGCTCCGTGGTGTGCAAGCGCGTACCGCAGCATCTGTAAGGGAGTCGTCGGTGTGCTGTTCAGCCAGCGTGATAGGCGCGGCGGAGCCCGCAACGGCGGCCCAGACGGGAGCAAAGCGCTATCGAGGGTCAGCTTGCAAGCGGAAAGGGAGAGCAAATAGCCTACCTGCCGGAGCAGCGGTCTAAAGGCCATTGTGTGTGCGGGGCAGGCGCAATGGATGGCGCTGGGGATGCTGCGTGGGTGGTGTTGAGGTCTGGGAGAAAGCAAGCCAAGCTACGTCGGACCCCTGCAAGATTTCGATGGCGCTCGATCCTGCGCCAGCCGAGGACACCCATGGGACGGCATTGCACCCACCTTCACTCCCTTCGACGCGTTCCCTCGCTATCTATTCGGCATGCTGAAACGGCTTGCGCGACCATCGGCGGCTCCGTGGGTGTGCCAGCGCTGTCTGCAGCAATCGCAGAGACAGCGCCGATGGAACTCCAACCTCGCCGCCGCCGCCGCCGCACGCGACTACGCACCGCTGCCAGCCTCGAAGCTATACGGACTTGCCACCGCGCGAGCCAAAGAAGACGATGATGCCCTGCGCAAGATTTTCGACAATCCAAGGTTCTGGGACGACTTCCAACGCGCTTCCAAGAAGAACCCGCCAACCGGTCTCGTGGGAAACCGCTACCTCTCGAGCCCCGAGGGCTTCGTCGACTTCGTCACCATCACGCTCCAACGATGCAACGCCGTAGTAGACAAGGTGGCAAGGGCGAGCCGCATTGAAGAATACAAAGGCATGGTGAAGGAGCTAGACAGACTGAGTGACCTTCTCTGCAGGGTCATCGATCTTGCCGATTTTGTGAGGGGCACGCATCCGAACAGGAAGATACAAGTCGCAGCGCACAAGGCCTATGCCATCATGTTCCAGTACATGAACCAGCTCAATACAACCACAGTACTGAACGACCAGATCAAAAAGGCAGCCGCAACGCCTGAAGTCTGGGATAGCTGGTCTGAACAAGAGCGTGTCGTTGCTAATATACTAATCGAGGATTTTGCAAGAAGTGCTATAAACCTTCCAGAGGGTACACGGCAGCGCTTCGTAGACCTCAGTGGCGAGATTGCGGATGTGGGTACCGAGTTCACCGAGAGGATGGGTCCGGAAACTAGCCATTTGCGATTTGACAGCAAAAGGATGAAAGGTATGGAACCGAACATGGCACGCGCTCTCACAAAGTGGGGAGAGACCAAGATTGGGACCATGAACCATGAGGCTCAGATGGCCCTAAGATATGTGGAAGACGCCGAAATTCGAAGAGAAATTTACATGGCCGTTCGAACGGCAAACAAGTCCAGTATCTCGCGATTGGAGGTCATGTTAAAGAGCAGGGCAGAGCTGGCCAAGTTGTCCGGCTATGAAACCTTTGCGCATATGACTCTGGAAAACAAGATGGCCAAGTCTCCTGAAGCTGTCAATCAATTTCTAAACGCTTTGATGGCAGACAACAAGCACAAGGTGCACGAAGAGCTGGATGAGCTACTAGAGCTCAAACGAGCAGACGCGCACTTGGACAATGCCCCGGACAGAATTAATGCTTGGGACAGATACTACTACACATCTAAGCTGCTCTCGGGCATGGATACCAAGATCCGTGTGCCGGATTTCCTGTCAGCATATTTCTCCGTTGGGACGGTCATGCAAGGCTTGTCGAGGTTATTTGATCGCTTGTACGGCATCCGGCTTGTGCCTCGCGAGACACAACCCGGCGAAGTTTGGGAAGACGG
This sequence comes from Paraconiothyrium brasiliense, assembly GCA_025388405.1. Classification (NCBI taxonomy): domain Eukaryota; kingdom Fungi; phylum Ascomycota; class Dothideomycetes; order Pleosporales; family Didymosphaeriaceae; genus Paraconiothyrium; species Paraconiothyrium brasiliense. The sequence goes on from JANBXC010000008.1 coordinate 1,795,919, forward strand.
AGTGCGGCGACTAGATGTTGTCTCTGATACCGATGGTCACATTGCTGTGCTGTACTGCGACCTCTTTTCCCGCGACGGCAAAACTCCAAATCCGGCCCACTTCACGTTACGCTGCTCGCGCGAGATTCTCCTTTCGGAGGTTGAAGAAATGAGTCAGCTGAATCATTTGTTCTCTTCGCCAGTGGAAGCTGCCACAGACGGCATGGCGGTGGCATACAACAAGGGGACTAAATCTTACTTCCAGCTACCTACGATAGCGTTGATATGCGACTTCTCACACCAACAGAACCGACCAACACTTCTCAATTTCAACGATGTGCGCACCCTCTTCCACGAGATGGGACATGCTCTCCACTCCTTCCTCGGGCGCACCTCTCTCCAAAACGTATCAGGCACGCGATGCGCCACTGACTTCGCCGAATTGCCCTCCGTCTTGATGGAGCACTTCGCTTCATGCCCCAGCGTCCTTGGTCTGTTCGCGCGCCATTGGGAAACAGACGCTCCCCTCCCCATGGCCGCTCTCGAAAAGCGTCTGGCCATCGAGATTAAGACACAACCCGCAGAAACAGAGGCCCAGATTCTCCTCGCTATGCTCGATCAAGCATACCATTCACAAATTCCGCGATCTCCCGACTTCGACTCTACAAAGGTATATCACGACATCTACAATGCGAACGCCTCCATTTCCGAACCCGCTGGCACCGCATGGCAAGGCTTTTTCGGTCATCTTTTCGGATACGGTGCAACGTACTATAGCTACCTTTTCGACCGTGCGATCGCCGGTAAGATATGGAGCGACGTATTTCAGAAACCAGGAAGGGAAGGCAGCGTAGAGAGATTAAATGGTGAGAAGTACAAGAACGAGGTATTGAAGTGGGGAGGTGGGAGAGACGGGTGGAAGTGTATCGCAGGTGTGTTGGGGGACGCAAGGCTAGCAGGGGGTGGGGAAGAGGCCATGAAGGAGGTGGGCAAATGGGGCGTGAGGGACCCAGGAGCTTGAGCGCGGCTGGGGTATACCAGGCGAATATATTCAATGTATTCGTGGGTCGCTTACTGTACCTATCCAGGGACCGCTAACGTAGAATCTACGTGATTGGGTCAAACAGGTTTTCGATCAACAATGAAAGCTCTATTCATGACACCCTCGTAGAAGAACCGGGGCTAGCTCACTACAAGGCAGACTCGCCAGATGAATATCTCTAAAACACGGAAGTTATCATCTTAAATGTTGAGACAATTGAGCACATCCTCTTCCTTTGAGACCCAACACACTGGTGCTGAGCCAGCTCTTTCTCGGCGTGGCATATCTCTTACCTACAATTGTATTGCACCTATCCATCCTGAGCTGCCAGTCATCAAGGAGCAAACCTGATTACAAAGATTATACCACGTCATACGTGGATAGTTTGACCTACATAGTGGGCAACCTTGAGGGGACTTCCGATCGACTGCCCGAATACTTGGGTAGTCTGTCCGCGATAAACAAGTCTCAAGGAGTGCTTACATATAGTCCAAGGCTTGTTAGCCAGGAACTGGGACCGACGATAAGTGTGTTCGATGAGGTCCTCACCATGTCGTGTGTTATGGTTTCAGGGATGATGCATAGAGAACGTCATGACGTTGCCTACGGCCGAAGACCCAAAGCATATTAAAAGGTTTCTCGATGATAATGATGAAAGAGTCGGGCGTCAACTCGATACTATTGTGGCACCAAGTAGAATTACTTGACAAATTTCGTGTGTCAAGGTCTAGGTACCAGCAGGAGTCGATGAAGATTCGTCGACAAGTCTTTCAAACCTCTCGAAGCGTCTCCCACGCCAACCAGTAGCGGGTAGACAGCAGACCTGTAAGAGCATTAGATCAAGGGGGATTCGAATAGACAATCCCTATTGAGTTATACCTAAACGTCAAGCATAGTAGCAGAAGGCGGGTAGACCTGCCCGAATGACAAAATTTAATATGACAAATTCAGGCTATGTGAGGTGAAAAGAGGCCAGGAAATTCTCAAAGAACAAGAAAAAAGAGAATATGCTTGATGTTAGTGGTGTATCACTATCTACTCGTAGGTCTACGTCTCCCATGTGCAGACCTATAATGTGAACAAAAACATACAACAGCGGGGATTCGCTGCTGGTCACCCACGCAACTACTAATCCGCCGGTACACTGCTTATATATGGCTGAGCGGACGGGAAGCCTAGTTTTCAGTGTCCTATGGTCGTATGTAATGTATTAATTGAACGTCCGTTTGATATCCCACAATCATATCATTTAAGTTGAATTCTACGAGTGGGCTGGTATGTAGTATGAAGCTCAATGTTAGAGGTGCTGATCTGCCTAACTATAGATGCGAAGCAACGCCGTCGCAATCAAATTGCTATGGGATGGTTCTTAGCAAAGAATTGGTGTCGGCTCTGATGCTCCCGAGACCACCAATAGACATATGCACATCATTTATTAGGTCCTTTGAAACTTCTTGAGACCCCATCACTAGTGTGGCATAAAATGCCTATAGGAAGTATCGCCCCGTCATTACAGCGTATATACACAGTGAGCGTTTTGTTACACACGATCGGAAACTTGCATCACGACGGTTCCGTAGACCGAGTTGGCGTCACTATCGCCCCAGTATAACGTGTCCATCACACGCTCGCTGGATGGCAAGGCGGTTGAAACCGTACCGCTATGTACGTGTCAGCGCGAATAAGAAAAGAAAATAAACCGGCACACAGGAGCGGGGTGGCGTGGACTGGCCGGTACCACCTGTGCTAGCCCTGCCCGTTGCGGTGAATGCGCATCAAAAGGACTGAAAGGGTCAACTATAGTACATTCCGTGGGATTGATTCCAGGTAGCATGGTTAAAGTTGCGGTGACTCAAAATTGAAAATGGAAGGAAGTCGTGTAAGATGTGCTCATGGTGGACTTGGTCGTCTTTTTCTGCTATCAAGATTCACCCTCATCTGGTCTTTACCAATCATCTTGTGTGGATGTTGTGTTACTCGACACAGCAGTTGTGTCCAGGATCGTTCTCGTGCTTATGCAAGGAGCTTCGTCAGGTGTAAGCTCCGCCGTCGGAGGTGCAGACTGTATACTGCACCACCAAGATTCCTCGTCACCAATCTTTAACGCGAGTTTCCCACGCTGGCTATCATAACTTCTTGTTCTTAGTTTACTGTTCAAAGCCACTGCCAGGGACCAGATATGTCACCCAGCGCTAGGCAGCGCGGCGGCAACAAGAAAGCCGCTCATGCAGAACAAGGCGACATGGACATTCCTCCCCAATGCGAGCTTGCATATAAAAACAGCGAGGAAGAGCCTGAACTCCATTTCCGGACCTGGATGGCAGTTGCAACGATGTTTCTACTCAATTTTGTCCAGGTTTTCGCCTTGCAAGGTCCTCCATCTGTTCTCTCCCACATCGGTCGCTCCATTGGTGCTACAGAATCGCAGACCTGGATACCAAATTCCCTATCTCTGGTACAAGCTGTGCTCGGACCCATGATTTCCTCGGCCTCAGATGCCTTTCAAGCCCGGAAAACGTTGCTGGTTTCATCTTGCTGTATATCGTTCATCGGCAGCGCTACGGCACCTGGCTCTGTAAGCATAGGCAGACTCGTCACTGCGCAAGCCTTGATCGGAGTAGGCTTCGCAAGTGTGCCTTTGGCGTACTGTGTTCCTTCTGAGATATTGCCGCGGCGGTGGAGACCTGGAGTGCAAGGAGCCATGAATGTTGCTTCTTCCCTCGCGGCAGTCTGTGCCCCATTGTCAATTGGTGCGTTGACGCGGGCTGATCCCGAGCACGGATGGCGAAGGTTCTACTGGATTCAGATGGCACTTTGGGGAGCGACAGCAATCGGCATATTGCTTGCGTACAGGCCGCCGAAACGGCATACATCCCTGGATGGCCTGAGCCTACCTGCGAAAATGCTGAGTCTGGACTTAACAGGTTTTGCATTATTCACCGTTGGCCTGACGCTACTCTTGACCGGCATCAGCTTAAGTAATGGTCTCTATACATGGGGTAGCAGCCATGTCGTTGGGACCCTGATCGCTGGCGTGGTGCTTTGCATTGCGTTCGGGTTATACGAATGGAAAGGCACCTGCGCAGGCATCTTACATCATGATCTCTTCCGAGGAGACAACAGGCAAGGACTTACCTTCTCTCTGTCCGTCGCTCTGATCATGATTGAAGGTATACTCCTCTTTTCGTATACCATATTCTTTCCGGTCATGACAGAGAATCTTTTCGAGCAAGATGCGCTCTTGCTTGTTCTCCGAGGTGAACCTTTTTTCATTGGTTGCGCCGTGACCACCATGGCCTATGGTTGGATATCTACAAGGTTAAGATCGCTCCGCACGCCGATGTTCGTTGGGTACCTCTTATGGACTGGTGGTATCATCGGACTCGCGACCGTACAGCCTGGACAGGGCGTGAATGCGATTGTTCTGTGCGGTCTTGCTGGCTTTGGCTTTGGTGCGCCACTATGCTTGGTAATTGCGGCCGTTCAGCTATCCGCGCCTCACTCGTTGATTGCTACGGCAACGTCCATCACTACCTCAGGTCGTGCCGTAGCTGCTACAGTCTTCACGGCAATATATAGTGCTGCATATACGGACCGGGCAACGCGGCTCGTTCCACAGTACATTTCGGCGGCAGCACTAGCAGGAGGCCTACCTGCCAGCTCACTCCCAGCTCTAATGGCTGCGCTCTCGACGAACAACGGTACAGCGCTCGGCGAGGTCACTGGGATCTCCGACCAAATCGCGGCAACTAGCTCAGCGGCACAGAAACATGCCCTCGCTGACTCTATCAGGGTTGTGTACATCATTGCCGCACCGTTTGGAGCATTGGCCTGCATCATTTGCTTTTTCCTGGGTGATCTGACCAAGACTATGAATTATCGGGTAGACGCTCCTGTTGAGGAACTTCAAGCAATACACACAGTAGAGGGATAGCAGTTCAAGCTACGGTTTCGGGGGCCAGATCACCGAGGGAAGTGAGTGATGAACGTCCCCTTTCGGCAGCATACAGCTGGTTTTCGTGGGTAAACACAGTCCAGTTTGTGCTGGAAAAAAGCATTGGTGCGGTGCCTATAGACCATATCTGGTGCACATCTTACGACCGAATTTCAATAAAGCAACCGGAGGCTGCTATCTGTTCCCGCCTTGCACACTGTGGTTCCCCGATATCATTTACTCAATGACCAGATGTGACCTCGTTACCTCGAGCGCCCCTTCGAAGTCTCCACTCAACATGTAGATAGATTGGAGTGCGTAAGCAGCCTCAGCCGCAAAATCCTCGCCAGTACGGTCCTCAAGGATTCCACTCAGGGTTATGCAGCGCTGATAGTAAGGTATTGCCTGAGCAACAAGACCTAAACCATGATACACCCTGCCAACATTGAATTCCGCCTCTTGTTGATGGACACCGACCTTGTCAATCGTTCTCGAGTCGTAATAACGCATGAGAAAAGCTATGCCTTGTTGGATTTGATACTGTCGATTCTCCGAGAGGCGCTTTAGTGCGTGCTGGAAGTAAGCAACACCGATCGACAAGTTCAATACTGGATCTTTGGGCGTGATGGCGAACGCCCGGAAGAAGTAGTTCAGAGCTGCCGTATACGAGCCAGTACACATCAAAAGGTGTCCAAATAATGCGAATAGGGCAGGGTCATGCTTCTTAACTTGGCCGATGAGCCCGGAATTTAGTGTTTGTTGCATCCATTGCGTACGGTCACTGCCTGTGAAGTTGTACCACTTACGGTTCTCCGGATCGAGCAGAGCATAGTCGATCGTCTTAATCCACCTCAGAACGACTCTAGTTGCGGCACCAGTAGCATAGCCATCGTTGACGGAGCATAGGCGATTCGCGGCGCTGTACAGGCGGAAGATCTCAGTCCCGAAGGGATACGTCTTGAGAAGGTACCGAATGCTAGCAGAAACTTGCACGGAGTCATCGACAGCCAGTGCGCAGGACAGACGACAAAGTTCGATGTTGCAAGTGTATTTCTGTGACTTGTAGAACACATTAGACTGCAGGGCCACGTCCAGAACGTTGAAACACCGGTCTTCCGCCCCTTCGCGAGCAAGAAGAAGAGCGTAGCGACAAAAGACTTCAGTCCATTGGTCGAAGTGGACACCGAAGAAGTCTTCTGGGATTGTGTCGGGTCGTTCTTTCAACTCTATATCCGCTTCACCATCTTCCACATGGTTTGCCCCTACAGCAAGTATCATCAGAGCGGACTCCTTCCAGATGTCCCCAGAACCGAGGCGCCTGAAGTAGCCTCGGAATGGCTGTCGGCGATCAGAATAGAAAATGTCAAACGTCGAAAATTCTTCGATGAGCTCTCTGGCTATTGATAGGTATTCTGTGGAGGCAGGCCGGTCTCCGCCATCCGCACTGTCACACAATTGTTCCAACCGAGAGAAGCTAGCAGTGATCTCACGGTGCTTGACTCTAGCAGCTGCAAGCTCGTCTGGATAGTTGTCCGCAAGATCTTTCAGCTTCTTGCGGAAGATGTTGTGGTCGATAGCAGTCAAGGGAACATCTGTACCCTCCAAGGTCTTGGGCTCATCGACCGGCATGAAAGTTCGAGGCTTCTTCTCCAGAGGTCGCTCCTTCGTGCGAAACAAGCCTTTTTTCGGTCGATCCTGTAAGGGTCCAAGTGAAGGACGCTCGATAGTGTGCTCCTCCTGATCGGTGTCTCCCTCGTTACGCGTCGCTGTTTTGAGCTTCTTCATGTATTTCTTGACGCGCGCTTTTCTTACCCCATGTTTACCTCTGGCTTGCTTACGCGCCTTGAAAAAATGTCTCCTGAGTTCGTCATAATGCTGAAAACCATTGGACCTTAAGAGCAAGGAAGCACGGTTTTTGAACACAACTTCTGCACGACGCATAGCCTCGGCCATCATGCCTTGATCTTCGAAGAACTTCGCCAAGGTTGCCCAATCCTTCAAGTTTGTCTCCTTCCAATCATGCAAGACTGGTAGAATGATCTCCGCCTTTCTTGTATCCCCCACTCCTCGGTAGCACGTATACATCCCAATGTAGCTTTCTAGAGTCCGTGGTAGTAAGCTATGCCTATGAAGAGGTTCGTAAAACCGCAAAGCCTCCTTGTAATGATTGGTCTCGAAGAGAGCTCGCGCCACTGTGTAGAACAGGTTTGTATCCTCCCATAGCAGAGTTTCGTCGCTACTATCGTCTTCGGGATAAAGCAAATTGAGGTGGCGCATGGCTTCATCAAAATTTGGAGGAATTGTACGCAGTCGAAATAGGCCCATTTTGATAATCAGCTCCAAAGGCAGTCCCTTTCCATAGTTCCCTCGGCGCTTCTTTGACTGTTGGGCAAACTCAACTACAGCTATGCGTCGTGGCACGTCTTCGAAGTCGAACTCACGGTCATCCTCTAGGTCATCCCAATAAGTTTCAGCGGCCCTTTTCTGAATCCACCTAGAGAGAGTTTTGAGACGGAACAAGGCGTAGTTATAGTCCCCTGCCTTGTCTAAGAGATCAAGGTAAACGTATAGGAACGCGAAGTCTAATCCGCTATTCGAAGGATCGTTGAGTGCAACGAAATGGTCGATTGTAGCTTCGAAAGTTTCAATGATGCTGTAGAGATGAAGACTCGTTTGCCGATCATTCGCTGTTCCCATTTGCGCCATTGTAGACAAGATACGTGTATCATGCGGCCGTAATTTTAACATCTTCCGGCAGAGTATGACACACGAAGAATATCGCTGACGCCGGACTTCAAGTTCTAATTTCTTGTAGCGAGCATCCCAGTCATCGCTATCAAGATTGATGATGGAAGTCAGACACAAGACGGAAAGCTTGTCTTTCATCTTTTTATCCATTCTAGGATAGTCAACGGGGTCAATCTTCTCGATCCGCTCGAGCAATAGATACCAGAGATGCTTATCTCGTTTTGTCGGTGCGCCGCCCATCAAAGTCCCTATTGAGTCTTCTTCATTGCCCATAGCCGCATATATCTCCGACAACAGACTATAGGCGGAGAAAATCTCCGGATTCAGCTTTATAGCCTCTTTGGCATAGGTCATTGCGGTCTCGTAGTCTTCTTTCATGTAAGCTTCATTCGCCAGTCGTTGTAGCTCTTTGAACTCGGGTCCAGGGTCTGCTACAGGGCGTGGTCCGATCTTGCCTTTAGGCCTGCCCTTGGTTCCGGGTTTTCGACCCCGTCGTGCCATAGGTCTCGACCCACTGCGCCCCTCTGAAGGAGGTCTACCACGCCGGGCTCCTCTGTTTCCCTTGACTCTAGATTTTGCGCGCTTGGGAACAGTCTCTTCCTCTGAGAGATCAGCATCCACAATCATGAAATCCTCGGGATTTTCCTCCAGCTCATCGTCGGACAAAGAGAAGTCTTTGTCTTCCTCGCGGTCATGGGTTAACGCGGCTTCGGCTGTTATTCGCTCCTCTTCGCTGTCATCTTCCTCGGTAGACGTGTCGAAGTCATAGTCATAGCGCCTGTGGTCGTACGTATCAGGGGCGGCAACATGGTCATTTTCATGGCCCGGAGCTGGTATGAAACCTTCATATTCCACAGGTTCGGTGAATAGAGGAGCGGTTAGTGTTTCTTGGTACGGAGAGTCCGAGAAAGTCCCACGAGCCTGCTCGAACTCAAGGTTCGAGATGGGGATCCTCGGCGCGCCATTGTAGGCGAGCTGTGGAGGGAATAAATGATGCGCATTGCCGGGTGCGTGTGGCTGCCTGGGATCTTGTACGGGGTATCCTGTTGTTGCTGGTGCTGGTTCAGAGAAGGTGCCAGCAACAGGCACGAATGGCGCGGATCTCGGACCGTTCCGGTTGCGTGCCAGCCACTGCCCATACGGCCCGCCCCTCGAGTTCATGCCGGCGGAGTACCCACTTCGTCGCAGTAACCGAAAAGTGAGTTGTATCCTGGTGCGCGTGGTTGCATTGTAGATTTTTGTAAAGGTGAGGGATGAGCTTGGCGCTTTCCCCACTCCCGTTCTAAGTGAAGTGAAGCTCGCGCACGTGATGTCCAAAGCCATATGTCTGTGCTTAACACCTCTGCAGCTACACCAGAATATGACGGCCTAAGCAATTCACATGCAGCGAAATCTTGTCGGCTACCTGAATAGCAAGGTCCGCGATTTTGGATATATAAATATTTAAAGCCGTTGAATGCGGCCAAACCTTGTGACAGTTCATTGCAATGCAAAGCTCTGCGCCTCTCCGCAAAGGTATCCATAATCCATAGCCTAGCAACGCTAATTTTGGTACACCCGCAACAGGATAATTGCGCATTGCATTCAATAGCACTAATGGCAAGACAACCGTTCATGGAAACGCTTTGTGCTGATGATCATTTTGGGTCAGGATATCGTCGAAAATACCCTGAATATAGTATGGTCGAGTACATAGGAAAGCGCTTACGCTGTAGTCGAAGGCCCCTATAATCTACATATGGCCAGACAAGCAGCCGGTCCATGCCTCGATTCTCCGAGTTATATTCCAAAGGAAAACGCCGCTGCCATGCGAATATACAATATGGATGCCAAATCAAACGTTCTCATCACCACCGCCCATGCCTACCATTTCATAGTCTCCCCCGCCGTCTCTCCCCCTTCCTCTACCTCTTCCTCTGCTCTCGCCAAGGTTCTCCTCGACAGCGCCGACGCCTGGTCTCGCGGCAGTCTTGGTGCCGAAGTTGATGGGTCGTAACTCTCGCCACTGGCAGGCCCATACCCCCAACGACGTCATGAGGGTAGCGCTGCATGCCTGGAGCGCCCACCAGAAGAGGTTTGTCGGGATGGCATGAGAATAGAGCGAGGTGACGATGAGGTGGATGAAATGTATTGTGAGTGCGAAATCGAGGACGAGCTTGGACCGCGCTATGAGGAGAAGGATGAAGACGGCGCTGTGAACGTGTCAGTATGAAGAATAGACCAAGCTCAGGGCGATGGAAGCCTACCAGGTAAGGCTATTGAGCACCCAGACGAGACCGAGGGTCCAGCCAACAGTGGTATCCCCTCGGAGGCTCTGCCAGCCAAACAGAAGGTCTGTACTGACCTCCTTGCCGGCGACTAGGGCAGTGAAGACGATTAGAACGGCGGCGCATGCATAGTAGGCGAGTTGGAGGAGGACGATCTGGGAGGCGATGCGGGTAGGGGAGAGGTCTGCGAGCGCGCCGGGGCGAGGCAGACGACGGCGGCGAGGCATGAGCCCAGGCACAGGATACTATCGTATAGTGGACATAGGTGCAGGATGTTGCAATGTGAATGCACGGGGCTGTCTGACTGCGCGCATGTTGGCCGTGCCTGAGCGCAACAGCGGAATTCTTGGCGTAGCTCCGAGCTCCGAGCTCTTTTCTACAACTGATTTCTACTGATCTCGCGCGAAGTAACCCAGTCCAAGTACAGCCTCAATTGTAAGTGCTGCTTCCCTAAGCCAGGGCTCACTATCGCGCGCGGACATGTCTTGCTAACACGATCACGCAGTAGCTATCCGTGACACAATGGGTTGGTTCTCATCATCCTCCGACGACTCAGGCCCAAAGAAGACGGCCGACGGCGCATTCGTGGCCCCGACAAAGACGACGCGGCAGAAGTGCTACGAATCGCGCGACGCCTTCTTCGAGTGCCTCGACCGAAACAACATCCTAGACAGCGTGAACACCAAGAAAGGTAGAGACGCGGCGGCGAAATCGTGCGGACCGGCCGACCAAGCCTTCGAGAAGAACTGCGCACATAGCTGGGTATGGAAGACGTAGCGTATTGGCGAATTTGGTCGGCTAATGGCGCTGACAGGTCGAATACTTCAAGAAACAGCGAGTCGTCAATTACCAGAAGGAGCAAACTATAAAGAAGATCGAAGCCGAAGGCGGCGAAATCATTGCACCTCAGTTACCCGTGGGAAACAGCAGGTAGATTGGGTAAATCATGGTGTAGACGGGGCCCTTGGACATACTGTACAATATGTGTACCACCATATCAGCATCGCTGTCTCTGGCTAGAGTGCAGTTGTAATAGTAACGCCGCTTCACGATTACTGCATACAGTCGCCACCACCGTTGAATCTCCATGCTATGACCGTGAGCTGGTCAAGTGGGCGAATCACGCAACACAGTGGCCGACACCGAACATTGGAGTAGTCTCGTAGGCTCTCATGCCAACTTAAGGGTAACGCAGTAATCGTTCAAATCCGAGTTGTCTACCCTGGGCTACTCAGGCTATGGTAGATTTCTCGCTTCAATCAGAGATGCTGTTCTCACCTGCGCGAGGTAGGATCTGGCGTGGCGTGCAGAGTTCTGTTTCAAGTATCGGCCACTGTGCATGCTAGGTTGTGCCTCTCAAATTGGCAGGACGAGTCGTAAACAAGGTGTGAATTGGCCTAGGTTACGTCGAAGACAAGCAGCATCAGGCTCAGCAATTACGCAAGGGTCCAAGGTTGTCTACCTCGTATCAACAAAGTGCTCTGATACGAAGCTTGGCTCACCTCGAGCAAGTCCACGTTATCGGACGTGTAGATGTTGGGCGACAGTCGGAGGTGTATGTGGATGCTGTAACATTTTAGCGCCACCATGCGTCGTGCCACGGGCGACCAGTCGTCGCGCTGTACACGACCGACAACATAGACCTGGAAAATGTCCTGACGGCTGCATAACAAAACATACTTGCGCATCCCAGAGCCTTGCAGAGCCCGGATCTAGCGGGAGTTGCATAATGTCGTCACCAGCACTCGAGCACAGATCCACAAGACGCGGGGGGGCCGTTTGCTCATAGATTGACTTTGTATTGCTGCCGTGGTGTTACAGCTGTCGACTGCATGACCGAAGCGAATCGGGGAGCAGCGGGAGCTTCACCGCACACGTCTCGATACGGGCTATGTCAATGTTCCATATAGACAGCGTCATGCCACGTAACCCCTGCCCCCGGGTGGTCGGCATTTGGTGCAGACTGCGAAACGAAACAAGTCCCTACAACGCCCGTCCGCTCGAGTTGCTTTTTCACCATTACACATCCAGCTGCGTCCAGATGCAAGCGGCTAGGCCAAAGCAAACATGGGCTCGCCGTGGACGCCCAGGTCGGCGTGGCGCCAAGCGAAGTGGCAATGCCAAAAGGGCCATCTGAAAATGCGGGCGATTGGCTGGCATCTCGAGATTCCCGCACCCACATGCACCCGCGCCATCCCAGATAACCGAGACTTTAGTCCGATCCCGCCGGCTGCCTCTCTGACATCATGCTTCAGACGGCCAGTTCGCATTCGGGTTTCAGGACGCTGCCTAGCCCCACCCATACCGTGTTGGAAAGATGGTCGAAGGATCCAGTTCTTCCCTGAAGATGTCGACGTCTGAGACGCCAGTCTTGGCCGCCGGCCCCACCATGTTGCTGTCAATGGCAAACACGACGTCTGTGAAGACGCCCCGGAACTCTTCCTCTTCGTACAGGAGTGTTCTCCACATCTTTGCAACTTCCCGTGCGGGGTTTCGGAAGATGGGCCCAAGGCCGAACGCTCCTATGACCAGGTTCTTGTGCTCGCAATACGCTGCAATCCGCAGGACCGTTCTCATCTTTTCCTTCATCAGCTCTTTCTCCTGTTCAAACGAGTAGCTGCTGCCTGCTTCGTTGAGCCTTGGCCCTCGCACTGGAGCGACTGAGATGACTGGTAGCTTTTCGATCTCTTGGAAAGTAGCATAGTCCATGTCCGGGCCCCCTCGAAATACAACTTTGTGGGTCAGTTACGGCCGGTCAAGAAGCAGCCGATACTTACAAACTTCTGGGCAATATATCCCCCCTCTTTGCGGTATTGGATAGTGGTTCTCGTCTCTTCCCAGCTGTGCGTTCCACGGCATCGTCAAGGCATGCACGAGGTTGCTTCTCCTTGCAAAACATTCTTCGGGTGCTGTCAGGCCGGATTCCCAGTCTCCTCCTGCACGCCTCTCGTTGGCCATGTTGACGACCGGTATGCGTTTGCAATGCTTGTACACGGGGTCGCGGACGGCGTTCTGGTACCAACCCATTGCGTGGGTGATGGGGTCACCTTCCAACACAGCAACCCGTGTCCTGTTACGCGACCTCTTGTCCGTACCGACTCTTATAGCAGATGAATCTGGGTACGAGTAGGAAGTCTTGGGGTCCTTGACGTAGTGCTTCCAGATGTACGGTAGCCATATCCGCTTTGCTTCGGCTGCTATCTCAGATGGTTTTGGCTTGGATGGTGGCATGATGGCATCGTGATGGGGGAAGGTACAGAAAGCCAAACAGGTGAGGCAGGAAGTGAGGAGAAGAGATGGGCACGGGGCAGTGAATGCGGCTGCAAAGTCAGGCAGACATGTAGGAGGAAGCAAGCCAGTATATGATTTGCTGCGGTGCTATGCACGTGTGATGGCAGTTGGACTACTCATTAGAGCTTGATGGAGCCGTCACTAGCAGGGCTTGTTTCGCCGCACAGCACAAAAGCAGAAGCGGGTTGTCAGTGAGCAAGAGCCGACCGTGGCCCTACAGGGCTACGACGCTCAAACGCAAGGTGCCACCACGTCTACTCAGCAAGCCGCACACCGCACACAAAGACTTGACTCGTGGGCACAACAAGCAACCAAGGGCACGTACAGGGCGCGGGAACGGCAGCGGGAGTGGAACGAAGACCATTTGTGGCGCGGGAATGCCTCCTGCAGCCAAATAGAGGGCGCTGGGACCTGCGGCGCGGCAAGTTTCTAGAGGCGTGGGCGCACGAGGCGGGCGTCGAGATCGATCTCCTGGGTTTGCGGGCGCCGATCTGCGGTGCATCTTGGTCCAGATCGCACGCGACTGGGGGAGCCCGATCGCCAACAGCCTGCAGCTGCTGCAGGAGATGGCGTTGCATCCGTCGAGCCGGTTCAGGGAAACAGCTGCGGACTGACGCACCGCAGAGCAAGCGAGGCTGGACAACGACGTACGCCCCGTTCCCGGAAAGCGGCCTTCCGCCTGCTCCTCCCGCATCAACGCGTACAGAACCTGCAGGAAAAAGTACTTGTATGGTTGCTGTCGACATCACATCACAGATGCATCGCACATGTTCGGTCTGCTGCCTGCCAAGCTAACGTCTCGTCTTTGCGCGTGCCATGGTCGCATTCAGCGAAACGCATTCCCTCCTGTTATCGATTAAGTACCCCGTCCAGTCCATGGCGGACCTCGAAAATCTATCATACACGCAACAAGGCATGCCGTACTCCGCGCAAAGGACCAAAAATCAACCCGCCCGGACGCCGCCGTATGGTCCTCTATGTCGCGGGTGCCTTTACCGATATACAATTACTCAAGAATTGAGCGCCGCAAGCCCATCGCTCGCCGGCACATGCGCCTCGCTCGCGCTCCAAATGCCAACATGTGCACGCTCCCTTCGAATCAGTATGATGCATCTTCCGTAGCGCCTGAGATTGGTGTCGAGTCGTTTGCCGTGTTCTAAGCCGTCGATCCTCGTTCACTGCGCGCAATGAAGAATGCTTTTGCCATCTCGTATGCAGACCTGCCTTCGTGTTAGCTGTTAACAGCTTCAAATGACCCGTTGGCACCACTCACCAACAGATTGCCGTGCTGGGCATCGTAGTGATGATTCTTGGTTTCAATCCTCGGAAGTACCCCTTCCATCCGTCTCTCTGATGTATTATCCTTGCCGCATTCACAAGCCCCGAAACGTTTCTAAGCTCCGAGTCTGTCGCATTACCCCTGGTCTGCAGTAGGGTCTTGATCACGTCCAACGGCGTCGTAAACCCCGCGGCAAAACCTCCCGCCAGACCTCCGGCAAAGCAATGTGTGTAAGGGTCATATCGACCTGTGGGGTTCATAATCTTCGAAATCGACTCATACGACATAAACTGTAACGCCGTGAAAGGTACCGTCATGCACAGCGTGGTAGGGTAGGAGACGTAGAATGCGCTTAGGCCCTCATGGCGAAAAACTTCGCGGGCGCAATGCGGGACGGATTTGTACACCGAGCCATGCAACTGCATGCGCTGCTTGATGACTGCTAAAGTGAGCGCATGTTTGACGTGGCCAATGGGGCTGTTTACCATCAAAAGGATTCATCAAGGCATCGCTGGTAATTGTGGCTGCTGCTCCGCTTGCCGCTAATTCTGGTCAGCAAGCTGATTCGGCTGCATCTATACGACGCGACGCACCTGCTGCAAAAGGGTGGTGCTCCTCGCTGCCTCCTTCATTGCCGCCCAAAGCATGCTTAGTCGCCTCGTAGGACGCAAAGTAGACGGCGTGCGCTGGACCTTGAGGAATCGTCAGTCTCGCCTCACCATCTCATACCGCCGTCAAGACCGACCTGCGCCTACGATGACACTGGAGAGGCCCCTCCAAAGTGTTCTAAACCCTTCGACCCGCGATATTGTGACCATGGCATTTGAAATGCCAGTGTACATGGCTGTGGGCGATGGGTTGACGACCTGCATCCGCGTCTGCGACTCGTTAGCGCACTGCCCGGGAGGCATTGTGACATGCAGGAGAGCCGGCGCACCTTCAGCAAGTCAATTGGATACATGACCGAGTGTTCCTGTCGCGCAGTTAGCGCTCGCTCTGTGGCATTCCAGCGCGGCAGCATACGGCAATTCCTGCGAACGCGCCCGCAAGCATGTTTGCGGAGAGCGAGAAATTCGGAGGTAGCGATTCATAGCTGGAAGTGCGGTCAGTGAAATCCACGACGGCGCTGTTGGGAGCTGTACTCGTGCTCGGCTTCTTCCACAGCGCTGTGTCCTCCATGGGTGGCCATTAAATGACCGCTGGCTAGCGGCGCAGATTCCAGGTTTGCGAATTCGATGGAGACGGGCTAGAACGGGTGTGTCGCTGCTCCCTTGTGGCGATGTAATTGCACGAGAGTGTGGCTTAAAGGTCGAGGTGCAGCGATGTGTTTGTAGGTTTAAGTTCTGGATAGCTGATGGGGAAAACGACTCGCCGAGAGAAACGAAGCGTAGCGCGAAACTCGGAGCGGCGGGCCCGGCAAAACGTGCATTATACCTCCCAGATGACCTAACGATTCAACGTCTACAAGCGACTGCCACTGTCGCGCGCTGCGCTTCTCGGCCGATGCGTTGCCTACTATCTACAGTTCCTGCAGTCGCTCTGTTGCTGCCACTTCCCCCTTCGCATCCCCATCGCCAGCTGATAACAGCGACCGCAAGGAGTAATCGGATTCGGCGGGGAAGCTTGGGTCATCTCCGGAGCGAGTCGCAACGAGTCGCAGCCAGGCCAAGCCTGCAAAATCTGATAAGATGATCTCCGCGGTGGCTCCGCTCGTATCTAGGGCCGAGTTTGCTACGTCTCGGTAGCACTTGTATACAGGCCCCTAGGCCAGGTCTACTGTGCATTCTCCTGGGGTTCAATGTACATTTTAGCAAGACGAGGTTGACCTGTGTCGCTCCGATTCTACGTGTTACATATATCGTACACCCGCGTAGGCGAAAAGTCTATAAAGGTGTTGCCAAACTACCGGAGACATCGTTGTTACATGCGAAGCATCATCCGGCATCCTTCGCGGCGCTCTATGTGTGTTTCCTCTAACAATCGCACCGCTTGTGCCACCGAGGGAAGCTGACGACGTCTCTGATATTAGTGACTCCTGATAAGTAGCACAAGAGACGGTCGAAGCCCAGTCCGAAGCCGCCATGAGGCACACTGCCGTATTTTCTTAGATCCAGGTACCATTCCAGAGAGCCATTGGAAGATTCTGAATCCTGTGCGGAAGCATCACGCAAGCCGTGGTCTTCCATGGATGCGACAAGCTCGGGCAGACGATGTTCACGCATCGAACCCCCTACAAGCTCGCAGATATCGGGCACAAGAAGATCAAAGCAGGCAGCAGTGGGGCTGTGGCCAGGGCCTCCAGCCCCTCTGGACGAAGGTGCCATGTAGAATGGCTTGATTTCGCGCGGATAGTCTGTGACGAAAACGGGGCCTCCGCGTCCCAGGCGTTCAGCAAGGAATCGCTCATGCTCTGTTTGAAGCCCATCTTCGTGTCCAGGTGCAAACTCAAAGTGCGCCTCCCCCTCAGCAACAGCTAATCTTAAATGCTCCAATGCTTTTTGATATGTGATCCGTGGCCAGGGTCCCGCAATCAGCCCTTGCCACCGTTGTGCAAGCACTGTGCTGGACACGGCATTGCCGTCTTCCTTGTCGTCTCGGGCCCAAGCCTCGAGAAGTTCGTCGCCAACTGGAGAGGCTTGCAGTTCGGTTGCGAGGGTACGCAGAAGGCCTTCCACTACATCCATGACGTCCGTTAGATTCTCCACAAAGGCGACCTCGGCTTCCAGCATGTAGAACTCGCTCAAGTGGCGAGCCGTGTCGCTCTTCTCCGCCCGGAACGTGGGAGACAATGTCCATACCTTGCCGACGGACTGGGCGAGTGCCTCGAGATGGAGTTGGCTAGATACGGTGAGGTACTTGGGAGAGCCAAAGAAGAGATCCTGGCGCTCTTTAGATTGCTCTGCAGCACTCTCTGCAGGGTTGGACGACATTTCGGGTGCAATGGTGAAGACCTCGCCGGCGCCTTCGCAGTCGGAAGACGTGATGATGGGTGGATGGGCTTGGATGAACCCGTGGTTCACGAAGTAGTTTGTCGCTTGGGCCGTGACCAGAGACCTCAACCTAAGAAGCAGTGCGTTGAAGGGCAGTCGCGCACGCAGATGGGGCAACGTGCGAAGAAATTCGGGTGTTTGATATTTCTTTTGCAAAGGTGACGTCTACAATGACCCAAGAACGCATCGTCAGCTGAAAACGTTGACATGTTCAAGTCCCTGGTGTACTTACAGAAGCATCGTTGGTGCCCAAGACACGCACAGTATCGGCTTGGAGCTCGAAGGACTGCTCTGCGCCTGGGGACGGGTTCCAGCGACCAGTCACTGCTACAGCGATTCCGGTGGACAGGCTGCGTAGCAGGTCAGCATGGGCGACATGATGTGTGATGATGATGGAGGCACTGACCCGTCGGCCTGCTCGGGTGTCAGGACGGCTTGCACCGTCCTCAGAGAAGACCCATCCCCTATGGCAGCGAAAGCCACACGCTTCTGTTTCCGCACGCTGCGCACGAAGCCATTGAGCGTCAGAGTCTCACCCGGCGATGGCGACGGCGCGGGTGGTACAGTAGATGATGGACTTTGTTTGAAGAGAGCAGCTATGGACGGCGCAGAGGACGAGGTCGAGCTCCAGCGCGAGGCAGCCCGCGTGGCCAGGGGCGGCAGGCTGCACGGAAGACGGCAGGGGCGCCCTCGAGCAAACAGTTGGCTCATGGATAGCCGGCAAACATCGAACAGCCAGCGGGCGACGCGCAGAGGAGCTCGATGCAGCGCAAATCCGCTCCGACTTGAACGACTGGCGGAGCGGGAGTCTGTGAGCAAAGGTCGGGCGCTTGGGCCGGCGTCGTCACAACGGGTTAGCCCGAGCCGCTCCTCCATCATGGTCATTGGTGAGGGCTGCCAGTGGAGAGCTACGTCACGTACGAGCCCACCACCAACACCACGCGTTGCAATCAGCAACCACTTCAAGTTCCTTTGCGCGCCGCATAGTGGATATTGGGCCATATGCATCCCAGCAATGCGCGCCAACTCGACACAAAAGGCCTACGACGAGGCCTTCCTCGCCTGCTCGACGGCTGTGTACTTCGAATCGCAGAGCAACGAGGCCGAAGCACTTCGTTCCTGGAGGACGGCACTTGACCACATCACCTATCACAACGCTCACCGGGGGCCCGCGCTGATCCGCCCGGCATCCTCGACCGAACGAGCTCTTGTGGAATCGCTTCGCCAGCTCGAACTGCAATGTAAAGAACGAGTTGATCTGCTCGAGACACTGAAGCGTAGCCGCAACGATAGCAATGAGAACATCACCTCGCCGCCCATCGACGCCAAAGCCCCCACGCCGCCCCCTCGCGCCACTGCAACGTCGCGAACAGATACAAATGGCGCTCCCACCTGGCTGGGCGACGGCACCATACCCCCCGTCGATTACAACGATCTCTCGCGACCGCCGCCCATGCCCAAGCGACCCTCACTCGCCCCTCGGAAGAGCTCTGGAGCTGATTCGACTCGGACACTCACCCAAACCATAAGCGGTTCGTCTTTGATGACGCCTGCTACCGCTCGCGTAAAGGGCTCGCGGACTCCTTCCCCGGAGAAGAAAGGGCGCATGTTGAGAACCTTGAGGCCAGCAAGGGATAGCAAGTCGTCGTCGTCTTCCAAGCTACAGACCTCGATGAGATCACGGCCACCGGATGCTACCAAAGCAGCGAGTCAGGCCTGGGGCTTCAAAACATCCCCTGATTCTGGTAGATTGGCGAAAACATCCTCAGCAATATCACAGGTTTCTTCGAGCCGGCCTTCTCTTGAAACACCCAGTTCCTCCCTGGACACAAGCATTCCGTCAGTGTCTGCTTATGGTGACGACCCGTTCCCGTCGCTGCATCCTCCGTTTTCTCGTTCTACGGATACCTTGAAATCCCCAGCATGCAATCCCCCGCCAGGGGATAGTGGAGGTGACCCTGGGCAAGCGTCAAGGCAACCTCATCCACCCCGCAAAATCGTGCCAGTATCATCTAGCCCTAGACATTCCTTCGATACAGGTCGCTCCAAGAGCTTCCAAGCGGGTGCTCCGATTCGCGTAATGCCATCGTACCGCAACGAGTATCCAGAACCAGCACCCAGTAACCGCGCTCTCGCCGCCTCAGCGGCCGCAAAATTATCATGGCCTGATTTATCTAAGAAAACAACTTTGTCACATCCTCAAACTACTCAACAATTTGCTCGCAATAACAATACGGACAATCGAGCTCGGCAGCCGTGGAAGGAACCTCCTGAGCCTATCGCTGTCGATACTAATGATCATGAAACGAAGACAAGACCACCACCACGGAGAAAAGGTAAAGCAACAGCGGATACTGTTCGAGCCGATCTGCCCTCTACGCCATCGTCTGAAGTTGGTGATTCAGAGTCAGAAAGCGAATCAGATGAATGGAAAGAGAAGGTCCGCGGCATCATGAGTTCTCTACCACGAGGTGTAGACGAGGCAGCTGCCAAGCAAATTCTAAACGAAATCGTCATCAAAGGAGATGAGGTGCATTGGAGCGATGTCGCTGGGCTTGACGTGGCGAAATCCGCTTTGAAGGAGACGGTCGTTTACCCTTTCTTACGTCCTGATCTCTTCATGGGCCTGCGAGAGCCTGCTCGTGGTATGCTTCTGTTCGGTCCTCCGGGAACAGGTAAGACGATGCTTGCCCGAGCTGTCGCTACCGAATCGCATTCAACTTTCTTTGCCATTTCCGCAAGCAGCTTGACATCGAAATTCCTGGGTGAATCTGAGAAGCTCGTGCGCGCTTTATTTGCGCTAGCCAAGATGCTTGCGCCATCTATCATATTCATCGATGAAATTGACTCCCTCCTGTCTTCTCGGTCCGGCTCGGGTGAACATGAGGCCACGCGGCGCATCAAAACAGAGTTCCTCATCCAGTGGTCTGACCTCGCGAAAGCCGCTGCGGGAAAGGAGCAAACGGACAAGGACAAAGAAAAGGGCGATGCTAGCCGCGTACTGGTTCTCGCTGCAACAAATCTCCCTTGGTCCATCGACGAGGCCGCACGAAGGCGTTTCGTAAGAAGACAGTATATCCCTTTGCCTGAAGACCATGTCCGAAAAAGCCAAGTCCAGACTCTCCTGAGCCACCAAAAGCATGAGCTCGTTGAAACGGATCTGGATCACTTGGTACAGCTCACGGATGGTAAGTAATTGCCCATTCTCCTCTAGATGCAGTCGATGCACTCATTGTAGCAGGGTTGATGATGAGATAGGTTTCTCCGGTTCCGACATCACAGCCCTCGCCAAAGACGCGGCTATGGGTCCTCTGCGCTCACTAGGCGAGAAGCTACTGCACATGACCATGGATGAGATCAGGCCGATACGTTTCGAGGACTTTAAAGCGAGTCTGCAAACCATTAGACCGAGTGTTAGCAGGCAGGGGTTGAAGGAGTACGAGGATTGGGCGAGAGAATTTGGTGAGCGGGGGGGGTAAGCCGGCGCAGTATTGCTGTGGAAACGTCTTTGCACGCTATGAATCAGGTCTGTAGCGCGCAAATAATGCGCAGTGGATGGCAGGTGTCTGTAAACGGCTGTGTGCGTAATGGGATAGGTGAAGACTTGGATCGTGGATGGTCAGCCAAGATACCCCCAGATACACTACAACGATGCCGCTAAACTCGAACATTTGACCCTCCTCGACCTCTACATTATTTAGCCCTAGGTGACACACGCCTTGATACCGATGCTATGGGGGGTGGTTTGTAAGCGAGAGTGATAATCTTCACTTAACGGCATGACTTTGCATAGGCTGAGGACAAGAGACCTCTGATATAGTTTCGATGGCTAAACATTATATTTTCTCTGAATAAAACTAAATCGTTTGCTTGTTTTATGGCCTCCTTTTGTATTATCTATCGTGTTATCTGTCAACAACGTTCCAATAATGCGATATGGTTCGTATTAGTATATCAGTCATGCGAATATTGAATGGCCACAACATATAGCAAGAGGGTCGGTGAAATTGGTATCATTGTGCTCTGCTTACGTTGAACTATAGTAATATATACTTTCATGATGTTGTGATAAGATTATGGTGGTTAGTGGATTTTTAGAGATTCTTTATAAATGTCTTAGTTATGTATAAAAAAAAAAGAATAACGTGCAATTAAGTAACAGCATGACCAGGTAATAGGAGGCATATAGAAATGAACACAGACGTTTAATTCATATACCCAGCGCAGTGGAGTAAAAGGTGACCGACATCCCAACAGGACCAGAGGTAGATGGCATAGCGGTATGATGACTCTTGCGTCAAATTCTAGGCTGTTTATGAGATTCCTAGGTATTGAAGCTCATACGGTGCTTGATGCGAAGATAGAATAGGGAGATTCGAGCCACTGTTAGTATAGCAAGGTGGTAAGCCGACGTCCTCGTTGATGCGAGAGCCCTCCGAAATATCGATAAAATACCACGTACCAGAGGTATTGCACCGATGATACGAGGCAAGGAAGTTTTAAAGGTCTTTTATCTTTGTTGTAGGTGCATATCGCGCACAAACGAGCGAGACGAACACGTAGCATCAACTAGACACGAACTATCGGTCAAGTAGTGTGATTGTGACCGAGGTACTCGCATATCTCAAGCTTCTTTGAAGGCTCGTATCATTCCACACCTTCATATGCTACGCTTTCGTATGCCATGCAGTATGTCATAATACTCAAGCAACGTGAACTCAATAACCCCATGCAATATGCCAGATCGTCAACTGCCTCGGCGTTTGAAGCGTAAGCGCCTAATGAAGCGAATAGTAAAGGTATTATACAAGAACCCACCGTGCCGACGATCATGACTATGGAGAAAGCAAAGAGAATGCTAGAGCGCAGTGGAAACCCGAAGCGCTTAATGCCGCTTTCGAGTGCGCCGACGCTTACCCATGCGTGCCTTCTTCCCACTGTGGCCCACAGGAAACCCCACATGATAACTGCTATGCCTAAGATCACCGCTCTATCGCAATCCGGCCTTCGTAATCTTCACCGTGTGTGTGATAGGCTGCAGAATGCCCTTGTTGTCCGTCGCACCGAGAGCCATACCCTTGCTCCAGCCCATCTTTTCGAGCATAGCACGGCCTCTGTTTTCGACCCCCAGCTCTGGAGCCTTCGCGCCCACAACTTCACCATCCTTATAAGATACCGTTGAACGGTTCTTTGTCCCCTTCTCTTTCGTTTTCTGCGCAGGGTAGCTGTTAACGGCATGCAAACGCCGAGTATACTTCTTCTGCGCTAAGGTCCTGTCGAAGAGATCATCGTCAAACCTAAGCGTACGGACGGTCTTGGAAAGTATCGTATGGCGCTTGATTCCATCGCCTTGCGATTTAGAATTGATACCGAATTCGCCCACAAACTGATGGATGACTGCGCGCCGATGAGCTTCCATAACGGGCAGGGAGAGTGTGACCATATCTGTCGCCCAGAAATCGCGAATTTCCTCTATAACTTCCTCCATGACGAAGCCGTCCTTATATTTGACACTGAGGTTGGGGACTTTATCTTTCCTACCTAACAAGCCTTGCTTACGAAGCTCCTCTCGCTCGGCCTTCTTCAGTCGCTTCTTACGTCGATCGGCTTCCCAGGATGCCTGCAATTGTTCGTTCAGATCGGGATCGGGATGGTCAAGTTCAGGCGGCATCTGACCCCGGCGACCTTTCTTCCTGGGACGCAAGGAAGGACGTTCGGTGTCCATGATGTCGAAGCCGCTATAAGAATCCATATCGAGTGCATCGGCCATTGCTGAAGCTGAAGGGAAGACAGGATCGGCACGTCGGCCGCCACCAGCACGCTGCTGCCTCCTTTTGTTCGGACGATCGAACATCACCCGAGAAGCTTTAGAGGCGGTGCCGACTGGACCATTGAAGTATTCATCCGCGCCATATAAGACGAGGTCGTTGTCGTCAATGCCTAATTCTTCTTGCCTTTGGAGGGCCCGTGCGAGCTGCTCATCGTCCAATTCATCCTGTTCTTCGCTTGAGTCGCCATCGATGTTGAACTCGAACTCGCTATCGCTCTCGGAACTGCTAGACGCGTGTTGTTGCTGCTCACGAGCCAAGCGCTTGGTTTCGTACGCCTCAATAAGGACCTTGTCAGACGGCGTGGTTAAGTAAGCGACCGGTAGCCACCGAGAATCATCACGGGTACATCCCTCGTAGACAACCTGATATTGCAAGCCATGTGACCGAGTGCGTCGACCGGTAACACGAGCCACAATACCTTCGACATCATCGGAAGTGCTCAAAACATCCAGGTCGCGAGCTTGATCTGAAGTCCAACCGTCATCCTCATCCTGTTCCAGGTCTGGGGGTACCTCAAGCTCTTCCCCAAGTTCCCAGTCGTTATGACTTCCTGCATCTAAATCCAACTCACGGCCTGCGGCGAAGCCAAACATCTCGCTAGTGAGGTCAAAGGCTTCGGCGTTCTGGGCGTAGTCATCCATTGCCGCCTCGCGAGGATCAATCTCGCCGTTTACAAAATCGTCCATTTTGGGGCGGTCCTTGACAGGCAACCAGCCAATACCTGGCTTACTTCTGGACACCCACTCTGTAGGCTTGCCCTCCCAGCGGGCCCGCCCGCCGCGCCGTTTCTCGAAGTGAGAGTCGACGACACTGTTTGTGTCCGAAGCAACTTCAGATTGAGGCCGAGATTGGGACTGCCCGTGGGATGGGGAAAGGTCTGCAAGACCGATAGTTTTTGCTGCAGCAACCATTCCGGATGTAATGCTCGGCTCCACCTCCATAGACGCCGTGGTCGGGTCGGCATGAATGGCAGCGTGTGCGCGTGCGTCCGAGGTGCTGATGGCGAGCCGACGGGTGGTGGCGGACAGAGTGGCGTCGGTAAAGCTTGAATCCGGGTACGACATGGAATTGGGAGCGTGGACAGACGCGGAAAGAGTGCTGTCGGCCTCTGTAGGAAGGGACGGCGGTTGAGCGAGTGGCGTGTGTCCACGTCCTCTGAAGACGATGAGCTCTTCACTCGACGCAGCAGAAGAGACCGAAGCCGCGGAGCTTGCGGGTGACGGGCTACGGATCGTCATGTTTGCGAGAGCAGCGGCAGCAGCAGGGCCTGGAGACGGTGACGATGACGGAGAGAGCGCAGGAACGAGCTCGATCCGAGGTGGCTTCTCTTTCACGGTGCCTTCCAGACAGCCCGCGCTCACGAATACAACGGGCATGTGGCGAAGCTTTTTTGCAGAGTCGAAGGCGGAAGAACGATGGTTGCTCATAAACCGTGCTTCGTCGCGCAGGGAAAATGGGTGACTCGCAGCCGATGTTGCTAAACAGAAAATGTCAACAGAGGCAGAGGAAGGGAAGGCGCGCTGTTGCTGTACCTTCCTGAATCTGCGACCGCGAAGTCCCATGATGAGACGAAAGCTGCCGTGGCTGCGCCCGGCGCGCGAGTGTTTTGGGGGTCCCTTTGCCCTTGCCCTTCTTCTTTCCCATGGTAACGGCCGAGCTGGATGTGTCAAGGCGAAGAAGACGTGGTGGAAATAGCGGACAGACAAACGGGCAGAGATGTCATGACGCGGGCAATTGGGTGGCGGCGGGACCCGTATCGATAAGCAACGTGCCTCAGAGAGCCCCGAGCAGTGGGCGAGCCACAGGCCACCTCACCAGCTCGAGTACGAGGCAGAGCCATCAATGTCCACCTCGCTGCACGCCTCTGTCAAGCGGATCCTGTGCAGCATGCCGCGCGGTGCAGGCTTCCGCTGGCACACTTGCGCGCGGCTCTAGCAGTTGCCAGCCAGGCCCGACGAACCAGGGGTCATGGCATGGCGGGGGCGGGGCGGGCCAGGCAGCTGATTCCAGCTGCAGCTCGCCGCGTGCAACCACCGCAACTCAGGCCAACACCAGCACCCCAGCGTCACTTGCCGCACCTCCCCTACCGCAACAACACCACCTTGCCCTACCCCGTCCCCGACAAGAAGCCATGGTACACCTCTGACCGTCAGCCATCTGAAGTACCTGCTCGACCACCCTCTTGCACTCGACCTCCACCTGGCCTCGACCCTATCTACGCCAACCGCTGTCATGAATGAGTTCGAGCGTGTCGGCCGGACCATACTGCGCTCAGTATACGATCCGCTCCCGGCCAACAATAGCAACGATCACATATGGTGTCTAGGGCGACGCTATGATTCCAAGGCGCCCGTACCGAGGCCTGCATCCACCCCAACCACAGCAACACCTCCGACTCCCTCGCCCGCACCCCAAAGTGAACGACCTGGCGTCTCCGAGGAAGATAGTTGGGTACGCACCAGTGCAGACGAATCTGGCGGCAAGGAGGCCCCAAACGGCGGAGAGGATCCGGATCAGTACGGCGGTTGGCCCCACGCCTTCCTGGATGACTTCGAATCGAGGGCGTGGATGACATACCGATCGGGATTCTCACCCATCCAAAAGAGCCTGGATCGCAAGGCAACAGCGGCTATGAGCTTCAGGGTTAGGATGCAGAATCTGGCTCAAAGCGCTTTCACGTCGGACTCGGGTTTTGGCTGCATGATTAGGTCTGGCCAGTGCATACTCGCGAACGCTCTTTTAGACCTACGATTAGGACGAGGTACCACATTACTTTGGAACCATGGTGAGAACCAAAGCTAACATGATGGTAGACTGGAGGCTTCAAGACCCACGCACGAAGCAGGACGACCGCCCCATCCTCTCACTATTCGCCGACGATCCACAAGCGCCCTTTTCAATCCACCGCTTTGTAGAACATGGAGCAGCGGAATGCGGCAAATATCCCGGCGAGTGGTTCGGCCCTTCAGCAACAGCACGATGCATACAAGATCTCGTCAAGAAGTACCCTGAAGCAGGCCTGAGAGTGTATAATTCCGGCGACGGCGCTGACATCTACGAGGACAAACTCAAGGACGTCGCTATCGACGATGACGGAAAGTGGCAACCGACTCTAATACTAGTAGGCACCCGGCTGGGCATCGAGAAGATTACGCCCGTGTACTGGGAAGCCTTGAAGGCGTCATTGCAAATGAAGCAGTCCATAGGTATTGCTGGGTGAGTCAAACATCCTCCAATCCTCTCCATGAAGCTGATCCGCCTGTAGCGGTCGCCCGTCCGCATCACACTATTTTGTTGGAACTCAAGGAAACTTCTTTTTCTATCTCGACCCACACGTCACGCGCCCTCTCCTACCCTACCACAACGATCCTGCCGCATATTCCGCAGAAGACATCGCTAACTGTCACACGCGCCGCCTTCGTCGTATCGAGATCCGCGAGATGGACCCGTCAATGCTCATCTCGTTCCTGATCCGCGATGAAAACGAATATGAAGAGTGGAAAGAAGGCGTGATGAGTGTACAGGGCAAGGCCATCGTTCACATTAGCGAGGCCGAGCCACCGCCACGCGGTCAAGAGAGGGCTGGTGCAGTGGACGAGGTGGAAAGCTTCGATGAAGAAGGTCTGCAGTAGGAGTGACGGATGCCCTGCGATAGCATGCTGTCACACTACAGAATCGTGGGACATGCCACATTTTGTTTAGTCATAGCTGCGGGGCAGAGAGACCTCGAGCAAATAACACGGCGTCTGACTGCTCGGATTGGAATTGCATTTGAGGCCTGGAGTTTGGGTAAATAGCTCCGCGCCCTGTCATCACATGCTACACATGTGTATCTCGATTGATAATACCCTTGACGATCAACCAATTGTTGCCAATTTTTGTACAGAATATTCAGCCCGCTCCCTGAACTGTTTGGACCGCACATTCATTGGCTCGCATTGAGTGATGACTTGGCAGACTCGCACTATTTCAAGCTACGAATGGCGCTGATCCTATCCGCCGACAACTGCTTGCTCAGGGCGTTCAGGCCGTGGGACGCCTTTCCGTCAGTCGTGGGAGATTCCAGCAACTGTTTTCGACCGTCGCTAATAGAGCACACCGCCTCCAAGACAGAGTTCGCAAGTCGTCGGATTGTGAGTCCTCTTCTTCTTGGTGGCTGGAACTGCTGATGGCGGAACCAGATATTCTCGCCGTTATACAGCGCGAGCATGTGTCCGGAGGAATGACAGCGGGGTCTAAAAATCAGCATCATAAAGACAATCGAGAGCACATTGAATAGACCATATACGTGACGTGGGAAAACAAAAGTGGGAAAATATGTGAAGTGGAAGAATTGATTCATTCCGAGGTATACTATACACCCTCATTGGATATCGGACCCCGTAGTCAGACCGTAAGATCTACGGCCTGAGAGACAAACAAACCGTCCCATGATCGCATTAAAATGACCCATGAACACCGACCCCATAACCGACTTCATTCAAAACACTGAACGAAGAGATGAAACCCATGAAAAGAACCCAACAGCCGACCAAA
Source organism: Paraconiothyrium brasiliense (assembly GCA_025388405.1). Classification (NCBI taxonomy): domain Eukaryota; kingdom Fungi; phylum Ascomycota; class Dothideomycetes; order Pleosporales; family Didymosphaeriaceae; genus Paraconiothyrium; species Paraconiothyrium brasiliense. The sequence goes on from JANBXC010000008.1 coordinate 1,823,816, forward strand.
CAAGCTTATTTGGTGGAGGAAGAGTACTTGGTGACAGCCTTGGTGCCCTCAGACACGGCATGCTTGGCGAGCTCACCAGGCAGGATCAGTCGGACGCTGCAGAAGTGTTAGTCATGTGGGTACAACAGATGATAGCAAGGACGTACGAGGTCTGGATTTCGCGTGATGAGATGGTGGACTTCTTGTTGTAGGCAGCAAGCTTGGAGGCCTCGGTGGCGACGCGCTCGAAGATGTCGTTGACGAAGGAGTTCAGGATGGACATGGCACGGTTGGAGATACCGGTGTCGGGGTGAACCTGCTTGAGGACTGCGATGCGTCAGAACCCATCCAGCGATTGATGCAGGCACGCGATCGCTGCCGTGCGCAAACCAAAGACGCGATCGTCGCACTGGATTGCGCACTGCAGAAGCGGCGCGGACTCGGCAAACTCACCCTTGTAGATGTACGAAGAGTACGTCTCCTTCCTGGACTTGGTGCGCTTCTTCTTGTCACCAGAGGGAGCAGCGGTCTTCTTGCCAGCCTCCTTCTTCTCGGCGGGAGCCTTGCCGGCCGGGGCCTTGCCGCCGGTGGTGGGCGTCTTCTGGGCAGCTTTGGGAGGCATTTTTGAGCGTGGTGGTGGGTGGGTGGCGGTAAAAGTGGTGTTTGGGTTAAAGCTGGTGCTGTGGAAGATGCGGGTTGATGCGGGTGCGAGTGTCGAGATGAAGGAGAAAAGGTCGTCGACGGCGGGGGGACGCGCTTCTTATGGGGAGCGCGCCGCGTGTTGTGATCCAGCGGCGCCTGCGGGGCCCGTGCGGCGTCGCTGCCAGTGCTGAGCGGCGCAAGCGAGCAAGCGACAGAAGGAGCGCCCGCAGTTATTTGGGCGGCCGCGACTTGCGCTAGCGACCCAGGTTGATCTCGCGCACCACAACACGCCGCGCCGTCCTTATAAGCTGCCCGCCGCCCCGACGTCGTCTCTTCATCCATCGTCTCGACACTCTGCACCCACGCCACTCCACGCACCCATCTCACCGAAACCACCTCAGCAACTTTCCAGTTCTACCCGTCCATCACAACTCCATCACAATGACTGGCGGCAAATCCGGAGGCAAGGCCAGCGGCTCCAAGTCCAGCGCCCAGTCGTAAGTCTCCCAGCGCGCCTCTGCATCGCGATCCATCGCAGCCCTTTTTCGGCTCTGGTCTTCAGACGCGTCCTCATTTGTTTTGACGCGTCTTTTTACCTTGGTCTCGTCTCGTTTTGTCTTTTGCATCCAGTTGGAAGCATCCAGCTAACTCGGTCTCAGCCGTTCTTCCAAGGCCGGTCTCGCGTTCCCGGTCGGTCGTGTCCACCGTCTCCTCCGCAAGGGCAACTACGCCCAGCGTGTCGGTGCCGGTGCCCCCGTGTACCTGGCTGCCGTTCTTGAGTACCTGGCTGCTGAAATCCTCGAGTTGGCTGGCAACGCTGCCCGTGACAACAAGAAGACCCGTATTATTCCCCGTCATCTCCAGCTCGCCATCCGCAACGATGAGGAGTTGAACAAGCTTCTCGGCCACGTCACTATCGCCCAGGGTGGTGTTCTCCCCAACATCCACCAGAGTACGTCTATTCGCGCTTCTCCCACGATGCAGCAGCTGACCTCTTCTAGACCTGCTCCCCAAGAAGACAGCCAAGCCTGGCAAGGGTCCCTCACAGGAGCTCTAAGCGACTTTTTTCTTTGGCGCGGTTCGGTGTTTTTCATGATAATGGGGTTTGGTCTGGGTCTCGGTTCACGGCTTTTCATCACGGGGTTTAAATACCAGAGCTGTACATTATTCCCACATTGATGGGTGGTGGCTCATGAGCTTCAATTAAAGGGATTACTTCATCTTTCCGTCTTTTGCTTTGTGATCCTCATTTCTCTTACTTCTGAACAATTGACAGTTTACATATTCGGCGGCTCGTCGACATTGTCTCGTTCCGGTGCAACGTTGCCAGGAGTGTGGCGCCTGAGGCCGTTGTTCTAGGGTGCTGCAGCCGGCTGGTGCCAGATTCGTCCTACCAGGAGCACTGGTGTCGAGATCGAAAACGATGGTTCTGGTTCGTCGCTTCAACATACTCGATTTCACATGTCGCGATGTGGCATTTTGCCTTGTTGGAATCTCACGGCGGAGGCGCCGTTGGCTGTAATATGGGAATGACGAGACTGATGAGAAATCGGCTATGCGTGATTTGGGGATCTCGGGCAGAGAGGTGCTAAATGGCTGCTACCAAGAGATCAGACCGTACGTTACAAATTGCATTGACTAGAAATCTGGAAACGAAGTAAATTTACCATTGCGCTATGCGGGTATGGATGGAAATATGACGTTTTTGGATTGCTGGTTTGACAGTCTACTGGTCTACATGTACAAATCGCCATCAACGCCCCTTCGAGGCCCTACAACGTCATTTTGGGGGGAGCTGCTTCCGGTCAGCAGCAGCCAACGACGAGGGTCGGAATACTTACGGTCCAAGATGGGCGCGGGCAGGTTGCGCTCGTACTTGGAGCCTGTGTGTGTTAGCCGGGTCCGCGGCCGTTCGGAAAGTGTCGCCGACAACTCACCTCCAGGAGCCGTGGGCGGGCGGTACGGGTCCGGATGCTTCCACTTCTCGAGGAGATTCTCCGTCTCCTTGATCAAGTCCTGCGCGCGTGTCAGCGATGCTGCCTCGCGAGCTATGCCACACGCAGCGTACCCTCTGTCGGCGCGGCTCGGTGACGGTTTTGTTGGCCTCGAACAGCGAGCGGATGTACATTGCCTGGCCCCGCCAGAGGTACCTATGAACGGCCCAGTCGAGCGCCAGCTTGAGGGAACGGCGATAGAGCCTCCTGCGTGCTGTTAGCGGTGCTGTTGTCGCGGGTGCGCTCTGTCGCGCGCTGGCGACGGCGGGCGGGGACGCACAGAACGGTGGTCCTGGAGCTCATGGCAACCGCGGGCGCCTCGGTGGCAGTCTGGATGTGTAGTTGCGTAAGAAATGCCCTGCTTCGGCGGTCGCAATGGCTGGTGGTGATGCTATACGTGAGAATGGCTCCGCTCGACGTTGGCTGCTGGAGAGCTCGGCACGGAAGAGCCCTGGTCGACTAGCGCGTTCCGGCTGAGCTATGACAGAGGCTCTGCATCAAGGCCAGTTCGTCGAAGTCAATCAATTCCCTCAAGGCTTTTTTTCGCCATCCCCTTCCTCCCATCCCATCCATTTCCCCTCGTTAGGACTCCCGCCGGTCATCGCGAGCTGCACAATGTCTGGCCAACAGTGTCTCCGCCGTTTGGCAGCTTCGTCGCCGCTGCGATCGCAACCGCTGCTTCGCGTTTGCTCAGGAGCCATCCGCCTGTCCGCGTCCCCCGCGACACGTAACTACTCCGCTGTCTCGCGAGCGACATCGTCCGGTCTGCTCAGCAAGGCCTCAAGGTTGGCGCAACCATTGGCATCGCGGAGCTTACGCTAATATGTGCAGACAACCCGGCCGATCCTCCACACAGCGCGTTGCCCTCTTCTCACAGTCGCGAAGTTATGGTGTGCATCTCCATACTCTGATACGTAGAGTGCACACGAGCACGGCTAACGCTCGGACAGCTGACACCACCGTGGTCAAGGTGCCACAGATGGCCGAGTCCATCACAGAAGGAACTTTGAAGCAATGGTCAAAACGTGAGTTTTGCGCAGACATCAGCACAACCACCGAATAACACGTACCAGAGGTTGGCGACTACGTCGAACAGGATGAGGAGATTGCGACCATCGAGACGGATAAAGTACGCTTTGTCGACACAAAGACCGATGATTATGGATTAACCTTGTCTAGATCGATGTATCTGTCAACGCCCCCGAGGCCGGTACCATTAAGGAGTTTCTCGTAAACGAGGAGGACACTGTCGAGGTTGGGCAGGACCTTGTGAAGCTAGAGCTCGGCGGCGCGCCTTCGGGGGGTGCAAAGCAGGAGGCTAAGGACCAGCCCAAGGAGCCTGCGCCGAAAGAGCAGGAGACTTCGTCTCAGCCTCAGGGCCAGCAAGAGCAGCCTAAGGAAGAGAAGAAGCCCGAGCCGAAGGAGGAGTCAAAACCTGAGCCACCAAAGCAAGAGTCCAAGCCCGTGCCCACGCAGAAGCCATCCTCGTCTAAGGAGCAAAAGCCGAGCGAGTCCGAGCCCAAGCAGGCTGCACCAGGTGCTCGTGAAGAGCGTCGCGTGAAGATGAACCGTATGCGTCTCCGCATTGCCGAGCGCTTGAAACAGTCGCAGAACACAGCTGCCTCCCTCACCACCTTCAATGAGGTCGACATGTCTTCTATAATGGAGTTCCGCAAGCTCTACAAGGATGAGATCCTCAAGAAGCAGGGCGTGAAGCTCGGCTTCATGTCCGCCTTCTCGCGTGCCTGCATTCTCGCCATGAAGGAGGTTCCGGCTGTAAACGCCTCTATCGAGGGGCCGAACGGCGGTGACACGATCGTCTACCGCGATTACGTAGATATTTCCGTGGCTGTCGCTACCGAAAAGGGCTTGGTCACACCCGTCGTTCGCAATGCCGAGTCGCTGGATATGGTTGGCATCGAGAAAGCAATCGCCGACCTAGGTAAGAAGGCCAGGGACAATAAGCTTACCATCGAGGATATGGCTGGAGGTACCTTCACCATCAGCAACGGCGGCGTCTTCGGTAGTTTGATGGGTACACCGATTATAAATTTGCCCCAGACTGCTGTGCTCGGCCTGCACGCGATCAAGGACAAGCCTGTCGCCATTAACGGCAAGGTCGAAATCCGCCCGGTAAGTCAATACGCCCTTGCTTACTCTATGCTCTCAATCTCATATGACATTAGATGATGTATCTCGCCCTGACCTACGATCACCGTCTGCTCGATGGTAGGGAGGCCGTTACCTTCCTTGTGAAGATCAAGGAATTCATCGAGGACCCCCGAAAGATGCTGCTTGGTTAGATAGCGTTCTTGTCTTATTTCCTTTGCCTCCATTGTGCTCTCCTACATAACCCTTTGCATTGTCGGGTGAGGACGCTTGTATATGATTCTAGGTCCGGTTGGTTAGGATTAATGCGCTGCGGGGTCAGTTGTATCGGTTCTGCATGGTGAATAAGTAAAATAGGATAGTAGAATACTAGCCTTTATATTATTGTGTGCATTAAATCCATAATGTAAACATGGTACTAGCCCTACGCTGGTAAATGGGTTATGGTTGGGGTGTGGTTGGGTTGGCTTATGTAAGACCTGACCCTAACCTTAACCTAGACCTATACTAAGTAATATAGCATAGCTCTAGGTTATAGGTAAGGTTATATAGATACTAGGTTATAGTTAGGTTACTAGTATATATATTAAAAGTAGTAAATATATATTTATGTTATAATTATAGTAGGACTAAGTAAGGTAAGTAGAGAGAATTATACTTAGAATATTAGTAATAAAGGTAAGCTAGATTAAGCCCTATAGGCTAGCTAATTAGATAGCTTATATTATCTATTATATAATAAGGCCTAGTATAAGTAGGAAACTCTAAATATTATAAGGGGGTTTCTATATACCTAACCTAGGCCGGTTCTTATAGGTATTATTTAGTAAAGAAATAGATAGATAATATAGAGAGAATATATTCTAACCTTACTATAAAAAGTAAGGTAATAATTATATAAAAAGGCTAATAAATCTTAGTATAGAAGATATACTTTAATTTTAACTATAAAAGTTAACTATAAAGAATAAAAAAGATACTAAACTTCTCTTAGACTATATACTATTCTTTATTATCTAGAAGATTCTACCTAGACTCTAAAATTCTAGAACCTTCTAAGATGCTATTAAATCTAGAAAGGGTAGCTAATTCTAAATAGGTTAGAATTAGTTCTTAGGTAAGACTTATAAAGGGAAGAAAGAAAAGGTTTCTATTAATATAAGAATATTTTATAAATTATAATAAGTTAATAAGGAGGCCTAAGTAAATCTAAATAATAGATTAAAACTTAGGTTAAATATAAGTATAGAGAGACTATATTTGTATTTCTATATACTTAAGAGATTTCTACTTACTAGTAAGTAGTATACTTACTCTAGAGTACTTACTAGAGAGTACTTACTAGAGGGCACTTATAGATAAGTAGTTATATAACCTACTATAAGTACTAAATTTCTTAATAAAATAGTATTATCTATTATATATTCTATAATTAGTTAAGTATAAGATAACTCTATAAAGTATATTAAATTCTAAATTCTAATATTACTCTTCTTCTCTAGGTATATTTATTCTTAAATATATATCTTTATCTACTAAGCCTCTTATATAAGCTACTACTTACTCTACCTAATTTCTATTAGTTAGTATTATACCCTCTAAATCTACTATTTAAAAATATTATCTTTATTAAGAAATTTTCATAGCTAATTATTATAAGGGGGTTTCTATATGCCTTACTTAGGCCGGCCTTATAGGTATTATTTAGGAGAGAAATAGAGTAAATAATATAAAGAGAATATATTTTAACCTTACTATAAATAGTAAAGTAATAATTATATAAGAAGACTAATAGATCTTAGTATAAAAGATATATTTTAATTTTAACTATAAAAGTTAACTATAAAGAATAGAAAAGATATTAAAGTCTCTTTAAACTATATACTATTCTTTACTATTTAGAAAATTCTATCTAAACTTTAAAGTTCTAGAATCTTTAAGATTTCTAGGGTTTCTAAGGTCTTTAAAGTCTTCTACTTATACTAAATCTTATTATATAATAGATAATATAAGCTATCTATTTAGCTAGCCTATAGGGCTTAATCTAGCTTACCTTTATTACTAATATTTTAAGTATAATTCTCTCTACTTACCTTACTTAGTTCTACTATAATTATAATATTATCTCCCCCCTTAGAAGTATTATTTTAATACCCTAGTCTAGCTTTCTATAGTATAGCTAGCCTATTAATATCTATTAAATATATAAAGGTGCGCTAGCCCTCTTACCTACTTAGGTTATATTCTAACCTAAATTTTCCCTTATATTCTAAATATACCTAAAGCTCCTTACTTATCTATTTAGAAATATTATACTTATATACTAAAAGTTAAATTCTAAAGCCTTAAGATATTGCTTAGTTATAAGTATTATTAAAAGTTAAAACTTTATTATTTTATAGATATAACCTTAGGTTAATATACTAGTTATATCTTAGTATATACTAATTATAGCTTATAGGTTTCTAAGAATACCTAAACCTTAGTTTATAAAAAAAAGAAGTAGAAGCAGCTAGCTCTTCTCTAAGTATATACTAAAACTACCTGCCTTAAATTAGAGTTAGCTAAGGTTAAGATAAAGAAATATTTCTTTACTTATTATAACTTTTAGGTTACTAATATAATAGATTAGTTATAAGAGAAGGGCTTAGTAAAGAGTAGGGCTTCTAGCAGTACTTATATACTATTACTACTTTTACCTTTATTTACTAATTTTATCTAGCTATAGACTAACCCTTCTTTTAATTTTTTAGCTTTTACTACTATCTTTTCTAACCTAGTCTCTATTATACTAGTATATAATCCTTCTAAGGGTATTCTCTTTCTTAGTAGAAGTTCTCTAGTAATTTCTTATAATTTATAAGGTTTCTTATTAGCTTCTATATATTATACTATTCTAGTTATCTTTTCTATTTAACTAGATATTTTTATTAACCTTTAACTATTCTTAGGTTCTTAATATTTTTAACTTTATACTTATTATTCTCTAGTTCTAACTAGGTCTTAATTAGAGCATCTAGTAGTGCTAGTTCTAGAAGATTTTTATAAAAGGTATTATATACTTTAGTATCTATAGGTAGAAGTAATTTATTTATAACTAGTTCTTTAACTTCTTAAACTTTAAAGAAGTCTACCTATAGGTAATCTAGTTTCTTACTTTACTATTTAGTTTTTAAATTTTTTTATAATAGAAAAACTTTATCACCCTTCTTAAAGATTAGTCCCTTAATTCTTTATTTATTTATATTTCTAGATGCTAAGAGGGATTTTTATATAATTCTTTTATATAGAATCTTATAAAGTTTCTTTATTTTCTAAGCTTTATTATAAGCTCCTATAGAAAGGCTTTCTACGTCCCTTAAATCTTAATAAATAACTAGTTTATATCTATAGTTAGTATAATATAGGGAGTACCCTATTATACCTAACCTTAAGCTATTATATGCTAATTATACTATAGGTAAGAGTTCTATCTAATTATCTTATTATTTATTAATATAGAACTGTAGATACTATTCTAGTATCTAGTTAGTTTATTCTATTTATCTGTCTATCTAAGGGTAAAAACTTATTAAGAGTTTTCTATATATTTCTAGTGTTACAGTAAATATATTCTAGTATTTAGATATAAAGAGTTTATTATAATCTATAATAAATTTTTCTAGTAGGCTATATTCTATAAATAGTGTATTATCTACTTTATATATTAGTTTCTTTACTAATATAAACTCTTTTATTAGCCTAAACTTAGTAACTTTTGTAAGTTAATCTACTATAACTATAATAGTATTATATATATATTTTATTTCTAGTTATAGCAATCTTAGAAGCTTTACTATAAAGTTTATTATTATACTCTGCTATAGTCTTTTTATAAATAGTAGTAGTTATAGAAGTCTATAAGGCTTATATCTCTTAGGCTTATTTTTATAATATACTAAATAGTTACTTATTTTCTTTATAACCTTCTACTTAAGTTTTAGAATAGTATATTTATTTATAATACAACGCATTATTTCTTTAATACTAGAGTATTTCTATTTTTAAAACTTATATAGCTTCCTAATTAAAACAGGTATATATTAGTTATTTACCAGTATTCTTTGTTTATAATCTCTTTAGGTTTTATTAAAACTATTTTAGAATAGATTATACTTCTCTCTTTATTCCTTAAAGAGTTAGAAGTAGTCTTAGAAATTATATACCTCTAGTCCTATATATTAGAAAGAGACTACTTAAGCTTTAATTTTTAGTTAGTTATATTTTAATATTCTATCTTTACGCGCTTATAATATAGTATTATAGAGGTTAGCCTTATTCTCTATTAGGTCTAATCTTCTATTTAGGGTATCTACTGCGCCGTTAAGTATTCTAGGTTAATAGTATATAGTAAAGTTAAAGTTTACTAGAAACTCTATTTATTATACTTACTATTAATTAAGCTTCTTAGTTAATATAAAGCTAGTAAGGTTTTAGTAATCTATTTAGGTCTTAGTTTTAAAGTATACCCCTATAAGTTAAGCTTTCTATTATTTAAAGGCATCTACTACTACTAGTAGTTTCTTATTATAAATATTATAATTAAGTTCTACCCCTAAGAACTTTTATAAATAGTAGAATACTAGTCTCTATTTCTTATCTTTATCTAGTTATAAGAGAATTACTTTTATTATATAGTCTAATATATCTGTCTCTACCCTTATAGATTTTCTTAGGTTAAATATTTAGAGTAGAGGTACTATAAAAAATATTTCCTTTAACCTCTTAAATATATCTAGGGGTCTACTAGTTATTAGCTAACTAACTTTATTATTCTTTTTCTTTATAAGATCTATTAGTAGTACTATTATTTTAAAATAATTCTTAATAAACTTCTAGTAGAAGTTAGTAAATTCTAGAAAGAATTAGATATTCTTTACTAACTTAAAAACTAGCTATTTCTATATAGTAGCTATCTTCTTTAGGTCTATAGATACTTCTTCCCTTAAAATAATAAATCCTAAGTACTCTATTTTTATAACATAAAACTTATACTTATCTAGGTATAAAAATAACTTATACTTCTTTATTTTCTTAAGTACCTTCTTTATATATTCTATATACTTCTCTAGTATTCTACTAGAATAGATAAGTATATTATTAAGATAGGCTATATAAAATATATCTAAATATTTATATAGTGCCTTATTTACTACAGCCTAAAATATTATAGGCATATTTATTAGTCTAAAACGTATAACTATATATTTATAAAGACTAAACTAGGTTCTAAATATAGTTTTCTATTTATAGCCTTTTACTATTTATATATAATAATAACTATTATATATATTAAATTTAGTAAACTATTTAGTTCTATAGAGCCTATCTATTAGCCCTATTATTAGTAGTAGTAGGTACTAGTTCTTAATAGTAGTATTATTTAGCTATCTATAATTTATATAGAGTTACAGCTTACTATTCTTTTTAGATACCTATAGAATAGGGAATACTATAGGACTCTAACTATCTTAAATATAATCTTTTACTAGATTTTTTCTTAAGTACTTCCTTAGTTTTTATTTCTAATCTATAGATATTAGCCTTAGCTATTCTAGTTATAGCTTTATACCTTCTTCTAGTAGTATCTTATAATTCTATTTCTAGTAGTTAGGGAGCTCTTCTCTCTTAATTTCTTTAAAAAGTTTTATATACTTTTTATATTCTAATAGAATTATTATTTCTTTTACTTTTTCTTAGAGGTCTAAGTATTATACCTAAATAATTCTTACTTATTCTAGGTTTTCTTTTAGAATCTTAGCTATCTAGATAGCTAAGATTTCTTTAGTATATTTTTTAACCTGCTTACTTAGAGCTTCTAGGGTTATAGGTTATACCTACTAGGTATATTAAATACTAGTAACCTTTAAGATTATATCTTAACTTCTTATAGTCTATTTTACCTAGTCTATATTAGAGTTATATATAATAAGCTAATTATATTTTATAATAGCTTCTAAGCTTTCTATATCTATTATAGTAAAGCTATATTAGCTTTTTAATCCCTTAATTCTAATAGGTAGTAGCGTTATCTCTAGGCGTAGCCAGCCCCTACTATATTTTTAGAAAAGTATACTATCTGCTATTTCTAATTAGGCTAGTATTTCTTTATTTCTATATAGTAAATTATATTTTTCTATTATTTTTGGCAATATTAGATATTCTATTATACTAGAATCTATTAAAGCTTTTACTTAGAATTCTCTAACTATAATCTATTTTATTATTTATAGCTTTATAGTACCTTTAGCTTCTACCTTATAAGCCTTTAGAATACCCTTACTAGCTTAGCTCTATATCTAGTAGTATTCTAGTTTTTTAATTATTTTTATATTTTGTTATAGGTGCCTTTACAGTAGTATTATTTATAAAGTAGATAGTCTATTCTAGATTATTCTAATACTATTCTAAAGGGGTTATATAATTTTCCCTTTCTTTATAGGTACTTATTCTTTAACCTAGTTTCTAAGGCACTATAATAGTATTATACTAATATTCTTCTCTAGTACCTTTTTATAGTAAGTATTTAGATATATTTAGCTTCTTTATCTTCCTCTTTATAGTACTTACAGCCTGTTATTATATACTTCTAGTATAGTATAAATTTATAGTTTAGGTCTAATAGATCCCCTACTATAAATTCTTTTTTACTAAAGTATTCTAGGTATTCTTACCTTCTACAGTCTATCTATTCTTAGGTTTCTATATAGTTTATATCTTTCTTTATAGGGCACGCATCTGTGTACTTATATTATAGAGTATTATTATACTATTTTAGGCCCTATAGCTAATTTCCTATTAGATACTTCTACCTCTAATAGATAGAGTATCTATCTATAAAGTATATATTCTATAATAAGAGTCTATAATTTCTTACCTAGATATTAAACCTATATATATAACAGCTTTAGTCTAGGTACTTATTTTTAACTAGCTAATAATATTCTCTGTTTCTCTAGTTCTTTTATACTAAAATTCTCTAGTCCTAGTAATAGGAGTAATCTATTATAAAGTATTACTAAAACTCTATTTATATATAGTTATTCTCTATTTTAAGTTACTAAGTTAGGTTTTGTATTTTCTCTTATTAGACTACTATCTATTTATATATCTAGTATATGTCTGGCCTAATAATCTAGATCTTTCTATAGTAATTCTAAGCTTAGTATATAGGCTTACTATATACCTAGTATTACCTTTTAATTACTTAGTATATAACTATACCCTCTTAAGTTACCTAGTAGCCCTTCTTATCTATATATTTATTAAGGTTAGCTAGTTACGTTTCTTAAGATTCTTTCTTAGAATCTAGTATTATAATATTATTAGAAATCTTGCCTAATTCCGGTATTCTAGATTATAATATTACTATAGCTACTTAAATTATATTAGCTTATCTATCTTATTCCTTACAGTCCGGATAATTAGCTTTAAAATATCTCTATTTTCTGTAATTTAGGTAAGCCTTATTCTTAAAGTATTATTAGTAGACTTTATTCTACTTCTTTTATTATAGAGTTTATTTCTTTCTAGTTTATACCTTATCTTCTATAATTATATTACTATTCTAATCTCTATATTCTTATTATAGCTTCTAGGTGTTAGCTTTCTATCTAGTAAAGGGTTTTTCTAAATTCTTTTTTTTAAGTGTCTTTTATAAAGTCTTCTATCTACTCTTACTACTAATTCTATTAAATCTTCTAGGCTTTTAGCCTTACTATAGTAAACTAATTTATTTTTTATAGACTTCTTAAGTCTATTGTAGAAAGCTGCTTATAGGGGAGCATTATTTTATATAATCTTAAACTATAGTTTATAAAACTCTATAGTATACTTACTAGCTAAGCTTTTCTATTTTAGGTGCTAAACCTATCTTTCTACTTACTATTCTTTATCTATATTACTAAATATAACCTTAATTTATATCTTAAACCCTTTCTATAATATAAAGACCTTAGTTATTTCTTCTTTCTATTTATTAGGTCTAGTTTTATATACTAGAAAGTTATCTATTAGTGGTCTTAGCTATTACGCAGCCTTATCTATTATATATATTTCTACTACTAGCACCTTAGTCTAGTCTATGCTAAAGGTGTCTAAGTTATATTAGTAATATAGTTCTATATTAGTAAGAAAGGTCTTAAGATCCACCTTCTTACTATTATATTACTTAGATACTTTAAATAGTACCTTAATAGTTCTTACTAGAGTATTGCCCTACTAGATAATTAAGGCCTCTATCTAATCTTAGAGTTGCTGTATTTCCTTTACCTAGGTAGCTAGAAGTACTACTAAATTAGTTACTAGCCTAGAAGTTATACTTTTTATTAGGGCCCTTAACTTAGTTAAGCTTATAGGTGTTGCCATAATATTTCTACTATTAGGTAGTTAAAGTATTATAAGGGGGTTTCTACGTACCTAACCTAGGCCGGCCTTATAGGTATTATTTAGTAGGGGAATAGAATAAGTAATATAGAAAGAATATATTCTAACCTTACTATAAATAGTAAGTGTTACGATCACGGCAGGACTAAGTAAGGCAAGTAGAGAGAATTATACTTAAGATATTAGTAATAAAGGTAAGCTAAATTAAGCTCTATAGGCTAGCCGATTAAGTAGCTTATATTATTTGTTATATAATAAGGTCTAGTATAAGCAGGAGATCTTAGGGACCTTAGAGATTTTAGAGACTTTAGTAGATTCTAGGACTTTAGAGTCTAGGCGGGACCTTATAGATATTAGGGTTCTAGGCACATAGCAACGTAGATATTAGTATAGAAAGAAATAGAAAGTAATATATTAGATAGACGATTCGCTGTTAGACTCTATCTACTAGTATATTATTCTTTATACTAGAAGTAGGGTCTAGTAGCGTTAGGCCCCTTCTTTTAGTGCTAGTTTAGGCCTGTGTAAGGCTTATAGCCTCTTATTACTGTAGGTTCTAATATTACCCCCCTTCTAGGTCCTTTTCCGCCCCGGGAAGAGTAATTCCTTACTATAAGGTATAAGAAGGTATAATAAGGTATAAAATAGCTAAATTTAGTATTAATTAGTTCTAATTTAATAGGTCTTAGTGCTAGACTTACTAGTGCACTAGTATACTAGGGAATAAAACTGCCTAAAATCTCTATTATTTTTATTCTCTACTCCTTAATTTTGTATTCCCTAGTAAGTATTTTTCTTATTTCTAGCTAATATTAGCGTAGTTTAGCGCAAATTAGCGGCACTAGGTACTAATAGTTAGCAGAGGAGTTAAATTAGCCTAGTAGATACTATATTACTTAATTTTGCTATAATAGACTAGAATCTTAACTAATTTGCCTCTATTTATTATGGCTTATACTAAGAGGTATACTATAAAAGACATCTATATTACTAGAATCTAAGATAACAGTATCTATACCTAGTAGCCCTATATTAGGTATATTAGAGTCTATGCAAAATAAGGTATAGTTAATAAGAATAAGTGCTACTAATTTAACCTAAATAGTAATAAGTAGGATTTATTAGTATTAGATAGTTATACTTAGAAACTTTATAGCATATGTCTTAAGAAGAATAGTTTATATTATATAGTAAGTACTAAATTAATATAGTTTAGTATAGTTAGGTGCTAACTAGTATAATAAGGTTTTATATACCTACTATAAGCTCCTAATAACCCTTAAAGATTAAGTTATAGCTATTTTAGACTATAATCTCTATAATAGGCTTAAAAGGGCGCTAAAGAACTACAAAGAGCGTATAATAGCGTATAAGGAGGATAGAGCGAAGTATATAATATAGTATAGGGATTCTAAGTATATTAAGGGACTAACGCTAGTTAGTAAGGGCCAAATATGCTGTATAGATAAACCTATTCCCTATAACGGGGCTTCTAGGACTCTGTCACTAGCCGTAGCCCTATTAGGGTTCTGGTAAGAGATAAGTAGCGTACAGGGTTATATAGATTACTTGTGGTATAAATGTTAATTAATTACTACTGTAAGAATATATTACTAAAAACTTAAAAGTAATCTTCTGTAAGGAAACTAAATGCAGAGAACTGTATTATAGATTAATAATAAAGGCTTACCTAGTGGTAATCCGTTATCTCTATATACTGCTATCTAATAATGGCTCTATAGGCTCTACCTATAGATTTTATAGATTTAGGCTCTATAGCTCTATTCTATAGATCTACAGATCTAATTATATAACCCCTTATATATTTATATTATACTCTACGTTTAACCTATAATTATATTCTTCCTCTATATAATCTAATTAGTTACTGCTATTATTAATGTAATTCCTATAATTTTATTATAGTATAGTAGCTATAATACTATCTCCCCCTTCTAAGTCTTCGGCCTAAAGATTAATCCGTTGCAGGGGTAGTACTATATTAGTAAGGTAAGCCCTATTATAAGTTAGGTTATTATTACCCTTTATACCTTCTTGTAAAACTAACAAACGACTTATACTTACTAATAAAATTAGTTATTACAGATTTCTTACTATACCTTATTCTTACTATAATTAGTTAAAGATTCTATATAAACTCTCTTTATATAATATACCTAGGCGTTCTGCTTATAAAGCTTATATCTATTTAAATATTTATAGTTCTTATAATATTAATAGTATTTTAGTAGCTAAGAGTATATTATCTACTACTATAGTCTTATTTATATTAACTATCTATAGTGCGTAGCACTAGTTATTCTTAAGCTAAAATTTAAGCTAAACTTACTAAGGCTAAGAAAGCTTAGAAAGAAATTCTAGATACCCTTACTATTACTTAGGTAAAGGTATTATAGTTGCGGAAACAGAAGGAGCTTCTTAATAAGTAGAAGAATTATTAGTTAGTATTTCTAGAGGCTAAGCTAGATCTAGAAGAAGTAGAGCTAAAAGCTACTAGTCTATAAAATAGTTCTAAGAAGAGCAAAGTAGTCTTTTAAGATACTACTTATACCTTTTCTAATAGTAGTAGTCTTTATAATTTACTATAAGGTAGTCTAACTTTTAGTCTAATATCTCTAGACTTTTTTTAAGAGATTAGCTTAACTAAAATTTCTCTAACTTCTTAGGGCAGTTAAGATTGCTTTCTAGTTCTTAGGTATTATTTTATAGGTTTCCCTTCTTATTATGCCCTAGCTATTTAACTTTATAGTAGTTCTAACTATTTATTAGTTAGTATTTATTAATACTTACTACTTTCTATTCTTCTTATTATTCTCTATATATATCTACTTTATAAACTACTAGTTCCGTATTCTGTGGTGCCTTCTCTAGTAAGGCTATATAAAATACTAGGTATATTTTTATATTATTTAGGAGGCGTAGTTTAAATAAAACTAGGGTAATTTATTTAAGAATCTTATATAGTCTAATCTTTAGATAGTCTAGTTTGTTTAATAGTTGTTTACTAGTAATATTTTTTTATAGTAGCCAGACTTTCTCTCCCTTCTCTAGTGTAGGCATAGACTTATACTTAAGATTATAGTATTTGCCTATTTTTCCCTATAGGAATATAGCGTCTTACTAGAGTTAGGTATAAATTTATATAATTTCCTTTGCCTAATCTTCTCTATCTATACTCTAAGACCTTATTATTCTAGGTACTTAGTATACTGCTAAGTTAAATCTATAATTTGTAAAGAATAGTAAGACTCTAGTAGCACTATATTATAAGCTATTATAGGCTAGTTATACTATAGGAAGTAACCCTACTTAGTTATTTTAATAGTAGTTTAGGTAGCACCTAAGAAATTATTCTACTATTTAATTTATTCTTTTAGTTTAACTGTCTATTTATAGATAGTAAGCTATAGACATGCTATACTTAATACCTATAAGAGTAAAT
Source organism: Paraconiothyrium brasiliense (assembly GCA_025388405.1). NCBI lineage: Eukaryota > Fungi > Ascomycota > Dothideomycetes > Pleosporales > Didymosphaeriaceae > Paraconiothyrium > Paraconiothyrium brasiliense. Next base: position 1,840,427 of record JANBXC010000008.1, read on the forward strand.
ACTATCTACTAGAATTTTAATATAAAATATATATCTTAGTCTGTAATAATCTTATTTAGGGCACTATACTATACAATTACTATAGAGGTAAATTAAAATACTATATATTCTGCCTTACTAACTTTCTTATGTAGTAGAAAGTATACGTATTTAGTTGTTTTATTAATAACTACTATTATACTATTATATTTAACCTTATTGTCTAGGTCTTTTAACTTAGGTAAGCCTGTAATAAAGTTTATTATAACAACCTCCTATAATCTATTAGGTACTTCTATAGGTTATAGTTATCTATAAGGCGTATACCTATTTAGTTTATTTCTATGGCAGTCCGCGCAGTCCCTTAGAACTTCTGTAACTATTTATTAGGCCTACAGAAAATAATAATCCTATATTAATTATTCTAGTATTTATTCTATTTCTTAGTAACTATGTGCCGGTGCTTTATAGAATTATTGTATAAATTCTCTCTAGATTTTTACTAGAATAAAGATTCTATTAAAGACCTTATATATATTATCTTTATATATTATTCCTACTAGTAAATAGCTTATACTTTTCTTATTAATTGCAGTTTCCTTCTTAATCTAATTAAGCTATATACTAGCTTATATTTCTACTATTACTATAAGCTTAGGTATATTATATATAATAGTGCTGTTAGTGTTAAACTTAAGTAAGGCCCCTAATACTTCTACTTTTTTTTAGAGGTCTAGCCGTCTACTTAGGGTATTAGCTCTAAGGTTTTCTATTCCTCTAGTATATATAATCTTAAAATTATATATTAATAAGGTCTGTGCCTATCTTACTTATTAAGGGGTAAGAGCCTTATTAATTATAAATTCTGTTAAATTCTTATAGTCTAAGAATATAGGTGTCTAGTACTTTACTCCTTAGAGGTAAGTTCTCTATTCTTTAAATACTTTAACTATTACTAGTATTTTTTTATTATAGATATTATAGTTAAGCTCTATAGCCTTTATTTTCTAGAAATAATAGCTATATAGGTGTTTTTTATCTATTTTTAGATCTTACTAGAGCAAGCATGCTCCTATAGTAAAATTTAATATATTAGTTTTAAGTATTACTAGGTAGTAGGGGTTAAAGATTTATAGGACTAGTTCCTTTATAAATTTTCCCTTTAACTAGTTTATTACTTATTAGCATTTATCTGTCTACTTAAAGAAAACCTCTTTCTTAGTTAACTTTATAAGTAGTTCTATAATCTTTATCCATTTTAGAATAAACTTTCTGCAATAGTTATAGAATTCTAGAAAGAATTAAATATTCTTAATATATTTAGGGGTTCCCTACTTAGAGACCTCCTATAGTTTAGTCTATTTAATTTTAAGTTTTCCTAGTTTGACCACGAACCCTAGAAAGATAGTTCTAGTTATATAAAACTTATATTTCTTAAGCTTAAGGTATAACTTAGCCTTACTTATCTATTTAAGCACTTCCTTAATATACTTCTTATATTATTATTTATCTATTAAATAGATTAGTATATTATCTAGGTATACTATTGCGTATTTGCCTAGGCATCCCCTTAAGACAGTATTAATCTATTATTAGAATACTACTAGAGTATTAGTAAGCCTAAAGGGCATAACCTTATACTTAAAAAGCCCTAGCTTAGTCTAAAAGGCTATTTTCTATTCTTTACCTTCTTTTATCCTAATTTAGTAGTATACATTTTTAATATCTAAGCGTATAAAGATCTTTATATTCTATAGCTAATCCTATAGGTTTAAGATTAATAGTAATAGGTATTAATCTTTCTTAGTTATGGCGTTGGTTTTTTTAAAGTCTATATAAAATTATAGTTTAGGGTTATCTTTCTTTTCTGTAAATATAACTTTATAAGCCGTAGAGAATTTGGAGGGTTAAATATACCCTTATTTAAGGTTGTTTTTAATGTACCGTTTAGTAACTTCGAATTTCTTTTCTATAGTTTTATAAACTAGTCCCTATATAGGTTATTTTCCTTCTTCTAGCTTAATTTCGCAGTTCTAATCTATATGTTCTAGTAGGTAACCTTCTGGTTTATTAAAGATGTCTATAAACTCCTAGTATTATTCTAGAATACCTGGAATTCGTTCCTTACTAGCGGCTAGCTAATAGGGGTACTTAATTTTCTTAGTTCTCTAATAGATAGTTAGGTTAACTTACTTTAACTATAGTATCCTAAGGATTACATCCTATTAGTTATCTATTTTAGCTAGGTCTATAATAAAATTATTAATTACTAGTCTATCTAATAGGAAGGTCCCTAGTGTAGTTTCTATATTAATTTGTTCCTAGAATAATAGTCCCTTAATATTATACAGAGTCTATTATTTCTTTTTATTTATATAGTGGAGCCCTTCTTCTTCTACAAAGTCTTTTAATATAAAGTTTCTAGTAGCTCTGCTGTTAATTATAGCTTAGATAAGTCTCCCTTAGTACTCTCTATTAAGTATTATATATAGTCTAAGTATTCCCTTAAGAACCTTCTTACCCTTTAGCTAATACTTAGTCTAGATCTTTGTGGCTATATGCTTTAGATATTTATTTTCTAAGTATTTGTACTATAGTCGCCCCTTAATATACTTATGTGGTAGAAGGGGTCCTAGTGCTAATACTAGGTACCTACTAATCTTTTTCTCTAGGTGCTATCTGTGTACTTTATCTCTTATAATAAGTTTGTTATAAGGGTTATTTATAATTTAGATTAGAAAAGCGCGATGCTTTTTCTTAGGTATTAGATATATTAGATAGTTATCTATTATATATAACATTTATAAGAGTTTATAATATACTAAATATTTAGTTAGTATTTAGAGATTATCTCTCTCTATAGATTTAACTTTATTCTCTGAACGTTCTTCTTTAATCGGAATCTAGTATTTTATTATAACTTAAGGTGTGTGTACTTTATTTACCTATTTAATTTTATAAGCTATCTTAGTCTATGTCTAGCTATTTAGTATTTCTGCCGCTAGAACTATGTTTCTTTTAACCTATTTGTTAAAGCTTGTAAATTTGGTATTTCTTAGAAATTAGATTTTCTAGTTTTTATAAACTTTGTAAATTATTTCTTTGTATAAGCTTTAGTAGTAAAAGCGTATGTTCTTAATTTATTATTAGGTATTAGCTAATCTAATTACCTTAGTAACCCTATAAGTTAGTCCCTCCGGCTAGAAGTATTTAGTCCCTCTAATGTAGATATTCTTTCTAGGAGACATAAGCGCCTCCCGTATAGATAATAAGGAGAAGAATTTATCCCCTTAGAGGGTTAACTAGAATAGGGTGCCAATTAATTTATTTAAACTACTCCTCTATTCCTCTTTATCTAACTTACTATTTAAGTTACTTATATTAAAGAATTCTAGGACTTAGGCATTCTACTTCTTAATTTATAAAATTATTAGTCCTTTTTAGGTTACTGTTAGCTTTTCGCCCATTAGCTAGTATTCTATATTCTTTTTTATTTTTATATATAATGTGTATATATTCTAGGAATACTTAGCCTAATAGATAGTTTTATATTTCTTACTACTAGCTAGTTTCTCTTTAATATCTCTTAAAATTTCTAACTTCTTTAGTTTCTTCTTAGTACTCTTTATAGACTTATCCTAGCTCTTACTTAGGCAGTTTCTAGTTATATAGCCTTTCTTACTATAGCTAAAGTAGGCGTCTTCTTTATATTACTTTTCTTTTATTGTGTTCTAACTTAATCCCTTTTTCTTATTAGTGTCTAAGACTATAGAGTCCCCTTTATTATAAATTTTATAGTTTTAGCTATTTGCGCTGTATCTACTTTCTCCCTTATTATCTTATTTCTATAGAAATAATTTATTATCTACTTAGACAGCTTACTTAATTATTATAGGTAGAGTTATAGGTTTCTCTATCTTAATTATTTTATATCTAATATCTAATTTTAGTCCCTTATAGAACTTTTATATTAAGGCTCTTTCTCTATAGTCTAAGACCTTATTAGCTAGCTGTTTAAACGCTAATACGTATACTACTACTATTTTTATTTACTAAAGTTTTAAAAGTTTTTATTTAGCTATGCGTTCCGCATTAATATTACTAAAGATTAGCTAGAGTTTTTATTTAAAGTAAGTATAACTTATAAAGATAAGATTAGTTTCCCCTTTTCTATTATTAGCCTTATTTGCCCTCTAGTCTGTAAGGTAGCTATTAAACTAGTCTATTACCTTCCTAGTAAAGTAGGTAGCTATATAAGCTACCTTCTAATCTTCGTCTCTAAGGTATTCTTAGTTCAGGTCTAAGTAGAGAGTTATTAAGGCTAGGAACCCCCTAAATTTAGTCTAAGTGCTATTAAACTTCTTTAGGTCTGTAAGCTTTAGAGGCCTACTTCTTATTTAGAGTTCTATTTACTAGATTTACTTCTTTATTTCTTTATTAGCTCCTTCTTCTTTTTCTTCTAATATGGTCTAAACTTACTCTACTAATTATTTGTAAGCTTCTTTTATAGTAGCATTCTCTATATTTAGGTAGTTAAGTTATTTCTTTATCTAGACTAAGTCTATTAGGTCTAATAAAGTCGGTTAGTTCTTAGTAGGAGCTATTATTAATACTAGTAATCTAGGTATATACCTATAGAGACTCTTAAGATATAATTATTAAAGTATAATAGGGCTTCTAGGACTCTGTTACTAGCTATAGCCCTATTAGGGTTCTAGTAAGAGATAAGTAGTATATAGAGTTATATAAATTACTTATAGTGTAAACGTTAATTAATTACTACTATAAGAATATGTTGCTAAAAACTTAAGAGTAATCTTCTATAAGAAAACTGGATATAGAGAACTATATTATAGATTAATAATAAAGGCTTACCTAGTAGTAATCTGTTATCTTTATATACTACTATCTAATAATAGCTCTATAGGCTCTGCCTATAGATTCTATAGATCTAGGCTCTATAGCTCTGTCCTATAGATCTACAGATCTAATTATATAACCCCTTATGTGTTTATATTGTGCTCTGTGTCTGACCTGTAATTATATTCTTCCCCTATATAATCTGATTGGTCACTGCTATTATTAATGTAATTCCTGTAATTCTGTTGCGGCGTAGTAGCCGTAACATTCCCCCTTTAGTCTAGAATAAGAATAACGCCTATATTCTAGTCTATAATAAGTAATATAAGCATAATAAGGCTATAAAGAATACTACTAGGTGCCTTTTAGTAGTATTAAATAAGTAAGTCTGCTTTCTAACCCTACTTAGTTTAATTTGTTGCTAATTATTATATAGGGGAGCCGGTAGGTATGCTAAGAGGTATTAGCTATATAATAGTACCTTTATATTTTAGGATAATAAGGCTAAGTCTAGTATTTAAGTATATAGTTATACTTATTCTAGTGTAGCCTAAGAAGTTAAACGTAAGCGCAGTTAGTATAATTTTAATAAGAAAGAGATACTTTTATTACTAAGTAAGCTTAAAGGCCTAGTATAGTAATAATTAGTTACTACTTAATGTAATTAGGCGCTAATTAGTACTATAGGTTTTAAGTTACCCTTATTATATTGTGTTAACTACTAAGCAGGCCTAGAAAGCCTAAACTAGATTTATTAATACTAAGTTAGCTATAAGAAATGCTTATAAGGTCCTAAATGTGCCTAATTTGGCTATTTATCCCTAACTTAACTACTACCCTAATGTTCCTGCCTATTTAAGTCTGTATACTACTATTCTAGGGTTACTTAGTCTAACTTCTAATAACCTAGAACCTATCCCTGTCTATAGTACTAACTTAGAGTAGTTAGCCTACTTTAACACCTATTTTATAGAAATATTTACTAGTAAGAGAGATGCGGTCTATAGTGCTTTTAATAAAGCTAAATAGGTGTAATTATTTAGTAATAGTTCTACTTAGGTATAACTTAGCGTAGTTTTAGAGATTTTAGTAGTTTATATAGTAAGTAGTGCCTATATAGTATAATTTAGTAGGGTTTGCTACTTTCTAGTTTAAGTTATGGCTTTTTGCGACTAGATAGAGCTTTCTTCTAAATTTTTAGATAGACTAAGCTTAAATAATACTTATTCTTAATTATTTTCTTAATTTAACTATTCTATTAAAATATTCTATCTACTTAGTAGATTTGCCTACTACTAAACTCCCTTTAGGAGACACGTAGGGGATTAAGGGGTAAAAGGTTCTAATTATTTTAAGAAGGTTTATTCTTGCCCTTTTTAATTCTAGTTAGTCTAGTTTAGCCTAAAAGGTTCTAAGAGAGATTTAAAAGGTTCTAATAGTACTATAAAGTCTTATTTCTGTCTCCCTTAGTCCTATTTAGTCTAATTTAGTATAAAGAGTTCTAAAAAGGTCTACTACTATTATACAGTTTGTATAAGGCTTTTTAAATTATATTATTTACCTCTTTCTTTCTTAGGGGGTTATCTATAACCTTACCTTTTTTATAGCTAAATCTTAATATTTAATCTTCTTAGCCTAATTTTAAGCCTAGACTAGAATTCTTATAATATATTTACGCTAATAGATTCTTTTATCTCTTAGAAGTTTACTTCTTCTCTATAGTCTTTCTACTTAATAAGGTATTTTTATTTTTTGTTCTATCTTTTCTGCCTTTCTATAATTTAATCTATTTTAAAGATATTATCCCCTATCTAGTATAATATATCTATAATTAGCTTCTATAGGTGTAGAATTGTCCCTCTTAGAACAAATAGCTCTAATAAGGATAAATAAAAGACTAGATGTATACTTTCTAGTTTAGAGAGGTCTATTCTATAGGCAGTTAGAGGGGTCCTAATATATTAGACTACTTTCTCTAGTTTAAGAAACTTCTAATCTAATTTCTTACTTAAACAGATTATTTTTATATATTAGTTATTAACCTAGACTTTATCTTCTATCTTTAGGTTAAGTAGGAGTCTTTTTTAATTAGTAAGTCTTTTTTAGTATTCTTAAATAACTTAGAGCTTATTTTAGGCTTATACCTAAACTCTAAGAAGCTCTTTAGAGATATAGAAGCCTTAAGGGCTCTTACTATCTTCTAGACTCTATTAGAGCTAATTTGGCTCTCTTAGGTTATAGCTATAATATACTTAGTACAGAGTATACCTAGTTAAGGCGTATTTACTATTATTATAGGTGTACTCTACTAATAATATCTATAATATCTAATTATTCTACTTAAGACTGTAGAAGATCTAAAGGTACTACTCTAGGGTTTAATTCTATCTTTCTATCTATTTATCTGTCTATAGGTAGAAAGCGGAAGTTAATACCCTCCTTAAGTTTAAATAGTAGTAGAAGGTATCCTAATATTTAGATTATATTACTAGGCCTTAATCTAATAGTATTATCTCTAGATTACTATATAATTATACTATCTCCCTAATCTAAGCTTTAGCAAGGTTATTACTATTCTAATCTATTCTAGCTAGGACATAATGCGCCATCTTAGAGAAGTAATCTACTATTACTAGTATTATATTATAGATTATTCTAGTAAACTTGCTTAGGGGTAGATCTGTAATAAAATCTATAGTTATATGCTGCTATAGGCCATCTAGGATAGATAATAGTTATAAGAGACTATATAGCTTATATTTCTTTAAAGTTGCCCTCTAGTAACGTTTATAATTATAAATATAGTCTAATATATCTTTTAATATACCTATCTAGTAATAATGTCTTTGTGTGCGTTCTATTATTCTAGTTATACTAAAGTAACTAGTAAGAGGGTTATTATAATACTTCTATATTACCTCTACTCTTTCTTCTACTAATCTAAGCCATTTTAGCTCTCTTAGCTCTAATAGGGAAGCCTTTAGTAACTTTTCTACTATAAAGGGCTTATTAGCCTCTTTTAGCTCTAAGTTCTGGCCTTCTAGTCTACTCTGCGCTAGATTCTTAAATTCTATATTTAATACGTCTATTTTCTAGATCTCTAGGCCCTTATAATCTTCTAATATCTTAATAGTATCTAGATCTTTTTAATTCTACCTTTTAAACTATTAGATCTCTATCTTTAGGCTCTTATTGCCTTTCTGCCTATTTTTTATACGCATTGTAACTATGTAGACCTCTACTAAGCCTTTATTACTAAGAGATAGTAAATTAGCTAAGGGCTATATAAAAGCCTTATAACTTTTCTACTTTAGTATTTTAACCTCCTGTATATAGTTAGGCTAATAAGATAATCTATCTACTGGGTTTATTATTTCTGTTTTATACTTTATACTAAAGTTATACTTAAACAGTATTAAATATAACCGTATATATTATGCTATTAATATCTTAGTATTTATAAACTATTATAGGTTATAGTAATCTATTAAGACGTTAAAGTAGTATCCTTAGAGATAGTGTCTCTAGTGTTTTATTATAACGGGGCCTCTAGGACTTCGTCACTAGCTGTGGCCCTATTAGGGTTCTGGTAAGAGATAAGTAGCGTATAGAGTTATACTAATTATATATAGTATAAATGTTAATTAATTACTACTATAAGAATATATTACTAAAGACTTAAGAGTAATCTTCTATAAAAAAACTAGATACAGAGAACTATATTATAGATTAATAATAAAGGCTTACCTAGTAGTAATCTATTATCTCTATATACTATTATCTAATAATGGCTCTGTTAGCTCTGTCTATAGATTCTATAGATCTAGGCTCTATAGCTCTGTCTTATAGATTTATAGATCTAATTATATAATCTTTTATATATTTATATTATACTTTGTGTCTAACCTATAATTATATTCTTCTTCTATATAATCCAATTAGTTACTGCTGTTATTAATGTAATTCCTATAATTCTATTATAGTGTAGTAGCTATAATACTATCTCCCCCTTTTAAGTCTTTGGCCCGAAGATTAATCTATTATAGAGGTGATATTATATTAGTAGGGCAAGCCCTATTATAAGTTAGGTTATTATTACTCTTTATACCTTTCTATAAAACTAATAAACAACTTACGCTTACTAATAAGATTAGTTATTATAAATTTCTTACTATACCTTACTTTTACTATAATTAGTTAAGAATTCTATATAAACTTTCTTTATATAATATACCTAGATATTCTGCTTATAAAGCTTACGTCTATTTAAATATTTATAATTCTTATAATATTAATAGTATTTTAGTAGCTAAGAGTATATTATCTACTACTATAGTTTTATCTATATTAACTATTTATAGTGCGCAGCACTAGTTGTTTCTAAGCTAAAATTTAAGTTAAACTTACTAAGGCTAAGAAGGCTTAGAAAGAAATTCTAAATACTTTTACTATTATCTAGGCAAAGGTATTATAGCTATAAAAATAGAAGAAGCTTCTTAATAAGTAGGAGGATTATTAGTTAGTGTTTCTAGAGGCTAAGCTAAATTAGGAAGAAGTAGAGTTAAAAGCTACTAGTCTATAGAATAGTTCTAAAAAGAGTAAAGTAGCCTTTTAAGATGCTATTTATACTTTCTCTAATAGTAGTAATCTTTATAATTTACTGTAAGGTAGTTTAACTCTTAGTCTAATATCTTTAGGCTTTCTTTAAGAGATTAGTTTAACTAAAATTTCTTTAACTTCTTAGAGTAGTTAAGATTGCTTTCTAGTTCTTAGGTATTATTTTATAGGTTTCCCTTCTTATCGCGTTCTAGCCATTTAATTTTATAGTAGTTTTAACTATTTACTAGTTAGTATTTATTAATACTTACTACTTTTTATTCTTCTTACTATTCTTTATACATATTTACTTTATAGACTATAGGTTCTACGTCTTATAGTGCCTTTTTTAGTAAGGCTATATAGAATACTAGGTATATTTTTATATTATTTAGAAGTTATAATTTAAATAAAACTAGGGTAATCTGCTTAAGAATCTTATATAGTTTAATTTTTAGGTAGTCTAGTTTATTTAATAGTTATTTACTAGTAATATTTTTTTATAGTAGCTAGACTTTCTCTCTCTTCTCTAATATAGGCGTAGGCTTGTGCTTAAGATTATAGTATTTATTTATTTTTTCCTATAGAAATATAGTATCTTATTAAAGTTAGGTATAGATTTATATAATTTCCCTTACCTAATCTTCTCTATTTATACTCTAAGACCTTATTGTTCTAGGTACTTAGTATACTGCTAGATTAAATTTGTAATTTATAAAGAATAGTAAGACTCTAGTAGTGCTGTATTATAAGCTATTATAGGCTAATTATACTATAGAGAGTAACTCTACTTAGTTATTCTATTAGTAGTTTAGGTAGTACCTAAGAAATTATTCTACTATTTAGTTTATTCTCTTAGTTTAACTATCTATTTATAGATAGTAAGCTGTAGACATACTATACTTAATATTTATAAAAGTAAATACTATTTACTAGAATTTTAATATAAAATGTATATCTTAGTCTATAATAATTTTATCTAGGGCACTATGCTATGCAATTACTATAGAAGTAAATTAAAATGCTATATATTCTGCCTTACTAACTTTTTTATGTGGTAGGAAGTATGCGTATTTAGTTATTTTATTAATAATTACTATTACGCTATTATACTTAACCTTATTATCTAGATCCCTTAACTTTAGTAAGCCTATAATAAAGTTTATTATAACTACTCCCTATAGTCTATTAGGTATTTCTATAGGTTATAGTTATCTATAAGGTATATACCTATTTAGTTTATTTCTATAGCAGTCTATACAGTCCCTTAGGACTTTCGTAACTATTTATTAGGCTTATAGGAAGTAATAATTCTGTATTAATTATTCTAGTGTTTATTCTATTCCCTAGTGACCGTGTGCTAGTACTTTATAAAATTATTATATAAATTCCCTCTAGATTTTTACTAGAATAAAGATTCTATTAAAGACTTTATATATATTATCTTTATACTTTATTTCTACTAGTAAATAGCTTATACTTTTCTTATTAATTACGGTTTCTTTTTTAATTTAATTAAGCTATACACTAGCTTATATTTCTACTATTACTATAAGCTTAGGTATATTATATATAATAGTACTATTAGCGTTAAACTTAAGTAAGGCCCTTAACACTTTTACTTTTTCTTAGAGGTCTGGTTGTCTACTTAGGGTATTAGCTCTAAGGTTTTCCGTTCCTCTAGTATATATAATTTTAAAATTATATATTAATAAGGTCTATGCCTATCTTACTTATTAAGGGGTAAGAGCCTTATTAATTATAAATTCTATTAGATTCTTATAGTCTAAGAATATAGGTGTCTAGTACTTTACTCCTTAGAGGTAAGTTCTCTATTTTTTAAATACTTTAACTATTACTAGTATTTTCTTATTATAAATATTATAGTTAAGCTCTATAGCCTTTATTTTTTAGAAATAATAGCTATATAGGTGCTTTTTATCTATTTCTAGATCTTATTAGAGTAAGCATGCTCCTATAGCAAAATTTAATATATTAGTTTTAAGTATTACTAGGTAGCAGGGATTAAAGATTTATAGAACTAGTTTCTTTATAAATTTTTTCTTTAACTAGTCTATTGCTTATTAGTATTTATCTATCTATTTAAAGGGAACTTCCTTCTTAGTTAACCTTATAAGTAGTTCTGTAATTTTTATCTATTCTGGGATAAACTTCCTGCAATAGTTATAGAATTCTAGAAAGAATTAAATATTCTTAATATATTTAGGGGTTCCCTACTTAGAGACCTCCTATAGTTTAGTTTATTTAATTTTAAGTTTTTCTAGTTTAACTATAAATTCTAGAAAAATAGTTTAGATTACATAGAACTTGCATTTCTTAAGCTTAAGGTATAACTTAGCCTTACTTATCTATTTAAGCACTTCCCTAATATACTTCTTATATTACTATTTATCTATTAAATAGATTAGTATATTATCTAGGTATGCTATTGCGTACTCGCCTAGGTATCCCCTTAAGATAGTATCTATCTATTATTAAAATACTACTAGGGTATTAGTAAGCCTAAAAGGTATAACCTTATATTTAAAGAGCCCTAGCTTAGTCTAGAAGGCTATTTTCTATTCTTTGCCTTTCTTTATTCTAATTTAGTAATATATATTCTTAATATTTAAGTATATAAAGATTTTTGCATCTTATAACTAATTCTATAGGTTTAAGATTAGTGGTAACAGGTACTAATCTTTTCTAGTTATAGCATTAGTTTTTCTAAAATCTATATAAAATTATAGTTTAGAATTATCTTTCTTTTCTGTAAATGTAACTCTATAAGCTGCAGAGAACTTAGAGAGTTAAATATATTCTTACTTAAGGTTATTTTTAATATATTATTTAGTAACTTTAAATTTCTTTTCTATAGTTTTATAGATAAGTTCCTATGTAGGTTATTTTTTTTCTTCTAGTTTAATTTTATAATCCTACTCTATATATTCTAGTAGGTAACCTTTTAGTTTGTTAAAGATGTCTACAAACTTCTAGTATTATTCTAGAATATCTAGAATTTATTCTTTACTAGCAGCCAACTAATAGGGGTACTTAATTCTTTTAGTTCTCTAATAGATAGTTAGGTTAACTTGCTTTAACTATAGTATTCTAAGGATTATATTCTGCTAGTTATTTATTTTGGCCAAATTTATAACAAAGTTATTAATTACTAGTCTATCTAATAAGAAGGTACTTGGCATAGTCTCTATATTAATTTATTTCTAGAACAGTAGTCCCTTAATATTATATAGGGTCTGTTATTCTTTTTTATTTATATAGTAGAGTTCTTCCTTCTTTATAAAATCCTTTAAGATAAAGTTTCTAGTTACTTTACTATTAATTATAGCTTAAATAGGTCTTCCTTAGTATTCTCTATTAAGTATTATATATAGTCTAAGCATTTCTCTAAGAGCTTTCTTACTTCTTAGCTAATACTTAGTTTAAATCTTTGTTACTATATACTTTAGATATTTATTTTCTAGGTATTTATACTATAGTTGTCTCTTAATATACTTATGTGGTAGAAGGGGTCTAAGTACTAATACTAGGTACCTACTAATCTTCTTTTTTAGGTACTATCTGTGCACTTTATCTCTTAAGATAAGATTATTATAAGAATTATCTATAATTTAGATTAGAAAGGCGTGGTGTTTTTTCTTAGGTACTAGGTATATTAAATAATTATCTACTATATATAATGTTTATAAGAGTTTATAATACGCTAGGTATTTAGTTAGTATTTAGAAGTTATCTCTCTTTATAGGTTTAACTTTGTCCTCCAAATATTTCTCTCTAATTAGAATTTAGTATTTTATTATAACTTAAGGTGTGTGTGCTTTGTCTATCTATCTAATTTTATTAGCTATTTAAGTCTAGGTTTGGCTGTTTGGCATTTCTACTGCTAGGATTATATTTCTTTTAATCTACTTATTAAAGCTAGTAAATTTAGTATTTCTAGGGAATTAGATTTTTTAGTTCTTATAAACTTTGTGAATTATTTCTTTATATAAGTTTTAGTGGTAAAAGCGTATATTCTTAATTTATTACTAGGTATTAGCTAACCTAACTACCTTAGTTACTCTGTAAGTTAGTCCTTTTGGCTAGAAGTATTTAATTTCTCTAATATAAATATTCTTTCTAGAAGATATAAGTGCTTTCTATATAGGTAATAAGAAAAAGGGTTCATCCCCTTAAAGAGTTAACTAAGATAGGGTATTAATTAACCTATCTAAGCTACTTTTCTTATTTTCTAACTTACTATTTAAGTTCTTAGTGTTAAAGAATTCTAGGACTTAGGTATTTTATTCTTCTAACTATAGGGTTATTTATTCTTCTTAGGTTACTGCTAGTTTTTTGCCTATTAGCTAATATCCTGTATTCTTTTTTATTTTTATATGTAATATATACATATCTTAGAAATACTTAGTCTAATAAATAGCTTTATATTCTTTACTACTAGCTAGTTTTTTTTTAGTCTCTTTTAAGGCTTTTTACTTCTTTAGTTCCTCCTTAGTACCTTTTATAGACTTATTCTAGCTCTTATTTAGGTAGTTTCTAGCTATATAGCCTTTCTTACTATAGCTAAAGTAAGTGCCTTCCTTATATTACTTCTCCTTTATTATATTCTAACTTAATCCCTTTTCTTTATTAGCGTCTAAGTGTTACAAGGGGTTTCCACGTACCTAACCTAGGTCCGGCCTTGCGGGTATTTAGTGGACAAGGGCGAATGAACAACAGAGGAGGTGAGAGAATATTCTAACCCTACTATAGAAGGCAAGGCAATAACTGTATAAGAAGGCTAATAAATCTTAGTGTAGAAGATATGCTTTAATTTTAACTATAAAAGTTAACTATAAAGAATAGAAAAGAGACTAAAGTCCCTTTAAACTATATACTATTCTTTACTGTCTAGGAGGTCCCGCCTAGACTCTAAAGTCCTAGAACCTGCTAAGGTTCCTAGGGTCTCTAAGGTCCCTGAGATCTCCTGCTTATACTAGACCTTATTACGTGATAGATAATATAAGCTACTTAATTAGCTAGCCTATAGGGCTTAATCTAGCTTACCTTTATTACTAATATCTTAAGTGTAATTCTCCCCACTCGCCTTACTTAGTTCTACTGTAATTATAACATTATCCCCCTCCTTAGAAGTATTATTCTAATACTCTAGTCTAGCTTTTTACAGCGTGGCTGGCCTATTAGTACCTATTAGATATATAAAGGTATGCTAGCCCTTCTACCTGCTTAGGTTATATTCTAACCTAGATTTCCTTTTACGTCCTAAATATGCCAAAAGCTCCCTACTTATCTATTTAGAAATATTACACTTGTGCGCTAGAAGTTGAATTCTAAAGCCTTAAAATATTACTTAGTTATAAGTGTTGTTAAAAGTTAAAACTTTACTATTTTGTAGATGCAACCTTAGATTAATATGCTAGTTATATCTTAGTTTATACTAATTGCAGCTTATAGGTTTCTAAGAACAACTGGACCTTAGTTTATAAAAAGAAGGAGTAGAAATAGTTGGCTTTTTTTTAGATGTGTGCTAAAACCGCCCGCCTTAAACTTAAGCTGGCTAAGGTTAAGGTAAAGGAACACTCCTTCGCTTATTATAACCTCTAGGTTACTAATATAATAGATTAGTTGTAAGAGAAGGGCTTAGCAAAGGGTAGGGCTTTTAGTAGTACTTATATAATATTACTATTTTTACCTTTACTTACTAATCTTATCTAGCTGTAGGCTAATTCTTTCTTCTTTAACCTTTCTAATTTCCTCTATAATCTTAATTTAGTTTCTTTAGCTTTAGATTCTAGATTATACTTTCTTAGAAACATGCCTCTGCGCGCTTACAATAGAAGTTCTCTAGTAGTTTCTTATAGTTTATAAGGTTTTCTTTTAGCTTCTATATATTATACTGCTCTAGCTATTCTTTCTATAATACTAGGTACTTAAGCTAACTATTAATTTTTCTTAGGTCCTTAATAGCTTTAACTTTGTACTTATTATCTTCTAGCTCTAGTTAGGTCTTAATTAGAGCATTTGGTGGTGTTAGTTCTAAAAGGTTTTTATAAAAGGTATTATATACTTTAGTGCCTATAGGTAGAAGCAACTTATTTATAACTAGTCCTTTAGCTTTTTAAACTTTAAAGGGGCCTACCTATAGGTAATCCAGTTTCTTGCTCTACTATTTAGTTTTTAGATTTTTTTGTAATAGGAAAACTTTGTCCCCCTTTTTAAAGATTAGTCCCTTAATTCTTTACTTATTTGTATTCTTAGATGCTGAGAGGGCCTTTTATATAATTCTTTTATATAGAACTTTATAAAGTCTTTTTATTTTCTGAGTTTTGTTATAAGCTTCTATGGAAAGGCTTTCTATATCCCTTAGATTTTAATAAATAACTAGCTTATATCTGTAGTTAGTGTAGTGTAGGGAGTACCCTGTTGTGCCTAACTTAGAGCTATTATATACTAATTGTGCTGTAGGTAAGAGTTCTACCTAATTATCTTATTATTTATTAATATAGAACTGTAGATACTATTCTAGTGTCTAATTAGTTTATTCTGTCTGTCTGTCTGTTTATAGGTAGAAACTTGTAGAGAGCTTCCTATATATTTCTAGTGTTGTAGTAAACGTGTCCTAGTATTTAAATGTAAAGAGTTTATTGTAATCTATAATAAATTCTTCTAGTGGGCTGTGTTCTGCAAATAAGGTATTATTTACCTTATATACTAGTTTCTCTGCTAACATAGACTCTTCTATTAGTCTGAACTTAGCGGTCTTTATAAGTTAATCTACTATAACTATAATAGTATTGTATATACGTTTTGTCCCTAGTTATGGCAATTTTAGAAGCTTTACTATAAAGTCTATTATTATACTTTGCCATAGCCTTTCTGCAGCTGGTAGTAGTTATAGAAGTTTATAAGGCTTATGTCTTTTAGGCTTATTTTTATAATATGCTAAATAGTTACTTATTTTCTTTATAACCTTTTGCTTAAGTTTTAGGATAGCATATTTATTCGTAATGCAACGCGTTATTTCTTTAATACTAGGGTATTTCTATTTTTTAGACTTATATAGCTTCCTAATTAAGATAGGTGTATATTAGTCTTTTACTAGTATTCTTTGTTTGTAATCTCTCTAGGTTTTATTAAAACTGTTTTGGAATAGATTATACTTCTCTCTTTATTTCTTAGAAAGTTAGAAGTAGTCTTAGAAGTTGTGCACCTTAGGTTCTATATATTAGAATAAGGCTGCTTATACTTTAATTTTTAGTTAATTATACTCTAATATTCTATCTTTATGTATTTGTAGTATAGCGTTATAGAGGTTAGCCTTATCTTCTATTAGGTTTAATTTTTTACTTAAGGCGTCTGCTGCGCTGTTAAGTGTTCTAGGTTAATAGTAAATAGCAAAGTTAAAGTTTGCTAGAAACTCTATTTATTATACTTACTGTTAATTAAGCTTCTTGGTTAATATAAAGCTAGTAAGGTTTTAGTAATCTATCTAGACCTTAGTCTTAAAGTGTACCCCTATAAGTTGAGCTTTCTATTATTTAAAGGTATCTACTACTGCTAGTAGTTTCTTATTATAAATATTATAGTTTAGTTCTGCCCCTAAGAACTTCTATAAATAGTAGAACACTAGTCTCTATTTCTTATTTTTGTCTAGTTATAAGAGAATCGCTCTTATTATATAATCTAATGTATTTGTTTCTACTCTTATAGGTCTCCTTAGGTTGAACATCTGTAGTAGAGGTGCTGTAAGAAATATTTTCTTTAACCTCTTAAATGCCTTTAGGGGTCTGCTAGTTATTAGCTAACTAACTTTATTATTCTTTTTCTTTATAAGATCTGTTAGTGGTGCCGTTATCTTAGAATAATCCTTAATAAACTTTTAATAGAAGTTGGTAAACCCTAGAAAGAACTAAATATCCTTTATTAACTTAAGAACTAGCTATTCTTATATAGTAGCTATCTTCTTTAGGTCTATTAACACTTCTTTTCTTAAGATAATAAATCCCAGGTACTCTATTTTTATAATGTGAAACTTACATTTGTCTAGGTATAGAAGTAACTTATACTCCTTTATTTTCTTAAGTATCTTCTTTATGTGTCCTACGTGCTCCTCCAGCGTTCTACTAGAATAGATAAGTATATTATTAAGATAGACTATGCAGAATATATCTAAGTATTTATATAGTGCCTTATTTACTACGGCCTAAAATGTTATAGGCGCATTTGTTAGTCTAAAAGGCATAACTATGTACTTATAGAGACTAAACTGGGTTCTAAATATAGTCTTTTACTTATAGCCCTTAGCTATTTATATACAATAATATCTGTTGTGTATATTAAATTTAGTAAACTACTTAGTTCTACAGAGCCTGTTTATTAGTTCTATTATTAGTAATAGTAGGTACTAGTTCTTAATAGTGGTGTTGTTTAGCTGTCTATAATCTACACAGAGTTGCAGCTTGCTATTTTTCTTAGGTACCTATAGAATAGAAAATGCTGCAGGGCTCTAACTGTCTTAGATATAACCTTTTGCTAGATTCTTTCTTAAGTACTCCCTTAGTTTCTGTTTCTAATCTATAGATATTGGCCTTAATTGTTCTAGTTATAGCTTTGTACCTTTTTCTAGGGGTATCTTATAATTCTATTTCTAGTGGTTAGGGAGCTCTTCTCTCTTAATTTCTTTAAAGAGTTCTGTATACTTCTTATATTCTGGCAGAATTATAGCCTTTATTATTTCTTTTTGTAGGTCTAATTATTATACCTAGATAATTCTGGCTTATTCTAGGTTCTTCTTTAGAATCTTAGCTATTTAGATAGTTGAGATTTTCTTAGTCTGTCTTTTAACCTACTTATTTAAAGCTTTTAGAGTTGCAGATTACACCTGCTTAGTATATTAAGTACTAGTAATTCTTAAGGTTGTACCTTAACTTCTTATAGTTTACTTTACCTAATCTATATTAGGGTTATATTTAATTAGCTAGTTGTATTCTATAATAGCTTCCAAGCTCTCTAAATCTATTATAGTAAAGCTATATTAGCTCTTAAATCCCTTAATTCTAATAGGTAGTGGCGTTATTTCTAGGCGTAACTAGCCCCTGCTATATTCTTAGGAGAGTATACTATTTGCTATTTCTAACTAGGCTAGTACCTTTTTATTTCTATATGGGAGATTGTGTTTTTCTACTATTTTTGGTAATATTAGATATTCTGTTGCACTAGGGTCTATTAAAGCTTTTACTTAAAATTCTCTAATTATAATCTACTTTATTATTTATAGTTTTGCGGTGCCTTTAGCTTCCGCCCTATAAACCTTTAGAATGCCCTTACTAGCTTGGCTCTATACCTAGTGGCGTTCTAGTTTTTTAATTACTCTTATGTTTTATTATGGGTGCCTTTACAGTGGCATTATTTGTAAAGAGGATAGTCCGTTCTAGGTTATTCTAATACTATTTTAAAGGAATTATATAGTTTTCTCTTTTTTTATAGATATTAGTTCTTTAACCTAGCTTCTAAGGTGCTATAAGAGTATTATACTAATACCCTTCTCTAGTGCCTTTCTATAGTAAGTATTTAGATGTGTTCTAATTTTTTATTCTCTTTCTTATAGTACTTATAGCCTGTTATTATGTATTTCTAATATAGTATAAATTTATAGTTTAGGTTTAATAGATCTGCTGCTGCAGACTCTTTTTTACTAAGGTGCCCTAGATATTCTTGTCTTCTATAGTCTATTTATTTCTAGGTTTCTATATAGTCTATGTCTTTTTTTATAGGGCATGTATCTATATACTTATATTATAGGGTCTTATTATGTTATTCTAGTTCTTATGGCTAATTTCCCATTAGATGCTTTTACCTCTAATAAATGGGGCATTCGTCTATAAAGTATATATTCTATAATAAGGGTTTATAATCCCTTACCTAGATGTTAAACCTATATATATAATAGCTTCAGTCTAGGCACTTATCCTTAGCTAGCTAATAGTGTTTTCTATTTTCTTAGTTCTTCTATACTAGGATCCTCTAGTCCTAGTAATAGGAGCAATTTATTATATAGTATTACTAAAACTTTATTTGTATATAGTTATTCTTTATTCTAAGTTGCTAAGTTAGGTTTTGTGTCTTCCCTTATTAGGCCACTACCTACTTGTACATCTAGTGTGCGTCTAGACTAATAATCCGGATTTTCCTATAGCAATTCTAAGCCTAGTATATAGTTTTACTATACACTTAGTATTACCTTTTAGCTACTTAGCTCACTACTATGCCCCCTTAAGTAACCTAATAGCCTTCCTTATCTACGCACTTATTTAGGTTAGCCTATTAGGTTTCTTAAGGTTCTTTCTTAAAGTCTAGTATTATAATATTGTTAGGAACCTTGCCTAATTTTAGTGTCTTAGGTTTTAGCATTGCCATAGCTACCCTAATTATATTAGCTCGTTTGCCTTATTCCTAGCAGTCTAAATAATTAGCTTTAAAATGTCCCTATTTCCTATAGCTTAGGTAGGCCTTATCCTTAAAGTATTATTAGTAGATCTTATCCTACTTCTTTTATTATAGAGTTTACTCCTTTCTTATTTAGGCTTTATTTTTTATAATTACATTACTATCTTTATTCTGTTTATCTTTATTGTTACGTTTCTTCTAAGTGTTAGGCTTCTAGTAGTATATAGTTTTAGTAGCTTCCTTTTTCTCCTAGTTTCTCTTATAAAGGCGGTTGTCCACTTATATAGTTAATTCTATTAGTGCCCCTAGATCTTCGGGTTCTATATAGTATACTAGGCCGTCTTTTACTAATTTCTTTAAGCTATTATAGAATGCTAACTAGAGTAGTATATTATTTTAGTCTATCTTAGCTTAAAGTTATTTAAATAATAAGGCATACTTGCCTACTAATATAGTTTACTTTAGCCTTTAGATATATTATTTAGCCTACTTTGCCTTATTAACTTCTCTAAATATAATAGTTATTTGTTTCTAGAATAATTTCTAATTCTTAAAGACTAGCTTAGTATTCTTATAATACTTCTTAATATTGTCTTTATTCTTTAAGTAATTATCTGCTAAGGGCTACATCTATCTAGTAGCCTGGCCTACTATATACATTCCTACAGCTAATATGTAGTCTTATTTCTTAGATAGGTTAGCTTTATAAGAGCGATTGTATAGCTCTATATTTATAAGGAAAGGTTTTAACTTCTTCTAGTTCCTATTAAAGAGTTTAGGGACCTTAAATATTCCCTTAGCTAGGGCAGCAACTATTACCTGCCCTTAGAGTTATTCTATAACCTGGGCTAGTTATTTTTAGAGTTATTAGATCTAATTAGCCTAGTTAGCTATAATTATAGCTGCACTAGTTATAGGCCTAAAAGCAGAGCTTCTAGTCGCCGCTCTTAATACTTATAAGCTAGTTAGTGTTGCTATTACGTATTATACCTTTAGGTAGTTAAAGTGTTATAAGGGGTTTCTATATACCTAACCTAGGTCCGGCCTTGCAGGTATTTAGTGGACAAGGGCGAATAGATAATAGAGGAGGTAAGAGAATATCCTAACCCTACTATAGAAGGCAAGGCAATAACTATATAAGAAGGCTAATAGATCTTAGTATAGAAGATATACTTTAATTTTAACTATAAAAGTTAACTATAAAGAATAGGAAAGAGACTAAAGTCCCTTTAGACTATATACTATTCTTTGCCGTCTAAAAGGTCCCGCCTAGACTCTAAAGTCCTAGGACCTACTAAGGTCCCTAGAGTCTCTAAGGTCCCTAGAATCTCCTGCTTATACCGGACCTTATTACGTAATAAATAATATAAGCTACTTAATTAGCTAGCCTATAGAGCTTAATCTAGCTTATCTTTATTGCTAATATTTTAAGTATAATTCTCCCTACTCGCCTTACTTGGTTCTGCCGTAATTGTAACACTAAGACTATTAGGTCCCCTTTATTATAGGTTCTATAGTTTTAGCTATTTACGCTATATCTACTTTCTCTCTTATTATCTTATTTTTATAGAAATAACTTATTATCTACTTAGACGGCTTATTTAATTATTATAGATAAAGTTATAGGTTTCTCTATTCTAATTATTTTATATCTAATATCTAACTTTAGTTCTTTATAGAACTTTTATATTAGGGCTCTTTTCCTATAGTCTAAGACCTTATTAGCTAGCTGTTTAAATACTAATATATATACTACCACTATTTTAGTTTATTAGAGTTTTAAAAGTTTTTGTTTGGCTATGCATTCTGTATTAATATTACTAAAGATTAGCTAAAGTTTTTACTTAAAATAAGTATAGTTTCTAAAGATAAAATTAGTTTCTTTTTTTCTATTATTAGCCTTGTTTGCCCTCTAGTCCGTAAGGTAGCTATTAAACTAATTTATTACTTTTTTAGTAAAATAGGTAGCTATATAAGCCACCTTCTAGTCTTTATCTCTAAGGTATTCTTAGTTTAGGTCTAAGTAGAGAGTTATTAAGGCTAGAAACCCCCTAAGTTTAGTTTAAGTGCTATTAAACTTCTCTAGATCTATAAGCTTTAGAGGTCTACTTCTTATTTAGAGTTTTATTTACTAAATTTACTTCTTTATTTCTTTATTAGCTTCTTCTCCTTTCTCTTCTAATATAATTTAAACTTACTCTACTAATTACCTATAGGCTTCCTTAGCCCTATTATTCTCTTTATTAAAATAGTTAAGTTATTTCTTTATCTAGACTAAGTCTATTAGGTCTAACAAAGTTAGTCGGTTCTTAGTAGAAGCCATTATTAATACTAGTAATCTAAGTATATACCTGTAGAGACTCTTAAGACATAATTATTAAAGTATAATAGAGCCTCTAGAACTTTATTACTAGCTGTGGCCCTATTAGGGTTCTAGTAAGAGATAAGTAGCGTATAGGGTTATACTAATTATATATAGTATAAATATTAATTAATTACTACTATAAGAATATATTACTAAAGACTTAAGAGTAATCTTCTATAAGAAAACTAAATATAGAGAACTGTATTATAGATTAATAATAAAGGCTTATTTAGTAGTAATCTATTATCTCTATATACTATTATCTAATAATGGCTCTGTTAGCTCTGCCTATAGATTCTATAGATCTAGGCTCTGTAGCTCTATCCTATAGATTTATAGATCTAATTATATAACCTCTTATATATTTATATTATACTCTGTATCTAATCTATAATTATATTCTTCCTCTATATAATCCGATTGGTTACTGCTATTATTAATATAATTTCTATAATTCTATTACAGTATAGCAGCCGTAACACTTATTCTTAAAGTATTATTAGTAGATTTTATTCTACTTCTTTTACTATAGAGTTTGCTTCTTTCTTACCTAGGCTTTATCTTCTATAATTATATTACTATTCTTATTCTATTTATCTTTATTATTGTATTTTTTCTAAGTATTAGGCTTTTAGTAATATATAGTCTTAGTTATCTCTTTTTTCTTCTAATTTCTTTTATAGAGGCAGTTATCCACTTATATAGCTAATTCTATTAGTGCCCTTAGATCTTTAGGTTCTGTGTAGTATACTAGGCCATCTTTTACTAATTTCTTTAAGCTATTATAAAATACTAACTAGAGTAATATATTATTCTAGTCTATCTTAGCTTAGAGTTATTTAAATAATAAGGTATACTTATCTACTAATATAGTTTACTTTAGCCTTTAAATATATTATTTAGTTTACTTTACCTTATTAACTTCTCTAAATATAATAGTTATCTATTCCTAGAATAACTTCTAATTTTTAAAGACTAGTTTAGTATTCTTATAGCACTCTTTAATATTATCTTTATTCTCTAAGTAGTTATCTGCTAAAGGTTACATCTATCTAACAGCCTAGCCTACTATATATATTCCTGCGGCTAGCATGTAGTCTTATTTCTTAGATAGGTTAGCTTTATAAGAGCAATTATATAGCTTTATATTAGTAAGAAAGGGTTTTAACTTCTTCTAGTCCCTATTAAAGAGTTTAGGGACCTTAAATATTTCTTTAGCTAAGGTAGTAACTATTACCTACCCTTAGAGTTATTTTATAACTTAGGCTAGTTATTTCTAGAGTTATTAAATCTAATTAGCCTAGTTAGCTATAATTATAGCTGTACTAGTTATAGGCCTAGAAGCAGAGCTTTCTATAGCCACTCTTAATACTTATAAGCTAGTTAGTATTATTATTATATCTTTATACCTTTAGGTAGTTAAAGTATTATAAGGGGTTTTTATATACCTAAACTAGGCCGGCCTTATGGGTATTTAGTAGATAAGGGCAAATAAATAATAATAGGGGTATAAGAATATTTTAATCTTACTATAGAAAGTAAGGTAATAGTTATATAAGAAAACTAATAGATCTTAGTATAGAAGATATACTTTAATTTTAACTATAGAATTTTAACTATAAAGAATAGGAAAGATACTAAAGTCCCTTTAGACTATATACTATTCTTTACTATCTATTATTAGAACCCGCGGTAATAAGGGGCTATAAGCCTTATATAGGCCTAAACTGGCACCAAAAGAAGGGGCCTAACGCTACTAGACCCTACTTCTAGTATAAAGGATAATATGCTAGCAGATAGAATCTAATAGTAAATTATCTATTTAATATATTACTTTCTGTTCCTTTCTATACTAATATCTACATTACTATATACCTAGAACCCTAATATTTAATTTACTCTCTCTATTACTATAAGTAGCCTAGATAGTTAGGTAATTATAAAAGTAGAATTCCTAAGTTACTTAGTTAAAGATATGCTCCCTAATAAAGGGGAACTTATACCTATAGAAGAAGGAGAGTTACTATTCTCCTTACTTCTCTATAACTTAGATATGCCTCCGCTAAATATCGCCACTCTAGACTAACCTGTTCTAAAATTATTTAGAGAACTAGTAGATGCTTAAAGATAGCTTAAAAATTAAAAGAATACTATTAAACTAGAGCACATTAATACTATATAAGCCTATTTTAAAGCCGGAGACCTAAGCGCCTTAATTAAAACTATAAAGCCTCTAGAATTAGTTTATTCTAGCTACCTAGCGCCTTTATTACGCCCGCTAATGCAGAAACAACTCTACAAGTATAATTATAGGGACTACCGCAACTTTAACTACTAAAGAGATAACTATAAACTTTATTTTTAGTCTTCTAGTACTTATTTTACTATAGAGTAGCTAAAAGTTAACTATACCCTCTAATTTACTAATAATATTCTATAAATAACCTAGAAAACTAAAATACAGTCTAGGTAAATAGAAGACCTACTATAGAAAGAGACTTAGAAAGCTCTTAAGTTAAAGATACTTAAAGCCCTAGAATTACTAAAAGAAAGGCACTAGTTAGTATATAATTAGCTAAAATACTGCTATTAGCGCCTAGAATAAAGTCTATTAAACCTTTTAAACTATGTTTGTGGCTGCTAGAAAGAGTTAGAGACAACAGATATAAAATAGTAGAAGTTAAACTATACTAGATATTTATATTTATAAATCTACTAGAGACTATAAACTATCCCTATAAGCCTAAAAAGAATAGTTACTAATATTAAATTCTAAGCTTTAATTATTTACTGTACTAAGTAGCTCTCTAAAGGAGCCCTTTAAAACGCCTCCCTAATAAGAAAGTTTGTACAAAGTTAGGACGTAAAAATAACAACAGAGAAAGGTAAAAGACCCTAATATAGGTTTAAAAAGTATAGTAAGTAGGGTAAGAGTCTAGTTAGAACTAAAATAGTATAATCTAGTATAAATGTAAACACTAGCCTACTAGTATACTACTATTATAGAAAGCCAGACCATCTCTACTATAATTATTTAACACTAGAAAAGCCGGCCGCTCTAGGCTCTAGAGATACAAAGCAATTATAGAATAAAGAAGAATAGTTAGAAAAAAAATAGGAGTAGAAGGCATAGTAGCTACCCTATTTACCTATATTTAATTAATTATAAGCTATGTTAAACAGATACTAGAGATTATTAATTATAGTAAGCTATTTAATTAGTTATACTATTATTCTAAGGGAATGCTTATAATACCTGTAAAGCTCTAATATAGTACTATTAAGATTTTAGTAGATTTAGCCTTAGCTTTTAATCTAATTACACGGGAGCTAGCCTCTAAGGCAGGTAGACTAATAAAACTACTAAAGAAGCTACCTATAAAGATAGTAAATAGCATTAGACTAGAGATATATAGAACTATAGTTCTTAAAATTAAACTTATAGACTTCTGCAGGAGGAAGCGCTAGGCTGCAATACCTTTTATAGTTAAAGATATTATTAGTTATAAAATCTTTCTAGGGCTACTATAGCTAGATAAGGTAAACCCTAAGGTTAACTTCTTAAGCTAAAGATTACTTTTTAGGTAATCTTCTCTATAAATAACTTTAAAAAGAAACTTAATTAAGATAGAAAATACTAAAGACTTTAATAAGAGCCTTTGTAATCCTACTATAGCTATCTATATATATATAGTGTTAAACACTAGAGAAATAATAATAATAGATATAGATAGAGACAAAACGGCATAAATCCCTAAAACCTACTCTAAGTTTAATAATCTTATATTAATAACTAACTATAAGGTACTGCTAGAGCACATAGAGAATAATTTAAGAATCTAAACTAAAAAAGAAGTAGATTCTTTATATTCTTCTTTATATAACCTTTCTATTATAGAGTTAAAGGCCCTTTAGAAGTATATTAAAGAATACCTATTAAGAGAATAAATTTAGTACTCTAAATTACTAGCTAGTGCACTAATTCTCTTTATAAAAAAGAAAGACAGCAGCCTATAGTTATATATAGACTATAGAGGCCTAAATTAGATAACTATTAAAAACTAAGGCCTATTACCACTAATTATAGAATTATTAGATTATTTAAAGTAGGCAAAGGTCTTTACTAAACTAGACCTAAAAAATACCTACTATTATATCTATATAGTAGAGGGTAATAAGTGGAAGACTGCTTTTTAAATAAGATATAGTTACTTTAAGTATATAGTTATACCCTTTAGCTTAATAAATACACCTGCGTAGTTTTAGGGGCTAATTACCTATATACTAGCTAGTCTACTTAATATAACCTATATTATCTACTTAGATAACATATTAATCTTCTTAGATAATAATAAGAATTATAAAGGCTATATAAAGAATATTCTCTAAAGATTAAGGGAGTTTAAGCTATATATTAACCTAAAGAAGTATAAATAGTACACCTAGTCTATAAAGTACCTAGGTTTTATAATTACACCTAAAGGGTTAAGTATAGACCTAAAAAGATTAGAGGTAATCTAAAACTAGCTAAAACTAATATATATATAAGACATTAGAGTATTTATTAGCTTTATAAACTACTATTATTAGTTTATTAGGTATTTCTTTTAATTAGCCCTACCTTTAATAGTTTTAACCTAAAAAGGGCCAAATAGCGCCCGTCAGGGGCCAGCCATAAGAAGAAAGAAGAGTATAACACTAAATTTAGGGTAAGTAGCTATAGAGGTGTTCTAAAAGCTAAAAGATGCCTTTCTAGTAGTGCCTATTTTAGTACATTTTAAGCTAGAAAGAGGAACTCAATTAGAGATAGATACTTTAGATAGGGCAATTAGTACTATTTATAGCTAATTAGTGCCAAATTAGAACAGAACAAGTATATAGAGACTAATTAATTTCTTTTTAAGGAAATTAAATACAGCTTAGTATAACTACAACGTCTATAATAAAGAACTCCTAGCTATTATTAAGAGTATAAATATTACGGCTACTACGCTGCAACAGGATTATAGGAATTATATTAATAACAGCAGTGACTAATTAGATTATATAGGGGAAGAATATAATTATAGGTTAGACGCAGAGCACAATATAAATATATAAGAGATTATGTAATTAGATTTGTAGATCTGTAGGATAGAGCCACAGAGCCTAGATTTATAGAATCTATAGGCAGAGCCGACAGAGCTATTATTAGATAATAGTATATAGAGATAACGGATTACTACTAGGTAAGCCTTTATTATTAATCTATAATATAGTTCTCTATATCTAGTTTTCTTATAGAAGATTACTCTTAAGTCTTTGGCAACATATTCTTATAGTAGTGATTAATTAACGTTTATACTATATATAATTAGTATAACCCTACACGCTACTCATCTCTTACCAGAACCCTAATAGGGCCACGGCTAGTGACGAAGTCCTAGAGGCCCCGTTACAATAAGGCTTACCTAAGCTGTAGAAAATAGAGATATTTTAAAGCTAATTATCTAGACTACTAGAAATAAGGTAAATAAGCTAATATAATTAGAATAGCTATAGTAATACTATAACCTAAGATACTAGAATTAGGTAAGATTTCTTATAATATTATAATACTAGACTCTAAAGAAGAGCTTTAGAAGACCTAAACAGCTAACCTAAATAAGTATATAGATAAGAAAGGCTACTAGGTTACTTAGAGGAGTATAGTAGTATACTAAGTAATAAAAAGGTAATACTAAGTGTATAGTAAGCCTATACACTAGACTTAGAATTACTATAGAAAGATTTAGATTATTAGTCCTAATATATACTAAATATATAAATAGGCAGTAGCCTAATAAGGGAAAACCTAAGTCCTAACTTAGCAACTTAGAATAGAAAACAACTATATATAAATAGAGTTTTAGTAATACTATACTATAGATTACTTCTACTACTAAGACTAGAGGATCCTAGTATAAAAGAACTAGAGAGATAGAAAATACTATTAGCTAGCTAAGAATAAGTGCCTAGACTAAAGCTATTATATATATAGATTTAATATTTAGGTAAGGGATTATAGACCCTTATTATAGAATATATACTTTATAGACAGGTATTCTATCTATTAGAAGTAAAAGCATCTAACGGAAAATTAGCTATAAAAACTAGAATAGTATAATAAGACCCTATAATATAAGTGTGCGGATATATACCCTATAAAAAAAGATATAAACTATATAGAAACCTAAAAATAGATAGACTATAGAAGGTAAGAGTGCCTAGAATACCTTAGTAAGAAAGAGTCTATAGTAGCAGATCTATTAGACCTAAACTATAAATTTATACTATACTAGAAGTGTATAATAATAGGCTGTAAGCACTATAAGAAAGAGAATAAAGAATCTAAATATATCTAAATACTTACTATAGAAAGGCACTAGAGAAGGGCATTAGTATAATATCTCTATAGTACCTTAGAAGCTAGGTTAAAAAACAAATACCTATAAAGAAAGGGAAAGCTATATAACCTCTTTATAATAATATTAAGATAACCTAAAATAGACTATTCTCTTTATAAATAATGCTACTGTAAGGGCACCTATAATAAAATATAAGAATAATTAAAAAACTAAAATGCTACTAGATATAGAGCTAAGCTAGTAAGGGTATTCTAAAGGCTTATAGAGTAGAAGCTAAAGGTACTATAAAGCTATAAATAATAAAGTAGATTATAATTAGAGAATTCTAAGTAAAAGCTTTAATAGACTCTAGTATAATAGAATATCTAATATTACTAGAAATAGTAGAAAAATATAATCTACTATACAGAAATAAGAAGGTACTAGTCTAATTAGAAATAGTAGATAGTATACTCTTCTAAAAATATAGTAGAGGCTAGTTATGCCTAGAAATAACACTACTACCTATTAGAATTAAGAGATTTAAAAGTTAATATAGCTTTACTATAATAGATTTAGGAAGCTTAGAAGCTATTATAGAATATAACTAGCTAATTAAATATAACCCTAATATAAATTAGGTAAAGTAAACTATAAGAAGTTAAGATATAACCTTAAGAATTACTAGTACTTAATATACTAAATAGGTGTAATCTATAACCCTAGAAGCTCTAAATAAGTAGGTTAAAAGACAGACTAAGAGAATTTTAGCTATTTAGATAGCTAAGATTCTAAAGAAGAACCTAGAATAAATTAGAATTATCTAGGTATAATAATTAGATCTCTAAGAGAAAATAATAAAGGCTATAATTCTGCTAGAATATAAGAAGTATATAGAACTTTTTAAAGAAATTAAGAGAGAAGAGCTCCCTAACTACTAAAAATAGAATTATAAAATACTACTAGAAGAAGATATAAAACTATAACTAAAGTAGCTAAGACTAATATCTATAAATTAGAAATAGAAACTAAGGGAATACTTAAAAAAAAACTTAGTAAGAGGTTATATTTAAGATAGTTAAAGCCCTACAGCGTTTTCTATTCTATAGGTACCTAAGAAGAATAGTAAGCTATAACTCTATATAAATTATAGATAGCTAAATAATGCCATAATTAAGAACTAATATCTATTACCCTTAATAATAGAGCTAATAGATAGACTCTGCGGAATTAAGTAGTTTACTAAGTTTAATATATAAGACGGATACTACTATATATAAATAGCTAAAGGCTATAAGTAGAAAACTACATTTAGAACCTAGTTAGGCCTCTATAAATATATAGTTATGCCTTTTAGACTAACAAACGCACCTATAATATTTTAGGCCGTAGTAAATAAGGTGCTATATAAATATCTAGATATATTTTATATAGCCTATCTTAATAATATACTTATCTATTTTAGCGGGACGCTAAAGAAGTATATAGAATATATAAAGAAGGTACTTAAGAAAATAAAAGAGTATAAGTTACTTTTATACTTAAATAAATGTAAATTTTATGTTATAAAAATAGAGTACCTAGAATTTATTATCTCCTAGAAAGGAGTATCTATAGACCTAAAGAAAATAGCCACTATATAGAAATAGCTAGTTTCTAAGTTAGTAAAGAACATCTAATTCTTTCTAGAGTTTACTAACTTCTATTAGAAGTTTATTAAGAAGTATTCTAAGATAACTATACTATTAATAGATCTTATAAAGAAAAAGAATAATAAAGTTATTTAGCTAATAACTAGTAGACCCCTAGAGGTATTTAAGAGATTAAAGGAAATATTCCTTATAGCACCCCTACTCTAGATATTTAACCTAAGGAAACCTATAAGAGTAGAAATAGACATATTAGATTATATAATAAGAGTAATTCTCTTATAACCTAATAAAGATAAAAAATAGAGACTAGTGTTCTACTATTTATAAAAGTTCTTAGAGGTAGAACTTAATTATAATATTTATAATAAGAAACTACTACTAGTAGTAGATACCTTTAAATAATAGGAAGCTTAACTTATAGAAGTATACTTTAAGACTAAGGTCTAGATAGATTACTAAAACCTTACTAGCTTTATATTAACTAAGAAGCTTAATTAATAATAAGTATAATAGATAGAGTTTCTAGTAAACTTTAACTTTGCTATATACTATTAACCTAGAACACTTAACAGTACGGTAGATACTCTAAGTAGAAGATTAGATCTAATAGAAGATAAGGCTAACCTCTATAATACTATATTATAAGTATATAAGAACAGAACATTAGAATATAACTAACTAAAAATTAAAGTTTAAGTAGCCTTATTCTAATATATAGGACTAGAGGTGTATAACTTTTAAAACTACTTCTAACTCTTAAAGAAATAAAGAGAGGAGTATAATCTATTCTAAAATAGTTTTAATAAAACCTAGAGAGATTACAAATAAAGAATATTAGTAAAAGGCTAGTATATACCTATCTTAATTAGAAAGCTATATAAGTCTAAAAAATAGAAATACCCTAGTATTAAAGAAATAATGCGTTATATTGCAAATAAATATATTATTCTAAAACTTAAATAGAAGGTTATAAAGGAAATAAGTAACTATTTAGTATATTATAAAAATAAGCCTAAGAGACATAAGCCCTATAGACTTCTATAACTACTACTAGTTATAGAAAGGCTATAGTAAAGCGTAATAATAAACTTTATAGTAAAGCTTCTAAAATTACTACAACTAGAAATAAAATGTATATGCAATACTATTATAGTTATAGTAAATTAACTTATAAAAGCTGCTAAGTTTAGACTAATAGAAGAATCTATATTAGTAAAAGAACTAGTATATAAGATAGATAATACTTTATTTATAGAATACAGCCCTTTAAAAGAATTTATTACAGACTATAATAAACTTTTTATATCTAAATACTAGAATACGTTTACTGCAGTACTAGAAATATATAGAAAACTCTTAATAAGTTTTTATCCCTAAATAGACGGACAAATAGAATAAATAAATTAGACACTAGAATAGTATCTATAGTTCTATATTAATAAATAATAAGATAATTAGGTAGAACTCTTATCTATAGCGTAATTAGCGTATAATAGCTCTAAGTTAGGCATAATAGGGTACTCTCTACACTATACTAACTACAGATATAAACTAGTTATTTATTAAAATCTAAAAGATGTAGAAAGTCTTTCTATAGAAGCTTATAATAAAGCTTAGAAAATAAAGAAACTTTATAAAATTCTATATAAAAGAATTACACAAAAGGCCCTTTTAACATCTAGAAATGTAAATAAGCAAAGAATTAAGAGACTAACCTTTAAGAAAAGAGATAAAGTTTTCCTATTATAAAAAAATTTAAAAACTAAATAGTAGAGTAAGAAACTAAATTACCTATAGATAGACCTCTTTAAAGTTTAAGAAGCTAAAGAACTAGTTATAAATAAGTTACTTCTACCTATAGGCACTAAAGTATATAATACCTTTTATAAAAATCTCTTAGAACTAGCACTACTAGATACTCTAATTAAGACCTAACTAGAGCTAGAAGATAATAAGTATAAAGTTAAAGCTATTAAGAACCTAAGAAAAGTTAATAGTTAGCTTAAATACCTAGTATTATAGAAAGAATGGCCAGAGCAGTATAATATATAGAAACTAAAAGAAAACCTTATAAACTATAAGAAATTACTAAAGAACTTCTATTATAAGCGCGTAGAGGCACGTTTCTAGAGAAGTATAATTTAGAACCTAAAGTTAAAGAAACTAGATTAAGATTATAGAGAAAATTAAAAAGGTTAAAGAAGAAAGAATTAGCCTATAGCTAAGTAAGATTAGTAAGTAAAGGTAAAAATAGCAATATTATATAAGTACTACTAGAAGCCCTACTCTTTACTAAGCCCTTCTCTTACAACTAATCTATTATATTAGTAACCTAGAGGTTATAATAAGTAAAGGAGTATTTCTTTGCCTTAACCTTAGCCAGCTTAAGTTTAAGGTAGGTAGTTTTAGTATATACCTAAAGAAAAGCTAACTATTTCTACTCTTTCTTTTTATAAACTAAGGCCTAGTTATCCTTAGAAACCTATAAGCTGCAATTAGTATATACTAAAATATAACTAGTATATTAACCTAAGGTTATATCTATAAAATAATAAAGTTTTAACTTTTTAACAACGCTTACAACTAAGTAATATTTTAAGGCTTTAGAATTTAACTTCTAGTATATAAGTATAATATTTCTAAATAGATAAGTAGGGAGCTTTTGGCATATTTAGAATATAAAGAGAAATCTAGGTTAGAATATAACCTAAGTAGGTAGGAGGGCTAGCACACCTTTATATATCTAATAGGTACTAATAGGCCAGCCACGCCGCAGAAAGCTAGACTAGGGTATTAGAATAATACTTCTAAGAAGGGGGATAATATTATAATTATAGTAGGACTAAGTAAGGCAAGTAGGGAGAATTACACTTAAAATATTAGTAATAAAGGTAAGCTAAATTAAGCCCTATAGGCTAGCTAATTAAGTAGCTTATATTATCTATTATATAATAAGGTCCGGCATAAGCAGGAGATCCCAGAGACCTTAGAGACCCTAGGGACCTTAGTAGATTCTAAGACTTTAGAGTCTAGGCAGGACCTCCTAGATAGTAAAGAATAGTATATAGCCTAAAGGGACTTTAGTATCTTTTCTATTCTTTATAGTTAACTTTCTATAGTTAAAATTAAAGCATATCTTCTACACTAAGATCTATTAGTCTTCTTATATAATTATTACCTTACCTTCTATAGTAAGGTTAAGATATTCTTCTACCCCTTCTATTGTCTATTTACCCTTGTCCACTAAATACCCGCAAGGCCGGCCTAGGTTAGGTATGTGGAAACCCCTTATAACATCTAAATTTTTATTACTATATACTTTAGGTATTTATTTTTTAGGCATTTATACTATAGTTACCCCTTAATATATTTATGTGGTAGAAGGGGTTCTAGTACTAATACTAGGTACCTACTAAACTTCTTTTTTAGGTACTATCTATATACTTTATCTCTTAAGACAAGGTTATTATAAGGGTTATCTATTATCTAGATTAGAAAGGTATAGTGTTTTCTTTTTAGTACTAAGTATATTAGGTAATTATTAATTATATATAATATCTATAAAAGTTTATAATACACTAGATATTTAGTTAGTGTTTAAGAATTATCTTCTTCTATAGGCTTAATTTCGTCCTCTAAGTGTACCTCTCTAATTAGAATCTAGTATTTTATTATAACTTAAGGTGTATATACTTTATCTACTTATTTAACCTTATAAGCTATCTTAGCCTATGTCTAGCTGTCTAGTATTTCTACTACTAGAACTATATTCCTTTTAACCTATTTATTAAAGCTTATAAACTTAGTATTTCTTAGAAATTAGATTTTCTAGTTTTTATAAACTTTGTAAATTATTTCTTTATATAAGTTTTAGTAGTAAAAGTGTATATTCTTAATTTATTACTAGGTATTAGCTAATCTAACTACTTTAGTTACCCTATAAGTTAGTTCTTCTAGCTAGAAGTATTTAATTCCTCTAGTGCAAATATTCTTTCTAAGATATATAGATGCTTCTTATATAGGTAATAAAAAAAGGGTTTATCCCCTTAGAAAGTTAACTAAGATAGAATATTAACTAACTTATTAGAGCTACTTTCCTTATCTTCTAACTTATTATTTAAGTTCTTAGTATTAAAGAATTCTAGGATTTGGGCATTTTATTTCTTAAGCTATAAAACTATTTAGCCTTTCTAAGTTACTATTAGCTTCTTACCTATTAGCTAGTATTTTATATTCTTTTTTATCTTTATATGCAATATATACGTGTCTTAAAAATACTTAGCCTAATAAATAGCTTTATATTTCTTACTACTAGCTAGTTTCTCTTTAGTATTTTTTAAGGCTTTCTACTTCTTTAGTTTCTCTTTAGTACCTTTTACAGACCTATTCTAGCTCTTATTTAGGTAGTTTCTAGTAATATAGCCCTTTTTACTATAGCTAAAGTAAGTGCCTTCTTTATATTACCTTTCTTTAGTTATATTTTAACTTAATCCCTTTTCTTTATTAGCGCCTAAGACTATAGGATCCCCCTTATTATAAATTTTATAATTTTAGCTATTTGCACTATATCTACTTTCTCTCTTATTATTTTATTTTTATAGAAATAACTTATTATCTACTTAGATAGCTTATTTAATTATTATAGATAGAATTATTAGTTTCTCTATTCTAATTATTTTATATCTAATATCTAATTTTAATCCTTTATAGAACTTCTATATTAGGGCTCTTTCCCTATAGTCTAAGACTTTATTAGCTAGTTATTTAAATACTAATATATAGGCTGCTACTGTCTTAGTTTACTAAAGTTTTAAAAGTTTTTATTCGGCTATACATTCTGCATTAATATTACTAAAGGTTAGTTAGAGTTTTTACTTAAAGTAAGCGTAACTTATAAAAATAAAGTTAGTTTCTATCTTCTAGTTATTAGCTTAGTTTATTCTCTAGTCTATAAGATAACTATTAAACTAGTCTATTACTTTTTCTATAAAGTAGGTTACTATATAAGCTACCTTCTAATCTTCCTCCCTAAGGTATTCTTAGTTTAAATCTAAATAAAGGGATATTAAAGCTAGGAATCCTCTAAGCTTAGTTTAAGTACTATTAAACTTCTCTAAATTTATAAGCTTTAGTAGTCTACTTCTTATTTAGAGTTCTATTTATTAGATTTATTCTTTTATAGTATTATTGGCTTCTTCCCTTATTCCTTCTAATATAACTCTAACTTATTTAACTAATTACTTATAAGCTTCCTTAGCCTTCTTATTCTCTTTATTAAGATAGTTAAGTTGTTTCTTTATCTAAACTAAATCTGTTAGGTCTAATAATATTAGTTAGTTTACTATAGGAGCTATTATTAATACTAATAATCTAGGTATATACCTATAGAGACTCTTAAGACATAATTATTAAAGTATAATAAGGCCCTTAGAACTCTATTACTAGCCGTGGCCTAGTTAGGGTTCTAGTAAGAGATAAGTAGCGTGTAGGGTAGTACTAGTTATATATAGTATAAATATTAATTAATTACTACTATAAAAATATATTACTAAAGACTTAATAGTAATCTTCTATAAGGAAACTAGATGTAGAGAACTATATTATAGATTAATAATAAAGGCTTATCTAGTAGTAATCTGTTATCTTTATATACTGCTATTTTATAGTGGCTCTATAGGCTCTACTTATAAATTCTATAGATTTAGGCTCTGTAGCTCTGTCTTATAGATCTATAGATTTAATTACGTAACCCCTTATATGTTTATATTATACTCTGTGTCTGACCTATAATCATATTCTTCCCCTATATAATCCGATTGGTCACTACTGTCATCGATGTAATTCCCGTAATTCCGTTGCGGCGTAGCAGCCGTAACATTTAGAAAATAAAGAAACTTTATAAAATTCTATATAAAAGAATTATATAAAAGTCCCTTTTAGTATCTAAAAATATAAATAAGTAAAGAATTAAGGGACTAATTTTTAAGAAGAGAAATAAAGTTTTTCTATTATAAAAAAATTTAAAAACTAAATAGTAAAGTAAGAAACTAAATTATCTATAAATAGGCCCCTTTAAAGTATAAAAAGTTAAAGAACTAGTTATAAATAAATTACTTCTATCTATAGATACTAAAGTATATAATATCTTCTATAAAAACCTTTTAAAACTAGTGCTACTAAATACTCTAATTAAAACCTAATTAGAACTAGAGAATAATAAGTATAAGATTGATTATTAAGAATCTAAAGATAGTTAAAGGTTAGTAGAAATACTTAATTAAGTAGAAAGAATAGCTAAAATAATATAATATATAAGAGCTAATAAGAAATCTTATAAACTATAAAAAATTACTAGAGAACTTCTACTAAGAAAAGAGATACTTTTAGAAAAATTATATATTAGTATAATAGAAACTAGGTTAGAGAAAGTAGTAGTAAAAGCTAAAAAATTAAAAAAAGGGTTAGCCTATAGCTAGATAGAATTAGTAAATAAAAGTAAAAGTAGTAATAGTATATAAGTACTACTAAAAGCTCTACTTTTTACTAAGCCCTTCTCTTATAACTAATTTATTATATTAGTAATCTAAAAGTTATAATAAGTAAAGAAATATTTCTTTACCTTAACCTTAGCTAACTCTAATTTAAAGTAGGTAGTTTTAGTATATATCTAAAGAAGAGTTAACTACTTCTACTTTTTCTCTTTATAAATTAAGGTCTAGTTATTTTTAAAAATCTATAAGCTATAATTAGTATATACTAAAATATAACTAGTATATTAACCTAAAGTTATATTTATAAAATAGTAAAGTTTTAACTTTTAGTAATACTTATAACTAAGTAATATCTTAAGGCTTTAGAATTTAACTTTTAGTATATAAGTATAATATTTCTAACTAAATAAGTAAGGAGCTTTAGGTATATTTAAAATAAAAAAAAAATTTAGATTAGAATATAATCTAAGTAGGTAAAAAGACTAGTATACCTTTATATATTTAAGAGATACTAATAGGCTAGCTATACTATAAAAAGCTAGACTAGGGTATTAGAATAATACTTCTAAGGGGGGAGATAATATTATAATTATAGTAGAACTAAGTAAGGTAAGTAGAGAGAATTATACTTAAAATATTAGTAATAAAGGTAAGCTAGATTAAGCCCTATAGGCTAGCTAATTAGGTAACTTATATTATCTATTATATAATAAGGTTTAGTATAAGTAGAAGACCCTAGAGACCTTAGAAACCCTAGAGATTTTAAAGATTCTAGAACTTTAAAGTTTAGATAGAATTTTCTAAATAGTAAAGAATAGTATATAGTTTAAAGAGACTTTAGTATCTTTTCTATTCTTTATAGTTAACTTTTATAGTTAAAATTAAAATATATCTTTTATACTAAGATCTATTAGCCTTTTTATATAATTATTACCTTCCCTTCTATAGTAAGGTTAGAATATTCTCTTACCCCCTATTATTTATTTACCCTCGTCCACTAAATACCTATAAGACCGACCTAGGTTAGGTATATAGAAACCCCTTATAATACTATAGACCTAAAGTATAGTAGTAACTTTATATATAATATATAGTATATTTAGTATTTAGCTTCTATTTATAATATAGATAGAGTAAGCTTTATTTTTAAGTATTAGCTAAAGTTCTACTTATAGTACTACTTCTCTAGATATAAAGTTTTCTAATATACCTAAATCTAATAGTACCTTAATCTATATTTTATTAAGCTAAACTAGTAGCTTAATTAATATCTTACTATTAATAATATTTAGTTCTCTAAAGGTGTCTTCTTATTTAAGTATTAGTCTTTAAGGGTTTTATAGGCCTTAGGGGCTAGAATCTAGTCTAAAAAAAATTATATTTCTTAAAAGCTAGGTAGCCTATATTTCCTAATTATTATTCTTTTTAATTCTACTATATCTTTCTTCTTCTATTATAGCTTTCTTTCTACTACTATTTTTCTTTAAAGGCTTTACTATTTTCTACTATACTTATTTCTATATAGATATTAATAACTATTCTTAGAATATTAGAATTCTTATTAAACCTATAGAAGCTTTTATTATCTTTATATCTTATATATTCTATATTTAAGTAAGTTTACTATTTATCTTAGGTATATAGTTTATTATAGAGTATAGTAGTTACTATATTTTATATATTATTTATATTTAGGAAGTATAGTTATTCTTACTTATTCTATAGATATATATTATATTTATTAATTAGGTAGTTATACTATTTTTAGTAGTATTATTACTTATACTATAGTTACTTACCTCTATATAGTTTCTTAGCTTAGTAGTAAACTAGGTACTAGTTATATTTATAAATAGCCTATTGGATATCTAAGTATAGTAGGTTTTAGTAGTCTAGATAGTACTTTAGTAAGTAATCTAGGTCTTTATTATAGAAGCTTTAGCTTAGGTTTTAGTATATATAATAGTAATCCGCCTATTTCTTATTATTCTTTTTAATAATTTTAAGTTAGCGTTTATTATAGTTTTCTAGTAGTATAGAAAATAATAGTAATATAATTATAGGTAGTAATATTATATCCCTATCTCTTAGTTAGATTAGTAGTTTGTCTAAGTACTTTTATATATCTACTTTATCTATAAATACTACTTCCTTACCCTTAAAATATAGATAAGATATTAGTATCTATATAATAACCTCTTTATTTTCTTTAGATTATTCTTCCTCTATATTCTTATAGAGTTATAAATTAGTTAATAATCTAATCCTAATTTATTATTAAGTATAAGGTTACTAATAGTATCTATAATAGTCTATTCTTTATTCTTAATTTCCTTTATTAGAATAGTAAGTATATTTAACTACCTAGTAACCTTATTTTTAAATCTATAGTTTCTAGTAATATAGCCTAGTTTACTATATATAAAATATATATAAGTCTTAGTCCCCTATAATTAGGTTCTATCTAAGATATATATATTAGGCTTATAAAAACCTATTTTCTTTTCTTTTTCTTTACCTAAGTAGTTAAACTAGATATCTTCTATTAGCTAGTATCTATAGAAATCTTATAATATATATTAAGGTCCTTTTAGTAGTACCCCATAAACTATAGGTACTAGTTATCTAAAACTAATATTTCTTAGGTTATATTAGAATTCTTATTATAGTATAAACTATTCTCTATTAATCCTAATTAATTTATTATATAATTTATTATATAATTTATTAAGAGTTCTAATAATTTCTCTACTACGTAAAAGTTCTTTATATAAGAGTTTTTTAAGGCCTTATTTATACATAGTTATTAGTAATTTATTATTCTAGTTAAGCTGTATAGTATTCTTATAAAATTCTACTATATACTTAGCTACTAATTATTTCTATATAATAGTTTAAATATTTTATACTATAATAGGTATCTTATTAGTAATTCTAAATATCTATTTTAGCTATTTCTTAAAGTTAGTATAGTCTTTAATAATATTAACTATATTAGTATAGTTTTCTATATATTCTTTATCTTTGTTTTTGTAGTCTATTTCTAGATACTTAGTTATATAGGGTTAGATCTATTCTCTAGTATTACCTTATATATAGGTAGCTATAAAGATAACTTTCTTTTTATCTTTAAGTTATTTATTAAGTTTAAAGAAGTAAAGGTCTAACTAAAGAAGCTAGATATTAGTATACTTTTAGTTACTATAATATAAGTTAGGTTTATATACTTTACTCTTAGAGTTATTTATTAGAGTAATAGTAGTATAGTCTAAAGCTATAAAAGAAGTAGGAGTTCTTATAGTTATATTAAGAGTATTTAAGATATTAAGTCTAAGA
Organism: Paraconiothyrium brasiliense; assembly: GCA_025388405.1. Taxonomy (NCBI): domain Eukaryota; kingdom Fungi; phylum Ascomycota; class Dothideomycetes; order Pleosporales; family Didymosphaeriaceae; genus Paraconiothyrium; species Paraconiothyrium brasiliense. The sequence continues at coordinate 1,880,538 of JANBXC010000008.1, forward strand.
AGGGTAGCTAGTTCTAAATAGGTTAAGGTTAGTTCTTAGGTAAGACTTACTAAGAGAAGAAAGAAGAGGTTCTTATTAATATAGAAGTATCTTATAAAGTATAATAAGTTAATAAGGGGAGCCTAAGTAAATCTAAATAATAGATTAAAACTTAGGTTAAATATAAGTATAGAGAGACTATATTTATATTTCTATATACTAAGAAAATTTCTACTTACTAGTAAGTAGTATACTTACCCTAGAGTACTTACTAGAGAGTACTTATAAGTAAGTAGTTATATAACCTACTATAAGCACTAGGTTTCTTAGTAAAATAGTACTATCTATTACGTGTCCTATAACTAGTTAAGTATAAGATAACCTTATAGAGCGTGTTAGATTCTAGATCCTAATAAATTATAGGGATAGTCTTAATTTAACTCTTAAATATTAAAATTAGCTATATACCTTTAGGTGTGTCTCTTTTACCTAGTAATAGATAAGGGGATAGAGAACTATATTAATTCTTTTATAAAATTAAAAATAAGGTTCTTATAGCTTTCTTTAGAGAGTAAAAAACTATCTTTATAAAATTCTAGTAAAATCTTAAATTTAGGTAAAATAAAAATAGTTCTACTTAATTTATAGCTAAGTTCTAAGTAAGTAACCTATTAACTACTATTTAGTTTTAACTAAATAGGCTACTATTTTTAAAAAGATTAAAGTACTTTAGTTAAGAAAATAGTAGATTACTACTATTACCTATATAAAACTTACCTTTATATTAAAAAATTTTATAACTAAAGTAGTAAAATTTTTTACCTATTAAGATAAGTATAATATATAGCTATCTAAGGGGTATAATATATAATATTTAAAATTTATAGCCCCTAATAGGGGTAATCTTTAGTAAAACTATAGTATAGTATAGTATTAGAATAGTATAAGTTTATAACCTTATAATATATAGTTAGTAAGCCTTTATATTAGGTATATATAGCCTTATTTTTTATACTAATACTTTTACTTCTTTATCTCTAGAAACCTATCTTTTCTATACACTATAAATTATCTATTTAGTCTTAGGCTATATAGCTTCCTTTATACTATTTATTAGTAATAGTACTATTAATACTTATCTAAGGGACTTTAATAGCCTCTTTTAATAAATAGGTTACTAAATATCTAAATGGGTTACTATAAATCTAGAATGGGTTACCAAAAAGTTAAAACCTAGTTATATAGTAATACTATTTTTTTTTATATTACTAATTCTAAGAAATATAAAGTTAAAGTAATATATAACTATTATATTAATTACTAACTAGGTAATAAGTATAGATATAATAAAAAAAGACTTACTATAGTATTTAGTAGAGTAGAATAACTACTTATTAAGTTCTAATAACTTATCTTAAAAGTTTTTACTACTACTTATTACTACTCTAAAGTAGTGTTATAAAAAAAAATAGTATTACTATATAATTAGTAACTAAGTAATTAGTATTACTAATTTTCTAAATAGTAATAGTATTAGTAATTAGTAACTAAGATTTTTCTAAATAGTAATAGTAATAGTAATTAGTAACTGAAATTAATATTATAACTATATAAATCTAAAATACTAGATTTATAGAGTAAACTTTCTAGATTATAAATCTAGTTTTAAAAAATTTACAGCTATAATATAGAGCTAGATATAATTAGTTTTAATTCTTTTCTACTTCTTTATTTTTCTAAGTCTAAATAAAGTAACTTAAGATTAATTAATTACAGGCTAATATTATAGCTAAAAGAGTACTAAAACTAGATTTATAATCTAAAAAGTATACTCTATAAATCTAGTATTTTAGATTTATTTAATTCTAATATTTATTTCAGTTACTAAAATAGTAACTACGTAATTACTTAGTATTACTATTTTTCTAAATAGTAATAGTAATAGTAATTAGTAACTAAGGTAATTACTACATAGTTTAGTAATAGTAATTAGTAACTAAGGTAATTACTAAAAATTTGTAACACTACTCTAAAGCGTATTTACTAGTACTATAATAATTACCTATATAAGTCTACTATTTATACTAAGTATAAAGACCTACTATAATAATAAGAAACACTAGACTAAAAGATAGAGAAGCTATATAAGTTATAAGTTTATAAAAATACTATACTACCTATTTTTTTCCGGAGTAAAGCTACTATTATAACTATCTAGTAGTAAAGAAGTAGCTAGCTAGAATTATATAGAATTATAAATAGCTCTTTATTATATTCTATATATAATAAGATAGAGAGAGAGAAGAAAAATATAGTTTATAAAGTACTAGCTTACTAAGGCCTATAAGTTACTAAAGTCAGCCTATACTAAGGCTTACTATAAAGTTTCTCTACTACTACTACTAGAAGATCTAACTAAGTTATAGCTATATCTCTAGAGAAAACTATAGTAGTATAATATACTTTTTATTTAGACTAATACTAAGTAAGTATTTATAGAAGTTTTATAATATTAAGATTAGTAATAAGAAATAAAAGAGAGATACTACTTTATTACTTAAATATCTTAATAATAGCTAAATCTAGTTATAAGAAAGTAACTTATGGATAACTAAGTAGAAAAAGTATAAAATAACTTAAATAGAAGTAAACTATTTTATCTTTAAATACTATACTACCTAGTAAGTAGTTAAGTTATTTTTAATAAGAAGATTATCTTTTCTAAAACTTATTAATATAACTTATAGTGTCTCTATATATATCTCTAATATATACCTATAAAGTATACTTATTATAAGTAGTATTACTATTATACTATCTATATTTAGGTATAGCCTTAATAGAACTAAGGCCTTAGAAGGGGGGAGTAGTATTATAAATTAGAGATATATATCTTTAGTAGCTAAAATATCTTTACTAGTTTCTACTAGTATATTCTAGTAGACTTAGTACCTATATATATTATAGAGATAACTAGTCTCTATACTATCTACTTCTTATAGTAGTATTTTACTTATTTAGATAAATAATATATAATACTATCTTATATCTATTTAATTATATATTTGTCACGATTAGGCATGCGGTATATTAGACCGGTACTATTATATAATCTTAGGGTATATATAGCCTATAAGCTAACAGAGTAATCCGGCAGTAATTTGTCTATCTATATACTAGAAATCTATCCCTATACCCGCCTAAGATACTAGGACTACATTACCCTATACCTAAACTCTAATATTTAAATTACTTAAACCTGTTTTAGAGTAGTCTAGTTCTACTATTACTATTTAAGGCTAGTTACGTGGCTATAATAGATAGATATTCTACTTATAGTAATTATATATAAAAGGTAAACAACGTAAACTATTTAAATAATAATAAATAATAATTAACTCTACTACTATTAATAGAGGATAAATAAGAGTATACTTTAGCTATTACTAATAAGTAGTATTTAGTAGTACTACTTATTAATACTCTAAACCTAACAGAGTTATCTACCCTTAGTTAGAACTAATCTGGCGTAACTATCTCTAATAAATTAAAAGAAGCTAAGAGATAGCTAGATAGCTAAAGAAATATTATTAAACTTTAATAAATTAAGGAGATCTGGCATTATTATAAGGTAAAAGAGGTTAATACACTCTTTAAGCTAATAAAGGCTATAATAGTACTAGTAGTAGCTTAATAGTTACTATCTCTACACTCTTCTACCTAGAAGCAACTATATAAGTATATATAGAAGAATTAACATAAATATAATTATTAGAAGAATAACTATAACTTATATTTTTAGTCTTTAGCAGAGTTTTTCTACTTAAAAGTATAAAAAGTTAACTATATACTCTAGTTTATTAATAATATCTATAGAATAGTATAAAGGACTAAAGTTTAATTCTAAATATTTTAAGATACCTTCTAGAAGCTAATATAGAAAGTATTAAAAGCTAAAATATTAAGAGCCTTAGGCTCTTTTAAAATATAGTACCTATTAGTATATAATTAGCTTAAAAAGTACTAGTAGAAGGCTAGAATAATCCCTATTAAATCTATTAGACTATACTTAAGGCTGCTAGAATAAGTTAAAAATAATTAATAATAAATAGTAAAAGCTTAAGTATATAGGGTGCCTAGCTTTCTATATCTAGTAACACCTTTAATCTGTATTTACAGAGTTAAAAATAATAGTTACTAATATTAAATAATAAGCTTTAATTATTTATTATACTAAAAAGGTAACTTAAATATAAACTAAGAGAGATAAATTCTCTTCTTAATTAACCTAGAATATACTAGCCTAAGCTAAGATAGGGGGAGATAAAAAACTCTAGAAGAAGGCTAAAAAGAGGTATAGGTAGAGTAATAGCTTAACCTAGTTTAAAATATTACTAACTAGCGCTAATTAGGCCTATCTACTAATAACCTACTACTATTATAATAAGTAAGGGTATATTAAACCTAACTATTCTACTTTAGATAAGCCTACTGCCTCTAGCTTAAAGAATACCTATTTTAATAGAAATAAATTACGTAAGTTAGAAAAAAACTAGAAATAAATAGAATTCTAGCTACCCTATCTGCCTATATTAATTTAATTATAAACTATATTAATTAGGTTCTAGAGGTTTATAAAGTAGGAAACCTATTTAACTTTCTTTATAATTAACTAAAAGAAATAGTAACCCTTAAGGTAAGAGTTAAATAAAATACTACTAATACTCTTATAAACTTAGCATCTACCCTTAATCTCCTTTTCTTAAAAAAGGTAAGAGAGTATAGCGTTTTAGTTATACCTCTAATAGAGGTATTAGCTAAAGCTGCTAATAAATTAAAGATATAAGTATATAGTACTATAGTTTTTAAGGTAGAACTTATAAACTTAAAAAGATATAAAGAGCTTTATATAGTTTCTTTTATAGTAGTAGATATCTCTAGATATAATATATTTCTAGGGCTACCTTAGTTTAATAAAGTAGACCTAAAACTTAATATTACTAGCTAGTATATTCTATTTTAATAGAAGCCTACTAGAGAAGCGTATTTATATAGGAAAGTTACTATTAAGAATCTAGAATAGTTTAACTATACTCTATATAACCTATTTGCGGCAATTTATACCTATATTATATTAGATATAGATAAACTAGCGCTAAATAGTCCTAATAGGGCTAAAAAAGTATAAATACTAAAGTATTACTCTAAATTTACTAACCTTACTATAAAGGAGAACTATAAGACACTGCTAAATTATAATAATTATAATCTTTATATTAATATTAAGAAAGAGAAGCAACTACCACACTTCCCTATATATAACCTTTTAGTAATAGAATTAAACACCCTCTAGAAATATATTATAGAGTACCTTTTAAGAAGGTAAATATACTACTTTAAATTACCTATAGGGGCACCTATTCTCTTTACTAAAAAGAAGGATAGCAGCCTATAACTCTATATAAATTATAGAGAACTTAATAAGGTAACTATTAAGAATTATAGCTTATTACTACTAATTACTAAGTCCCTTAATTACCTAAAATAAGCTAAAGTCTTTACTAAGCTTAATCTAAAAAAAGCCTATTATTATATCTATATTATAGAAGGAGATAAATAGAAAACAGCTTTTAGAACTAGATATAGTTATTTTAAGTATATAGTAATGCCTTTTAGCCTTACTAATACTCCTGTATAATTTTAGAGACTAATTACTTAGACTCTAGCTAGTTTAGTTAATATTACTTATATAGTATACCTAAATAATATATTAATCTTTTTAGATAATCTTAGTAACTATAAACAGTATATATAGGAGGTACTATAATACTTATATAAAGTAAAGCTGTTTATTAACCTATAAAAATATAAATAGTATACTAATACTATAAAGTACCTTAGCTTTATAGTTACTACTAAAAAACTTATAATTAATCTAGATTAACTTAAAGTAATTAGATTATAGCCTATACTAACCTATATATATAATATTTACGTCTTTATTAGCTTTATAAACTATTATAAATAATTTATTACTAATTTCTTTTATATAGTGCTCTCTTTAACTACTCTAACTAAAAAGGGTCTAGATAGCGCCTATTAGGGGCCAGCTATATAAAGAGAGGAGAGTGTAGTACTAAATCTTAAACTAAAGAGTTATAAAATATTTTAGAAGTTAAAAGATACTTTTCTTAAGATACTAATACTTATATACTTTAAAAATAAAAGATAGATATATATTAAGACTAATACCTTAAAAGGGGTAATTAGTACTATTTATAGCTAGTTAGTTCTAGATAGGGATAGAAAGAGCTTATAGTAACCTATTAACTTCTTTTTAAAGAAATTAAGCGCAACCTAGTACTATTATAATATATATAATAAGAAGCTACTTACTATTATTAAAGTAGTTAAACACTAGCGCTAATACCTCTAAGGCTAACTATTTAAGGTTCTTATAGATTACTATAACTTATAGTAGTTTATAGAGACTAAGACTCTTATAGTATATTATATTTAATCTTACCTTACTTTATTAGAGTATAACTTTGTTATAACTTACTAAACTAAGTTAATAAATTTAGTAAATAGATTATTATACTACCTAGACTATATAAAGGCTGTATAGCAGCCTAAGTAAAAGACTAATAAGGCTTTTATTAAACCTCTTACTAAAATCTTATCTAAATATAAGATTAATAAAAATTTTATCTCTATAGTTACTATATATATATATAGTAACTAGGAGCGTAATCTAAAGCTAAGACCTTAAATTTAGTATTTCTAGAAAATAAATAGAAAGAGTCTAAGTAACCTTCTACTATTTAAAGATAGAGAAGAGCTAGAAGTAGAGAGTTTAGACTTATTTAGTAATAATAATAATAAACTAGTATAAAATAGGCTAGATTAGCTCTACTTAGAATAAAGAGAGCTAGAATAGCTTAAAACACTCTTAAAGTAAACAGCTATAATTAAAAGCTACTATAATAGCCTACTTTCTAAATATTTTAGTATAACTTATACTTTAGAGCGTATATAATAGAAGTACTATTAGACCTAAATAGCTAAGAATATATTAAACTATATTTATAATTATTAGTATTACTAAAGGGTAAATATAAAGAGATATAAGCTATATAGTCTTCTCTACCCCCTATTAATTCTAGATTATCTATAGCAGCATATTATAATAAACTTTATTACTAATTTACCCCTAAGTTACTTTACAGAGTTAACTTTTAATATAATCTTAGTTATTATTAACTATTTTTTAAAGATAGCCTATTATATACCTATAAGAATAAACTAGAATAGCGTTAATTTAGCCTAAGCCTAAATCTATAAGGTTATTTAACTTTATAGAACTCTAGAATTAGTACTATTAGATAGAGGTCTAGTAATAAGGTTAAAGTATTAGAATACTTTTTACTACTATTTAAATACTTAAAGAGTATTAACGTTAGCTTTCTATTCTTAGACTAATAGGTAAACTAAATACTAAAATTAGACTCTAAAATAGTATCTTTATATCTTTTACTCTCTAGAATAGCATAATTAGGCTATATAAATCTTATTAGTAGAGTTTATACATAATAATAGTAAGTACTTATTAACTAAATACACTCTCTATTAGGTTTATTTTAGATATAACCTATCTAACCTAGACTAGCCTAAATAGCCCCTAAGTAATAGTAAAAGTTCTAATAGATTTATAATAGTATCTAAGCTCCTCTAGATTTTTAAGAATACTAGAGAAAAGCTAGAAACTATTTAGAGGTATTAAAAGGTACTTTAAAATAAGAAACGCCTACTTTTTAAGCTTAAAGTAGATAATAAGGTTTAGATATTAAATAGGTATATAAAGTTAATAAGGCTAAGTAAGAAGTTAGACTAGAAGTTTCTAGAGCCTAAAGTTATTAAGAAATATATTAGAATACTGCTAATAGTATACTAAATTAACCTTTCTATACTTAGTAAGATATATCTAGTATTCTATCTCTTCTAACTAGAGCCTTATAAACCCTATAGAGATAATCCGCACCTATAAGGTCTAATTAAGGACACTTTATACTAGTTTAGTAATAATATTTATAAAATTAACTATATTATAAACAGGCGGCAGAAGGCAGATAGTAAGTAGAAATACCTAATTAAGTAGTTAGGTTATAATAAAGAAGAAAACTCTTAGAAACTAAATACTTCTATTAGTAGAAATATACTAAAAGAGTATTAGAGAAAGTTTAATATAAAACTTAGAAGATTTACTACATTAATTCTACTATAAATAAAGCGAGGGCGAGGGTAACCTCTAAAAAAGGGGAGTAGTAAGTAATTTAAATAACCGCCTAACTAGGCCAATCTAGTTTAGATTACGCCTATTAGGGCCAATTTATCTCTATTATAACTAGATAGAAGTAAATTACTACCTATTATGGCCAATTTGTCTCTATTATAACTAGGTAGGAGCAAATTACCTTAAACCTATATAAAAGAACTCTATTTTCTACTTTTAGAAATAAAGTATTATAAATAGGGCTAAATATTCTTTTATTCTTAAAAAGGTAACTATATATCTTCTATAGGGAGTTTAGCAGAAGACTTAGCCTTAAAGGTAGGGTATTTTAATAGAATAGTAGAACTTAGGTAAAAAGTTTAAAATTTATATTATAAAGGAGAAGAATAAAGAAGAGGTAGTAATATTAATATTACTATCTAATAAGGTAATATATACCTAGATAGTCTAATTAAGGCTATTTTACACTAATTAGTACCTATAGTAGCTATTCTAGTTTAGTTAGCTTAAAGGTAGAGTAACTAAACTATACTAGATAAAATTCTTAGAACTCCCCTAATAGGTATATAGTATAGAGAAAAGTTAAAAACTATAAAAAAAAAGCTAAATTACTATAAATTACTACTAAAGAATAGGTACTACTAAAGTCGCCTCTCTATTCTATCTATTATATTCTAGAATAGATTAAAGTTACTTCTAGGCTGTTAGCGCCTATTAGTCTAAATAGAGCTAAAAAGTACTAAATAAGGCTAAGTAGAGCTACTTAAGCCTTAGTTTACTATTTTCTCTTTAACTTATTCTTAGCTTTAGTTATATTCTTATAGGTAAACCTAGTCTTCTTAGAAATCTAGTTAGCCTTATTAGGGTACTTATAATAAAATTAGTAGTAGATAAAAACTTACTTTATTATCTTAGTAAATGGAGTCTAGATTATATTCTTTTTAGCCTTACTAGCTAATCTAGTATAGATATTTCTATTCTAAATAATAGAAGTAGTGTTACGATCACGGCAGGACTAAGTAAGGCAAGTGGGGAGAATTATACTTAGAATATTAGTAATAAAAGTAAGCTAGATTAAGCCCTATAGGCTAGCTAAATAGGTAGCTTATATTATCTATTATATAATAAGGTCTAGTATAAGTAGGAGACCCTAGGGACCTTAAAAATTCTAGGGACCTTAGGAGGTTCTAGAATTTTAGAGTCTAAGTAAAATCTCTTAAATAATAAAAAATAGTATATAGTCTAAAGGGACTTTAGTATCTTTTCTATTCTTTATAGTTAATCTTTATAGTTAAAATTAAAGCATATCTTCTATATTAAGATTTATTAGTCTTCTTATATAATTATTACCTTACTATTTATAGTAAGGTTAGAATATATTCTCTTTGTGTTACCTATTCTATTCCCCTACTAAATAATACCTGTAAGGCCGGCCTAGGTTAGGTATATAGAAACCCCCTTATAACATTATAAGGTTATTTCTATATATCTAATCTAGGCCGGTCCTTACGGGTATTATTTAGTAGAGAAATAGGTAGATAATACTAAAAGAGAATATTTTAACCTTACTATAAAAAGTAAGATAATAATTATATAAAAAAACTAATACATCTTAGTATAGAAGATATACTTTAATTTTAACTATAGAAGTTAACTATAAAAAATAGAAAAAATACTAAAGTCTCTCTAGACTATATACTATTATTTACTATCTAGAAAATTCTACCTAGACTTTAAGGTTCTAGAACCTTCTAAAATCCCTAAAGTCTCTAAGATTTTTAATATTACGGCTACTACGCCGTAATAAAATTATAGAAATTATATTAATAATAGTAGTAACTAATTAGATTATATAGGGGAAGAATATAATTATAGATTAGACACTAAGTATAATATAGATATATAAGAAGTTATATAATTAGATCTATAGATCTATATAGCAGAGCCTAGATCTATAGAATCTATAGGTAGAGCCTATAGAGCTACTACTAAATAGTAGTATATAGAGATAATAGGTTACTACTAAGTAAGCCTTTATTATTAATCTATAATATAGTTTTCTATATTTAGTTTTCTTATAGAAGATTACTATTAAGTTTTTAGTAATATACCCTTATAGTAGTAATTAATTAACGTTTACCTATATATAATTAGTATAATCCTATATACTACTTATCTCTTACTAGAATCCTAATAGGGCCGTAGTAAGTAACAGAGTTCTAGAGGCCCTATTACACTTAAGGTCTTCTACTTATACTAGGCCTTATTATATAATAGATAATATAAGCTACCTAATTAGCTAGCCTATAGGGCTTAATTTAGCTTACCTTTATTACTAATATTTTAAATATAATTCTCTCTACTTACCTTACTTAGTTCTACTATAATTATAATATAGAGGCTTAGTAGCCTTATATCTCTATAGAGACACCTAGCTACTCTAGTTAGAATTCTCTATTATAACTATCTTATATTTAAATTCTAACTAGCCCTATTATCTTATTTCTCTTATAATACCCTATAGAGTTCTTATACTATTAAATAGTTATAATAGTAGCTTTACTCTAAAAAAAATAGATAATATATACCTAGAAAAACACTACTAGGTAAAAATACTAATAATAAATAAACTCTCTATCTAAAAGAATTCTTACCTACTATGTGGAAGAGTGCACCTAGGAAGTATTAACGCGCCATCCCCATGCCAGTCGCGTGGCGTGGCGCGGCGTGTCCGAGTTGGAGGCTTGGGCTAAACGGGTAAGGCGCCTCGCTTAGAGCGGCCCACCCACGCAGCCCCTCCAAAATCGCATCTTGCGGCATTCGAACTTTGTCTCTCAACCTCCCTCTCCCTTCACAAATTTCGGATCAGTCGAGACAGACCACCTCCCGCACTAGCCATGCGTGAGTATCGTCCCTCTGATCGGCTCCGACAGCCAGGCTAAACATGTGCAGCTCCCAAAATCGATCCCAACGAGGTCAAGGTCATCCACCTGCGAGCCACTGGTGGTGAAGTCGGTGCCTCCTCCGCGCTCGCCCCTAAGATCGGTCCCCTCGGTCTCTCGCCCAAGAGTATGTTCCCCGGGATGGCGTTGAACAGTACGCAAATTTGACCAGGGCTAATACAGCGTAGAGGTCGGTGAAGATATCGCCAAGGCCACTGGGGACTGGAAGGGACTTCGTGTCACGGTCAAGTTGACCATCCAGAATCGTCAAGCCCAGGTCTCCGTGGTTCCCTCTGCATCGTCGCTTGTCATCAAGGCCCTCAAGGAGCCTCCGCGTGACAGGAAGAAGGAGAAGAACATTAAGCACACCAAGAGCGTTCCCCTCGATGAGATTATCAACATTGCCCGCACCATGCGTTTCAAGTCCATGGCCAAGGACCTGAAGGGCACCGTCAAGGAGATTCTCGGCACTGCTTTCAGCACCGGCTGCCAGGTCGATGGCCGCAGTCCCAAGGACATCTCCGATGACATCGAGTCCGGCGAGATCGAGATCCCCGAGGAGTAAATGTATGCAAAATGGCATGGCGTAATGATAGGATGACCACGGTTCCATGGCTATAAGTAGCTTGAATGAGGATTCATTGCCTTGAGTGGGAGTAACATCCCCCGAGGGCGTTGCTGCACAGCTCCGGCGTCGACGGTGTCAAATGCAAAAGTGAACACTGGATGACATGGGCTAAGATGGGCTTTTTGGAAGAAGCAATGATAGCTCGTCCCGCAATATAGATATGTTGGCCGAGGCGGTTGCAATGCAAGCCGTGATACCCCATCGTCTTTTCCCATGCGTCGTTTCTTATCGTGACGTTCGAAGTATGGTATAGTGAACCATGTATATGATGGCGGGTTCTGAGCGTCGACGCCCCAAACCTTCACATCAGCCTGTGGTCTCGCGTTGAGAATGGGACCTGGAGAGAAGTCACGTGTAAGCTTTGGCCAGTTGCCTTGCGCAGCACCTCCGAGCGCTCCGCCGACTCGACACAGCATCGTGCACCCGCCATGAAGGGCAGTATATTTACCACGAATATAGTATGCGTCGACGGCGCTCAGACGAGCTACCGCTCTTTGTGAGGGATGCGGAGCCGCTGGCATTCCGATGGCGGCGCCGCTTTTGGATATACATTGGCGTCTTCGTTCTGGCATGTTGGACGTTGTACCCACGCCAACCCTCGTACAACGATAGCAGTACCTTCGCGACGAAGGGGTCGAATTATGCCTACAGCCTGTATGCGACCGACAGCGCAACCCTGTGCCATGCGCTGCTACTGTTCGATTCGCTAGCCAAGTTTGGCAGCAAAGCAGACCGTGTACTATTCTACCCCAAACAGTAAGTCTCGGTGCACTCATGATACTCGACAGCATCTGATGTGAAGCAGCTGGGACCTCGTGATATCCGACTCGAAGGATCGGGACAGCCAGCTGCTGGTCATGGCGCGCGACAAGTATAACGTCAAGCTGCACCCTGTTACGTTGTTGAGCGTTGAGGGTCGGACCACGGGTAGGTCACACAGGCGCTCGCCTCCCTTGCAACGGGCTTGCCAGACAGAGAAGTGACAGCTGCGCCTTACAGATGAATGGACGGATACTTGGGACAAGTCAGTTACGAAGTTCCTGGCCTTTTCCCTCGCGTACTACGACCGCGTCGTTGCGCTTGACTCGGACATCACGCTGCTTTCCTCGCTCGACGAGCTCTTCGCGCTACCGTCCACACCGATTGCCATGCCCCGGGCCTATTGGTACGAGACGCTTCCGCGGCCGCTCACATCCCTTCTCATGGTCATTAAACCGGACCTCGACGAGTTCCAGCGGTTCAAGGACATCATCACGGGAGGGGGCAACCCTGCGCTTGTCAGCGCGCACAAGTTCGACATGGAGCTGGTCAACGATCGGTTCGAGCACAGCGCAATGGTGTTGCCGCATCGGCCGTACGCTCTGCTGACGGGAGAGTTTCGGCGAAGCAATCATTCGGCGTATCTGGGAAACACATTCGAGGCGTGGGATCCCGAGATGGCCCTCAAGGAGGCAAAGCTCGTACACTTCAGCGACTGGCCGCTGCCCAAGCCGTGGATCATGTGGCCGGCCGAAGGACTGGCCGAGGTGCAGCCTGACTGTGGGGGGAGCCATGAAGGGACGTGTGCGGAGAGGGCTATTTGGAAACATCTGTATGATGATTTCAGACAGAGAAGGAAGGACATTTGTCGCCTACTCAGCGTGCCTGCGCCGGACTGGCACAGCATCAAGGGCGGGGCGCGTCCCAATGCCACGGACGGCACTAGACACGAAGCGCCGCAGGTCCAAGGCCAGGCGGCAGTTCGCAGCGATTCCATGACATGACCCAGCAGCCCGACCAGAGCGTTGCACGTGACGTACGAGACATCTGAAGCCACGGGGGTCTCGCGCCATAGACGGATGGGACCAGAGGCTTTGTGTTGTTCCTCCTTCCTTTTGCGGACTCGGATGCTTGTCTGTGACCACATGTGTATGTACTTGTACGGGTATGTAGATGGATGCAAATGTCCTGTGTACATGTCCGACGCCGGCTCCAGACAGCGCCCCGTGGCCGTGCATGTGCGGCTGCTGATCGGGCAATATCCAACGGCACATGTGTATACGTGAAACGCATCGCCTTGCCGTTCCCAGAGGCTCAGGCCCCTAGAGGCAATCCCGCAAGCAAGTCTTCCTCTGTTCATCTGCTCATCTGCTCCTTTGATCCTTCGGGGAAGGGAAATGAGCGTCCATGGGCCCTCCCTGCAGTGTGTCGGGCGCCTTGTCGTCTTCTCAAAGCACTTAGCGGCCAGGGCTGCGGGAACGAGTCCCGCAGCACATGGGGTTGTTTTTAGCAAGCACGATGAGGCGTAGGCGTGGAGGCGTGGGTGAGGCCGGCAAGGTTAGAAGACGTTGCAGTCAGTCCCTGCGCCACCGATCTCTCGACGCATCTTGCCCGACGCCTGCATGCATGTACTCATCGACGGTACCAGGCTCGCCATGCGAGGAGAGTGCGAGGTTGCACGACACATGGGCGCTGAGGTGACAGCCGTTTGTCTTAGTGCCGAAAGCCTCGCCCGAGCACACCTGCAAGAGGCCGCAGCGTAGCGCCGACGGTTGCTCCCAGGCGCGACTGTGGCATCGCATCTCGCGACACACGGGTTGTGTGTAGAGCGGGGTGTTGCATCTTGGGCGCAGGCGGCGGCGCGCGGAGTGGCACGGGTGGTTGCAGAGAGGCATGCACGCTGTTCCTGGCTTGCGGGCACTTGGCTGCTGCCGTGGCCCGTGGCCAGTGTCGTCGCCCTGTTTACCGTATGCCCTGCCCCCAGCGTGCCGTTCACTGCCCAGTTCGGATGCCATACCCTTTCTCCTTAAATATCCCTCCCCTTTCCCCATGTTGGTCCGTTGCCGCCTCCAATACCTAATACACCACCACGCTCTCTAGCATCCTTCTGTATTTCTTGGTTTGTCTAATACAGCACCATGCGCGACTTCATCCTGGCCTCGCTGGCCACGGCCCTCTTCGCCAACCGCGCTGAGGCTGTCGCCGCGAACCCATTACCCAAGCCCACAGAAATCAGCTGGGGTTCTGAAAGCCCTTTCTCCGTCGGAACGCTGACACTCAGCGGCGTGGACTCGCAGATCGTCCAGGATGGTTTCGACCGTGCAGTCAAGGCCATCACAGACCTTAAATGGGTTCCCCAGGCCACAGAAGCGCCGGTCCGTAGTTTCGAGCCGTTTCCAACCGCTTCCGCTGCTGCCAAGAGGAAGCTCAGGCGGAGGCAATACAGCACGCCGGCCAACTCAACCGGATCCCTGTTATCAGTCAACTGCCAGATCAAGGACACCAGTGCGCCCCTTCAGCACGGTGTGGATGAGTCTTACACGCTGGAAATTGGCGAGGGCTCCCACTCCATCGACATCACGGCTGCGACTGTGTATGGTGCGCTCCATGCGTTCACTACCCTTCAGCAGATCGTCATCAACGACGGTAGCGGCCAGCTCGTTGTCGAGGCTCCTGTCTCCATCAAAGATGCTCCCCTGTATCCCGTCCGTGGTATTATGATTGATTCTGGTCGCAATTATCTCTCCAAGAACAAGATCCTGGAGCAGATCGACGGCATGGCCCTTTCTAAGCTAAACGTGCTGCACTGGCACATGGTTGATGCTCAGTCCTGGCCTGTGGAGCTCGAAACCTACCCAGACATGATCGAGGACGCTTACTCGGCCAATGAGGTCTATACCAAGGATAGCATCAAAAGCATCATCGAGTACGCAGCTGCCCGAGCTGTCCGTATCATACCTGAAATCGACATGCCTGGCCATGCGAGCTCGGGCTGGAAGCAAGTTAACGAGGACATGCTGGCTTGTACCAACTCCTGGTGGAGCAACGACAATTGGCCTACGCACACCGCTGTCGAGCCTAACCCAGGTCAGCTTGACATCCTCAACAACAAGACTTACGAAGTCACCGGCAAGGTTTACAAGGAGCTTGCTGAACTTTTCCCCGACAACTGGTTCCACATCGGTGGTGACGAGTTGCACATGAACTGCTACAACTTCAGCAGCCTCGCGCGTGATTTCTTTGCGCAGAATCGCACCATGGGCGATCTCTACCAAGTCTGGGTTGACAAGGCCCTCCCCAACTTCAAGAAGCAAGCCAACAAGACCTTTGTAATGTGGGACGATGTTATTCTGTCTGCTGACGCCGCTGCCACTGGAGATGTACCGAAGGATGTCATCATCCAGGCGTGGAACAACGGAATCACGAACATCAACAATGCCACAGCATTGGGCCACCGCGTTATTGTTTCGTCATCCGACTTCATGTACCTGGACTGCGGCTACGGCGGCTGGGTAGGCAACGACCAGCGCTATGATGTACAAGTGAACCCCAACGCAACCGACGGCTCCCCCAACTTCAATTGGGGTGGCGGTGGCGGCTCGTGGTGCGCTCCTTACAAGACATGGCAGCGCATCTACGACTACGACTTCACTCAGGGTCTTTCTGATGAGCAGAAGAAACTTGTCGTGGGTTCCATCGCCCCTCTCTGGTCCGAGCAGGTCGACGACGTTGTCATTAGTCCCAAAATGTGGCCGCGTGCTGCAGCTCTCGCCGAACTCGTGTGGTCCGGCAACCGTGACAAAGACGGCAACAAGCGTACCACGGAGCTCACGCAGCGTATCCTGAACTTCCGCGAGTATCTTGTTGCTAATGGCGTTCAGGCTGCGCCACTGATGCCTAAATTCTGTCTCCAGCATCCGCACGAATGTGATCTAAACCTCAACCAGACAGTCCTTTGGACACAGGTTGCTTAGGCCTGGGAAGGGACCTTCCCAAATATAGCATTAATGAGGCGTTCTGGACTAGTTGCATGAATCTCTGAAATCACACCTTTCTTATTCATTATTCACCAGGGGGCTGGAGGGAGGGTGATGGTATGGCACGCTATTGTGATCCGTTTCTTGTACACACACTTTATACCCGTCTATACGTAGGGCATTACTGCGAGCTTGTCATGTCACTTAGCATTATCATGACCTATGATATTCTTCCTCTTTTTCCTTCGCACTCCCCTTGAGGACTGCATCCTTGACCAGCACATTGTCGTTTCGACTACTTCGTTTGCATAGCCCGTGCGCCCACTATACCTTAAAACGCCACCTCAGATTCCTCCTTGGTTAGTTCTAAGTACACCATTCATTTGCATTGCTCCACCTCACTGCTCGGCTGATTGCTCCTAGTCGGCCTGATGCTCGGTCTTATGCTCGGCCCTTTACTTGACCCGGAGCGTTCGTCTCTGCTTTGTCTTATTCTTCATGAACTCAGCATGTCGTTTTCGCTAGCTTAGTATTATGATCGATAGGTCTCGCTCCGGATTTGCATGATTTGTTCCTTGCGTGAACTAAAAAACCCATTGGGCGTGCCACTATCACCAAGCATGGCGTACTGGAGAGTCCGGAGTGGCTAGATTCAAAAGTCGGCATGCGTTTGGTATTCCATTTTCGGATTATAAGTTTAGTTGTGGGGAAATGCGTTCAATCGGAGGGAACATAACATTGAAAACGTAATTCAGAAGCGACTAGAAACACACGGTATGGGCGATTTTATACATAGGTAGTCTATCAAGGGTATCACCATTGTAGTGATGAAGCACTTGGAAACGGACGCGAGTATGTAGATAAATCGATCATACACCTGTTCGAAACTGCACCAAGAGTCGAATCATATCAAGCACGTATGTTTCAATGCTTCGATGGCCTATTTTACTTCAGACATGACTTTTCGTGACTTCGAGATTGGTATTTTGAGGTGTTGTGACAAGAAGGTACTTCACGATGAGCGGGTTGGCACACACTACTCGTCATAACAATCATCAAGGCGTACCGCTCGCTGTTCAGGACTCGAAATTGGACACAGCGGTGTTCACATCAGCTATTTGGAAAATTCCCCACTTCCTTGCAGTGTGCCGCAGAGCCTAAGTCTATGAATCCGCATCGCTCATGCCTCTTATCGGTGCTTTCCTTACATTTTGTGCCCACCTCCTATGGGAATATATGGAAGAGGCAAAGTGGAGATATACCAACTATTTTATTCACCTACCTAGTAGATTCTGATTGCTGTTAGTATGTAGTGTATAGTTTACTGTCTAGCTTTGGTAGAGGTAACATAGGATTAGGAGAAACAATATAGGACTAGATATAAGTAAACTTAGATTAGGCAGCTAATAGAGTCTACTATACAATAATTAGAATCTACTGGATATGTGAAATAGTTAAGAAGTCCCTACTTTGCCTTTTCTATTACCATGGTAGATCACCGTAGGTGGGCACGAAACTTATGGAAACGATATTATCTACATCGACGACGACTCGCCTAGCTAATTCCAACGCCGCTCTTACACTTGACGAACAAAATCCGGAGCACACATGAAAACAAGACTAATAGCTACGAAAATTACAATTATCATGTCGAATATTCCCACCTTACATGATTATTGTATCGACAGGGTCTCCGGGCATGACTGCGATTGGTCGCTAGGTAATGTCGATACCATTCCGACACATGTCTTATAGGTAAGGATATGCGCGAGGCTTCATGCGTGAGATAGGAGTAGAATTATAAGAGATCGATGAACACTGTTCATGTTAATATTATAGAAGAATAAAGGAAGGCGATAGGTTGTGGAGGGGTGAGGGTGAAGAGTATCGAGCTTGTTAAACAGAGAGATATAGGGAGGTCTGCGAGCACTTTCTGATTGCCAAAGCTGGTGTAGCTTTGGTTGGCTATGTGATGTTACGCTATCGCAATCATCCTTTCTCCTTGCACTGTACGCTTGAGGCTGATCGGAGACAGAACATGTTTGTACTGGACCTGATCACTCACACTATGGCCTGCTGTGTCCTACTAGGTAACGCGATCCAATTGTGTGCTTCTCCAAGGCACTATATGCTATGACTGAAGCCGGGGGCATTGGTATCCTTGTCAACACCGTCTGAATACAACTTCTCCATCTCCTACACCGTAGCTTCGTCCTCTTGGCTGCACGTCAACAGCAGTTCAACATTTGTGCCTGCCTCCTCGCATGTATTGGCCAACTCTGTCCACTCGAAGTCAAGACTTTGCCACCTCGGAGATACCATTTTCGCCTCTGCAAGTTTCTCGGCTTGGCCATGTCTAAGCGCATAATATTGCTGACCCGAGCTATTGCCGCGTTGCTCCTTATGTTCGTGTTTCTTCAAGGCCCTTTTAAGATGTGGCAACTTTGGGCTCGGCTGGGACGTAAGGTGTTGGTGCGGCTGCGGAGCAGATCGTTCTGGCGGATTTTCTAAAAGCCTCCTCGTCTCTGCCTTCGTCGCCAGGTTAGTGCACTTCTCACAACTGCCGCTCCATTCGACTTCCAGAGCGTCATGAGCCGACCGCGCGCACTCATTGCCACAGACGAGAGTATGCGAGTACTTAGGGTGTGCGCACGGAAGCATATAGCAGTCCTGTTTACACATGCCTTGGTATATTCGTGGATTGCGCGAAACGGAGAGGAGAATTTTTGGAATTGGCAAGTGTGCCCTTGTAGGCATACCATGGCGTTACGTGATTCATATGGTTCCAACGGCCGGTTCACAAACTCGACAGTGGCCGGTCCCCACCATTGGAACACTTCTATTTAGGTTATCACATAGAAAGGTACGTGATGAGGATGAATTGAAACACATGTTGAATTTTTTTGCGGCTTGTCAAACACTCTCTTCACTTATCAGTACATGCCGAGAAGTTGGTAGCAACCTCCAGAAATTGCCTTGCGCACGTGTCGTACCTAAGTGATGTAGCGGAAAGCTGGGTGTCGGTAGCCGAGATCCCTGATCTGAGCCTCACTGAGGCCATTGAGACGATGATCCCGCTTGCCCAATTCACGCTGTCTGTTCTCCCACTTGCAATAAGCGATACCGGCGAGCGACAGAAACAAAACACCAACTTGGCCGGCAAGGTTGATGGTATGTCCGGTATGGTATTTTGGGGCGTCCTTAGCGACATATGTCCTGGAAGAAACCGTCAGTCATTCTTGCATACAGTACGTTCTTCAAGCTTACCATGTAGCGAGAACACCTCCAGCAGTTCCCAGTGTGACAACGTAAGCGCCAGAAACAGCACGAATAGCAGGACCCGCCGCGTTGTTCATAGCCCATGACAGGAAACCTGGACCACCTGGGAAAGCACCAAGCGTAATAAAGAAGACGCCCATGTACCGAATGTTAGGATTAGATACCCAACGTAGAATCGCAAAGCCAGTTATGCCGAGAAGCGTGAATGCTGCGAGAAAGATTCCGCGGCGGTTCACTTTGTCGGAGAAGAAAGCGACGGCGATAGCAACAATACAAGCACATACATAGGGAGGGACTGAGTACAACTGAGCCTTGGTCGCGGTCCAGCCAAGGTCGCTCAGAATAGTCGGCTGTGGTTGTCAGCGTCGATTCCACAAAATTCATAGTCACAGCTTACCAAGAATAGAGAAATCCCCTGAACAGTAATGTTGATCAAGAAGAATCCGAGGGCACAGATGTAGTTGTTGATGTTTAGGAATGATCTAGTAACATGGTGAGGCTGGACCCGTTCGTTCTCATCGGCCCCGTTCTTCATGACCAGTCGCTCTACGGCGATTCGGCGCTCGCGTTCGTCCAGGAACCAGCATTCTTGGGGACTCTTTGGCATGAAGAATGGTGCACCTAGACCGACAATAATTGTGATGAGACCTTCAAAAAAGAAGATATTCCGCCATGTGTGAATGACCATTGTCGATGTGCCCCACGGCGGGATACGCGCAAGCCTACATTGTTTAGCATGGCGTGCGAATCACTGAACCAGCAAACACTTACACAGTAGCAAGGAGTCCACCGAAGGCACCAGCAAGGGACGCTGCTGAGACGTAGATGCCCACACGTAATAACAATTCTTCTCGCTTGTAGAAGCAGGTGATGAAGAAGGCAATACCACTAGTGACTTCAATTCGAGTAGATCACTGATGAGATTACGACGAACTTACGGCATGACACCTCCCTCGAATATCCCAAGGAAAGCGCGAGCGGTCAATAGTCCCTCAAAGCTGTGGACGAATGCCGAGCACATGGACACGAGACCGAAGCCGCATACCAGTAGCGGAAGGTAGAATTTAGGCCCGATAATTTTCAACAAAATATTGCTGGGAACCTCCACAAATATGTAGATGATGTAGAAGATGGATGTGACCCAATTGAATCGGACACCAACCAAGTTCAGGTCCTTCGCCATTCCCTGGATACGCGCATTTCCGACGTTTGCACTGTTTGGGTTCAGCATGCACAGAACTTTTTTCGACGATCCGGATGCGTCCCCTTTTGCCCTGCAAAACCCGAGCTCGAACGAAGATACACACTCACTTGTTCGCGTGATGTATGAAGAGGCAGCAATCGAAGCATCTAAGAAAGAAAACTTGGCCAATGCTTACCGGTCCAGAAAACACAATAGGTATAGGAAGGTGGTCAAAGGTACGATGACCTTGTCTAGCTTCCAACGAACAGCTATTTCCTCCTCTTCAGACCAAGTGAATCCCTCAGCGGAATCGCTTGCGTTGCTGTCCGTGGCTTGTTCATTGTCTGCACTTTTGATCAGCATACATGTTGAGAGATAGCTGATGATCATACAGAGAATCTTTTCTGCTTTTGCGTTGTCGGTCTCAGCAGTCGCGCCGGTCTTGTAAAACTCGTTTACGGGTTCCACAGCCGCCATGTTGGACGTGCACACCAAGAATGGTGCCCTACACCAAGGCGAAGATTCTGTAGGACTTATGTGTGCGCTCGGAGCGTAGGTGTGGGGAGTCGATCCGGGGGAACTTCTCCACATATACACAAACAATGTGTCTGTGCCTCTGTGCTTCGGATAGTGTACAGGAGCTCTGGTTAAGAACGTCGGCAGTTGTACAAAGTAAGCCACAGGCACAGCAAAGGGCCCTGTCTTGGAGTCGTGGCTACTTTAAACGTCCCGCGATTCGCCCCTTGTTTCGATGGGGCGTAACGATGCCTATCGCTTTCTGCCGAACCCACATAGCGAGCGAAGGCCATGTGCACCGGTCCAACGGTATCTTCACGATGCCCTGTCCAATGCGGGGTCTAGGCTTGGCTGGCCAGGGTGGAGCGGAGCAGTTATGAGTTTATGTATACGCCGACTGCTTGGCGGAGCGGAACGAGCCATTTTCCGCGAGTAGCCCTGGGATTTCACGGCACTTGTCGGTGACGCTGAAAAGCGGACGAAGGAGATCAAATGACCGACACACGTTATGCGAAGTCGGAATCTGTTCGCCTTCGCAGGAGGGAGAATCGTGGAATTGAAGAATGTACCGGTTGGGCGGCGGGCGTTATCTGACCTTTAACCAGAGCATCGTGCAATCAGTTCGAAGCTGCGGTTAATGTAGTGCTGCTGTGTAACGTGACGGTACGCTATACAACGTGGGACGGCTGTCTTCTGGTGGATTGTCGTATCCGAGTCGCTTGAGACGTCTCAAAGTCCGCCAGGATCGGCTCGCTGGTAAATGGGGCTTCGGGCATAGATCCACCGCAAGCGCTCTCAATCATCGACCCATTGTGCACGCTCGAAAGGGCCGCTGACAATACCAGCACTATAGTGCGCGATGGAAACGGTGAATGCGCGAACGAGTGCAATGGGAAGCCTGATGTTGGAAGGTTCGCGGCACTGTGGGCCAACAATGATATTCGTGGGGCAGCAGCCACCCCGCAAGTGCGGCATCGCCCCGTGGAGGAGGCGGGTAACGTGGATCCGCGCCCTGTCTCACCTACAGCAGATGAACAAGAACGGGCGCTTCACCGTCGTCCTTTGTCTCCTCGCGCGGCCGCTATCCTACGGCATATGAAATACTCGAACCGTCCAAGGTTGGGAAAGCCGCGATACGAATGGCACAATGCCATTTCAGCAAGACAACCCTCAGTTGCCAGTGCGGAGCAATCGTAGACGCGCTTACTAATGCAAAAACAGCGACAGAATGTAGATGATGCGGTGAACATCTAGCGCACACAGCAAGGGCCGTTGACCTTCACTTTTGTGGGGTTTGTTGCGGTGCGTTGAAAAAGACGTTCGCCGCGAGCATCGCAGTCCACCTGCTACCTAGCTTGTGCTCGCTCTTGTATGTTGGCTCTGCACGTGGGAGAACTTAAAAGTCCCTGAGAACCTCGCAAACATACTCTGCGTCTGTGCTATCCTGTCTTCGTGATACTCAGGTTTCTCTGGCGAACAAACAGCCCACCGAAACCACCTCGGCTTCTGCATACACTGCAAGATCTGATGCAGTCTCGACTGTTCCTGTATAGCTACTCATCAGGCTTTCTTGTGCCTCAACTCGTCGCGATCTTCGTCCTTTCCAGGCCAAAGCATGGTCTTGTTATATACTGCCCGGACATGCATGGCCAGATTGAACAGCCAAACTGCTACTAAGAGTATCGTCATGACAGATCCGACCCACCTGATCCCTTCGCTGTTGAGCTGGTTTCCTATGTTGATGGTCGCAATCGCAAAACCCGTGTTCGGGAATACGAAAGCCCAGCAGATTAAACTCCAGTATAAGTCTTGGATGCCTTGGAGGCAAGCGACCAAGGCTATGCCGAAGAAGAAAAATGCGAAGAGCCATATAAAAATAGAAAAGACCAGTGCTAGAGGCTGCAGCACATCCCTTGCCATTGGATGCTCCGCGAAGTAAGCATAGCCTTGTGGAATGTTGTTGGACATTCCGATCAGAGCGAGGGCGGTGAACGAGGGGGGGCCCACCGCCATGAACATTCCCGGTCGCAGTTTTGGAGCCGGTAGACCGTCTGCCATAAGCCTTCCCAAGTACAGTGCCATCATTATGAGTGAGATGAGGAATCCGAGACCCTGGCAAGAAACGCCAGCAACGATAACCGTCAACCTCTCCCTGTATGGTTGTGAAGCGCTGATACTGCTTGCGATGCTTCCTGAAAGCATGACTGGGAACACGGGAAGGATCCAGGATGGGGTCATGGAGTGGATCGACATGTGTTTGCCTGCCGAGAAAAGAACATGGTAGTGACCAATAGCCATAGCCAGAGTACAAGCGAGATATATCCAGAACAGTACTCTCAATGTTGTGATGAGCCAAGGGCCGGATGATGGAACGCCGAATGCTTGTATGTTCATGAGTAGAACAGCGAGCGATAACCACATACACGGAAAGAACAAACTCTCAGTCGGATGTGTAAGAGAACTTTTCAGTGCTCCGGGGTTCATGACAAATCGTAGCGTTATCATCGTGGTGTTGAATATGAGCATTACGATGAAGATGATGAAGATGGTCTTCCCAATCGTCGTTTGACCACTGAATTTGTGCGGCTGTACGTTGAGTAGATTGGAGATTCCGCCGGTCGACATCGTCAACGTGAACCACGCCCACGTGAAATGCGCAATGCGCTCGCGGATTGTGACATCTCCGACGTAACTGACCGACTTTTCCTCGTCCCCCAACGACTCTCGCCTTCCGAACGATTCTCTTCTCGCCGGCATCTTGCGTTACTTCTTCTCAACGAAAATTGGAATTGCGGTTCATCGACTTCCGGACAGATGAATCGTGTGTCTTAAGAAGTTATAAGAGGGCCATCCGGCGATATCGTCCAAAGTCTCATGGTCCGGGTTGGTGTCATCCCACCGTAACCGATTGAGGCTAGCGATTGACGTCAATCCTGCCACTTTAGTCCACTTCGGAAGGCGGAAGGAAAACATCGACGTGTTTCACCTCTGCTTGATGTCACCCGATAAAGATGTGATACCGTAGAGTTTGGTAGATAACGAGTTAGGGGTGCTCATCAGTCAACAAACGTAGATCGTGTTTCAGACCTGCTTCTACGCTCCAATTGTCTGTCTGGTTGAATCGCTTTGGACCAGTTAATTCGCTATCTGCAAAGCTCTACAGTACTTGACTCATCAAGCACAATCGGCCAACGACTATGAAATTGCCTGGCCTTTCAGGCACATGGAGCAGCTCGATATATCGTACCCGCATCACTGTCGCCAAGCACATGTTCATTCCAGTTATCCGCAATTCACGGTCCGGCCCGCAGTTAGGCTAAAATGAGAGGCTCACTTTCGATGTCAAGAGCGGTACCAGTCTAATTACGTCACTGATACACATGTCTGCAATTTCTACAGACGCGGCTTCCGACCTACCTGGCTGTATTCTGCTCTAAAGTATACAAAACACCTCTGCAGCCTTCAGTCAAAACGTTAGAAGATCCTAGCGCTGGTCAGCCAGGTCGCACGCTTTTTTTTCTTCGATATAAGCTGGTTCTTTGTTGCACTAAAACCACAGAACGATTCCTGTGCTTTTCCCTATCTCGATCCGTTCAAGCACGAATCTATTGAAGAGAACAGTGGATGCAATTCATACGAGTATGGCGTCATCGTTAGCAAGTAGAACACCGTTCGTATATACGCGACATCATCTGCTTCGTACCAGTAACCGTCTGCCACAATAGATCGGCTCTCGACGGGGCAGCCTTTGGTACTGGAACGAGACACAGCGCCTGCCATAGGTATTCGACTAACGAGTCTTTCTTGATTGTATGGGTATCTTTCTCCTTGTTACTTTGATGCTGCTACGTACTCGCAGATCACTAGGTCCCAAGGTCGTACGGAATGGTTCATGTTTACTGGACAGACCTCGGTCTCCCGGCGCAGTGGGGCGACTGATCACGAGCTCCTGTCAACGTCAGAGCAACTAGCAAGTGTACGATAGTTTAGCATTCTCATCGGAGTATCTGTATGTGGATGTTAGGTGTTCAGTATGCTATTGATCTCTCAATGACGTATTTCGTACAATATCCCTACAACAGGTACCAAAATGGTCTCCTCGGACCAAGGGCACGCCAGTCACGCGTGTTGGTCATGAGTGAAACATTTCTCAAACTGGAAATCTTCTTCTCAAGGTATAAATCAAATTCAAAACCCTTTCACTAGATAAAACTGAGCTGGGTACGCTCCTGTATGAGGTCTGTACGGGTCTCGTGACCTGTGAAGTTCACCGAGCTTTACTGACTACTATGTAAATTTTCTTTATTTGGGCAGGCAAGGTTACTGCAAGCTCCTTTTAGCGTTTCATTACGTAGAATGTCGGTGGTGATTTCTTTGTTCCCGTCGCCGTTGAGAAGCTACATGGATCCGGGATGCGGAACTCCTGCAATGACGTTCCGTGCCTGCAATGGCAAATAGACTCTTATCGTGGAAATAAAGAACATCCCGGATTGTTACCTCCCATCGTTGTTTTTCAATATTGTTGTAGTGTCTCTGTAATTGGGTACCTTTATCCACTCTTGCGAGAATGCGACAGACCCTCCGTGATCGACCACCGGCACCGCGCGGCATGAGGTCAGCAACTTCAGACCACGCAACAAGTGAGCACAGATGGTGTAAGGAGTCTACGGAAAGCGAACCAAAGCATGTCACTCGGTTGAAGGACCCGGAGAAGGCTGACGAACCGCCACCGTTGTCAAATT
This sequence comes from Paraconiothyrium brasiliense, assembly GCA_025388405.1. Taxonomy (NCBI): domain Eukaryota; kingdom Fungi; phylum Ascomycota; class Dothideomycetes; order Pleosporales; family Didymosphaeriaceae; genus Paraconiothyrium; species Paraconiothyrium brasiliense. Next base: position 1,906,836 of record JANBXC010000008.1, read on the forward strand.
CCCACTATAGACGTGCTTCTTTTGCAATCACGAAGGACGACCCATTTGGCGACGAGGAAGGCGCAGAAGTTAAGTATAGGACTTTGCGATGGTGGTATGTTGAATATCAGTCGATCTATCTGAAGTGAAGCTAAGTCACTAACAAGGATAGGCAAGCAGCCCTCAGTAAGACCTAGTGATCGGTTTGGTGACGAAGCACATGAATCTGCTGATACGCTGTAGTCATGATTGCGGAGACCATCTCGCTAGGAGTCCTTTCGTTGCCTTCCGTGCTGGCACGCATTGGAATGGTACCTGCCATCATCTTGATCGTTGGGCTAGGAGTTTTGGCGACGTACACCGGATATGTTTTGGGCCAATTCAAAGCAGCGTATCCGCATGTGCGTATCTTGCACCTCATTGGACTCAAGTACTGACGAAGCAATTGCGAAGGTCCACAATCTCGCCGACGCGGGCGAGGTGCTTCTTGGGCCCTTCGGTCGTGAGTTTGGCGGGGCTGCGCAGACGATCTTCCTCATTTTCGTTATGGGCAGTCATATCCTCACATTCACGATAGCAATGGATGCCATAACCGGACACGCCACATGCTCGATCGTGTGGGGCATTGTGGGATTCGTTGTGCTTTGGATCTTGACTCTGCCCAGAACACTCAAGAAAGTATCGTACTTGAGTATTGGATGTGAGTGTCCATATCTTACCCTCGAGGCATATCGAATGTACTTACCCAATGTAGCGTTCCTGTCCATTTGCGGCTCTGTTTTTGTGACTATGGTCGCTGTGGGTGTTGACCCGGTGCCTAACCTACACCTTCAAGCAACGCGAGCCATCGAATTTTCGGCGGCTTTCCTTTCGGTTACAAACGTCATATTTGCCTACGCTGGGCATGTCGCCTTCTTCTCTTTCATTAGTGAGTTTCGCGACCCACGAGAGTTTCCCAAGGCGCTCTTCCTTCTGCAGGCTACGGACACCTCAATGTATCTTGTGGTAGCTATAGTAGTATATCGCTATACTGGGCAAGAGGTCACAAGCCCTGCACTGGGCAGCGCGAGCAACGTTGTTATGAAGGTTGCGTATGGAATCGCCTTACCAACAGTAAGTTGCTGACCCGGTCTGCTATGCATCCTTCGACAACTCATCCAATTAGATCCTGCTAGCAGGCGTTATTTATAGCCACGTGGCGGCTAAGTACGTCTATGTACGCCTTTTCCGTGGCACGAGGCATATGAGCCGGCGCACAATACTCTCAATCGGATCCTGGGCGGGAATTACGCTCACCTTCTGGCTCATTGCATGGATCATCGCTGAGTCCATACCAAATTTCAACAACCTGCTCTCGCTTATATCTGCCCTATTCGCATCATGGTAAGCACATGCTCTATTCCACTTCTCGAGCCGTAGCAATACAGGTTGGGGGCAGTGCAGAAGTCGGACTCGACCTTCGAGTTAAAGTTAGGGCTGATGGTATTGTACAGGTTTTCATACGGTATCAGTGGTGTTTTCTGGCTGTTCCTCAACTGGGGCGATTATGCAAAGAACTGGAAGAAGATGATGTTGACAGCGCTGAATCTTTTCATTGTTGCATTCGGTTTCGCGGTATGCGGAATCGGCCTATATGCATCTGGTAAAGCGATCCATGATGAGAGCGGGAGCAGTTCCTGGTCTTGTGCGGATGATAGCGCGAGGTAATGGCAGCACACGTGGAAGGAAATCGAGAATTCGATGCACGCTGACTGCATGTTATATGAGGTATATATGCAATGATGATTCGCGAGAGCAGCTGATACGGTTGTGTAGCCCTTTGAGGCTTATGCATGAGTACCTAGCGTGTCGCTACATATGTATGATCCTAGGAGACGGCCCGCTTCTAGAAGGTCTATAGTTACTCCCCAGCGCCGCCTGTGGATTCTAAAAAACAGTGGCGTGAACATTATCGTTAACATATCTAAGTGAACAGCATGGCCAGACGATGACGCTGCTCTGCCGATCACGGGCAAGGAATGTTTTGGTACCCAAACGGGGCTAAATGCATGGGCGAGCATAGCTCCTGGTTTCCGCATCTGTGTCCTGCCTGGCCCAAGGCGGGTCTAATTACTAAGGAACCTTACGACCTTGCGATTGAAGTCGGATACAATAGATGGTCCGACGTTCAAAAGTCCCCGAGCTGAGATTGCTCATTATGCAGGCCAGTCGGTTAAGCGACAATGGCATGATTGCTGGCCCCAGCTCCGCGGCGCGCTTCTTCTTGGCGACCCCAATTGTGGGTTCAGAAAAATACTAGGGGATCGGCTTGTAGCTCGCTGAGGCCTGGCAGGCTATCGTGCACAACGGTGCAAAAAGCGTTGTGGTTCACCGTCTCTTCCTCTCCATTCTCTGTAAGAGGCGTGAGACGGACCTTCCTGACTAGGCTTTTGGCTTCGGGACTCAGGTGTCGTATGAAGTCCAACACAGGTAGATAGTTGAAGGCGTGGAAGTGGAACAGGTTTTCTGAGTACAATATGGACAGACACTCATGGTAAATAAGGCGATTCGTCCTCAGAACGTCGAGGGTGAGCTTGTCGGGATGTGGTCTGCACTTGCGATTCCATTTCTTGCTGATGACAGTTGAGTCGCAATCGGTGTAAAGGGTAAACCTCTGGGTGGAAGAAGGGAGCACGTAGCGGAATATCTCTCTTCGAATCTCTGATGGGATGCGCAGTAGAGGAGGGTAGTTGTCCAGAGCAGTTATTGTTTCTGGTATCGAAGCTTGTTTTGCAACTGACTCCTTGGAGCCGCCTAATCTGGACAGATAAATGTCGTTGATTGCTGGTTTGGCCAGTGTGGGTGTAAGCTAGCAATACTGAGTTGGTTTCAGAGACAAGAGCAGAGTGCTCACCTTTTTTGAAAATGTCTTGGCCGGCATGCTGAGGCGGCCCAAGAATACAAGAAGGTAAGATCAAAGCTACAGCAAGTTATGACAGGAACGACGGCAGCAAGACGGGACGCGACGCCAGAACTGCCGGTGCGCTAGAGGTGGTCACGAGACAGACTGGGCACGTCTGCGATATCTCCAGACAGAGCTCGAAAGAAGCTCGGGGGTGGGACTAGCTATGCGCGGGAGCATCAAGGAGAGTGCGGATGCAAAAAGGCAGGCGAACAATCACAGACGGATGAAGAGACGGTTCATGCATGGAACGGCGGTGGAAGGACGTCCGTAAAGCGCGCCCCATTGCCCCTACCGCATTGGTCTCGGCCCGGAAAAACACGTCGGACGCCCCGGCGGTCGCGCCTGCACTTTTTGCAACGCGCTTGGTAGTGCCTGCGGGGGACGTCTTGACTGCCCGCCAACACCTTGTTGCTGTCTCCGAGCTTCTACTTTTGCTCTTTCTCTGTGCACTGTTTCTGGAGTAGCTTTCTGCATCGATACCCCACATCTACCATGTCGTTCGGCGGGCAGACGCCCACTATAGTGGTGCTGAGAGAAGGTGGGTAGCGAAGCTCCGTCAATCTTCAAACAACGAGCTAAGCTTGCCAGGCACCGACCAGTCCCAAGGGCGAGGGCAGATCGTGTCCAACATCAACGCATGTCTCGCAGTACAGTCGACCATCAAGGGCACCCTAGGCCCCTATGGCGGCGATCTGTTGATGGTCGACGAGAACGGCCGCCAGACCATCACGAATGACGGTGCAACAGTGATGAAGCTCCTCGACATCGTGCATCCAGCCGCCCGCATCCTCACCGACATTGCGCGCTCCCAAGATTCCGAGGTCGGCGACGGCACCACCTCGGTGGTAGTCCTCGCGGGTGAGATATTGAAGGAGATCAAGGACTATGTTGAGCAGGGTGTGAGCAGCCAGACAATTATCAAGGGCCTGCGAAGAGCATCGAACATTGCAGTCAACAAGGTCATGGAGATCGCAGTCGACACCACAGAGGGTAACAAGCGGGAGACGCTTCAGAAGCTCGCTGCCACAGCCATGAGCAGCAAGCTGATACACCGCAACTCCGCTTTCTTCACCAAGATGGTAGTGGACGCTGTTCTCTCCCTTGATCAGGATGACCTCAACGAGCGGTTGATCGGCGTGAAAAAGATCACGGGTGGTGCGCTGCAGGACTCGCTTTTCGTCAACGGCGTAGCGTTCAAGAAGACCTTCTCCTATGCTGGTTTCGAGCAACAGCCCAAGGCTTTCACGAACCCCAAGATCGTATGCTTGAATGTCGAGTTGGAGCTCAAGAGTGAGAAGGATAACGCAGAGGTGCGCGTGGAACAGGTTTCGGAATACCAGGCTATTGTGGACGCAGAATGGCAGATCATCTTCAACAAGATGGAGGCACTGTACAAGACTGGAGCAAAGGTGGTCCTCAGCAAACTTCCCATTGGCGATTTGGCGACACAATACTTTGCCGACCGAGACGTTTTCTGCGCTGGACGTGTAGCATCAGACGATCTTGACCGCGTATGCCGGGCAACAGGCGCCAGCATCCAGTCTACCTGCTCTGACATCCAGCCCAAGCATCTGGGTACCTGCGAGAAGTTCGAGGAGCGACAAATCGGCGGCGAGCGATTCAACTTCTTTGAGGGTTGCCCCGAAGCGAAGACCTGCACGCTTGTACTCCGTGGTGGTGCTGAGCAATTCATTGCGGAAGTCGAGCGAAGTTTGCACGACGCAATCATGATTGTCAAGCGCGCGATCCAGAACCGGAACATCGTGGCAGGAGGAGGAGCTTGCGAAATGGAGGTTTCCGCCTACCTACATGCGTTTGCCGACAAAGACGTGCGGAACAAGCAACAACCTATCATCAAGGCTTTTGCCAAAGCTCTTGAAGTCATCCCGAGGCAACTGTGCGACAACGCTGGCATCGACGCAACAGATATACTCAATCGCTTACGGGTCGAGCACAAGAAAGGCAACATATGGGCAGGCGTCGACTTTGTGGATGAGGGTATTGCGAACAACATGGAGATGTTTGTCTGGGAACCTAGTCTAGTCAAGATTAACGCTCTGCAGGCTGCCACCGAAGCAGCGTGCCTGATCTTGAGCGTAGACGAGACAATCAGTAAGGCACTCGACCACCAGTACAGCTCAAAAAGTTAACACACCTTCAGGGAACCAAGAATCGCAACAGCCACAAGCTCCGAACAAGCCCTTACCACCGGGCGCGGCGCAGAGGGCGCTCGGGGGGCGGGGTCGTGGCAGAGGTATGCCCAGGAGGTAGGCATGAGGGCTGCGAAGTGGAGTAAATGTGGGGAGATCGCAAACGTAGCAGTACAGCATCGAAAAGCTGCAGGTTACGATAATGAAAACAGTATGTCGCATGCAGGACAGAGCCGTCGCCATAACTCAGGTGGCATGCTCTCATTCGTCCGGAACTAGATCATGATCTCTAAAGCCTTAGCACTTCATCCCGCTCTCCTCCCAACTCAACCCATAACTCTTCACCCTACTCCAATAAAACGGCCGGTCGTTCTTCAATCCAAATTCGCCCCAATCATCTGTCAACCGATTATAGCTCCAATAACCTTGCCAGCCAAGCTTATTGTTTCTAGCCGCACGCCCCGGGATACCTACGCTTAGATACATCTTGTACATGTACTTTGGCGTTGCACCCGCCGTCTCAATCTCCAATGTGCCCTCCTTCTCGCTGCCCTCAACACCCGGAATTTCTGGTCCCGTAAGCCTCCACCGACCTAGCAGAGCGTCTTTCATCGGAGCGGACGGAAGATTGTGATGGTTTTTGTGCATGTGCTCGACGTAGAGGTAAGGTACTACATCGGCTGGTTCGGAGGTTGTCAGAAGGGAGATGCAAGTCCCGTCGCGCAGGAAGCGGAGGTAGCGATAGTATGTCACGATGTGGATGGGAGAGTTCCAGGTTATGCTCGTGGGAGATGAGGCGCCAGGGCGGGTATAGTTCACGGTGGAGATATAACATCCGTTGAACCTGACTCTAGGTCGGCGGCGGAAAAGTGTGCGGTAGGTTGGGTAGGTTGATGGAACAAGGAGGGAGGTTACGTTTTGGGGAAGGGGGGTGGGTACGATTGGGTCTTGGAAATCTGGGCCGAGGATGTAGCCGCCTTGGTCATCGTCCCCGAGAGGTTTGCCGTCGACCTGGCAGGACCAGGTATAGTGCATGGCTGCGAACCCGTATTCATGGCCTAGAGCGATGCGTTTCCAGACACGTTCTTCGGTGGTTACAAGATATGCGAGGCGTCTGCAGACCTGACTCAGACGGGCAAATGAGGCTACATCTTGAAGGGCGACATGCTCGAGAATCTCGACGAGGATCTCCTCAGGGGTGGTGGCAATGGGACATGGAAGTGGCGGGGAGATGTCCGTGGGTGGCTCTTCGCCCAGGATGGAGAGGGTGGAGAACTCCTCGATCATCGACTGCAGGGTTGGTTGGAGGCCTTGTAGGGAGTGATGGGCGGTGTTAGGAACCGTGACCGGGGCATTTGAGGGATTGGGGTCCTGAGGCTTCGGCTTTGGGTGTGGAGGTTTGGGCGGGAAATGTTTCGCTTTGTACTTTTCATGGACGCTATCGTCAAGCTGGAAGGGTGAGTACATGATATAGGTACATGGTCATCCCAGGGATCGCACCTTGAAAGCCTTCCGGTACAGATTCAAGCTGTCCCCCAGACTGCCCTGGGTCTCCTTCTCTACTGCTTTCTCGTAATGTTCCAACGCAGACTTCGGTTCAGCACCCGATGAAGCAGCGGACGCACTGGTGTCATCCAGACGCCTTCCATGCTGCCTCTCACCGAGGTCGTGGTAATGGTACGCGTGGGGCGCCGCCTCGTCCCAGTCTTCGCTGTGGTGGCGCACGTGGGACGGCACGTCGGGGCCCTTAGTCTTGGGCGCTTTGCTCGACGATGCCTGCGTTGTCCTTGCTGGCGCCGGCTGCTTGCCCTTGGTCCTGGCGGTGACCTCCTCCCTCCATTTCTGGCGGAAGGCCTCGAGCTCTTGTTCGGCAGAGTCCATGGCTGCGGTAGCGTGGGACTGCAACGCGCGTGGCGGGTATCAGCGGCTCAGTTCCGATGTCGGCTCTGGGGACGGGACGCGGTGGATCGCGGGCGCGAGACTCCTCTAGCAGGAATACTCGTCGGCGAAAGTACCACATCTATCTATCCATCTGCGTCGGCGCAGTGGCTGATTAATCGCGGGCGATCGATCATGACAGGGCGCGCGCAACGCCACATCTGATAAGGGCGGCCAGAGGGTCTCGGTCTCCCGAGGGCGCGCTAAAAATTCACGCTGGGCTGGTCCGTGGAGCTTTCTTCCGTCGCAGCGTCATAACTAGTGCTCCTGACTTGGACCGCCGCCCGCCTGAACATGCGCACGCCCGCCTTTTCGCGCCTCTGGGATTTCAACGACTTGCCTCGCACCGACTCGCGGTAAACGAGCCGGCCATGGCTACCAGCAAAGAGGAAGTGGCCGACGCCGACGGCGTCACGGTCGTGCAGAAGATGCTGTCCGCCACCACGGGCAGCGTCTTGACGTCGCTTCTAGGTATGTGTCTGTCTGCTCACGGGCAAACGCAAGCTGATGCCGCCGTCCAGTCACGCCTCTCGACGTTGTTCGCGTCCGCCTTCAATCGCAAGCGCACATACCGACTCCGTCGTCGCATCGCCCATCCAATACTTTCTCGGCCGGGCCGCTCACCCAATTCCGCGACCTGCACCCCAATCTTGGAATAACCACATGTTGCAGAGAAGTCTTTTGGTCAAGCAATGCGGCGCCCTTGTGCGTCGCAGGGCCGACGCTGGCTCCACTCAATCCTGCCGATGCCGCTTGCGCCGTGGAAGAGGTGGAGCGGAGAACAATCAACAGCACCTGGGACGGTCTTCGCAAGATATCACAGAACGAAGGGCTGCGCACTCTTTGGAGAGGACTGTCACCGACACTCGTTATGACCATACCCGCCAATGTCATCTACTTCGCCGGGTACGACTGGATGCGGACCGCGCAGGCCTCGCCTTTCAAACGGATGGTATCGGACGCATACATTCCTTTGATTGCCGGAGCGAGTGCCCGCGTCCTTTCCGCGATTGCCGTTAGCCCGATTGAGATGTTCCGGACAAGAATGCAGGCAGCAACTCACACGGCCACTGCTGCTGGCCACTTTAGCGAGACCATGGACGGCTTACGAGACATGGTGGCAGACAAAGGAGTCCGCAGCTTGTGGAGAGGCCTCACTCTGACGCTGTGGAGAGATGTTCCATTCTCTGCCATCTACTGGTGGGGCTATGAATATAGCCGTAATGTCATAACCGATGTGCGTGGCCGAACACAAGCCCGAAGTGACGGATCAGAGTTTCGCATGGGCCGGGGTGAAGAAAGAATAAGAAGAAGGAGCCGATCACGTAGTCGGGAGAATCAAACCGAGACCTTGGTGGACAGCTTTGTTGCCGGAGCGGGATCTGGCGCAGTAGCTGCTTTTGTTACGACACCGTTTGATGTTGGAAAAACGAGACAGCAGGTTCTTCACCATACTAAAGAGGAGGTAGGCTCGGCTGTCAAGGCTCTTCGACCGGAGGAACAATCTATGCCACGATTCCTTTGGCATATCTTCCAGGAGCAGGGTGCGTCAGGATTGTTCAAAGGCTGGACAGCCCGATGTCTTAAGGTCGCACCCGCCTGCGCAATCATGATCAGCAGCTATGAGGTTGGGAAGAAGATGGCGACCAAACTTAACGAAAGACGAGGGCGGCTGCGAGAAGATGATTAGGCACACCTGTACGAGGCTACCGTAATTTCCACACATCAAGCCTCCACGGATACGCTTGGATATTTCAAAATTTTGCATGGTCCTAGTTTAGCGAGAGAGAATTTTTACGCCCGTCTGCATGGGGTGGCGTTTGGTCAGCGGCGGTCTGCTTTTGTATTTTCGTCTGTAACGATACCAGTGCATAATGGTTATGCATGTAATATAGTCGGCATAATTGGATGTTGAAGCAAAAGGGAATAGACAGACTTTACCACTCAAATTACGAAAGTTAAAGATATGTCAATGCTTTATCATATAACGTCTCAGCATTGCAAAATATAACGCGATATGTCTGTTCATGCATGCGTGCAGGTCTGCAGACACCATAGGTTCGTCATCCTAGGTCAAGGTAGCTCTGACCATGCTCGCTGGCCTCCTTTTATAAAGAACGAGCTCACAAGGGACATCTAGATAACCTAAGAAGATGGTCTCTCTACACCCGATGGAAACTTGATTGGCTATAGTTATAGAACGAAAGTGCCTTGTTCCGCTCATAGTCAATTTAGTATAAGTTACGTAAGCCAGCACGTGATCGCGCGGCGCGACCCTTTGATAGCTTTCCACGTCCTAAACAATTACCTCCGATACGTGCGCGACACCCGATCAACTCTCAGAACCGCGCATCGATACCTTCTCCGCCTACGAAAATGTTCGACATCGAGGATTACGATCAAATATTTCCCTACGGGAGCTATGCTGAAGGCTTGCGAAGGGACATTTCAGAGTGCCAGAGCACACTCGGTGGGCGGACCTTCTTCGAGCGGCTGTTAGAACTCCTTAATATCAAATGTCAGTCGTACATACATGTTTTCAAGACAAAATCCATTGACCTCTATAGGGCGCAAGTTGTATCCCCCGAAAGGTGACGACGGATTGCGGGAACTACACAAGCGCATCTGCGAAACGCCTATAACCCTGCACTACAAACACTGCCTGATTTTCTACCTCCTCCGGGACCTTTCCCCACATTACAAGACGAGTCCGGAGTGGGCCACCCAATTCGCGAGCAGCGTCCACCTCGAGACGCGTTTCTGGACATTCATAGAGGGCATATGGGAGCTGGATCACTTGCAATTCGATAATGCGGTCGGCCACCTGACGCACCCTTCCATCATACCTACATTTCCCGATGAAATTCTACTCACGCTAGTGAATCGGAAACATCATCAGTTGAGCGGCATGAATGAGACGGATATCCTCCCGCTTGCCTACTATAATTGCGTTAAACCACCGCTTACGACCGACGCCGTTAGGCAGCCCTTTGTGAGATATCTGGCTGCGAGGAATGTGACGGAGACATACTACTGGATCCGCGCAAGACCCGAACACGAGCACAGACAACTCCTGGAGGCGCTTGTTGAGCAGACGCTCGACCACCGGGCTTGGGGCGGTGGAGAACCCAACGAGATTGATATGATATACCCAAGAGAGGAGAAGGCACTTGAGCTAGTTGGCTTGCCCTTCAGTGAACAGGAGGAAGAGTGGATTGAGATTTTCTTGACTGAGGGCAAAGGGAGGACACTGAAGGGCGCGGAGGATACGGTGCTGATGAGGAAGCTTGCTATTGGCAGTCTGCAAAGCTTCGCGACCGGAAAGGGCAAACAAGGCAAGGCGCATCATGGAGTGGACTGGAAGATCCTGAAAGATGGAGTGAAGAAAGGTCTGGGTCCAAGGCAAGGCGAGCAAGGCTTCAAGGCTTAAACCAACTAGCTGGTGGATGGGCACTCTGCATACAGCATGACTAGCCTGGATGGGCGGGAGGGAATAACGGGAGGCGAACCCTGTGATTCACCCGGCACTAGAAAAGTGCTCCCTGACAGCTTGCCTGTTCATTCCCGGGGTTACTCACCGACTTTGTTCCAATGTACTGGTCGGAGCAATCGTTCTGCTCACAACAATACTCTCTCACCGCCTGCCAGGTGCAATGCGCATCTTCGTAGAGATTACCGAAGCGCAGAAGTACTCACGTGTCGGTGACAATGTTCCAGCAGCCAACTCCATAAGTCAACGTTCACCCCCTCGGATGGGAGCGTAGAACCTGATAGCGGCGAGTTCACCCACGATTATCTGCACACTCCCGCTTTCGCTACTGACACACAACTGTCCAGGCATCGTTTTTCATTGCTTTCACTCTCTGTCCAGTTCACTTCGACGCGCTCATCCGGATGAGATTGCGGCTCACTGCAACTTGGTAGTCTGGCTCTTCACGCTCCCGGTATGACGCTCATCTGCTCCTAGCAGCGCTCACCGATTGTCCTTTGCTATACTCGCTCTCTTATATTCTTGCCTGGGGCTCCCATCATATTCCAGATGCATCGTTCTACCCATAAATTGCCTCCTGACTTTTCACCTCCCTAGCCGCGCAGGAGACATGAAGGAACGGTATCTTGCTAACTCAAAGGTACGGTCTTGCTATCCCATCACCCTCTCCAACCTACCACTGCTACATTGAGCGACAATCAGCATGTGCACCTCCAAGTTCAGTCCCTCACGTTTAGTGCGCCATCGCTAGCTCTTCCACTGTTACAGATTACACTTACAAGTGGGATGTCGTCTCTACCAAAAGAAAGGCCCGGACCTCGTTCTGATACCATCCTTCCTAAATCCTTTCACGACCTACCGCGATACTCTTCCCCTCACCCGAATTTCACACCATTCGGTCTTGCCATTGCCAGAGATGAACTGAACGACTCCGTCAACCGTATATACAATATGAGAAGACGTTGCGGCTATGTCACCATACGATGGAACCTTAAGTCTTTGATGTTCGCTTCCGGACGCTGCAACGATATCTGGAGTGCCTCGTCTATTACACTGTTCGCAGTCTCTCACGGCCGGACGCATACTTCGGGTCGATGTTTGCGAGTATCAAGAGGGAAGGAACAGGGCGATGGGTACCATCATGGGGTATGTATTGTCTAGGCTCGAAACACACCTGCCCTCTGATCTGTTTGCATTACCCCTCACAGGATGGAAGAGCGGAAGACATCTCCTGCTCGCGCCTTTTCCCGAGTACAGCTAGCTTAACATTCGTTTGCTTAGGTCGTGCATGCAGGGCTGGAACATGATGGTGCTATATACGGCGTTGTCACCCAGCTACGTGGTAAGACACAACGAAGTCTCGAGGCCGACGCACAAACCTGAGTTGGCCCAGGATCAAACATCAGCTTCACAAGAGTTTTCGATATCTCTCTTTTAAAAATCTCTCAAATGAGTACAGTAATGTGTGATAGGTTGAAGGACGCTCTGACACGGGCAAATGCAGGATGTCGGTGATGTGAGGAAGCAAGTCCTCAACACGGAGTGCCAAGCAAAGGATGAAAAGGTGTGGCTCATTGGCATCTTGATGCGCAAGGATGACCTGTGCACTAAACGATATTGAAGACGAGACGGGGTATGATGTCAAGAGGCTAGATAAGACGCAAGCAAATACTGAAGACGATGATTTCGAAACGGCGGGGAAGTGCTCGCATCTCCGTGTAGTCGGGTCCGTAAATTGCATATGCGTGGGCAACAATAGCACAACCAGGGCACTACGTAGGTGTACAAGTGTACTTTATAGGAATTGCTCTTGCGACTGGGAAGCATCCGCTGTTAGTCCTTGCTCCTAAGCTCGTTTTCATCGTCGATTTTGTAGATTAGTAGTCGTGACGGAGGATTCCCTCTCCTGTATCTTATCAGCATACACATAACGACTGTAGGGCGCCTCGTACTCCCTACGAGAATCCTCTCTAAAGTGGCAATCGTGATCTAGTCGAGCTTGAGTGGGGGTGGGGGCGTGGATTCAAGCGGTTTTCCCACCACCATAAGCGGGATCTGTTCGTGGACTCTGAACATTTCGACATCGTCACGTAGAAGCTTTACTAGGTTAGCATCAGCTCCGTCCTAGTAAGACTCGTTACATTGCGAAAACTTCGAGGGGGGGTCAAGTGCATAATAAACGCCGTTTCGTCTTCGCTAACCAGGATCTTGAACAGGTGTTGCTTAAAATAATGGCGATATGGTATTATCGCCTCCACAAGTTTTCCGGCCACCGCCCATGGGAGGAGAAAGGCAAATTAGAGATCGTAAATGTCTGGTTAATTCTAATTACTCTATAATAGGCTCTATTAGCTGTCCAACGTTTGTTAACCTATATCCAGTCCCACATAACCTCTACTGAAGCTAGATAGCAAATCATATATATATACTAGACAAACAGAATCTCTACTTTGCGTTTTCTTCTCTCACGTACCGGTAGCTTTTCAATAACTGCATCGAAATATTATATTACAGGCTGACAATTAGACTAGGCAGGCAAAAGTACTGAACAGTACTAATCCTCTATAATATAGTGTTATATATAGGATCCAACTCTGACTTGCGCCACTCCGCTCGCCTTTATAGTCATCATTGCTTTCATCGCCCCTCGAGCTCGTCTTTCGCAATCACGAGCAGTGGCCTCTCGGTTCGCACGAAGTCCTTAGCGCTGTACTTTATTAAACACAGTGTTGAGAGTTGGACAAGACTGCGCGACGCAAGATAGTATAAGAAGTGCAACTACACTCGTCGAACGTATATAGGCTTCACTTGAGGTCCAGAGAAGACAAACCAATCTTGTCTATGAAACGTCAATGATGATTTCTTCTAAGCATTTGCTGTGGCCACTTGTGTCCTCACATCGCCCCAGAAATTGAGGCTCATCTGCTCCCAACTAAAAGCGTAGCTCGAGCTATCATCATTTATCATGTACAATGTCCCGAGATCCGCCCCAGCCAAGATTGGAGCACCAGGGCAGAATGATAGCATGCGTCACCACGCAGGCCATACTTACAGGAACAAACCTCTACCCAAGTCTACTCAACAGCAATATCCTTTTCGGCGTCAATAGTCCGCTGGAATCATAGTCAACACTCTGCTCTATCATCAAGGACATCACCATGTTAAGACTAGTCCTTGTTAGTACTGAATGAGGAAGTTCGCAATTTCGTAAGACTAGTATCTGGCATAATCCGTTCCCTCTACGCCCAAAGACCACCTCGCTTTCAGCGCACCGAGAGCCCCAAGATACGAAAAAAAGAACAGAAAAGGTCGTTAAACATTATCAAGTCCTGCTCAACCTCAGTTTTTCTACCAACCTCCCCTCACCCTCCTTACCTTCTCCTTGCCACCGACCTTACCCCCAGTAATCCTCCTAGCCCACCTCCGAATCGCCCAACCCCTCGCCAAACTCTGGAACAGCACAGCATGTGCCTCTAACTCCTCCTTCCTCCGCTCCAACGCAGCTCTCCACCTCCTCTGCACCAGCACCGTAGCATGCAACAATCGTTCACGTGCCTGCGCAACGACGGCGGCCTCGCGAGCAATGTGTGCCTTGATCATGCGCTGGCGGAGGGAGCGGCACGCGAGGCGGGCGCGGTAGGCTCGCTGGATGGTGGAAGCGGCGCGATGCGTGATCTTGAGGGGGAGGAGGCGGCTGGCGAGGAAGGAGAGGGTGAGGAGAGTGAAGTCTTTCGAAGGGATAGAGGTCTTTGGCGAGGCGAACAGCGCGACGAAGGACGTGGAACAGCCTGTTGCTTTGAGTTTCGCTGCTAGGCTGAGAGAAGTTGTGGTGCCGAGCAGCGTTGCAGGGAGATAGGTGTCCACAATTGCCTCGAATATCTTAGGACTCGAGAAGGAAGTTGTGAGGTTTGTGACGTGGAGACCGCGCGTACGGGCGGCGCAGCGAGCCCAGGACAGGAGGAGGCGCTTGTGGTGTTCAAGGCCTGTGAGCTCTGAAGCTGGCTCGTCATCTTCGGAGTCTAAATTGCGCTGCCCGTAGTTGTCCCTCCTGGCGTACCACGCATCCCTGAACCTCTCGATCTCCTTTGTGAGCAGTCCCCAATCGACCAGAGTTCCCAAGCCGTGCTTGCCTATGAGCGACCACAGAAACGACAAGGTTCTCTCGCGGTGGCCGTCCACTATGTCTTCTGGGGTCATGCCACCGACGACTTGGATTGGAAGATCCTGTACTCCATCAAGAGCCGCAAGGGCGATCTGCACGTTGTAGAGTTTTTGTGCGCGGCTGATGCAGGGATATTTCAGGTGCTGGGAAAGCACCCAGCTGTCCCTTGACGTGAGATCTACAGCACTATGAAGGACGTCACCAGTCGGCATGGTAATCGTGACAGTATCCTCCTGCTGTGCTGCGAGCGTAGTGTTTGAATAGAGTAGAAGCTCGACCAAGCGGGTCAGAGCCACACCATCGCGGAGGTCGATCGCGATATTGTCGATGTGGTATGTGTGCTCCTGCAGAAGGTATTGAACGTGCTCGACTTTATAGTCCAGATGCCCCAACGAGCGAGTGATGTCGCCATGTGCTGGAAGAAGCATGGTAGACAAAGCATGCAAGACATCGGTAGAGGTCTTATAGAGCGAAGTCGACTGAAAAAGACAACCGGAGAGCGCATCGGCACTCTTGGCCTTGTCGAGAAGGATTACTAGCATCAAGCTGCGGAGCGCAGTGCGTCTCCAGGACCAACCCTGTGAGCCGAAGTCATCACCATTGTCACCCCGAGCGATACTTGCTATGCTGCCCATGCCACTCCTAACACGGACAGCGTCTTCGTTGCGGATCAGGAAGGTGTCGAGAAATTGTTCGATGGCCCGTCGTTCAGCTCGCATCACTCGAGAGCCGTCATCCGAATTGGTAGACCCGCTTGACAGCCTCGACGGAATGTTGAGCTGACGTCCAACGATGGCCTCAGCGGCAACTCGTAGCGTATTGAGGTCGTATGTCTTCACCCACAAGTTGAGGAATTTTTTTCGCAGGCCGACATCATCTTTGAGGCGTAGAGTTTGTGCCAGGAGGTCCTTTGGGATGCTCAAGGCGCCATACTGTAGCGAAGCCTGCAATCGCTTGTGCAAGGATGCTATTGAAGGGCCGTGATATATGTCGAGCAGTCTTCTTCTGAGTTGCTCCGCGCTTTGCTCTGCATTGGGGTCCTTGATGGCCGAGTCGAACATGGAGTTGATAAGCTGAGTGATGGCAATCTCTTGATAGGTGAGCCAATTGTCCTCGTATAGTTCAGGTCGAGCGAGGTTCTCAGTCAAGACGGGATAATTTGCTCTCGCTGGCGCTCGTTTCCCAACCTCATGCATCAACGTGATCGTGGTCGGTCCTCGTTCTACTTTCCTCCGGCGGAGCGCTGTTGGTGGGGATCGGTCTGTGTGGAATGGAGAGGAAGAGGACAACACAGTGCTAGACTTTGAAGATGCGCGGCTCTTGACAGTCCGCACGGATGACTTCGTCGTTGTCGAAGTGCGCGTAGAAGTTGTACGGATAGACGATGCAGCGCTGTCCGCTTTTGCCTTGATCGATTTGGCGGGTGATCCATCGTGGCTTAGTTGGGGTCGCAACCGCTTGTGCGTGCCTTCGGTCTTGGTCCTCGCCTGTGAGCTTGATTCCGATACTTTGCTGCTGAAATGCACCCTGGACGATTTCTGTGCGGGCTGCTTCTGCTCTTCTCTGCCAAAGTTGAACTCGATATGCGTGCCAGCCTTGCCCTCAAACACTTGCATTCCAGGCGGGACATTCTCCTTTCCACCGCCTTGGCCGTGTATGTCTTGGGAGAGCGAATGGCTTTGACGCGCCGTCTGCAGCAGTGGTGCACGCTTCGGAGGCGCAGCAAGAGACTTGCGCGGGGCTTTCTTCTCCTGCTTCAGCGCAGGTACCAGATTTTCAGCCTCCTCTTCTGACAGGGTGACCAGTTCCAGCCCAGTATCGGGCGAATACTCTCGCGGGTTTCGTGGCTTGTGCGTGGGTTGTCCAGGGTGAATGGTAAATACGGATGTATCATCAGATGGAACGTATATAGTCCTTCGCCTTGGGTCCTTCTTGGGTCCTTGCTTCCGCAACTCCCTCTTGTCTAAAACCACCTCTTGCAGTTGCACCGTAGGGTTCTCGTCACCAGCATGTCTATCCGTCGCAAGCTGCGAAACTCGTCTCCTCTGTGGCTTCTGTGGGTGGAGCTCCTTCACTTGCGGCGCTGCTATGTGTATCTTTTGCGCCTTGTGCGCCAAAAGGTTGTTTTTCGTCTCAACTCCTGAAGGCACGACAGACGCTCGACTGCGCCTTTTTGTTTCGAAAGCGACCTGCTCGTCCTCTTGCGCGACATCTTCGAAGATATCTAAACTGGGATTGAATGATGACTTGCGCATGCTGCGCGTGGGTCGCCTGGGTTTCGCATGGCGCAGTCCTGCCTGTAACTCTGTGGTATATTCGATATTGGCGGTGGTGTCGCCGTCAATCGAGTAGGCGGGCGCGTACATGGATGTGCGACGGCTAGCATGGTCGTTGTAGCGATGGCTTGCGAAGGAGAGGTGCGGCGCAGGGCACGGCGTGCTCTCTGCGAAACGACGCATGGTGGGCCGTTCGAATAAAGGTTCGTGCATGTGTCAAGGTCGAGTCCTGCGGTTCAAGGAAAGGGTCGACTGAACGTGACGGGAGAAAGCCGTTGGCGCTTGGCCCCGAAAGGCACAGACGCGTCCTGTTTTGCCGTCTGGAGCGCCGTTGCGACGGGCAACCACGCCAGACCCAGACTCCACACCTCTCCACTGGATCCGCAACCAACCTTGAACCTGTGCCTTACTCTAGGATGGTTGCTATACTCGCTTTGCATCTCAGAACTATTTAGGAATTTCGTTCGGACGCAATACGCAATACGAGCATTCCTCCGCCCAGCCTCGCAACGCCCCCTCGCCCGCCCTTGCGCCGTTTAAAAGCATCATCGGCTTTGCTGGTTCTCGTGGTCGTCTGCACTCGTGGTTGCTCAGTCCCATCATCCACCTTGCTCGGTCGTAAATATGGTAAAGCGAAATCAACCATAACTCCCTCGCCGCTCTTCGAGATCCGATAGCATTCGGAGGTTATATATTGCATTTGGCTTGCGGACACATTCGACATCATTAATAACTTATTACATAGTGAGCTGCGTATTTGCATGGTAAGAATGTTCGATTTCTACCTGACGAGCCCAGAAACTTCAAAGCCTTCCGAAAGACGCCAGCATATACAACCTTCCAACTCCAACTTCTCATCATACTACTCAAATGTGTCCCCTCTTTTCGGCCTCTTGGCAGACGGCCACTCCAATCTCTCGCCCTTGATCATTCTCTTCCGAATTCCATCGAATCTTTTACGAGCATTATTTGTATCTTTCTCATCGCCCACGTACGCAACATAGCCAATGAAATCATCCGCAACTCTCTGGGCCTGAAGCCACGACTCCTGGCTTGTCTTCAACAGCGTCGCAATCTGCTCGCTCATTTTGATAGTTCTGAGGGTGACTTCTGCGTCGATTTCTGCTTGATTTGGTCCTTCATTCTCTTCGTCTGCTTCAGCGTTCTCGTCACACGAGTCTTGGGCATTTTGAGTCTTTCTCTCCGCTGCATACTTGGCGAGGTTAGGAAACCTAGGTGGTGGACGAGCTTTCTCCTGTTTGTAGCCATCCTTTGATGTATTGTTCTGTACTACCTTTGATGACTCGTACCAGGACGAAGCAGCTTTGTCGTTGGCGTCGCCAGCCGTGCCTTGCTGTTTTTCATATTTCAACGCCTCATCAATGTCTATCATCCCTTTGACCTTCTCTGGCGCACGCCTGACTCTTTTCTCGTTCTTCGGAGAAACAGCCTCGGATTTTTTTTTTCGAGCTGGAGTGTCATAGTGAGTTCTGCTACGAGCCATGTTGTATGTTCGAAAGGAGTTTTTGTCAGGAAAAGTTGTAAATTGCGTTGTGTTGGAGAGTTTAGGTCAAGATTAGAGCGCGTCTTATACGCGTTGCTTGTGTTTGCGGATTGGTCACGACTAAAAGTAGGGTTTGTGTGCATATGTTTGTCTGTCAAGAACAAAACCTGTATAACAGGGGTGCACATGGCAATATTTTTGATCTGATGGACGGGATATACGAGGTGCCAACTTGCTTGCTTAATGAATCGGCGAAGTCATGCGACATTGACGGCAAAGCGTGTAGGGAGACGCTCATCGGTGCTTCTCATAAGTTTTGTGCCCACGTCCCATGGGAACAGAAAAGGAAAAGTGGAGATTCTTATTCATTTTACATGTCTAGTGGATTCTAATTACTATCACTATGTATGCGATTCACCATCTGGCTTTAGTTAACCTATATCTAGTCCTATATTACCTCTCCTATTCCCTTGTCACCTCTACTAACATTAGGCAGCTAATTGAGCCTGTTACATACCAGTTAGAATCTACTAGACATGTGAACTGGTTGAAAATCTCCACTTTGCCTTTTCTGTTCCCATGGGACGTGGGCACAAAACTTATGAGAACGATAATAGTATCGTAGACGAACGAGACTGATCCAACTCCGGAATTAAGATGTCCACTGTAAAGAGATGATCGGATCCTCCGTAGTTGGCACAATGGTACTACGGCTCCGAAGGAGTTGATTTTCTTTCTCTACTGGCACCCAATATAGAGGTAGTAGTGCTATATAATTGTTACACCATTATACAATATCAAGTAGATTCAAGCACAGGGTCTATCTACCTCGGCTCGCAATACGAATCGTATCACGGACTCCACCGCCGTCACCTGGTACGTCGTCGCATCGTCAAGACACACCAACACAACACAGCCCTAATTACTCTTCTATCTAACTCGGAGCCGCCAACCTCTGCATTTTCGTCATCTGCTTCGTGGCTAAATGTGCTCAATAGGCGATTTCCGCAGCCTCCACACCGCCATCACTATCACGGTCCTTCGCGTAGTTTACGAATTGGTCGTATATTTTCAAGCTGTTCGCCAGATACCTTGTGACGGAAACGAGCATCTGCATCATTGTGATGACCGGCGCATCGGTGTCTTCAATGTCTTCCAGCTCATCTGCCAATTTTACTTCCTCTTCGAAGCCTTTTCCTTCTTTGCAAGAGAGTCCTTGGCCTTTCTCACAGGATTGTCCCCTGGCCTTTTCCTCGAGGCTCTGTTCGTCTATTTGCGGCGGCAATCTGCTGCGCTGGTCCTAGCTGACCTGCAGGGTGGTGACGCTGTTGATGTTGATGTTAATGTTGATGTAGGCGCAGGGGTAGGGGCATGGGCAGCCACGAATACAGAAGTGGATGTAGCTTTTATTGGTAGACTCCTTGCGATCTACATAGGAATAGGTTCTGTCACAGCACTGCTTGTCTCACCGCCGTCAATTTCACCTCGGTGTCTTCCTTGCTTCGGTCTTTTCCAGCGTCATCCTCAACTCCTCTCTCTTTCATCAATGGAAACAGTGCCCCGCTTCTTGGACAAACCTGTAATTCCGGTCATCTCGGCCGACTTGGTTGAGACCGGCCTCCTTTCAGCAGCGACCGGATAAATCGCAAGCCCATGTCCATTACGGTGGAAGTTGACACAAACTCGGCATTCGGAAGGTCAGCATCTTCAGCAGGCACTTGACTGTCATTGCCATCTTTCCTTTGGCCGGTTTGCATCGATGACCAAAACTGACCCGAGCTGGGCCGACCAGGACATTCCTGTCTTCAGTTCATTCAGCTCATCGTCGCCCATGGCGTAGATTTCATCAGAGAAGTTAGAGTTGTCATCTGCACTTATATTTGCTAGACTTCGCAAGTCTGGACGGTGCTTTTGGTGAAGGAAAGACGTATCTTGAATCTTGGACGGTAGGATGAGCTTGTGAAGTGAGTAATGAGTTAAACGTTGGCGCAGGATATTTGCTGGTGTCGCGTTTCATTCGTTGCTTGTTGCCAAGTGCACAGCAGGTGGTAGATGGATGATACGGCGTCTTTGTTAAACTTGAGGCCGGGTTCGTAGGCAGTAACCGTACGAGCTCTTGCAGGCGCTGTGGTAGCAGGCTGGAGAAACGTTTGCATAAACAAGAGCGCTCGTCAGACATGTGTTCTGGTGGGAAAATCAAGCCCCTATTGTAGCACTTCGCCCGGAGTATCCGTTGACAGGCCAGTCAGCAGTCAGATCAGGGAGATGGCTAATTTCAGGGTTTGGTCAGGGTCCAGCCCTCTTTTTGCAGTCTTTGAATAAATAAGAACGTATTGCATCCTGCTGCGTGACTTCTAAGTTACTGCCCATCCCATACCCTATCTCTGTTTCTTGACCGCACTCCTTCTCTCAGCTCCACCGCCTTCTCCACGTCCCTCCTCCTTACATTGTCCGGATCGTATTCCGGTGTCCCCTCAACCTCACCCGCCAATCTCTCTAACGTCTTCCTCTTCGTCTCAGGCACTAGCAAACTAGTGAAGATACCGGCGAACATAAACGCGCTGTAGATCTGCATGACATGATTCAGCCATGGGCTATCCGAGCTACCAGGCTTCGCTCCCCTCGTTCGTAGTGGGCCGATCAGCACCTGTGCGATGATCGCGCCCACTTTGCCAGAAGCGGCAGATATTCCGTGGCCAGAGGAGCGGTAACGAGTGGGAAAGCATTCTCCAGGGATTATAAAGGTGGTGGCGTTGGGGCCAAAATTAAAGAAAAATTGTGCAATGACGTAGAGAGCGAGTAGAGCTTTGCCAGAGAGGAGGTGGTACGCGAAGCCGATAGCTACGAATATTCCGGTCAGGACGACGAAGCCCATAAGCTGGATGGGCTTACGGCCTATGGTATCGACTGTTGCGACGGTGACCCAGTAACCTATCATTCTTTAGCACGAATCAGGGCTGAAAGGTACTTGTGACTCACCAGGTATTGCACCTGCGCAGGTGATGATCAGATTGCCCACAGCTTGGTTGTGGAAAACCTGATAAACATCGTTGCCTTTAGAGTAGCCAATCTGCTGCAGGATGATGGAGTTGTTAAGTCCCAGACCTGGCTCAAGTTAATCTTTGCGACTGCTTAGGACTCGCATTGTCAATGCGACACGGCGAGCCGTAATGCAAGGTCTGCACGCACCATAATACGCAACATCAAGTAAAAACCATGATCCTGCTGTCCCTAGCAACACGCTTCCATTCTTCCACTTTCCAACCCAACTGAAGAAGTCTGACCAGGAAGCCACTGGAACCTCGAGCTGGTGACTATCGTTGTCCTTGGCACGTGCTCGTGTGATCTCGTCAACGTTGCCCCTTGACATACCAGCCTTGAAAGCTTTGACATCGGAGCCGGCTTGGACAACATCGCGGTCAACATCGAAGGTATACCGCGGGGTTTCCGGGATGGTAAGGCGATAGTACAGAGCGATGCAACCTGGGACGGCACCAAAGCCGATCACAATCCTCCACATTTTGTCGACGGCAAGCCCACAAGCACCGGCACACTGGTCCACTGTCTTTGCCTGCTTCAAGGTTGACTTGTATGCCTCGGTCACGACGAGTGATACCATTGCTGCAGCAAACTGTCCTATGCCTTGCATGGCGAAGACGGATCCCATCATAGCACCTCTCCATCTAGTGGTTGCAAACTCAGATGTGATGATGGAACTAAGAGGGTAGTCGCCTCCAATGCCTATACCCATCAGGACTCTCCAAAAGACGATGACGCCTACAATGGAGCATGCAGGTGAGTGTGCCGAGAGTGACTGAGCGAGAGTGGCGAAGATTATCAAAATGAGCTCCATGCCGTACATTTTCTTGCGACCAACGATATCAGCAAGGATGCCGAATCCAACTTGGCCGATGACAGTGCCGGTGGAAGTGGCGACCTTGATGGCGGTATCGGCATTGGATGGTATCTTACCTGGCGAGTGGGTGGCATTCCTGAACAGTGAGCACTACATGTCTATATGTGCCAGCATCAGCCGGGACACTTACTGCCAGAACACTACGCCCAGCATTGAGACGACCATGTTGACGGCGAAGAGGTCGTAGGCATCTAGTGCTACATTAGCTCATGGTATACACATGGAAAACAGTAGACATGCCGGTGAAGAAGCCTATGCCTGCCACGACTATTGCGCGGATATGATACCAGCCGAAAGGAGCTTTGTCGATCTCAGCGAGAGCAAGCCGTCTTCTCTCGTTGGGGTCCGCAATGTGGGCGTAGTCGTTGTGGAAGTTGTGAAACGCGGCGTTTCCGCCCGACGTCCTAAGCAACAACTGTCAATGCCAACATGTCGTCGCAACCAAGGTTTGACAGCTCACTTGTGGACAATGCGCGACATGGCGAGTCGACAGCACCGGCGATCCAAGTGCACGGAAGAAGCGACCGGTCTCCTGGAGAATGGTAGCAGGATCAGAAAAGTCCGGTGCTGCGGGACCTTAGGGCTTATGAAGCAGGTTGCTGATCACGTCGGCCTAGGAAGAGAGGGCAGAAGCAAAAGCGGGATGGCCACGGCACAACGGATGGGGCATGTCGTCCGGCGTGTGCTTGGGGTCTATTTCCGTCGAGGCGGTTCATGTTTCGTAAACCATATCTATCAATCGTCCGTCCTACATATGCATCACCTTCGGAAAGATAGAGCATGTCCGTGTATGTCGCTGTCTTGCCGCCGCACCGCACACACGTAGGGCGCCGTGCCCTCGCCCGAAGTCTCCAGCCTGAGCGAGTTGCCTCTTGCATACACGCAGCATGTCTGCTCTCGCCATGGACGCCGATGGAAGCAGCCGAGGCCGTCGACGGCGTGCGTGGGGGGTGCGCGCGGAAGAGCGAGCGAATGGCGTTGCGCGCGTCGCGCACGCGGTGCGAACCCCTGGAGAGGGCTCGGCGCGGCGTCAGCCTCAAGCATCGAGAAGGCGCCTTGGAAGAAGGTGCCTGGTGAAGATTCTGCAATCTTAGCTGCGACAAGCCGCGCCAATGCATCGAGACAAGAGGCAACAAGGCACACGACGGCCCTTGTCCACACGCCACGCTGTCACGGTTGCACAAGAGATATCCCTGGGAGACACCACATGCCCCATTAACGACTAGAAAGCTATGGCTGAGCTAAGCTACCATTACATGAATGACTCCCGCCAGTGTTGATGCATCCACAGGTGCCTTTGAGAGAAACAAGGTGCCAGCATGAGAGACCCTTAGAGAGCAGCGACGGCTGCATTGATCGCCATACCAACAGCGACAACGGAGCCCATACCGAGAGACACCCCCGACAGAGGAGCGCCGTTGGAGGGAGGTTGCTCGGGCTCGTTTGAAGATGAGGGGGTGCTTCCGGGGTACGACGGGGAAGGGGTTGAGTTGTTCGTCGCAGTCGGGGTAGGTTCTGGCTTCGAGGGCTTGCTGCCAGACGGTCCGCCAGAAGATGCAGCAGGAGCTGGAGGGACAGATTCCGCAGGTCCAGGAGCTGGTCCAGCAGAGGCCGGGGGGGCTGGCGCAGGCGGAGCAGGACTCGAGGGCAGCCATGACGTCTCCGCCGGCAGAGGAGCCGCGCTATGAGCCTCAGACTTGGAAGGAGGAGCAGCTGGCGTCGTTGACTGGCCGCACTCGGTCACCACCACGGTTGTAGTGACCGCCGGCGCCGTGAAGCAGACGTCTGTAGAGCAGGGAGATTACTACATGTGATGAACGTTCTAGGGCAACACAACGTACTGTCGTTAGGCGTGGCGGCCACGAGAGCGCCGACGACCGCAGCCATGGCAATTGCAGCAGACATGAGACCGACCATCTTGAGGAAGAAAATGCTGTTCAGAAGCTGTTGGGTAGTGGAGATGAAGAGATGTCGGGCAGAATGTATGCTCTGGGCAACCTGTTCGCTGAAATGCCGTGTGTCGTGGGGAGCAGGTCGAGGAGAGGCGGCAAACAACATTGAACCTTTGAGGCTGTAAGGCGCAGCTGCCATGACGACAGTGGTGAAGGTGAACGAGGGCAACGGGCTCGGGAGAGAGGGCAAGCGTGGCCATTCAGCTGTCCGGAGGAAAGCACTGTGAGTGCGGCAACCAGAGACTCACCGGCTCATCACCTATCCGTCTTTACAAAGGATGGGAACCGACATGGATCTCGTTGAGGAGTCGCTCTTGTATTCCATGCAAGAGTGAAAGAACGCTCACGTGAGGCGACATCACCCGTGGACCCACGGACGTAGCACCATTGCATCTTCTAATCGTCGCCCCCGAAGTTGCTCTCTACCTTCCCCACACCCTTTCCGGTGTTCTGTTGTCGAGCGTCATCGCACTTTCCTCATTCTTTCCACGTTGAGAAGCCTTGGCGCCGCTTGCCCTCTTCAAAAGCCCAAACGTGTGCTTCTTGATCGTGTCTCCTCCACTTGACTACCTACACTCGTTCCCACGCTCTTTGCCAACGACCAAAGTCTAGCTCGTTACTCTCTCTCTCTCTCTTCTCCCCTACCACTCCGTCAGCCTCTCACCAATCGCCTGCCCTGTCTGCAATGAGGGCCTCACGGATCGCTATGCTGCTTGGTAGCGGCACCTATGTTGTTGCGTCGCCAGATGGACCGGGCGACAAAGGTAGCATTCTTCCCTTTCACCTTCCTTCAGCCTTGACTTACAGTAAGTAGTCATGGCGCTCTCCACAGAAGCTCCGGTGTACGTCGTTGGTCCCAATGTCTACTCTACTTCAACTTTCCTTACTACCTCCTACTTCACCATCACCGAGTGCGCCTCATATGCTTCCGATTGCCCCACGAACGCCTTGACTGTGGTCACGTCGGCAGTGTTCGCTACAACGACCACGACCATCTGCCTGACCAGCGGTCAGCCGCAGGGTTCACCAACTACATCCTGGACGACGGCCTTT
The DNA here is from genome assembly GCA_025388405.1 of Paraconiothyrium brasiliense. Classification (NCBI taxonomy): domain Eukaryota; kingdom Fungi; phylum Ascomycota; class Dothideomycetes; order Pleosporales; family Didymosphaeriaceae; genus Paraconiothyrium; species Paraconiothyrium brasiliense. The sequence goes on from JANBXC010000008.1 coordinate 1,932,200, forward strand.
CCCACTGTCCTGCCTTCAGCCACACGCTCATTGCCGTCGAACACCGTTACGTCGACCAACAATCCTATGGGCACGGCTACAGCTCCTTACACTGGTGCACCCGGAGCACCTTCAGGTACGGGTCCTGGTAATACACCCAACATCCCAAGCTCTAGCAGCCTCATCGGTTCAGGGCCTGCTCTGCCCTCAACCCTGCTCTCAAACGTGCCATCCGGCTCGGGTTCTGCGTCTTCTCCAGGCTCTCCTGCGACCTCGAGCATTGGCGTCTTGCCCATCCCGAGCTCCGGGATCCCAATCGGTCCAGGGCCTGTTTTTCCCTCCAGGTCCCTCCATCAAATCTCAACCGGCTCGGACCTCGCTCCTTCTCTAGGTCATCCCGATACCTCGAGCATTGGCATTCTGCCAATCACTAGCTCTGACATCCCGATCGGTCCAGGTCCTGCTCTTCCTACTACAGTGCTCAACGCCCCGTCTGGTTCTGCTTCGCCCCCTTCTTATCCGGGAATATCGGCATCGGTACCTGCGGTTCCTATGTCCAGCGGCTTTGATATTCCGGGCCCCGGGGTGTCATCAGTCACTGTCCCTGGCATACCAACCACCTCTATTCCCGGAGCGTCCTTAACCTCATACCCAGGCGTGTCTTCCACTAACCCGATCCCTATCGTTCCTCCGCACCCGCGACCACAATCCAGCTCGGCCGTAGGTATACCATCTTCGTCAAACACGGGCCCGGCTCCGGTTCCAGGCTCTAGTGGTCTAAATTCTGGTATCATGTCTTCTTCGTACACAGGGCCGACTCCAATTCCCGGATCCGGTAGTCCAACTTCCAGTATCGGGTTTCCTCCGTTTACAGGGTCGACTATCTTCTCAGGCTCTGGTAGTCCCACTTCTGGAGTCCCACCAAGCCCAAGCAACAGCAACCCACCCACTTCAAGCCCGGGTGCTCCAGGCTTTCCATCAGGTTCCTCCCCAGTCGAGACTCCTTACAACCCCAGGCCAACTGCTACTCCCTCTGGCTCTGGCGTCAATCTTAACACGACTGGCATCGAGGGCACCAAAACCTCTTCGCTTCCATCCTCTCCACTAGGTCCTCCAGGTGAAACGACTGCCAGTCCGGCTGGCCCCACCCAACCTTTTGATTATCCATCCGCTCCAGGACAGCTAACGACGGTCGTTGGGCCGACTTCTTCTGCCGAAGAGGGCATCTCGACAACGCAGATCACGAGTGTTGTCACGTATTCGCAAACGACTCTTGTTGTAACGATGCCGCTGGCGACGAGCAGCCGTAACTACTCAACAGAGACTGAGGGCATACATACCAGCATTGGCACGGACGCATCGGCATACATCCCCACCGGATCTGGGTAAGCATCTCTGCCTCTATACACGCACTAGATTGGCTAACATGGCAACTAGCTGGTTGCCAAGCGCCACCAACAATGGCACTGTCTACTCACCTACACCAATTTCGCCAATTCCGTTCAACAACGAGGCCGAACAGGCCTTCGGCTCTAGAAAGAGCTCTATCATCGCCATTGTCGTTGCACTCGCCTTTGCTCATTTCGCTTAAGACGCTTAGTACATAATAACTTCCGTTCGCGTCCGCTGTATTGTACGGGTTACGGGCAGGTTGTTGTAGTGTTGTGTCAAGTTTATGGACCGATCTTACGACGTTCAGCACGCCTAGCTTTAGCGGAGACTGTACTAAGTCGCATACTTTCGGGCATGGTTAATGGGGATAAACGGTAGCATGATCTTCATTTGTTCTATGGTGGACAGGTCTATTCTCGCAACATGTTACCACTTACAAAATCCGCCATACGGGTACAAGTAGCTGATACAATGTAACTTCTAATGCGGCCGTACCTTTTGTCGGACGGAGCTTATGCTATGACTTGAGTATCTCTCACTGGCCTAGCGCCTTCGGTCAACTCTATACTCTACTTCCCACCACTCTTGACTTCCCTGATCCACTGTCCCTCTTGTTCGGCACGCTATTGTAACTCCACCAAACATTCTCGGTCATGACCTCGGCTTCCTTTCTCTTTCCTCTGACGTCTGTATAAATTTCTCGCCCCAAAGATATATCCCCGCCAAAACAATCTCAAGAATCCATAACCTCCATCGCATCTCTGTGCCCGCTTTGTTCACAGTCGCAATCGGCCCCAGTGATCAGCTGTCGCGCCACATCGAGCAGCGTGCGATGCAGTCTATCCAGGCTCTCATCACTCTCAGCGCGTCGGCCATCGCATCCCACATACAAGCGACAAAGTAAGAACATCACGGTGACCAATTATAGTATGTGAAGGTGTCAATCATATCTACATTCAAGATCTCAGCTTCAAGGCGCATGCAGAATAACCAAGCACATAACTCTAATGAGCGCTGTCCGCCATATATCCCTCTCTTGAACCCAGCAGCAAAGGCTCAACCAGACTAACGCCATACGATGAATGCAACATACCCTGACTTCTTGATCCATGCCTCCGACTCACAAAGCGAGCGTGTAATAGAACACTCTCATACCGCCCAACCCAGACTCCATACATGCTTCCCGCTGTACTCAAGAATCGCGCTCGGATCATACTAAAACGCAGCATACTCCTTGTTTGGCTCGAGCGCGTACTTGTCTTCGTGTAAGCGCTTGAGGACCTCCTCGCCGTCTGGTGTAAGGTCCGGTCTGCCGACAGGTGTAACGGCGCCCGTGAAGAAACGTGGCTGCCAATCCTTCCCGGTCTCTTTTCGCTCGGCTGCTTTCTTCCTCTGCTTATCCTCAATCTCTTGCTTGAGCGTCGTGGCAAGCGAGTACTGCTTGTTGACGATAGCATTAGTCACGCCTTCCCAGAACTTGCGGGATTCGTTAGGAAGTTGCTCTTCGATGGGCGGAATGTTCTTGGGAATGACGAAGAGGGGGTCGAGATCGATGAGGAGATTCCTGTCTTTCTCCTGAAAGGAGTCAGTAAGCTGTCCGGCGCAATCCGTCTCAGATATGAACATACAGGGGTTTTCGCGAAAGGCTGGCTTCCAAGTGTGTAGTACACCTTTTGCTGCCAGGAGCCTTCTATCCTCCCCAGCACATCCCTATCCGACACGTCCTTGACCTTCGTCTTGTTGTCGTTGCTCGGGTCGTACTTGAAGATGACACCCACGACCTTGTTCTGGGACCGCCCGAGCCACCCCTCCTCTTGGTATTCCAGAATGACCTTTATCTTGGACTTGGCGCAAGTGACGAAACAGGAGTCGGCGACCGAGACGCTGAGAGAGCCTGTGACAGTCAGCACTTTGGCATTGCAATGAGACCAGAATCACGATGTACCCCTCAGCAGACCACCCAGATATGCCGCCGGATGTGTCAACTGGTATTCTTCATTGTCCCGGTTCGCCAACGTGATGAAGATGCCCAAGTTATGTGCTCCAGCAACAACGCGAATGTTGGTTCCCGTGAATTTCGCGCTGAGCTGGTCGAATCCCCGCGCAGAAATACCCTTCTCAGGGCAGTCAATGTAGAAAGCGGAGACGGGAGGGTGATGCGAGGTCTGTTCGGTAAGGTAGGAAAGCTTCACGCGCTTATCGCCGGCGACGCTGCTGGAGCTGCTTGAGGGCTTTGAGCTCGGTGCATGTTTGAGTTGCGGTTGTGTGTCTTCCACATCCCATGTACACTGCGTGTGTTAGTTACGTTGTCATAGTAAGTAAGGCTGAAGCATACCCTAAAGAATTCGCCGAGTGTGGAGTTGTAGGGCTTGCACGGCTTGCCCTTGACGTATTTCTGCCCTTATCAGTGCTGGACTAGTCATGACCTGCCTACTGTCATACCAAGTCCTTTGTGAACCAAAACCGCAGGGTCCCTAGCATGCGCCCGAGAGGTTCGTCTGAATCTCCGATACTGCGCCGGTCAGCATCGGCCTGGCAATCCTGATTTTCTGAATATACGCACCTGATAAAGGTCTCTGGTCTGTCCAGGTAATTCCAATACTCTGTGCTTCGTCAGAACACATGCCAGGCATAGTCACCTGTGCTCCTATGTAAGATTTGTTTGCTCGGATAGATACGTACCAAGATTGGGTGTGGGCTCCAAAAGTTGCGCTGGGAGAGAAAACCGCACGGCGGCCAGATCAGACACGCCGATAAACCTGCCGCATTTTGTCAACGATGTCCTTTTCGAACGTGACCTCAAGGGCTGAGGCCAGGATTGATAGCATATCGTACCGCCTCAGCACCCCCAAGAAGGTCTTGAGCTTGCTGCCCTCATCTGGTGCCTTCTCCACAGGGGCATTTGCGGGTGTGGAAGCCCTCGAGGGCTCATTCGAGGTAGCGGCCGAGGTCGGGGCGAGTGCGTTTGCGGAAGACTCCGCCATGATTCAAGGAGGCTTGACGCCGGTCGGTACGAAGGGACAGTCGATCCGCTCGAGTATCGGGAACAGGAGAACAAAATTCGGCGAGAAGGCGAGTCTGCTAGAACAAGTGTCGACGCAATACAAGCTACCGATGTTGAAGAGGCGGTGCCAAGTGTGGCGCAAAGCTCTGACGCAATGGGCGAGACCCTTGTCGTTGGTGGGGTATGGGGAACGGGTATCGCAGCGGAGGATCTGGAGGACGTCAATAGCACCACGAAGGACGAGAACAGGAACACCTGAATAGCAACAGAAGCAGCAGAGCGTATTTATCGTAGCTATCTCGGTATGCACGTCTCGAAACATGGCAAGGATGCATCATGGCGGTGAAACTCTGACCAATCGTTGGAACACGAAGCGTCAGGGCCCTTTTCATTTGCACCCGGCCCGAGGGCGCGCACCCATGCACGTGCATCGCCAGACCCTCGGGGTCGCTCACATGCTGTACTTGGTACTACCATACACAACCACGCTTATCGCGAGGGTGCGGCCTCCTTAATGACACCCTCTGATGACCAGGCCAGCTCGCTGACATGCCTGCATGACCGAAAGACCTGCCCGAATGACGCCCCCCTCTGGTCCCATGCCGCGCCAACGCGAACAACAACAGAACATCAGCGTGCGGCACTGTTCGGACATGTCGTTGCATCTCTTCCCTTACCTCTTGTTTCGCCACACTCCAATTTCGCAAGCACTGGGAATGTCAGTATACACCTCGACTTCGTACCATTCCTCGACTGGTCCCCCGGGCCCGGAGAGCCGATCCATGACCAAAAACAGATTGGCACCCGGGTACAATTCAGGATCGATGTCGATAGCCTCTGTCCGGAGTATTACTGCATCCGAGTACTGTCCACGCTCGCTAGTGATGAGGAACTGGCGCTCAGGACCCCGTCCGTATTCCACACTGAATCGTAACGGGCTGCGTGTAGTGGGCAGTACACCCGTAGAACGCGACGTTGTTGCTTTCAAGAACCGGACAACTATAGTGTATGCTGCAAGGCGTCGAATCGCCATCGGAGCCACTACCTCGTTAACCTCTGGCCTAAAGCACACGGGCGCAAGTCGGTTCAGGATGAGGCCTGCGCCATCTCGTGGTATCTGCTCAAGGCCGATTTCATGGGTGCTGTCCACACGCAAGCTGTAGTCGCCTGTCTGCCCAGCTTCGAAAAGGGAACAGACAATGGTGTACATGCCAGGCTCCAGATCCTTGGCTTCGGCGAAGGCACATCGTATGCGGTGGTCGCCCGAATCAGCGAGTACGTCTCGGCTGTTCAATCGATATATCCTTTTACCGTGGCCTAGAGTAAGCTTTACGTGTAGAGCATTCTTCCGGTTTGCGCTGGTGAGAAGTATGGCTAAAGGTCCACGCTCCTTTACTTCCAAAGCGTACTGTGGATTCTGGAAATACTGGCTAGAGCCAGTGCCTCCTCCCGCTGTTTGCTTCGTCCATTCGCCAGTGACGACCCTTTGTAGAGGGAATCGAGGAATCGCTGGTTCCAGCTCGATCTTGGAGTTGGAGAATGCGAAGAGTGAAAATGTGTATGCTGATGCAGGCAACTCATCCTGGTCTATCACAACCGTATACGTGGAGTTTGCCTTGGGATCCCAGCGCAAGAGACATTGTGGTGTTGTCACATAATCGCTACGCTCAAGACACGTGTCTTTGATGTAAAGACAATTCCCGTTGCCTGGACATACGAATATGCTCATGAATCCTTTCGGTACATCATCGCAAGTGTCAATTAGTGTACTTGGACGTATGCTACCGTCGTTGAAGGCATCCGATTCCTCTTTATTATCGCCCGATGTCGCTCGGAAGTGACGACTGAGCAGGAACCATACGGGGCTTGCGTCGTTGGAGTGGAAAAGGAACTGTGGGTGCTTTACAATGCATCTGTTCTCCTCTTCAGAGGATCCATCCACTGTCCACTCAAAGTGAATGTCCTGCCGGTAACGGAAAAGGCCAGGATTCCAGTTCAAATATAAACTCTCAAAGTGTCTAATCACTTGTTCCAATCCTATCCAGAATGTGGTAGGGTTGGGTCGGTCTTTTGTGGGTATAGTGTCTCGGTGGTACGTTGCTAGGCCGTCCTTCGAACTATCAGATATAGTAGATTCGGCGTACAATTCTTCCAATGTGGGGCGTGGTCCGAGCCAGCCTCTTCCCTCGACCCAGGGGTTCTTCACAAGAAGGAAGCGATCATGGCTCGTTTCTTTCATGTCTAATACGACGTAGCTATGTTGGCCTTCTAGGCCCAGCTCACGCTCTTGCCTGGTCGACATTTGTCCGGTACCGAGAGTAGCAAGAACATCTCCAAAGGCGAAGGCTTGGTGAAGCCGTTTCCAAAGCTGGTCGGGAACGATATCGATTCTGAGATGGTCAGAAGGTAATGCTTTAATAAAGCAGATGAGCTTACTCCTGCAGATGAACCTGCTCGGGGATCCAGCCAGTTAATGTCCACAAGTCACTACAAGAATTACTGCCCGGAAAATCATAGCCTCCGCGAACGGTCAGGTATGCTTTCTCAAGAAGAGCAGGCCACAACAGCGCTGGTTCCCGCCGATCCACGACATAAAGGGCGCGTGTTTCAGACAGAGGAAGACGATCATCAATAGTCACTCTTCTCCAACAACCGTTGAAATGCAGTCGAACAATGTATTTCCCGTTGGAAGATATAACGGGCCTTCCTAGATTCCGATCAAATGGATACAGCTTTGTAGAAAGGATCTTTAGGAGTCAGTGACCATGCGTACAAAAGGTATGACCGACGCACCTTGTCGTATCCACGCTCTGTTCGAGCAATACCGGCGCAAAGGCTGGCAACAACTGAACAGTCCGTCGCCGCATCTTGGACCAAGTCGATGGGGCGAGGCGAGGACATCACGGGTGTGCCGGCTGATCCTGAGGAGCGCTGCGATACCGCATCCTTTGCACGAGTCCAGGCCTTGAGATGTTGTTGCTGCTGGGGGGATAGAGTAAGATCACGAGGTTCACTGTCACGTCAGCACTAATCGTAAAACACAACCATGCATCGTCGGAGTACCGAAACTCGATTCTCGCAGCAAAGGGCATGTACATACGTATAGTGCTCGGGGCCATTCATGGCAAATTCGTTGGCGGAAGGAATCTTGTCCCACGGCGGACACTTCACGCCGTTCACTAGTGAGGCCTTGAGAAGTATTATCTCTTCCTTAGTCGTCCGCTTTCGTGAGGAGATCGGCTCACGAAGTTTGCGTACGTGAGAAACCGAAGTGTTTGAGCTTATCAGTGGTGGTTCCTTTCTGGTGATTTCCTGTGCCCAAGATTTCGGATCGTGCCGTGCAGCTAAATCGAATTGTGGTTCATAGATGCCTCCGTTATGACCCACTCGGGAATCATCGTGATTAGGATTTTCTTGCGCGGGTATCGCTGCAGGGTGATGTGGCGGGGATGCTGTCAATGACTTCGTCTGAAGTGGGACAGTTTGGGGAGCAACTCTCTTATTTGAAGCTGCAATTTGTGTTGTGTGCGTGGAGTGAGGATGACAGCCGTCAGGGATGTGGTTCAAAGATTGTGCAACATCTGTAGCCCACTGTCCGATTCCGTCAGCTTTCGATTTTGGACGGGCTACGACCTGGTGCTGAGGCTGCAGTTGCTTTGCAACCGGTGGCTTCAAGCGTGTCCATTCATTACTTTTCACGCTCCTTGCAATATCCGCTATGGCATTGAATCTGCTGTTCAGCTGCTTCCTCTCGCTTGGGTCTGTCGTCAGCTTCACGGCCATCATGAGTTTTTCTGCAGCAGCAAGCGCCTGCTTCAGAGCTTCATCCTTGGTCGCTGCAGTCTCGACTTGCGACTCATGATTCTGTGTGAAAAGTAAGTAAGGGCTACTCCTGAGTCGCGAATCTGTCTCAAACTGCCATGTCAGTGTCACATACGCTGGCGGCAGCTTTCAAGGCCTCTAATTGAGCTGCTTGGTCCGCCATGGCTCAGTGGCGCGGGTCGATCGAATGCGAAAAGAGCCTTCTGAAGCCTTGACGGGGCCGTCTGCGAAGCTCTTGTGAGGTATCAGCTTGCATGAGGATGCAGCGATCGGGCTTTTAGACGGATACTGTAGCGTATCATGCGATGCGCATGTGCCGAAAAACGTCCACCTCGCGAAATCTGGCTGGGAGGAGAGGCCGTGGAGCTGTTACTGCATGGGAAAGCGGGATGGTATTGTTCGCATAGGATAAGGCCTTACAAGTGTGCGTTGGTGCTGCGGCTCAACTCCACGACGCCAAGGCGCATCAAAAGCGGGGCACGTGCATTTGCAAACGGCATTTGCAGCGGTGCCACTTTCCAGTCGACTGACAGGTGGTAAGAACGATCATCTACCTTCGGCGCTGTGTCTTGTGGCAGTGGAGCCGGGCTTTCCTCCACTCCTTGGTGAAGTGCAGCCATCATCGGGGGAGAAAGCAGCCGAGACAGACAAGATGGACGAGTGCACGGGCCGGCGCATGTCATTTTGACTACGGCCTCTGTATGAACCTCGGCCCAACTCGGATCTCATCAGCCATGGCAAGAAGCTCCTCCACGCCGGTCGGGGACGCATCTATACTGGGAGTCACCTACCCAGCTCCGTACCCTTTTGCTTCTCCTCTGCTCATTTTTTCGACCGTCTGTCTCGTCGGCTCCCGCTGTCGTGGCCATGAAATAGCGAGCTTGCCATAATATATCAAGATACCCCACAGCCCCCGGTCACATCGACCGCCGCCGCTACGTCGCCATTCTAACGTCTTCACTCCGCTTTTGCGACTTCCGCAGTCGACAATCCCATAATGGCCGGCGCGTCCAAGCTTGAGAAGCTGCCACCATGGGGTAACGCCGTGGCTGGTTCTGCGGGTGCTGTTCTCGCGAATGCACTGGTATATCCGCTGGACATGTGAGTGGGCACCAATACCCGCTGCTCGAACCTTGTTCAAGCACATGCTGATATCTAGCGCAGTGTCAAGACTAAAATCCAAGTTCAAGTCAAGCGCGCTCCCGGGTCGTACGCCGAAGCTGCCGCCAGCTCCGCCAACGATGAACACTACGCTTCCACCCTTGATGCGATATCAAAGATCATAAAGGCGGAGGGCCTCGCGGGACTGTACGCTGGGATGCCCGGCGCTCTCATCGGCGTCGCCTCCACGAACTTTGCCTACTTCTACTGGTATACCATTGTCCGTACTCTTTACTTGCAATATTCGAGTGCCCCAGGAACAACTGCCGAATTGTCGCTTGGGGCTGTCGCTGGAGCCGTCGCCCAGTTGTTCACAATCCCGGTAGCTGTTGTCACGACCCGACAACAGACGACGAGCAAGCATGAGCGAAAGGGTCTACTTGCGACAGGCAAGGAGGTCATCGACAGTGAGGACGGTTGGACAGGGCTTTGGAGAGGGTTGAAGGCAAGTTTGGTGCTTGTGGTGAACCCCGCCATCACATATGGTGCCTACCAGAGACTGAGGGAGGGCTTGTTTCCGGATAGAACCGCGCTCAAGCCATGGGAAGCTTTCGCCCTCGGTGCCATGTCCAAGGCACTCGCTACGATAGCCACACAACCGCTTATCGTCGCTAAAGTCGGCTTGCAGTCAAGGCCCCCACCAGCAAGGAATGGTAAGCCTTTCAAGAGCTTCGTAGAAGTCATGCGGTACATCATTGAACATGAAGGCCTTCTGGGCCTGTTCAAGGGTATTGGTCCTCAGATTTTGAAAGGCTTGCTCGTTCAAGGATTCCTCATGATGACGAAAGAGCGCATCGAGCTCTCCTTTATACTCCTCTTTAGATACCTCCGCCAGGTACGGGCCGAGAAGCTCCAAAAGCTTGCCGATCTGGCTGCGAAGAAGGCTCAAGAGAGCAGGCCTGTTTTCCTGAAGTAGATCTATTAGAACCTTTCCGGGTCGCGTTGAAATCATGTACATTGGATAGAGCTCTCAGGGCTCCTGGATCGCTGGGCGTTTGGGTGGTCAACATCGTGCATATATACACATGTAAGACTTTACTCATCTTCGCATGCACTTTGCTATTGTTCGGATGTCGTCAAAGTAATTAAGATGCTGGCTTGCACATTTAGTATCATATGATATTACACATTCATTACAAAGATGCAATGTACGAAAGTGTACATGTTTAGCTGCTCGTTTAGTGGTACTAGGACTCTTATTGATTGCTTTTAAGGCTTTCGAACACATACGCTTCGTGTGTTGACTGCATACATGTGGCGCGTTGTGATCTATAACCGCATCATTCACCTCCAGATCATTAGTAATGTCAAGACGGCCAAGGTTGCGATTTGGCTTACCATACACTATAAAACAGCTTCGCGTGGCTAGCGAAGCTGTCACTTGACCTACGTCAACACTGTCCACGCAATTGACCTCGAAACGCTGACTCGACTTCGTCAAAAACGGCCGGAGCGCTTTTGGAAAGTAACGAAGACCATGGAGGATGATAATACCAATGCGCCGATGCGAAACTGGCTAGGCCTTAACGTGGGCTCTCTAGCCGATTTATCAGACCAGAGCTCCGATGTTGTTCAGAGAAAGGCGCAGAGACCTGTAGCAGGTGAGAGTAATCATATCTGGTATATCGAAGCGCAAATTTGATTGCAACTTGCTCGAGATTCATGAATATGTCCGTACAATTATCCAGGGTCGCGATGTGGTCGGCAACCTCCCACCGCACGATGACTACGTCTTTGACAAAGCCCCGATTGATCGGCCGAGCAACTACCATGCTAAGATGCTCTTTCTTGGGGAAAACATGGGTGTACAATCATGGGCGAACCTTAGGTTCATCTCAAAGGGTGAGGGGGCCGTTTTCTACAATTACGACACCACCACTGACACCTGGACCCTGATGAATGATCTCGTGGATATGCATCTCATGTATCCTTTTAAAGTATTTCAAGACTGCAGCAACACGAGTATGACTTATATCGCCGCTCTCGTGCGATACATCTATCGCGAGACGCTGAAAGTCGACCGTAGTTTCGAGGTAGGAGTGATGCAAAATCTAGTGACTGGTTTACGTGAGATCGAGGGCAATTACGGTCGCCAAGGAGGTGAGTTAGCCCGTAATACCTGTTCTCTGATATAACTTAATGGCGAAGTAGGGGGCTACTTCGTCAGGGATATCCAGCAACCGTCGATGCTGCCAAGTTCCATATATACACGCACGATACCTATGATGGCTTCGAGTCTTGCGGCGGCCGACCCTCCCGGAAACGCACTCACACGCGAGTCCTTGATGACGTGTCCCCCGAAGCGTCTTCGCGATCACGAAGAATATGAAGAACAGGAGGAAGAAGAGAGCCGGTCTGTCAATATATTCCAAGCTCTGCAAAAACAACGTGACACTGTGCGAGAAAAGCAAGCGAGGATGAGTGTGCCGATATCATGTCTCGAACAGCAACTCAGATCATGCAAGAAGAAGATCGACGCGCTCATGGAGGAAGGACATCCTTCGCGCGCAAGGGCAATTGTGAGTTTGAACAGCGTTTCAGAATGATTTAAACAAGTACTGCGCTTGGAGTGTATAGGTTTCGGGGAAATGCTGAATATCTTGATGGCTTAGACTGCTGCAACGTGGTGGTGTTGTAGGTGTATGTATACAGCGATCGATACCCCGCGCGGCTTCTCGATGCAACTGCTTAAGAAAGAAGCCCAGGAGGTGGATTCGCTCCACTTTCTAGTGCTGGGTAAGACAGTTTACAAGGAAATCCTTTTGATCATCTACGTATAGGTCACAGCCGAAATGAACAAACATGCGATCACCCTGATCCTTTGACCTCCATGAGATGTTGCATTTCAGGTGTCTGCTTCACCAAAGCTTCTAGCTTCACATTAAATGCTTCATGCTAGTCGGAGGCTCAGTTGTACAGGTAGGTACGTGAGATACTCGTATTCCGTCCAGGGTGGCAGAGCAGACAACACCGAACTAATGAAAGCTTTCGGTCAAGAACGGGGGGATGAACATCATGCACATGGATAGCGGACAGGCAGCCTAGAACGCTAAAACGACCCCTACCATAGATATAATGCTGTCTGTAATGCACTCGACGCCGGGTATGCGGTCCTTAAAGGTGTCGGCGTCAAACACAGTTATAGACGTAGCGTTTACAGCTGCTGAGAGGTACACTGTGTAGCTTAGGAAGCCCATAAACAATCCCAAAGAGCCTTCGCTTAAGGCGTCTGTTCGGTCGACAATTGTTCTCAATTGAAGAGGGTGCATGAAAGATCGGGAAAGAGTGAAAATGAGAGGTGTTATAAGACAAACGAAAGACTAGACTGGGCCACCTTCGTACTTTACCCGGCTTGTGCGAAGCCAGAGTCGACTTATCCTGTACAGATAAAGTGAAATGATGATCAGAGAGACCATGGCTAGCCCAGAAGTCAGAGTGATGGGGTGGATGGAAGCCTATATACCCACGGAATGGCAGTTCTCGAGCATGAGTGTGTTACTACCACCAGTCCTGCCAATCCTGCCAATCAAAAACAACTATATACGTGTTGCAGTCCACTCACTATCTCTAGCGGATTTAGTAATGCCAGCCAAGTCTGAAATCAACCATATATGTCTGCCCGCTAAATATGCCGAAATTCACCAATCGTCCCGGCGAAAGCACACCGTCGATCTCATTTAGCCCCAAATATCCTCTTAATATCCCCAAACTTTACCGGCTTGACCAGGTACATATCAATGCCCGAATCGATTGCTTCTTGCTGATCCTGCGCGCTCGCTAGGCCTGTCAGCGCCACAATTGTAGTCGGCATGAAGCCCTGCTCTTGCTCGAATTGCCTAATGTGTCTGGTGGATTCTAAGCCGCCCATAACCGGCATACTTAAGTCCATGAGGATAAAATCGAAGGGCCTGCTAGGTGGTGTGGTAGCAAGGGCTTCGCTCTTGTACTTTTGTAGAGCTTGCAGGCCGTTGACGGCTTCTGCGTAACGGTACTTTTGGCGCTGCGCGAAGACGACGAGAAGTTTAAGATTAATGGCGTTATCGTCGACGAGGAGGATACGCGGCGTAAAGTATTCGAAAGGGCCTTCGCTGGCGGGCGTATATGCTATCTCTCCCCGTGCTGATGCTGCTTCATTGTCGCTGGGCATAGTTGCTGCGATGAGAGGAGAATGAGCGCCGGCCACGGCGAAGGGGACTTGGTTGCTGCCACGGACAAGGTCGCTGAGACTTCTGTGCACCGTGACCATGGGAAGAGTAGGTGGAGCCTGATCTATCGCTTTATCTTGATCGTGTTGGGTACGGATATCCAGATGTTCGACGGGTTGAGAAGCGCGGCTCAGGCCATCGAGGAGCAACTTTGTAAGTCTCCGTGGACCGCATGGTTGGGCAACAACCTCAACTATCCACCCACGGTATGGGAACTCTTCTCGAAGAAGATTCTGGGAGCGAACGGTATCGTAAGCTCATGCTGCCTCCATCGAAACATGGAGACTCTCCGGCAATGGGCATCAACGAAGAAAGAAAGCTCACTTACTTCGGTACATATCTTCTCCGCTGCATCCGTACAAATGCAGACCACAACAAGGGCTGGTTTACTGGCGTCTTTGGACTTGTCCTCCCTCAGCATACGCATCAAAGTATCAGGTTCGGTGATCAGGATGTCCGGTCGCTTGTCAGGTTCGAATGTTTCATAAGTGGTGATATTCACATTCTGACAAGCCTTCACCATTGCGGATCTCAGCTTCTCATCAGCGCCCCCGAGAGAGATGTCAGGGAATACCATGCTTGCAGATTTACCTTCTAGTTCTTCCGGTCTCTCTAAGAGCGTCTGGTGCGTCTGAACGCGAGCGTCTTCGATGTTTCCGGCCGGCAACTTCATACTGACGCAGATCTTAGTCCCTACCCCGGGAGAACTCTCAACGCTTACTTCGCCTCTGAGGGACTCCACGATCTGCTTCACGATACTAAGACCCAAACCAGTGCCGTTGGAGAATGGATCTTCCTGGCTAAAAGCGGTGAACAATCTTGTGTTTTGAAATTCGGTAGACATTCCTTTACCAGAGTCTTCAACAATTATTGTGAACTCGACAAACTGCGCAGTACTCTTTTCTTTATCCTGTTCCAGTGAAACGGTAATGAAGCCAGCATCGGTGTACTTGAGCGCATTCCCGAGTAAGTTCATTACGACACGACGCAAAGCGCCTGGCTGGGATTTGACAATCCACTGTACGAAAGGAGCTACGCTTAGCGTCACAACAACGCGGTCTTTAGCGCGTACATTTGCGTAGCTCGATTCTCCCGCGTTTGCACTAGCATTGCTGTGCGCCCTGGAGCGCGTACCCTGATCATGGAACGTGGAATGGTGGATATCATGAGTTTTCCTGAAGTGGTAGCCTGCACATACCGTGTCGCAGACCTCTTCAACAAGCTGGGATAGATTGAACACGGTTGTGACACCAAGGATCGAGTTGTCAGCTGGGAGCCTGCTTCGTCTTCCACCTTTCTGCTTTCGCTTTGCATTCGCACTTCGTAACTTATTGATCTTAGCATAATCCAGAACATGATCAATAGTATCAAGAAGCGTCCTTCCACATGTTTCAATGGAGCTTACAAGCGACTGTTGGTATGCAGACGATACACTGTCGCGTAAGAATTCAACGGATCCCAAAATACCATGGAGTGGGGACCGAAGCTCGTGCGAAATTGAAGCGATGAATGTCGTTTTGGCTCGATCCGACCTTTGCGCGTTCCATCGGGCGATTTCGCTTGTGATAGTATTTCCGAAAGCTTTCAGATACGGGAGTTCGCTTTCGGAATTCATCAATCGGCCTGTGGCCATGGTCCAGATAAAGGAACAAGCTGTCCATCTTTCGGAAGTCGGGTCCCACAGTGGCAAGAAAATCAAACTTCTGACAGAAGGGAGAACCTTGAGGAGCTCAGATGGGATGAAACGATCTTTTCTGGTTCGCGTCTTTCGGATGGTGGTGGTCGAAGTGTCCATCCTATCGGACTGCTCGGCTTCAGATTTCTCGGACTTTTCATCGCTGGAATTGATGCCAAAACCTTCCTCATCGAAGTTAAAGAATTTGCCCTGGGGATAGCGGGCAATATAGCGCTCCATATTTGCCTCGGTGAACGAGAAGTCCTTCTCGGTTACACCAATCTCAGCAGAGCGTAAAGACAGGCCGACCACTGGACATTGATGACTGTCGCCAGGATTGGCTTCAAAGTTCTCTTCATAAGTATCGTTTCTCGTCGGCATATGAACTTTTGCCTTCCTCTTCTTCCTACATGTTGTTGTAGAGCCGGCAGTGGTCGAGGAGCAGTCATCGCTACTAGCAGTTGGGGAGGCATCGTGGAAAGAAGGAATGGTTCCTTGAGCTTGTGCCGTATCGAAAAAGATCACGCCGTCGGCGCGAGTAGATTGGCGGATTATACGTGCAGCTCGCTGGAATATTCGGGACTTGTCGATCTCTGAAATCCACATTAGCACACGGAGTGTCACCAAAGTAATTAATTTTAGAAAAGCAATGTCGCGGGGAAAGCTAGATATAACTCACCACGCTCATTCTGGGGCTTGCGATGCGTTTGCGGTTCCTTAACTCCTGGGATTGCATCGTTCAATGGGTCCTCGTCGGTGATAGCTTCAAGGCGAGCATTTTCGGTCTGCTTTTCCAATGTTGTCTGTCGTGTGGTAGTGGTGTTCCGGGCGTCTTCGGTTGACGATCGCTCGATGAAGTCAGTCAATCCTCTGACCATGCGTTCCCCTTTACTACGATCGTCGCTTTCCTTAGCTAGTTCCAGGTGTTCCATGACAGCTGCCGAGATGTCCTCCATGAATTTGACCTCCTCAGCACTTAGACCGTCACGCGGCTTGTCGTCCGAAACAGCAAATACGCCTATGCGATAGCCGTTTTTGGTGGTTATTGGGACACCAGCATAAAATCGGACGCCAGGTTCGCTTTGCACATAGTCCTTGTCAGAGACGCGTGGGTCAAGCCGGCAATCCGGGATGATAGCGGCGTTCGTAGTGTAAGTTTCGCCACTGCTGTCCACCGTTTGGTATTTGCAATTTAGGGAGTGATGGCAAACAGCCTCGTTGCGTGCTATTATGGCATGTCCGAGCCAGAGGTCGTCGCCAGAGTCGGTACTCTGGTTAGAGAGCGACAGGCTTCTGGTTGCTTCCGCGAGGACGTATTGTCGCGTCGAGTCTATTAGCGACACCATTGCGCGCTTTACATTCAAACGCAGCACAATGAGCTGGGCAAAAGCAGTCAAGCTTTTGTCAAAGGACGGTATCGGACGGTATGCTTTGTACACGAGGCTTTTGGCCTCCCCGTCCGAGTCCTCAGCGAGGTCTTGTGCCGCATCCACCCATGGCTGATAATAGCTGTCGAGGCATCAGTAAGAAGAGCGCCGGGGGGCATGTCGAGTGTACTCACCGCTGGAGATCGCGCTGGCGAGCAGCCTCTGAGTACAACATGGCGGGCTCTCATGGATGCCTTGCGCGACGCATTCCGAGTTCACTTTCCAAGTTTGCCCATGACCACGAAATCTAGAGCCCGCGGCTTGCGGTACGGGAATGCCCCACCCCTGCTAATGCTTCCTGAGCCGTTAGCGCGGGCTTCCCTGTCTCGCATGTTTTGGTGATCGTTGCCGTTAAGCGAAGGGAGAGATGTGTTTGAACGCATTTAGATCAGTGTCGAGATGCAGGAATGCGATGGGGAAGCTCTGCCGATGCGGGTGCAGCCCGAGTATCGTCACGATCGAGGCGCCACCGTCGTGAGACGCGAATAATCAAGGGCCGTTTGTCCCGTTGCCAGATACCCGCCGACACGTGAAGTCTGACGCAGGCCCACGTGATTTGCGACGCGCTAGCCGTGGGCCGCTTTTTGTGAGGCTCAACCGTGAATTTCTATGCCAGCTTCCGCTCCGCTCGCTGTCACACGCGATCTCCCTCAATCCCCGCGCATCGTGTGCTTTCCGCCCCCGCATTGCTGCGTGTGCCGTGCCTGCTCTGGAACACCTCAATCGCTGGAATCTGCCCCCGACTTTGACAAGTCCTCGCTGTTCCACTTCCACACCGCCAACCTACAGCAGCCGCCCGTCCAACTCGCACCCACAGCACCCGCCCTCGCTCGCTGTTCTTCTGTGACTTTGACTAGTCATGGCCGCTCCCGCTCAGCTGGCTTGTATGTGCACCTCTTCAGCCCATCCGTTTGCTAACGGCCGCAGATCGCACCTCAAGAGGCATCGGGGTCTTCAACGCAGCTCCCGTTTACCAGGCGCTTCCTGGCTTCGACCGGTATGTCTTCTGCACACCTGCGAAGGCACCATATTGATCATGAGGCAGACCCGAAGGCAACCTGCGATGCTGCTGTTACTCGCCCGACAGCAGGTATTTTGCGTGGGCATCACCCGAACAGTAAGCTCAGCTTAGGCTATCCGGACCAATAGTCACTGACATGCCTTTGCATAGGGTTTCGGTCATCGATACGTCCTCCGGTCAAGTAGTCACCGCACTTCCTACGCCCAACGTCTTTGAGCTCGGTTTCTCTCCGCTGGGTACTTACATCATTACCTGGCAGCGTCCCTCCAAGGATGAAGACGGCAATGCCACCAAAAACCTCAAGGTGTGGCATACCGTTGCTGGCAATGGCGAGAGTGCACAGGACCGTACAGTGATAGGGGAGTACGTGCAGAAATCGCAAACGGGTTGGAACCTGCAGTACACGTCGGACGAGGCGTTTTGCGCACGTGTTGTAACAAACGAAGTGCAATTCTACCAATCAAACGACCTGAGAACTGTTTGGAACAAGTTGCGCGTTGAAGGAGTGACCGACTTCGCGGTGTCGCCCGGCAAGAACCATTCGGTTGCAGTTTTTGTCCCGGAGCGAAAGGTACGTTCGCATACGCCATGTCTGCAAAATGCGTGGTTAACAGGGTCTCTAGGGCATGCCTGCTGCTGTCAAAGTTTTCCAAGTCCCCCAGTTCAATTCGGCCATCTCGCAAAAAACCTTCTACAAGGGAGACAAAGTTCAGCTGAAGTGGAACGACCTAGGAACCAGCCTTATAGTTCTCGCTCAGACCGAGGTTGACAAGACCAACAAGAGTTATTATGGCGAAACGAATATGTATATTCTTAGCGCGAATGGCTCTTTTGATTCACGCATCCAGCTCGACAAAGAGGGTCCCATCCATGACGTCTCTTGGTCGCCCAACTCGAAAGAGTTCGGAGTGGTATACGGTTACATGCCTGCCAAGACCACCATATTCAACGCTCGTGCCGTTCCGCAGCACAGCTTCGACCTTGCTCCTCGGAACACTATTCTATTCTCTGCCCATGGTCGCTTTGTTCTTGTGGCTGGATTCGGAAACTTGGCTGGCCAAATGGACATTTACGATCTTGAGAAGAACTACCAAAAGGTTACCACCATCGTCGCATCCAACTGTACTCACTGCGAATGGAGTCCCGATGGTAAACATATCCTCACAGCGACCACGAGCCCTCGTCTCCGTGTAGACAATGGAATCCGCATCTGGCATATTGGCGGTACTTTGATGTATAACGAGGACATGACGGAGCTGTATCACGTGACCTGGAGACCTCAACAGATGCAGTTAGAGAGTCCTCTCCAAGCAGGGAGTCCCCATGCTTCAGCTGTGGATTACCTAAGCAAGGTGAAGACTCCATCCAAACCAGCTGGCGCATACCGTCCACCAGGCGCCCGGGGGAGTACCACTCCGCTCCTCTTCAAACGTGAAGATGAGGGAGGAGCGGCGTATACCAACACTGGAATATCCTCTAGCAATGCCACCTTTTCTAATGGATTCGGAAAGACTCGTCGTCGTGAGGTCGTTGGTGCTGAGGCTGTCGACAACCTACCCCCAGGTGCTGCACCTGGTGGGGGAGTTAGTCTCACCGGCACCGGAGAGGCAGAGGGCGAGCTATCGAAGGCTGCTTTGAAGAACAAGAAGAAACGGGAAGCTAAGAAGGCGAGGGAAGCAGCGGAAAAAGCTGCTGGTCTTGGTGCTGATGGAATCAACGCTCCTTCTGGGCCCGCAAATGCCGGTCGAAGCCCTGAGCGACGTGATACTCGTGGCCAGCAACGCAGCCGTAGCAAGAGCAACACGTACAATAACAATGGTGGAAGGAGTCCGTCCCAGCATCGAAATTATGGAAACAGCCCGCACCGACGTCATGGTTCAGGGTACGAGGATGGAAATCACCGTGCTCAGATGGGCCAACAACATCATCGTGCTGGTTCTGGAAACCGACACAATCAGCATGTGTCCGCTCATCAGGCGCCACCGCAACTGAAGACGGAGAACCACGGCCCGGCACCCGATTTGACGGTAACGAGCCCCGGGGATGGTGGCCCACACGACAAGAAGGTTCGCAGCCTTCTGAAAAAGATTCGCGCCATCGACGATCTGAAAATGAGACAAGCCGGAGGCGAAAAGCTCGAGGATACGCAAATCAAGAAGATCACTACCGAGGAATCAATCCGCAAAGAGCTTGCTGGCCTGGGCTTCACTGAGTAGAGTGTCGAAAGCTGCGCGATCTTCTGTGATGTTCCAAACGCTTTTACTGCCCACGGTACCACAACATGGATTGGTGCACGGCGCCGAATGACTCAGTTCTAAGGAGAAATGCTTTTTGCATCTAGATTCTTGCTATTGAATGGAAAGGAGTGGATAAAGGACTGTGCTTTGCACACTTGGTTGGCTATAAAAACAATGAAAATTATCACATTCTTGTCGCACAACCACGTTTCCATAATACTGAGACGTACGAACATGACAATCCGTGAATTCAAACCATGCATTTATTTCAGATTCGTTGTTACACGGGCACGACGGGGCAGGGTGACGAAGGTCATATGGCAGTCGCAGCTTACTCAGCTAGACCCGCCAACAAACGTCATCGTTATTGCCGACGTTCACGGATAATCACCGTGATGGCAGCAGCGACGCAGCGACAAACGCCTCCATGATTCCAATCGCTAAACCCACAACCAGCCCGGACTGAATCGTCCCACGAAGCAACGCGAGTAAGACAACGAGGAAGTTACACGCCCTCAATTTGCCCCGCCTTCACAGGAACCATGGCACCCACCTTCACAGAGCTACCCACCGAGATTCTCGACGCCGTGTTCCTTCACCTCGACCCTCAATCGCTTCTTTCGGTCGCACAGACCTGCCGTCTAGTCAAGAAACTCACCGCTGACGCCCCACTCATCTGGCGCAACTTTTGTCAAACACACTTCAAGACATGGGACCCGCAGCATGCTATGGCCGCCAAATTCGCCGGGCCGCTATCTGATGTCGACTGGCGCTCAATTTTTAATAGGCGTGTGAAGATCGAGCGAGAGACTTTGAGACTGCTAGATAAGGTGCTAGAGAGTCAGCAAGATCGCATACGGCACATCAATGAGATCGCGGAATTTGGGTACGATGTGAAGGAGGTGCTGTTGAAGGAATGTGCATGTGATGACTGGAAAGAGGATGTGTTGGCAAGGCGTTACTATGCGAATGCAATTCTAGAGAGAGTGCAGAGGGAGATGGCAGTGGAGTTGTGGGGAGAGCTTGAAGCAGGCGTGGAGGTACCCATCGAGAGGGCACTGGCTGCATACGACGTATTCACGCGGACGGGCGAAGACGTGGACTACCAGACAGTCACGCATGATTTGGACGTACTTGCGCAAGGGGTCGAAGAGCAATATCCGGAGTTTTCCACCATGAATGCCCGCGCAAAGGCTTCGACGTTGGCTTCCTTCCTACGCGAGCAGGGTTTCCGCGGCGTGGCAGACTCCTCCTATCGTGCGCTGCGCAACTCCTTCATTGGTCTCGTTCTGCGCTCTGAAACACATGATTCCCTCCCTCTCATATCCGTTGCAATATACTGCGCACTCGCCCGGCGCGTAGGTCTCGACGCTCGGCCTTGCGGCTTCCTTTTCCACGTCTACTGCCTCGTCTACGCACCCAAAGACTATACCCTCGACGGTACATACAAACCCACCAGCTCTGCAGACCTCGACTATATGTACCTAGATCCTTTTCGCTCATCAGACGAAGTACTAGCAAACGACCTGCAACGCTCACTCCGCGAGATGGGCGTCCCAACTTCACAGCACGAAAGCTTCCTCTCTGACAGCAATACCCGAGATATGGTTCTCCGCACAGCCCGCAACATCATGAACTCCGTGCAAACAATCCGACAGACTGAGGCAGGTGTATACGGGATACATAGCACATGGCACAATGCCTACCCCGACATGGATAACGCCTTCTACGCCACCATATGGGCAATGCTTATTCTCGGCCCGCACGACGACACCGGCCTTCCCCACTCCAGCGTCACCATACGCCGCAGACAATATCTACCCTACCTCCTCGAGCACTTCCAGACACACTACCCCTGGGACGTCTCCCTCCTGCAACAATACGTCATCCCCATGTTCATCAATCTCCCCGAAGGCCAACGCTTGATTTCCTTCGTGGAGAGCATGCGCCGCATCGACGGGATGGCGAAGCGTCCTAACCGGAGGGAAGACGGACAAACAGATAAGGTAGCATTCCGCGTAGGCCAGCTGTTCCGGCACAAGCGGTATCATTATGAGGGTGTTGTTACCGGTTGGGATACAGTGTGCGATGCAGGCGAGGAGTGGATTCATAACATGGGTGTGGATCGCTTGCCTGGGGGAAGGGTGCAGCCGTTCTATCATGTCATGTGAGTCTTCTCCCTACTTGATTTGGGTTCGCACATTTTGAGACTCGAAATTAACCCTCGTACATAGGGTCTGCGACAAGTCGGTGAGGTACGTGGCGGCGGAGAATATCTCACCCTGTGATCCAGGGACTGAGCCTTCGGAAGCGCTGCTTAAATTAGCTGGACGGCACTTTAAGCGGTGGGACGCAGAGAACGGCGTTTTCGTAAGTAACGTCAGGGATGAATATCCGGACGACTAGACTGGAAACCACGGGTCACGATAGGGAAGCAGTGCAGAGGGTTTAAGATGTATTCAGGGACCACCTAAGACACCCGCATACACTTCAACTTGAAATACCTATCATTCTCCGGCAGCACGTCGTCTTCGAGGGTATTTTGAATGATATGAAATGCCCAGCTGATCAACTACATACCGAGATGCACCCATCGGTCTAACACCTTATCCACCAGGTATCGAACAGCCAAAAGAAACAAAGACCTAGCCATCCATGTCAAGTAAACGCCGACAAATGCTCAGCAAAACTATACCAAGGCAACAAGTACCCCACTAACCCCGGAAATCTTTCTCCAGTCACGACTTGGCTCCAGCCTTTTGACGCCTCAGTACTGCAACAACTTCTGCCCACCTCTCCCCTCGACCCCCTCGACCTGCTTCGCAAACCCGCACCACCTATCCTTGATACTCACAACCTCGTACGTCCCCTCCTCTTGCACAGGCACAAACATCTCCCTCTCATGGCTGATTTCCGTCTTTATCTCCAAGACTTTACTCTTCTTCCCCCGCGCCGCGTTCGTAGATCTCGTATAGGTAAATTCAAAGGGCGGCGTGCCTTCAAACTGGAAATGCAAGTCGGTGTTTCCGCCCTCGTGGATGTCAACGGAGGAAACCTGTCCACCGGAGAGACGGACGGATGGGATGGGATGGATATGTTTTGTGAGGTCAAGCGGCGCGAGGCAGTCAGATGCCGAGTCGCGTAGGCCAGTGATGGTAAAGGTGCCAGGGAGCTCGGCGAGGCGGCGGAAGGTGGTGGCGGCATTGGACGCTTTGCGCGTTTCGCCGTTGAAAGTGTAGTAGACGGTGAAGGGGTTTTGGCCACTGAGGGCGAAGCTGAGGCGCTCGCCGACGCAGAAGTCGGCGCGCTCCTCGAGGGCAGTGGCAGTCGGCGCGTTGTGCACGCTAACTTGGACGCGGGGACTGGCGCTAGAGGGCTTGAAGGCGCAGCCGCGGGCGTCGCGCACTTTGCGGATGGTGATAGAGGAGACGCCGAGGTGGAGCTTGCGGTGCTCGATCTTGAGGTCGAATTTGTTGGTGCGGACGTCTCTGTGGACGCTGATCTCTGGCTTGGGAATGCCGGCCTGTTTAATTTCGATCTCCAGGTAGAAGGGTGCTTGGCCTTCGAGCGTCATGGGGATAACTTCTTCGCCGTCGGACTCACGGCTGCAGTAGCTGTACGTTTTACCTGGTGTATCGAAGCGTGCTGAAGGGCGCGGGTTCACTGTCTGTTGCACGACAAGGGACTTGAAGTGTTTCTTTGAGTGGTCATACCGGCTATCAGCGAGTTTGTGGAACGTGTATTCGTAAGTTCCCGCATTAGACGTGTCGGCACGAATGGTTGTCAGTCCGCTCAAAGCGCGAATGTTTTTGTCGCGAGGTGCAGCTGTCTTGCCTTTGCCCTTGTATTCGTACTTGTACGAGACTTCGAATGGAGCGTTGCCTGCAGATCACTCAGCAAATTACAATAGACTAGAGTTTGGTCTCATACCTGACAAGGCCACTTCGAAGGAATCTTCGTCACCCTCGCAAACAGCGTCCTTGACGTATCTTCCATCTTGGAAGATGATCGACGGAGTCTCTGGGATGTTGATCTGTGGTCGGGCAATCCAGCCCACATTGAACGTACTGGCCTTCTCTTCGATGAAACCAGGGCAGACCGAGTCACGGACGGATCGGAGGTGATATGTACCTTGCTGCGTGATAGAGAGGGGAGCATTAGCGCCCGACACGTGAACCCTCTGTTTCTGATTGGTGTCAAGATTCTCGTACTCAACGCTCCAGGGTCCAACTCCAGAGAGACGAAGAGGGAGTTCCACATTCCTGCCCTCGAGCGCCATTATTGACTGTTTTCCATCCACCAGGCCGAAGTACGCTTTAGGACGTTCGTGCCTGACTTGTACTTTGGCCTCTTGGTTTTTGAGAAAATCTTTGCACTGCATACCATCGATGATGCTGATCAATGCTACCGTATAATCTCCGCCATGCTTGAGTTTTGGTGTCCTGATTGTGTAATTCTCACCATCGACATCGACCGTCTGTTTGCTGCGCTTACCATTGTGCACTACTTCGTACTCCAGCTTGAAAGGCCCATCGCCGACGAGTTTTACATCGAACTCAACATAGTCGTCGATACAGGCCTGTTTGGGTTTATCCTCTTCGATGAAGGAGGCAGAGGCGGGAGGCCTTACATCCTGCTGCAGCACGAGGTTCTGCAGAGGACGATCTTTGTAGATCGCATCCGAAATAGACTTGAACGTGTATGTATAGTGTCCAGCAAGATCTGGCGCGAGATCGATGCTACCTCTGAGAGAACCGATCCGTACATCACGAGGTTGCGCTCTAGAACCCTTCCGCTGCTCTGTGTATTTGACAGAGAACGGTGGTGTACCGATGAAATCCATGCCGACATGTAGACCGGTAGGATTTCCGGCACACTTGTCGATGATGTCTTCGCTCGCCAATTGAAGTTCGGGTTCAGGCGGATTCTGTACCAAGCACGATGTAGGCTCAAGTATGTCACCCCCGCAAAATTCAGTGGAAACAGACTTGAGCGTGTATAGCCCAGCATCCGATGCATGGATTTTACCGATGCCAGGTTTGATGGTGTCCTCCTTTATCCCTGCATCTGCGCTATGGTGCCCATCCGCAGTAATGTCCGCTTCAGGCGTAAAGAGCCACTGAACCGTATGCGGGGCTTCGACGCGGCCTTTCCCAGTAGATGCGTAAGCGAGAGGCAAAGGCTCCCGAGTACCCTTGGCCACTCGCATGGGGTTTTGGGGATTGCACCCCTTGAAAAAAACCTTCGGGCGTTCATGGACTTCGAAACCCTGGTAAGTGCCGGTGGTCTTGGTCTTCGGGTGGTCTTCATCCTCGTTACCAAGGAAGTTGATCGAGTTCCCGAGACCGTCTTGGACCTCTTCAACAGCGTATTCCCAACCACTTCCAGTTGCCAAAGTCTCGTTCAATGGCACAGTGACCTTCTGGGAACGTGCCCATGAGACGTCTTCCTTGCCGCTCTTCACCAATGCTTGCGATGTTTGCCTAGACAGTGGAGATACGAACTCGTCTGGTTGCAAATTTTGGAATTCGGATCCCCCACGTGGCTGACGATCGACGGTCAAACGGTACTTGACGTAAAGAGGCGGTACACCTTCCACTTCCAATTCAACATTGGACAGGTCGTTACGGCAGCGTCTGTCTCCGGTGGGTTTTACGCGTGCCTGTGGACATTTCGCAACAATCGCATTGGTGCTCCTAGGACGCACCTCAAGCTTTGACTGATCGACGACCTTCTTGAGTAGGTAAACACCGGGCTTTTTCACAGTGTATCGGAGGAGGAGCGGGTCTTGAGGATCTGTTTTCTTTGCAGCCTTGCGTGCCTTTCTCAATAGCGCCTTGAGCTCGCTCTTCCTGATTGAGATAGTCTCGTTCTGATTCGTGTCAAAGTCGAGGCGGACGAGATCTAGCTCCACGGGCTCGGTCTGATTGATGAGGATCGGGATTTCGAGCGAGGTAACGGTGGAGTTCAGGCAGAAGGAGAACTTATCCGGATTCAACACTGCAGATCTACAGGGGCAGTTAGTTGGGAGTCCCCTTTGGTGCGATCGTGACAGACGTACCCTTCAGGAAGTATGTTTATGATTTGCTTGCCTAAAATCAAAGACGCATTGTGCAGGATAGGGCCTGGTTTGACACTGCGTTCACTGATGGCCAATTCGCTATCGAACAGGAAGCCAGCCAGTGATAGGAACCAAGTTTGTACGGGTATTCCAATGCGAAACATAAGCATAATGTCCAGCGCGGAGTGAACGACGAAGAGAAAAAATGACGTAGAGGTGCTCCATTGCAGCCAGGGAATGTCCAGCAGCGGTACGCCCAGCATGAAGAAGATCATATCCAGACCGCACCACTTCATGCAGGACCATACGGACTCATCCTCGTCTATGGACAAGTTGTAGAAATCGTACAGCTTCCATCCCCATAGTGCGATGTATATCGAGCATACGTAGAGGCGCTGTTGCGCTGGATCGATGATGTTGGCGGGTATCCAAGGGCCAGACTGTTGGGGTGGCGCCAACGGTCGCGGTACGTCTGGTAGAGGGGTGTTGACATTTGGTCGCCGTGATGTGGAAGAGGTACTGGGAGCTTGTTGCTGGTGTTGCGGCGTTGACGGGAATCCGCCGGGTCGTGGTCGCGGTGTGCCGTTCATTGTGCCCTGTGGCAGCTGGTCGCGCCACTGTATGCTCTCATGGGTTGGGGTGAGAGCTTGGTAATCGGCCACGGTGCAGGCGAAAATGCACGGGTGTGTGTGTGCGGGGTGTCAAGCTGTTGTGTTTTGTTCTCTGCTTTTACCGGCAAACAAAACCTAGGGCGCGTCTCTGAAGCGCGAGGTCATAGTTCCGCACAACAACCAATCAGCGTTCAGCACAACCCGGCTCTACCAAACCTCGGTGTTCACTCACAACACGATCTACGTTCTCCATCACCATTCACTTGCGCCCCTCTCAACCTATTGTTCACCTCGCACACTAGGTCAATTGCGCACAATAGCCTCGATAAGCGGCCGTGCTCAGTATGCAAAATGCCCTTCCGCGTTCCTTTGCTACGACCTCCCTTAAACTACCATCTGACTTGAGCTCGACATAACCGCGTTTGCTTTCTGTCAAGCACGGGCTCAGTACTTTCGCGCGCCTGTTACTCACCTACCACTCCAATCATCAACAACTCGCCCAACATGGCTTCTGCGGAGACGTCCACCAATGGCAGCACCGTCGACCACCCAGTCAAGGTCGATACAAGCCACCCAGGACAGCCTGAAGCCACGCAGGGCCATCTGAATTCCTCCACCGAGATCTCAAAGCTCGGTCTACCCGCGGAACACCAGGGAGACCCATGTCTTACCCACGCAACTTCAGAGAAGTCACATGAGGAAGGTCAGGCCGGGGCTTGCGCGAGGTCACCGAGCTCAAAGAAGCGATTCCTGTTTGACTTACCCGACAAATCACCCAGCAAGAAGACCAAGCCAGTGCCAAAAGAGCCCGCTCAACGCTCCCTAAGCCCATCTGACGTCCCAGCTACTGTTGTGGACAAGGAGACATGGCAGGGATACTGTGAAATCGAGTCCGACCCCGCCTACTTCTCTATCATTCTTCGTGATATCGGCATCCAAGGTATCGATGTCCAGGAGCTCCATCTGATGGATTCAGTCCATCTCACCTCCCTACCTCCAATCTATGGCCTGGTTTTACTCTTTCGTCACCGTGAATTTGATCAGCACAATCAAGAAGGAGCCTGTCCAGACAATGTGTGGTTCGCTAATCAGATGCCTGGTCAGAACAGTTGCGCCACCCTCGCTATGATCCACACACTCCTCAACGTTGTCGCTCCGGACATTGACATTGGCGAGCATATGCGTCAGTTCAAGGACTTCACCCAAGACATGACTCCTCTTCAGCGCGGTCACACCTTTGCCAGCTGGGACTTCGTCAAGAAGATTCATAATTCCTTCGCCAAAAAGATGGACATGCTTGAGAACGACAAGTACATCGCCAGCAAGGCCACCCGGGCGGTCGAGAAGGGACATGGCAAAGCTGCAATTGCGAAGAAGACTGCAGATGAGAAGAAGACTCCGGGTCTTCAGACCAAGTCGCGTTCTAGGACAGCACGACGCAATTCTGAAGACAGTGTTCAAAGCATTGACTCTGTGGACTCCTTCGAGGAGAACGCCCACCACTACCTGGCTTTCGTGCCCATTGATGGCAAAGTCTGGAAACTCGATGGCATGGACAAGCAACCAACGCTCATGGGTGAATACGACCATGAGCAAGGCGAGATGTGGTTCGAAGCTGTTTCCGAGCGCATCAACAAGCTCATCGGAGCTGGCGACCACGACTATGGCATCTTTGCCATCACTCAGTCTCCTCTTGTGCCACTTCGCAACAAATTATGTGAAGCGGACAACACGATCAAGCATGTGGATAGTCGTTTGACCACGTTGAGCGTCGACTGGAAGGAGTTTATGGATGAAGAGTATCGCGAACCTCCGAGTCCGAGCTTCATGGGTTCATTCAGCGAGGAACAGCGAGCTGCAAATCCTATCCCTGGCAGTATCAAAGCTGCCATCGCTAAGGAAGGCGTGTCGGAACTCTTGAATCGGCATCGCAACTTGGTTACGGAGATGAGACGAGTAGTGTTACAATACATGGAGAAAGAGCAAGAGGTATTTGAGCAGGGCGAACGTGCCGAGGCACGCCGCTGGGACTATGGTCCTGCCATTCAAGCTTGGATCGGCATGTTAGCTGAGAATGGCTTCCTCGAGGAAAACCTGAAGTTCTTCGAGGAGGAGAAGTGACTGCTTTATGAGTCGGCGACGAAAGCTAACAAAGCATATGGCAGCTTTGATGTGTAGACAATCTGCACGCGTAGCTACAAGAAATGGCAAAACCATCTTTGAGAACCTGTCTTGTTTCGGTAACAGTGCATTGACTTCTGGAACAGACTAATGTAGGACTAGCCAGCGGCGTGTAGATTCCGCAGCGATCTGCCATAGTCGGGGTAATTTACCCCGCTACAGGCATTGTAGGTTGTGAGCCTCGGATATTGCGGATTGGGTAAAAAGCCGTCGAGCTGACAACCATACTGAGATCGTGAGTCGACCATCAATGTAGGCTCAAGTCTTAAGCCCTGATCACACAAGACCCATTCGTGATTGCCCCACCAGGCTCACCCATTCACTCCTGCCCCGCACCACGGCTGACTCCGACCCATCCCTCGCCATTACAGCTTTACAAAGACTGACCTCGCAACAACCCGACCAGTCCAACACGATGATAATCGGCCTCCACCACGTAAATCTAGTCGTCCCCCCCGGGACCCTGGAACAAGCGAACGACTTCTACAGCACAACCCTCGGTCTGACTCCGCGCGCAGTCCCGCAGCTCCAGCGCGATACTCTCGCATGGTTCGACATTGGCAGCTCCGGCCAGTAAGTAATCCCAGGAAATGCTGGATGCTGGCTGCGAGCAATGAACAATTCCCCATAACTCTTTAACGGATCATCTCCCCAACCAGATGTCTCGTCCCCGTCTAGAAAGAACACTTGATTGACTTTAGGTTTTAGGCAAGTCCACGTCGCGTTTGGAAAACCGGAGGACTTTGCGTTGATGAGTTCCAGGCATCCTTGCTTTAGAGTGGGCAGTCAGGAAGAGTTGCAGAAGCTGCAGACTAGGATTTGGGAGCATCACGAGAGGGGTGGGGAGAGTGCGCCGAAGGCGGCGGATAAGTATGTCTTTTCTTTTGCTGACTCAATGTGCTTGTAGTCAAACCTGGCTAATTTCTGTGCGCGTTTAAGGCCTGGGGGAGAGAACAGTGGTGCAAAGGGGCTGGAGTATCCGACGAGGTTTTTCGCGAGGTAGGTTTAGCTGTGTGAAAAAGGTCCTACGAGGGGAGGCTAATGTGGTACAGGGACTACGCAGGAAACAGACTAGAGTTTACGTTATGAAGGACACCAAATGGAACAATGAAGATTTCGACCAGTTTCCAAATATCAATTCAGTGTGTAGAGATTGTCAAAGTTGCAGAGGTGATGAGTGTCTATCGGCGTGTGCATAGTGGTAGTCATTAGGCCGATTGTCGCGAATCATGGCATTGTTAGGGCCTAGAGTATGCTATGACCTGATGCCGACATAGTCGCTGTAACAGTTCACCCATGAAGTTCGATAAATGTCATTCCATTTTACGCGTCTTACCATGTTAGAGAGTATTGCCTGCGGTCGCCATGCACTCCCAGAGTGTCCCCACCGTCCAAATAGATGTCTCCAATCCGCGAATTGGAGGTAAGTCAGAACTTGAATAAATCCTACAGTGTGGTACGTCTCGAATGATTTGGATGATGAAAAGTAGGCATAACCCGTGGAGATCCTCCAAGACTACTTAATTCCCTCGACACCCACCATTTGCGTAGCAGTCCATTGCCCTGCCACGCTTTCTCGGTAGAAAACCTTGCATGGCTATGGCTATACGGTCACGACATGGACTACCGTGCGCAGCAACAGCTGTGTGGAGAAAACATAGAAGACGCATGTTTCGATGGAGGTGTTCAAAGACCTCGAGCCTACAAATCCGACCTTGATCCAACAGATGAATCATCATCCATTGAATCTACATTGGGTCGGCTCCTGTGTATCCGCCAAAACGCCACCATGTCGGGCAGAGCACCCGACAATGCCTCACTCATCGCCGGCAAAACCATCCTTACAATCGGTGTCTTCCACAGCGGCACCGGTGCCTCCTTGATCGAAGAAATGGCGAAGCACGGGCCCGCCTCACCTCCGCTGGCTGCAATGCCTACAAACTTCAAGCTACTGGGTCAGCTAGCTTTTACTTCTCATGTTGCCTTGACATACATGTTGCCGTCAGGATCAGTGCGCTTTGCGCGTCGAGGACCATCCATACACAATCCGTATCTCTTAAGAGAATTGTTGTAGATTGGCCGTTCGAGTGTGCCGCGCAACATATGCAACTCGATTACTTCCTCAGCATCATGATGCAGCCGTGCTCCCCCAGGGTATCTTCAATCGCTGCATGCCATAACGCCAGATTTCAGCTGCTGCTACGCAATTCCATCCCGAGCTGTCTAGCACGTGTTATCTGAGTTCTGACCTGAGATCTCACGTCCATTTCAAACAGCGAGTCGCTTCATGCGCGTCTTTGCATTCCATGCCACAGACTCTCGCCCCGCATTTTAGACACCTGATCTTACCCCAATAACCACAGTTGTCACAAAAGTGTCGTTGCGGAGGGCCCCCTGCCGCAGGAGCAGCAACATGTGAGGCAGCGTACGATAGCGGGGGCGCAGAAAGCAGAGCGTCGAGCTCGGCCTGGGTGACGGGCGGTGGCATAGAGCTGTCGATGGCAAGGAGTGGATCGTCATTGAGGTTCATGCGCGAGGACGTCGGCTTCGTCGCCGTTGGCGCAGCTGGAGCAGGAGTCGCCTCAGAGGGTGTGGGTGGTATGGTGGAGGTTCGTCGTAGCGGTTGAGCTGCTAAGCGGGACGCGGCCGTCGCGGAG
This sequence comes from Paraconiothyrium brasiliense, assembly GCA_025388405.1. Classification (NCBI taxonomy): domain Eukaryota; kingdom Fungi; phylum Ascomycota; class Dothideomycetes; order Pleosporales; family Didymosphaeriaceae; genus Paraconiothyrium; species Paraconiothyrium brasiliense. The sequence continues at coordinate 1,963,633 of JANBXC010000008.1, forward strand.
CGCGGTAGCGGTGCCTGTTGTACCAGCGCGAGCTGGGCTTCCTCGTCGTCGAGCCAGTGCTTGATCTGCCTCTGGTATTGTATGATTCTTCGGGCATTCTGCGTCTTCGGAATGGCTACAGAACAGGTCAGCGCGGCGTAACTTGAAAGCGTACGAAGAGAAAGTGCGTACATGTCTTTCCGGGTATCGATATGCTTTGCTTCGGATCGTTGTCTCGATTTAGCTCTGCTATGCGGCGTGCGATGGCCGTCTGCTGCCGCGAGCTGAGTTCATTCTCACCGCGCTGGTTGGGATTGGCGGCGGCGCGCTTTTTGTTCTTGGGGTTTATGGCGATTTTGGAGGGGTCATAGCCAGTGTCCACTACATAAGTCCATCCTGGCGCAATGGCAGTAGCTGAATTGGGGAGGACTTCGACGTGTGGCATGGTTGCGAAGTGCTGGAGAGCAAAGAGCTGTCGAAGCACGTTGCGTCGGAACGGGCCCACGGATGGATGATGGATGGATCATGGATCGGGGCAGCTCACATGATCGCGCGTTGGGGGAAAGCGCGCCGGGCGTGGATGGCGTGCAGTGTGGGCGGCATGCGGAATGTGGTGCTCGCAACATGTGAAGCAGCTGACCAACACTGACGCAGCCAAGATCCTCGACGCCCTTAGCAACGCCTCCCCGAACCATCAGAACAAAGGCTTTCGCCCAAGAGCAGCCGTGGGCCGGGCGATGAGCAGTGTTGCTATTTCCATGCAGCGCACTGTCCGCAGACAGGGGCTACGGTTCCCGACTTGGCAGGGCCATGCTGCTGCCGATGCTCCGTCAGCCTCGAAGCCTTCTGTCTCTGAAGGACACCGCATCGCACCACAGCCCCCCAGTCGCTTTTATTCTTTTCTATTCATGTCGTCTATACGTTGATACACATTCGTAATGGCTCTTCTTCGACGCTACGGCACCTACCTCGCCCTCTCTGCAGGCTTCCTGTTCTTCCTCTACCAGCTAAGCTTCCCCTATGAGCCTGGACAAGGCCCGCCCACCGAGGGTGCCGTGAGGCCTGAGCACCACGACTACAAGTCCTATGACTGGGCAAAGATCCCCATGCACTATCCTGTCAAGGACATGACGCCGCTGCCCAATGATGCTCCGAGATCACTCCCCCGCGTGCAGCACGACTTCAAGAACGAACCGACGACTTCGAAGCAGATCCGCGAATCGAGACAGGCAGAAGTCAAGAAGCAGTTCTTGAAATGCTGGAACAACTATCGCGCCAAGGCCTGGATGCACGACGAACTCACCCCAATCGCCGGTGGGTACACAGACGACTTTGGAGGATGGGCAGCTACTCTCGTCGACAGCTTGGACACACTGTGGATCATGGGTGCCAGAGAAGAGTTCATCTCGGCGATCAAGGATGTTGAGGCTATCAATTTTGGCCACACCAACATGGATAAGGTCAACATGTTTGAAACCAATATTCGACACCTGGGCGGGCTGCTTTCAGCCTGGGAACTTAGCCGGGAGGACCGTATCCTGAACAAAGCGAAAGAGATCGGCGAGATGCTTTACCATGCATTCGACACGCCCAACAACATGCCTCTTACTCGCTGGGACTTCCACAAAGCAGGCCAGGGCGAGAAGCAAGACGCCGAGGAAAACGTACTCATTGCCGAACTGGGCTCCTTCACATTGGAGTTCGTCCGCCTCTCTCAGGCAACAGGCGACCCAAAGTGGTTTGATGCGGCGAATCGTGTCGTGAAGGTGCTCGAGAAGGATCAAATGAAGACAAGGCTGCCTGGCATGTGGCCCATAGTTGTCAACCCCAGAAGAGCCGATCTCACACAGGATACTGGCTTCTCACTCGGTTCCATGGCAGACTCAGCCTACGAATACCTACCAAAGGCATACGCGCTTCTTGGTGGTGTTGATAGCACATACAAGAGCATGTACGAAAAGGCAATGGACGCTGCCGTCAAATACACTCTCTATCGCCCTATGGTCCCTGGAGATCCTGACATGCTCGGCACAGGCTTTGTCCGCTCCGAGGAGGGCAAGGCATACTTGAATCCCGAGTTCCAGCACCTGTCTTGCTACGCTGGAGGTATGTTCGCTTTGGGAGGAAAGCTTTTCGACAAGAGCGACCACGTTTCGATTGGTCGCAAGCTCACGGATACTTGCGTATGGGCATACAAGTCATCTCCCGCTGGCATCATGCCCGAGGTTTCGCATCTTTACAAGTGCGAGAACATGACCGACTGCAAGTGGGATGAAAAGAAATGGAAAGACGAGGTAGCTTCCCGTGCCAACCTTAACAACGAAAAAGACACAACGCAGAACATCGCTGGCCTTCGTCTACCCAAAGGATTCACAGCGATCGGTGATAGGCGTTACGTACTACGCCCCGAAGCAATCGAGAGTGTCTTCATCATGTATCGCCTTACGGGCGAACAAAGCTGGCAGGCTGCAGGGTGGGATATGTGGACCGCGATTATGAAGGCCACAGACACCGATATAGGAAATTCGGCGCTCCAGGATGTGTCAGCTGAAAGACCACCCAGGGCGGATTCCATGGAGGTGAGTTGAGATGATTTGTGGTGCTCAACGCAATTTGTTAACTGATCTAGTCCTTCTGGATGGCGGAAACACTGAAATACTTCTATCTCCTCTTTTCTGATCACAATACTATTTCTCTCGATGACTACGGTAAGTCCAGTCCGAGCCTCATGCCGGGTAGCTTGGAATGCGTCCTTATTTGACTTAGTATTCAATACCGAAGCGCATCCGTTCCGAATACCCAAACCGTCAGACAGCAAGTAGAACTTCAAGGCACCACGTTATGCACCTCTAGCCCGCAGCATGGAGAAAGGATTCACAAACGGGACAGCCGCAACTTGAAAGACCGGACAACACGCCATGGTTAGGTTGGGTCATCACTGGTCTGGGCATTGCCGGTGTAGTAACGACAATCTGTCTACTTGATTAGGAACTAAAACATGGGAAAATCCGATGCTGGTGGCGGAACAGCAAGTTGAAGCAAGGTTTGGGACGTAGATGGGAGCAAACGAGTGCATGGTGGGAAGAAGATATTAGTATTGAGGATGTGGTGAGCTTTTTCAAAAGCAACAGCTCGCAACAATCCCACCCAGCCGGCGGGCATCACACTAGCGGAGATCCGGCGCAGGGCCATGATCAAACAGCTACAGTTCAAGCAGGGTGCCGTATGAACTCGAACTAGAGGACATCGATCCTCAAGGGAGCGTGCAAATACCCAGAACATTCTCCTCCCCTCCCGTGTAGACTAAACATTACGCGGCGCCTGGACATTGTGCGGCACCAAATAATTCTGCGGTGCCTGGACTTGAGGACTCGGGACAACCGCTGAAGGCCCCTGATCATGTCAGAGGGAGGGAAAAAAGGAGGGACCGGAGTATCAGGTATAATCAGGCATTGCTGGAGCTTTCGCTACTTGCATAACCCATCAAATCAAATAATTTGATCGATATCGTTATCCTTTCGTCAAAAGAAAGACTCTGAAGATGCAATATAGCCCTCTGCTGAATACAATTAACAATTGTAAAACTACTTTTATTTGGGCTGTAAGTCTGAACACACTGACTGCATGACAATCAACCCCTCCGTCTATTGGGCGCGTTCAAATTTGCACTCGTGAACATCGCAGTGACCTGATCTAGGGCCTTCCGTCTCTGTTTTCCCGTAATGCCTGTCCGATCAGTCGTAGGCTGCGCTGCCATGAAGCTATCGAAATCGTCGTCATCCTCACCTCCCTCAGGCGCAGACCCGCTGTCGTCATCACCCACAACCTTTGCTGCTAGAGCGTGCTCTGTCGCAGGTAGTCGCTCGGGTTGCTTCTTTTCAACTTCGTCTACGTCTTCCTTCGGTGTTGAATTTGCGAACGGCTTCGAGGCTAGAACCCGCCGCCGCAGCTCCGCCATTTCCTCCTCGTCATCATCTGACTCAGGTAGGTTATACGGATTCTGTGCAGCTCCTCCCTCGTCTGCCTCGTCTTCCTCGTCATCGTCATCAGAAAAGTCGATCTGCCGCCTGTTCATATTCCCACCCGCCCAAATATCTTCTTCACCGACCTCCTTCTCTTCTCTGTCCTTCTGATATTCTTTCTCGAGCTTCGCCAACCACTTCTCCTCGGCCTTCTTGATCTCTTCCTCATTCGCGCACGCCGCGTACCGCTTCAACAACGCAGCATTAATGTCCAAAAACGCCTCTCCATATGAGAAGGTCGACAGTATGTCCTCAGCCCAGTCCGCATGTCCACAGATGTAATAGCACGCAGCAATGGCCTCCACACAATTCAAACGCCACGGCCTTCCGTAGTTGGTTTGGTTCGCGGCGACAAGGTACGGGAGTAACCTCGAACAGGGTCCCCCAATGCGCGAGAACGGGACTTCTTCGATGCGATTCCACGATGCTTCGACGACGGCGGCACCGTATTGTTCGAGAAGAGGCGCATCTTCCCGCGACACAATCTTCTTCCCTTTCGGAGAGATGACTACGCCCGCAAACTTCTGGCCCACATGCAGTTCGCGCAATAGACCAAGGCGCATGAGACGTTTGCCGGAGCAGCGCTTCGCGTCGCAGTGGCCGAGGTCCCAGCACGCGGGCTTGGGGGCTTTGGAGGGGTGGGGGGCGGAAGCGCCAGCGGCATGGTTGTCGTTTTCGTGGTCAGAGCCGGAGGTGCGGCGAGGAGGTGGTGGGCGGTTGCGGGGCGCGATTTTGTGCTTGTTATTGGATTTGAAGTCTTTCTTGTGGCGTACCATGGTGGGCGGAGTGTGGACAAATTGCGTGGGAGAAGTAGGTGGGAGATGGAACGGACGAGGGAAGTGATTGGGGCAAGGGGCGAATGTGATGGTTGTTGTGCAAGTGGTGTATATGACGAAGTGATGGAAATGTGTTTATCGATAAGCAACTTTGTTCGCACAATGCACGTGCTAGGCCCTTCACCGCGGAGCGCAAAGTGTGAAGAGACATGCACTCCTCACACTGCATGCTGTTGATGCCTTTGGATGCGGCCACTTCGTCTTGCTTCGACTACGCAGACTGAGGCTTGGGAAAGACTAGGGTCGTCAGTCCTAGTCTCGGATGAGGCCTCGAAGGTACACGAGAGGCCGAAGTCTGCACGGATGTACGTTTTGCGGACTTCCGCGCGCTCGCCGAGCCGGTTCATTTGGATTCGGCCGGCATAAGCAGACGCCGATAGTGCGCTACGACTAAACTCATTGCATCACTGAGCTGCCGCTACCCGCCGCAGGGCGCTCACTATTCCACAATTTCAGGTCAACATGACGCCCTAAACTAACCTTATATCCTCTACATCCTCTCCTATACGAGTCGCGTTCCTCTGATCCATCTATCCCACCCTGAGCCCACGGTCGCCATGGCAGACCTTACCCGCATCGAGTCGTTCCAATACCCGTCAGGGCATTTTGCGCACCTTTCAGACAACCAGCAGGCACAGCTCGATGAATTCAAACGCATATCCCGGGAGCAAGGGTACTACACGCCTGCCAGCGCAGACGGAACAACACAGGCGAGTCACGACGATGAGACTTTGCTGTGAGCATCATGAGCTACCAAAGGCGCGGGGTACTGACTGTCCAGGCGCTTCCTCCGTGCGCGTCGTTTCGTCCCCACCGAGGCCTTCAAGCAGTTCAAGGACACGGAGGACTGGCGCAAAGAACACGGCATCAATGACCTGTTCTTTGACATCGAAGTAGACGAGTTCGAGGCGACGCGCAGATTGGTATGCCAGATCCTAGCTCGTTGCGCAAGGCTGAAGCTGACGGATGCCCTCTGACAGTATCCGCAATGGCTCGGTCGACGCGACAAGCGCGGCATCCCAGTCTACCTTTTCGAAGTTGCGCCGCTCAATTCGAAGAACATCTCTTCCTACGAGAAAGAGCTGAAGAACGCGAAGACGACGTCACCAAAAGTAGCAACCAAGAACCTCCGTCTCTTCGCGCTGTACGAGTCGCTAACGCGCTTCGTCCTACCTCTATGCTCCAATGTCGAACGAAGTCACCCGGAGACCCCAATCTCACAGAGTAACAACATAGTGGACATCAGCGGAGTAGGCTTGAAGCAGTTTTGGAACCTGAAGGGGCACATGCAGGATGCATCCACTCTAGCGACGGCACACTACCCAGAGACACTGGACAGGATATTCATCATTGGCGCACCTGCATTCTTCCCTACAGTCTGGGGCTGGGTCAAGCGCTGGTTCGACCCTATCACCGTGTCCAAGATCTTCATCCTCTCACCCACGAACGTCCTGCCAACCCTGACTCAGTACATTGACATCGACAACATCCCCAAGAAGTATGGCGGCAACTTGGACTTCGAATGGGGCCAGATGCCGAATCTCGAGCCGGACATAGACGCAGCGATCAGGTGGGAGAATCCCAATATACAAAATGGCAAGAACACATTGCCAATTGGGCCGATTGCATGGGAAAGTGGCGAGAACGGTGAGCTCAAAGCTGTAGCCGTAGGCCAAGAAAACGGACAACATCGACACAAAACCATCTTCACCATCCCCAAGCCCATAAACGGCAAGACCACTTCGAGCATACCTGTAGTCAACACCCCCATTACTGAGAAAGAACTTGCCCTTACAACGGTCGGGACGTACACGCAACCCGCCGATTCCGAAGTCCCCAACCCCGACACCCTGAGCCCGCCCTCCGATAGCCCCACACCTTCTTCCACTCCCAAGGTCACTCCCCAGGCTGACACGTCAGACCTGCCCATCCGTGGGGGTACCTCAGATACGCGCTACGAGCAGCAAACACATACCCACGCCTCAGGTCAACTCTCAGAAGGCACACCCAAAGCCGCGGTGAACGACCACGGCTACGGCGATAAGACCGTAACCATGGAGCCTATCACCGTGGGACAGGCGCCCAAGGACGTAACAGTGCAATCTGAGGAACCTCCTGCCCCGGGGTACCTTGACCAGGCGAAGTCTCTAGCTGCGTCTGCCACAGCGACGGTCACGTCGACGGTAGGCTCGGCGGCGGGTGCGATGACGGGGCTTGTAGGCGGAAACGGGGAGAGAGTGGAGGAAAAGGCGGAGGAGAAGAAGCCGGAGAAGAGCGAGGAGGAGAAGAGGTTAGATCGGCAGATTGATGGGAAGGGTGAGCCTGCTGTGGAAGGTTTTCTGAGGGAGAAGGTTGTTACGGGGGCGCCGCAGTGAACTTTGATACATTGAGAAGGACGGAGACATGCTAGCAGTCAATACGAGGAAAGCGCTTCGTACTTCGTAGGGAGAGTGCGATTTGACCTATGCATACCGGTCTACTTTTGGTGGAGACTATGCTGGGACTTAAAGTTGCCTTGAGGGCCTCAGTTTCCATCTCTGTCGCCCATACTGAGAACGCCGTAAAATTACTTCGACGTGCGAAACTTTAGCTACATTTTCACGCAAAGTGGTTAGGCATACTTCTTCACGTATGTCTTCTGCACCTGCACTTCACTCTCCAAAAGAGAACTACATCATAGGATGAGCCAGTGCAACAGCGTTTCTTCTCACCTGCGGCGTTTCAACGGGACCCTACGCTTCAAATCCACTTCATTTGAGAATTAGTTCTTCTCAGTAGGGCTTGAGCAGCGAATGCTTTCATCGCTAAACTACCAGCACACAAAAATGTCTGGGTGCATGTCTCGAGATGTTGACCGTTCAATGTCCGAATTTGCATTCGGATATATGGGTACTAAACCGCTATAAACAAGTGTCCAATCTACATGCAATTGTTTCCAAATCGCGATTCAGCACAGCTCATCTCAGGTCAACACAATTTCCAGGGTGAGAGTTGGTTAGTCATGCATATTTGTCTTCTCTCTGCGATGTAGCTCGACAAGTGCATGCACAATTGAGAACTCGATATAAAAAACGGGTGATGTTCTTGCTGCAGCGATATCAAAAGGCTGGAGACAGGGTAGATGTTCTGAAGAGTGTTGAGTGTTATGTGAAAATCGTACCTGGTTCGAGCAGAACGCTCGAACGCAGCTGGGCGGCAGTTTTCGGTCTTTAATGTATCCACCATAGCTCACACAATGTTGCGAATTGTTGCCCATATTGACTAACAAGATGAATGTTCTGCCAGTTGTACCAAGACATAGAACAACCTTGAGTAGTGTGACACGAGTGAAGTTCTTGTGGGGATTGGGTTATCACTCGGTTCCATACACAGTGCCAAGACTACACTGCACTGATCCAATACAGTTACGATGTCCCTGAAATGTGCCCTTCAAGCCTACCGTGGAGCACTCATTTACATAGGGGTTCCATTGACGTAATCTTGATGCACGTAGAGCGTGCCTCAACGTATCATTATCTTTAAGTTGTCGCCTTACGCACAGCGAGACCTTATCGGAGCCATTCACATCTACAGTATCCGAGGTTCCGTCCCATCCGGCCGAGAAGCTGGTAGCACAATAATCCAAGCCCACCTCGTGTAACAGGTACATTGGGGCCCAAATGTACACTGAGTGGCACCGAACAGTAAGACTACACAGGGGATCTGCCAGTCCGTTTTGATCTCATCTTGGTTGCGTATGGCAGGTACGCTAGCGCACCATGGTCGGAAGACTAGGCATAGCTCACCGTCGCGCCTCTCGTATACCAAAACTAAGGGAACATTTTGGAGCACAGACAAAGGCCCGACCTCGCGTGCTGCAAGCCCCGCTCCCTTCTGTGTAATGCGGGTGTGAGGCGGCCGGGAGATCATGCAGCCTAGAGAGTACAAGCACCATGGCGGGTCGCACGCTAAGTGCCCGTCTCGGGCCTGGGTCCCGTTGGGGTTGTACCCGTCACACGTGGGCGTTATGTCGCGTAAATTGAGCCATGCCTCTGCGGCCTCTCGAGGGACTTTCGGTCCGACATGGTAATGCAGGGAAGGAGATGATTGTTGAAGCGAGCTGAACAACGTTGGAAGATGCGTCCATGCTTGCGTAGGCGAGATGGATCAGTACTTTAGGCATGTATATGTCAACAGGCCTGGCCGATTGGACTAAAGTCGGAAGATCATGAGGATGCTCGAGGTGGCTCCGATTGGACAGATGTCGGTTACAGGGTACGCGAGACGCGGAGAGATTGCATACATTGTGGCTTCGAATAGTTCATCCTTAGCTTGTTGGCACCGGAACGTAAGCTTTTTGGCCCATGCTTTCATTTGGAGCAACGTAGAATGAAGTGACCCCGTTGGCGATATTGCGCAAGCAGAAGTCAAGGGAAGCCAGGGTAGACTCGCTTAGTTGAACGAACAACAAAGTCATCATTCACGATATGGTCCAGAATAATTCGACCAAGGAGAAGTCAAGGGAAACCAGGGTAGATTCGCCTGGTTGAACAGACACAAAGTCATCGTTCACGATATAGTCCAGAATAAGCCGAGTAAGTGAGGAGGGAGGCAAAAGCCAGCTCCGTGGTATAATAATTGACTATCGATCTACATGATCCACCACAATCAATGAGGCTTCTCACTATTACGTACACAACATCACAAACATGCACTCGGCATCTCATCCCACCGTTCCAGCGTGAACCCGATCGTAACGCGTTATACGTGAGGCAAGCAAGCTTAGACCTCGGACTTGGGCTCGTGGACCTCCTTGGTCGAGACAGGGACTTCGATGTGCTTTTCGGCAAGATGCATCTCGGCGGCGAAAGTGGAGTGCGGTTTCCATTTCCTAGACGTACGGGGGGTGCTTTCTTCGAGCATCTTATCGACTTGCTCCAAACTTGTAAGGTGTTAGCAAAGGGTCTAAGTCTAGGAGATGGGAAGACTTACGTAAGGCCCTTGGTTTCAGGGACGAAGAAGAAGGCGAACAGGAAGGAGATGACGCAGAGGCCGCCCCACATGAAGAACACCTTGGAGCCCAGCTTAGCAGAGTGCGGCTGGTCAGCGACAAGGTAGGGGGTGATGACACCGATGATGCAGTTCCAGAACCAGTTGGAGGCAGTGGAGAGACCGACACCGCGGGAACGGATGGTGAGAGGGAAGACTTCACCGATGACGATCCAGGCGCAGGGACCCCAGGTGGTGGCGAAAGAGGCGATGTTCAAGCAGATGAAGGCAATCATGGCGCGAGTGGCGTTGGGGTTGTTGTTCTCTGCCTTTCCAGCAGTGACACCAATGATGGCGACGATGAACTGGAAGATGACCATGAGAGCAGCACCAAAGACTAGCAAGTTACGGCGACCGATCTTCTCCACCATGACGAAGGAGAAGGGAGTGGACAAGACGTTGACGAGGGTTGTAACAAGCGAGATCAAGAAGGGGTCTTTGATGGTGCCAAGCTGCTTGAAGAAGATGGGACCGAAGTAGAAGATGAAGTTGATACCAGTCAGCTGCTGCATCATCTGCAAGACTATGCCAAGCGTAGTGCGGCGAGCGTTGGAAGATGGCGAGCTGATCTTGCCCTCGAAACAAGATTTCCACGAGCCAAGGTAGCTGGTCTGGGGAATGATGGACATTTCGTACTCGTGGTTGGCGATGATCTCGGCAAGTTCGTCCTGGATGTATTCGGAGTCGACTGGCTGGCCACGGACGCGGGCGAGAGCGGCGGCGGCCTTGTCGAGCTTGCCCTTCTTGACGAAGAAACGGGGGGAGTCAGGAAGCAGAACAAGACCAGTACCAAGGATGATAGCCCACAGGAACTGTACGGCGATAGGAATACGGTACGAACCGGTGTCCTTGCGGGCCTGGGTCGAGTAGACGACGCAGTTGGCAAGCAGGATACCGATGGTAATGCAGAATTGGTAGCCAGCCACGACGGCGCCGCGAACCTTGCGAGGAGCAATCTCGGACATGTACCTATGCAAGTTAGCGGCGGAGCAGTGCAAGGCTCAAGAGTGTACGCACAAGATGACAATGGACGAGATGAAACCGACACCGAAACCAGCAATAAGACGGCCGGCAACCATGACGCCCAGACCGGTGGAAGCAGTCTCGAGAATACCACCGACGACGAAGATGAGGCAGCCAATGATGATGGTCAGACGACGACCAATGAAGTCGGCAATATCACCAGCCATGATGGCACCGAAGAAGGTACCGGCAGACAGAATGGAGGTGGTCAGAGAGACCTGGGAGGGAGCAACAACAAAGTTCTTTGTATAGTCGTCGAGGGCCTTGCCAGTCAGGCCGGTGTCCTCTGGATAGTCGAGGCCGGTGTACTGTTTGATGAAGTAGGGCATGGCGAGGACACCACCCATCCAACCAGTGTCATATCCGAAGAAGATGCCTCCAAAAGCGGCGAAAGCGACAATGAGGTAGGCCCTCACCGTGACGGGCGCCTCGACGCGATTGACATCGGTGGTGCCGGTGACGGCAACAACTCCTCCACCAGGCATGGCTGCAGATGTGCGCTGAGATGGGAGTAAAGAAGAGGAGGACGGGTAGGCAGGCCCCGGTCGCGAGAAGGGAACTGAGGGAGCTTGAAAGGCCTTGGACGAGCAGCCAGCAGGTGCAGGGCGTGTTCCTTTTAACATGAAGGCACCGGGGCCGTGATACGGCAGCTCGGTGGCTTCTCGATCATGGGTACAGTAACATTGTGCCTACGGTGCTAGCCTGATTGGGGGGATGCTCCGCGTCCCGGCTTTCTAGAAGGATTCAGAGGGGCCCCTCGCAAGGGACGCTCCACAGTCCTTCCCGGCGGTTGGGCATGGCGGCGCGGGGATTGGGCTGGGTCGCGATGCAGCGCTCCAGACGTCGCACGGCGGGTTGCAGGGCGTCGACAGCGCGCGTGTGGTCCCAGGCGTGGTGAGGCGGTACATGGACGGTGGTGGTGGGTGTGGTGGTCCGGGGCACCGGGGATGTGACTGCAATGCAACAGGTGGTCCGGGCAAGGATGGGGTACCCACCCGGGGAAGGCGTGCGTGGAAGCTGGGGCGTGGCCAAGCGTGGTCAAGCATCCGCCGCAAGGTTTGTCGCCGCCATGGGCCGCGGACGCAATCTTGGACAATGTGCTTGGAGATTGCGCCCGCTGGATCCCTGCCGTGCTTCCTCCCGTGCACATCACGTTGCTCGTCAGAAAAAACCACTCGGCGGGACAGCTGACCGCGTGCCTTGGCTAGCTTGAGCGAAGCTTGGTGCGGCGTGTGCGTGCCTCGGACACATAGCTCTAGCACCTCGGGATGCCCGCTTCAGGCGTGCAGAGCTGCTCCTTGGTGTGGAAGAAACATACGTGTTCGCGTGCATAACCGCCTGCCGCATGGGCATCTCGTCGTCGAGGCGGCGCTTGATTGGCGTGTCTGTCCGCGGGCCGGGTGGTTGGATCGTTGCGGCAAGATGCAAGTCCGCACAGCATGCCACATGCCTTTCTGGTCAACGCGCTGAGCTGGAAGGCGCCTGAAGGAGCCTTTGCCATGATTTGCCAGCGGCGTTGTTGGCGCCGCCGCCGTCCATGGAGACCCCCTTGCCACCTGCGACGTCTGGAGAACCCTGCTCTGACTGGCCCTTCACCTCGCTCTGTCGTTACATCTGCGGCTTTCAGCTGGACCAACGCCCTCTGCCCTCTGCCTCGATCTCATTGTCCTGTGCCGTTGGCAGAGGGAGTCGAACCCAATGGAGCCTCGCCGCTAGCTCACAGCGGAATGCGACGCTACCGTATACATGACTGCTCTCTGATTTCCGAGCTTGTTCCAGCATGGCTCCACCCCTCCATGGGGAAATCATTAGTGCGCGTTCAGTTGCAATGGTGGGGGCTCGAACCTGCCCTTGACTCGGCGTGCAGGACCCCTTCCGGCATTGGCAACGGCACTCTGCTGCATCCTCTGGGGCTCTCCAACGCGCCGTCGTGCGCCTTGTCCACGCCCTCAACGCCGTTGCTCCAACGAGCGGATCCAGAAAAACAGCCATCACCGCAAAAATATGGTACAAACCCTCCGAGTCGCAGGATCGCGTACCGCCCAAGGCCTAGATCTGGATTCGAAAAAATTTTGCTCCAGAGAGTCAGTTAGCATCTGCGTAGCCCGCCCTCTAGTATCCCGTGTGACTGGAACGGCGATGCTCCAAATTTGGATGCGGCTCTTCGTTCGTCGTCGCGGACCAAAACCATCTCGCAATGCTCCACTTGGATGCTCTAGGCCCCGGTTGGTCGTGTGCGAGTCAGAGACTACATGGTCGTGGTGGACGATTCCTCGGGTATTGGCGACCAGGTCAAGGTGCGGTCAGGTAAATGCATGGAAGCCACGCGGAGTCCCACACAAGTGGTGGCACCACGACATTCTTTCCAAGGTTTGCTGGTGCTCACCTGACCAGGAGCCTTGATAAAAAAACACCACAACGGGACTTTGCCTCGACCGAACGTAGCGCTCCAGCTCCATCACACACGTATTGCTGGCATCAGCATCTACAGCACCTTCGTGGTCATTGCTGGCCGAAGCGAACCCATAGTGTTCCTGCGCATGACAGGATTCTTCCGCGGGTATGCAAGCACAGGTTGGCAAGACTCGACATACTGCGCCATGTGGACTCTGAACAACTACGAGTACGCTCTGCTATCGCTGCAGTTGATGGTCGTTGCGAGGCCCCGAAGCTCTGGCCTGGGCGGGGTCCCCGCCATCACGTGCAGGTCCCTCGTCCGGCCACACTTTTAGCGTGCTCTCCTTCGATAATGATACCGCTACCACCATCCGCACAACATTGACGACACCATGTCGGTAAGACACCCAACACTGTGGCACGTTGGTCGCTAATCGGAGCAGCCACGACGGGAGACGGTTGTAGTCGAAGCGGACCCGCCAGCCTATCCCGCCGGCTACGGTGCAATTCATACCGTTGAGATACACCACTTTCACGGCTCCCGCGGCCCGCGCCGATCATGCTCCAGAGCTTTCTTGGCCACGTCTCTTCTCCTGCTGATCACCTTGGCATTCAGTGTCATGTGTTTCGTGGCATGGAACTTCTACAATCTGTCCGAGTGTGAGAAAAACAGGCTGCCTTGGGAGAAGCCATGCAAAGACTGGTTGGGCAAAGACTCGTTCTTCTGGGCATCTTCTGGGCACCATTGATCCATTCAAGTACGAGGAATGCATCCAACCTTTTTAATTGGGTGTTACAGAATTCATCCGATCAATCGGCTGTGGAGTTTTCGCGTGAACGAGTTTATACGTCTACCATTCAATGGCTTGGTCTCTACATCTATCACCATCGTAGACACAGTTTTCGATCCATCACACGACTGACGCGGTAGTGTGGTGGGTGTACATTTCTTAAAGCAGCCTCTACCACCAAACTCCATGGTATAAAGTTGGTGACAGCCCTAATGACTCTGAAATGTTCAACCGTGTTGAGACGCAAAAAGCTGTACATCTTGACACTGACACTTTGACCGATGTTTGTAACACGAAATATGATACGCGGTGCTCAAAAGGTCCAACTTTGTCAAATCTAATTCCAGCTATACCCAAAAGCTAACAATACAAAACAGGTGAATCTGGTATCAAAATCAAGTCGTAGCCCTCATCCAGACATGCCAAACGCCAAATGTCTCGTCTAGTACTGGATGCGGCCAGCAACGCTCCTCTTAGCACCTCCACCAGAGCACAGAGTCATGGTGATGTCACCGCCAGTCTCTCCGGGTAGGCAGCTCTTGGTGGCCAAATCGTCGTTCCAGACGAAGTAGGCCTGAGCAGGGTCGTGCGTGTTGGGAGGCAGGCTGGCAACTGCACAAGTGCCACCGCTGGCCTCCAGGCGAATACCACCATCGTAACCGGCGCAGTTGCCGCCATCGACACCGCCATCGGCGCCGAAGTTCACGCAGTCGATGAGCGAGGTATCGTACCAGAGCGTGTCGGCGACCGAGTACTCGAATTGGGTGATGCCGTGGGCCCACATAAGGTTGGGGTCCTTGGCAATTTTGAGCGACTGGTGACCTTGGAGGCCCTCGGACCAGGAGCCACCAGCAGGGATAGGGGTCTGAGCGTTGGTAGCCGTGCTTCTATCTCATCATTAGTTCTTTCCTGCCACGCTGATTTCAATATCAAAAGCTTACAGGACGGTGACGTCGTAACCACAGTGGTTGTTGATGATGGCGTTACCGGCCATGGCGGTGCAAACGAGGGTCTGGAGCGCGACGGCGCTGAAAAGGCTGCGGGAGAACATTGTTTCAAAGAGAGTGTATGAAGTGCAGGTGTGCAATGAGTGGACGACTAACCGGTAGTCAAGATTGGGTATAGACCAAAGAAGATGAGAAAGTTGCTGATGCTGATGCTAGTGGAGATTCGAAGAGCGGTGTCGATCGGCCATCTTATAATCAAGATGTTTTTTTAGGCATCCTGCCTCAAAAGAAACATCTGGACCAATCCGGGCCGCATCTGACATTCTTCAAGAATGAAACGGCGACCGGGGTTCAAAGGCGTAGGAGGCGTAGTCTGAGCTCAGAAGGGTAGGTACATCATCCTGTCTTGTTGTGGGATGGAGTCCTGCGTGAGTCCTTTGTCAGGAGATTAGACATCCGAGCACTCCATACAAGACTCCGTCAAAGAAGTCATCAGGCTTGACAACACCATAATACGAGGGCATTGTGGCTCACATACAGACGGACAATGCAGCTCTGCTCATCATTGGTCGGTTTTGCTGACATGAAAGTGGCGCTGACTGTGCCACACTCCGAAGTGTCAATGGTTGCGCCTGCTGAGTGGTTCGCGTGCATTTACAGGATGCGTAGTCCGTGGGGTCGATGCACCGCGCACGCATTCTTGGTCCGTCGTTTGAGGTGTTCCACAAATTTCCGGATTCCGAACGAGGACGATGGGGTAACTCAAGGGCCTCAAGCTTATAGGGAGGCGGCATTGTAATTGGCGAAAACACATGCACGTGCACAATAGGATCGCGCAGCTGCTTTGAAACCACCTTTATTTACACTCCAGCGAACATAATGGTCGTGAAGTTGGCCGGTGCCCCATATGAAACGAAGCCTTGGGGTGGGACCCTTCCCGCAGCAACTCTCTTGGGTATGTGTTCAAGCTCGGTTTGCCGACACTAAGATCCATTCCTCCCAGGGCTCTGGTTTCTGTCTGAGAGATTAATGATAACTTCTCGCGGCGCATCGTATGTTGATGGCGCTGCTGTGCCGCGCCCGATCTGCAGCCAGAGCAGTGACAGGACACTGCACTAAAGATGCCTTGGATTTACTTTAGCCGGTTGAGGGCGAATGTACCTCGAAAGGGTCGCGCAGATATGATCTGCGCAAGCATTTCTCTTAGTTGCAAATGTGGGCCGTGCTGGTGAACGCTTTCAGGAGGATCCACGGCATGGGAGGATGCTCCGCCCGATAAAGTCAGCTTTGCCTACTCTGAGCACGGGAAGCCTTCATTCACACCTCCTACTCTCGGTACTTCTGGGGATTAGTATAGCCAAGCCACTCATGGTAAGGCGTGCTCCGCATGTTGGGCGTGATTCTCGGGTCCGTTCTTGCAGAAGCCGTTCTCGGCTCGCACTTGGTTTGACGGCCAGAATCGTTCCGGGGAAGGGCATGCGAAGGAAGTTTGCCCTGGTGTGCTCGTTTCTCGAGTGCTGTACATTACGCCGCAGCAATTTCTTTTGCGCCAATAGGACTTGAAGCGGCCAATCGATACTCGATTGGGGTAAAGCACTGATATTGCGCTTCACCCGAAAAGTGCTTCATGGCATGGCTCGTGAATGATCCATGTTCATCTTCAAAACTCTATCATATCTAACAAGCGCAGAGTAACTTTGCTGCGTACCTTCGGGGGCGACAACAAGACCTATTTGCATTTTTGCAAGGCGTGAGTTCCTATGTCTGCCTCGGAAGGGTGCTCAGACACCGGAGTAATGCACTGCGCCACTCCGTGGTATCGGATGGCCAGTGTCGGGACGCGCATGGTTTTTCCCGAACGCACCTGGGCATCGTCAAAACGATTAGCAGCTCTGAACTGAGCGTGAGACCATATGGAAATAGGGCAAGACATAGAAGGCCGAGGTATGTGTCGATGAAGACTTCCCTTGGTGCTAGAAATTATGATTGATGAGGGTGCAACGTACCTGGGTGCTTCATAAGGTAGTA
Source organism: Paraconiothyrium brasiliense (assembly GCA_025388405.1). Classification (NCBI taxonomy): domain Eukaryota; kingdom Fungi; phylum Ascomycota; class Dothideomycetes; order Pleosporales; family Didymosphaeriaceae; genus Paraconiothyrium; species Paraconiothyrium brasiliense. Next base: position 1,980,684 of record JANBXC010000008.1, read on the forward strand.
GCCGGTATCACATCAACCCATTTTCTTGAAATTTCCAAGAACCGTAACGTTACTACTGGACATTCTCCATTCTGACGAGACATATCACGACTTCATCTTTTGCCGATCGAGGTCGACGATGTGCATGGTAAGAACCTAAACGTGCAGGTGGTATCCATCGTGTAGTTCAGGATGACAAGGGGCACTTGAAGGCTGTAACAGCACACTGATGTTACTTTTTGGTATAGTACGATGGTAGTAGAGTTGTTGAAGAGGCCAAACATGAGATGCTCGGCAAGAACTGCCCTCCACGTGTCTGTGCAGCTACCTAGGTACCTAGGTAGGTACCATACCCCACATGGGCACATTTCCACCCCACCTCTCGGCCCGCACCCTCCAAACCGCCAAACATCAACAACAGTTACCAGGTATCACGTCACACGAAGCCCACGTTGAGCACCACAATGGCCTGTATCTTCTGCAAGATCATCAAGGGCAAGTCCAACACTAGCCCGATCCAATGGCTGCTAATTTGCCCTCGCAGGAGAGATCCCGTCCCTGAAGCTCTTCGAGTCGGAGAAGACGCTCGCTTTCCTCGACATCGGACCTCTCTCTAGAGGCCACTCTGTACGCTCCCTTGGCCCTTCCACTGTTCTAGCTCCTAGCTTCATAGCCTCACAAGCTGATATCTCTCCAAATAGCTCATTATCCCAAAGCACCATGGCGCAAAGCTCCACGACATTCCCGACGACCAGCTTGCTGAAGTTCTCTCCGTAACGAAGAGGATTGCCGTGGCACAAGGCGTGGAGGACTACAACATCTTGCAGAACAACGGCAGGATTGCGCACCAGGAGGTTGATCATGTACATTTCCATCTGATCCCCAAGCCGAACAAGGAGGAAGGCCTTGGAATCGGGTGGCCGACGAAGCAGGCGGACAAGGGAGAGTTGCAGAAGCTGTTGGAGGAGATTAAGAGTAAGATGTGAGGCGGGGTTACGGCACAAGACAAAAAGACACAACATGAGTAGATACTATGGAGACATGAGCAGCCTCGCGGAGTTGGTTTGTTAACATATTTTTTGGGATAGTTTCTGGCTACATTTAATGTCCCTTGAACGTCGGTTTTCTCTTCTCCCGGAAAGCTGCTAGAGCCTCGTCGCGATCCTTCGTCTTGACGACGAGCTCATAAGCTGCATTTTCTGCCTTCTCACCCAACGCGCATCCCTCTACCGCCGCTAAGGCGGCCGCGATAGCAATTGGCCCGCCCTCGCATATCTCCCTTGCAAGCCTAATGGCTTCTTCAAGCACCTTTTTCCGCGCAGCGCCTGCTGTCTGTACCTCTTCTTGCGTGATGTCTACCAACCTGTCGCACAGGCCTAGGAAGTATGCTTCTGGTCCGCCGACTCTTCGGCCTGTGAGTATCAAGTCTCGCGCTCGTCCTAGGCCAATCAAAGCAGGGAGGCGGTAGGTTCCTCCTGCTCCGGGGATAATGGCCAGGCGGGTTTCGGGGAGGGCGACGGTAGTATTGGCGGCGAAAACGCGCATGTGAGTTGTTAGGGCGAGCTCGAGGCCGCCACCGAACGCGGGCCCCGCAATCGCAGATATGGTGGGGATAGGTAGCTGAGATATCGAGGTCAAGGTGCCCCGGAGTGTTGTTAGGAAATTTGCTGTGCTTTGCGCTTATATTAGCATCAAGCTACTACCAAGGCCGAGAAAGCTCACTCTTCTTGCGTAAATGTCGCGCGCTCCTTCAGGTCGGCGCCCGCGCAGAAACTTGTGTCTACATCGCTGGCTAATATGAGAGCTCGTGTTGCGCCCACTTCTCCTTCATTCTGTATGCTGTTGACCTGATTTGCCAACTCCGCAAGTAGCTGGCGGGATATAGCATTGCGTGCAGCCGGGCGATTAAGTGACACAATGCGAATGCTGCCTGAGTGTGGCGCGGGAATGTTTGTAACATTAATGACGGGAGACGGTGCGGTCGAGTATGCGCAGCGCTGGATTTGGCGCATGTGTAGCCGGAACACAGGCCTAAAGAGAGGCATGATGGTGCATTTGCTCAGTTCTCTCCAGAACCAAACATACGCCTGCAAGAATGATATTGTGATGAATACTTGCTCCAAGAGAGTCCGCGGGAGGAGTAACAACGATAGCGGTGCGGCTATTTGCGGTGTACGACGTGGTCGGACCGCGGCTTCTCCCTCTCTCGAAGCTATGACCACCTGATTCCCTTGGTTCCTCTCTACCATCTCACATGTGCTTGGATCACACCTTTTGACCAAGATTTTACATGCTCCAAGGACACAACAGTACCGAAATAGTAGTTCAGCTCGCCTAGAAAACAGCTCCACTTTGCTACACAGTCATGGGAGCGGAGGACGCGGTCAAACATTGAAGCTAGGACGGGACGGCGTTGTTGAGTGAGTCCATCTCTGACGTGCACTTGAGCTAAGTCACAAGGCTTGCGATGGCTTATGGACGACTTGGATCCTACACCGCAGTCTATGTTTCTATACCACTAAGCCTGCTGAGTTGTTTTTAGTTTCTCATTTTGTGAGCAATGGGAAAGCCGGGCCTGAGAGCAGTTAAATTCCTCAAACACGAAACCACCTTTGCAGGGTGGTTTTGGACTACGGATTGAATATTCTGACCACACTTCGTCGTCCGGCTGGACCAAGACATAAATTCATTGTATGACTCCGACTCACACATTCAGAACAACAAGTCAGAGTGTCTAATAAAGTGAACCCCTTAAGCCATAATTGTCATCCGAACAGAATACCGCACGCTACGAACACCGATCGTGCATGAAGCAATACATCTGCCCCCTAAAGGAGATGTAGCTCAGCTCCATTCGACAAAAGCACGCCTGTATAAGACTCATAATTGCCGCAAGGAAGAGCGAATTGTCCTATGAGAACTCTTTTCGAACTCCGATGGCCGACATCAGTACATTTTTAAGCTTAAGACTAAGGAGGCGTAGACCAGTTGAGGATTGTCCACGTGTATGTATACCCGCCGGATAAATTGCCACATGCTATTCTAAGCGCCAAGGACGAGTAGGTATCCCACTTACCTTATGATTGCAAGGTTGGAACGGCATTGACGCGGGATTAGAGGGGATATAAAATCTCCGCATTTCCGTGGACCTGGTTGTATCGTTGCACAGACTACGTTCCGTCTCCGTTCCAAGGTTCTTGACCCCGCCTGGCGAGCATTTCAACTTCTGCATTCAGTCTTGGTATTACTTGAAAAGCTGTTCAGACAATGGGGCATGAACAGTATCAGTTGTCGCAGGAGCAGATCGACCATTTTCTTGAGCATGGCTGGATCAAATTGTCTGGCTGCTTCACGCGTGAGCAGTCTGCTGAGCTGCAATCACAGTTGTGGACACGGCTCGACATGGATCCGAATGATATGTCAACATGGTATGCGTACTTACTCCCCCTTTTGAATTTCAGTGTACCAATGTACGAAAAAGGGATACCAAGAACGAATCCGGCCGCGTCAATATGCCCATCCATAAATACTTTCCCGCCTCCTCCATTGCCCCCAAAGCATGGTTTAGCATCTGCCAACTCCTTGGCGGCGAAGCCCGCGTGAACGACTCCGTCTCCAATTGGAAAGACTCCTTCATCGTCAATGTCGGCACACCTCAAGGCGCGGGGAAGTATGTCAAGCCGCAGAATCTAGAAAACTGGCATGTCGATGGGGACTTTTTTGTTCACTATCTCGATTCCCCTGAGCAGGCACTTCTCGTTATACCTCTCTGGTCTGACATCGTACCCAATGGTGGCGGCACAATCATCTGTCCCGCCGGCATCCCGATCATTGCGAAACACTTGTATGGCCATCCTGAGGGTGTATCACCGCGCATGACGTCCCGGTATGATAACCCGGAGTTTAAGTCAGAAGGCACGGATTTGAGTTTTTACATCAACATTGCAAAGCAAATGCCCGACGAGGCTTTTGTCGAAGTCACGGGAGAGGTAGGCGACGTGTACCTCCTGCATCCGCTCATGCTACACAGTGCAAGCAACAATACGCTGCGGAAGGTGAGAGTCATTACGAATCCGCCTGTGAGTGTCAAGGAACCATTCAATCTCAACCGAGAGGATGGTCAGTATAGCATTGTGGAGCAGAAGACGCTGAAGGCGCTGGGCAGGGAGAAGCTCGAGGGCTGGAAGATCACTGCAGATAGGCAGAAGATTGTGCCAGACAGTGCGAAGGCGAAGGCAGAGATGAAGCGATTGGAGGAAGAGCGATTGGCGAATTTGAAGAGTGTGAAGGTCAAGGCAGTGGAGGTGGATCTGAAAGCTTGATTGCGAGACCAGGACTGCCCAGCCGGCTGACACACTTGCACACACGAAGGAGAGCATGGAAGGTGTGTCGCGCCGGCCGTTGTGGGGAACACGGAAGGCTAGCTCTTCACTGTCGGCTGCGCGATCTATTCCTGCTAGAACGGGAAGGTCTGTGAGAGTTGTTGGAATTACCGGGATGTACATGGATCTTCTGGGGAGTGCATGTGGTCAAGGGGGATTACCGGTGCTTTCCATAAGTTTTGTGCCTACTCTGCCATGGAAGAATATGAGTAGAAGTGGAGTTCCTGGATTTCTATAGGTTGCATGACTATTGACCTATAGGTGGTTGGCTCTCCAACACTAATTAACATGATTCCATCACCATGTTGGGGGAGGCGAATGGATGAGATGCGGCGAAACATTACTTTCATGATAACCATGCTCTCGAACATACGATCAAGCAGGGGTGTATAACAGGATCTGCATGCATTGATGAATGTTTGTGATACCGGATATTCAACAATGTGGAGATGCTGACATAAACCTCAGCCCCATACCTCGCAGAACGTCCTCACTTCAAGTGGTTTGAATCGATTGCGATATAGTTAAATTTCCCACTCCGTTATAGGTCTATTCATCTTCGAACTAAGAGTAATTTGATGCCAACAATGCTATGCATTCGTTGACGTTACACTCTCACTTATCGAAGTCACCTCCCGGACCACCAAGTGTAATTGTTTGTCTGCTCCGCTGTATCGAAGACGAGCCGACTACTTGAGTTCAGCGGCCTGTTAGGAAACACATCCGCCATGCCGACCCAGGAAACGAATTCCGGCACCTCAACGTGAGTGTCATTGCCTTCGCCAACGTAGATACCGAAGCCTGTCGAGTCCGTCCGGCCGGGGTAAATGCGCGTTGTGAGCCAGAAGCGATCATTGATGTATAGCTCCACGAGGGAGCCATCAATGAAAACATTCATCACAATTTCTTCCATGCCGGCTTTAGCATAGGTGTAGGGGTAGAAGTATCCTATGACGGTATAGTTGAGGGCAATGTTGTCGATGGTGGAAGAGTGTGACCTAGGAGAACGTGAATTAAGGAAAGAAATATCTCGAAAGTTAGAAATTTCGCTTACCTGTCTACATTGATGGTGTAGTTCGACGGATCCCAGTAGATAGTTGTATACTCTTCGCCTCCCGGGGAAGCAGCAATTGTGAGACCAGCGGGACCAGTAAAGTTTCGGAAGGTTGCCTTGAGCTCCATATGGCCCGTCCCATTGCCAATGATACGGCTAGATAACACTGGCGAATCGGCGGTATTGTAATTGCGCTGTGTGGTGCCGTTTCGAATGCCAGAGACTACTTCCGGAAGAGGTCGGGCAGCTAAAGTGTAGGCAGTGTATGTGCCATCGCTATGTTCCACTACGCGGTTGTTGCCCTTAGTCGTCAAACCACCATTGATGTTGACCAGCCCTTTTGTCTTCTTCACATACAGCTCGCGAGGTAGAGCGAAGGCGCCGTTGAAGCCTTGCTGATTCTGGAACTGATTCAACTCGTCCGCAGCCCAGCCCCACTGGACCCGACGGCCGTTCTTGGTGTCATTGAAGCTGGTGACTGCGTAAAGCAACCCGGAATCAATGGCACCTCCAGCAACAGGCGTAAATTCGGCACTTCCATTAGCTCTCCTCGTCACTATCCCTTCGTTCCATAGGCCCCATTGAGCACGCGGATGAAAAGTTGTGTTGCCTAGACGCGGGTACGAAGTCAGTGTAACTCGGAAAGTGAGGTCGCGTGCGACGTATGTACATCTCAAGCATATCGACTTCGTACCGGGGTATTACTCACCGCCTTCTGTGCCCATAGTGATGTAGTTGTGCGCATCGCCATCTTCGTCAACCAATGAAAAGAAGTTTGACACTTCGAAGTTGAAGCCGTACGTTCCTGTTTCGAGGATATCACCCAAAGTCTCGTTGGCCGAGGGTTCCCAAAGCGCCCCTAAGAAAGTCCAGTTGGTCAAGTTGTTGGCGGGAGCGCTGTAGAACGGTATACGCGGACCAACTTCTTTTATGCCGGACCCCAGAACTGCGTACCAATGGGGCTCTGTCTGTCCGAGAATAGAGTCCATCTCGGGCCAGGGTTCGAAGAAGGGGTCGCGCCAGCCTGTCACATTCCAGCCTTCAGGGGGTTGCCTAATAATAGGATTATTCTCGTACTCCTTCCAGGTTTGGCCACCATCTTTTGATATGGCAAGGCTTTGAGTTTCAGTTCCATTCTGATACGGAATACGCCAATTAGTAGGGAGATGAGACACGGACGTGTAGAAGGCGAGTAGAGTGCCGTCTTGCTGGCCCTCGAGATTGACAGGCTGCGCGGTTCCTGAGAAGATTCCGAGGCCGTTGTAGGAGCCTACAGGTCCAGTGACCAGTGCTTCGGCGCTATCGCCTTCCCATCCGCCAACGTCGGTCCACGTGATTAGATCTTTAGACGTAGCATGTCTGACAGGAATTAGCATCGTGGTATGACATGATTATCTAGGCTCTAGTACCCCCATGAGATATTGCCTATCATAAGTCAGCATTGCGGGACACTGTTCGGCTTGAGTTGCCATACCCCAATCAATATGGTTTGGATGCCATTGATACATGAGATGGTATTCGTCTCTAGTTGGATCATAAAACATCCCGCATGGGTCCTGATGTTGCATCAGCAACGTCGAAATGCTGTCTAAATTGTTGTGCAATTACGTACGTTCATCCACCCAGCCGGTGCACTGAAATGCGATGTGGGTCGCCATCGCGTGAAAAGGCTATTGTTTCCTAACGACGCGATTGTTCCAGCGTCTAAAACATCAGGGAGAGTGTTCGTATGTTGGGCATTGCTACTACGCAGTCCAGAGAGCAGAACCCCCAACAGTGGTAGCGTCCGCAACATGGTCGTTGCAGATGTCCGTAAAAGGCAAGGGGAAGAGATGATAAGATGGGCTAATGGGATGGTAAGTTTTCGATCAGGACAGGGACCCTTTATGTACAGTCTGCAGGCGATGCACTCGGCAACTCTCTCAAGAAGCTTACAGACCGAGCTTCGAGAACCTGGTCAAGAACTGGTAGGGGACCAGGATCCTGCAGTAGTGAACGCGATAGTCCCCTGCATCGTATGGCGCCGATCCCCGCAATTGCTAGGCGCCAGGCACACGATCGAGCCCAAGAGGTAGACTAAACATGCATAGCAAAGACGGTAGGGGTTGGTGACGCAAGGGGGCTGAAGACGACTTGGTATTGAAGACGACATCTTACAGTACGGAAATGACTCCGAAGCTCGGAGTAGATGCAGAGCACAGGCTTTGAGTGCCACGAGGTCGTCAAAAACTTGCACCGGTGGATCGTGTGCAGGCCTACGGCTTGAGGCTCAAGTGGAAGGGTCCCGACAATCTGACCGAGCATTGGTGGGTACACCGAAGCCTAGATCGGACTCTGAACCAATATAGGGCTCCCGGGACCTTTTGCGGTGCTGTTCGGAGGGTTAGGTTCTTATTAATCATTGACCACGTGAGTTTTTTACTTCTACTGGGTAGACGAGGTGGTGAAATGGACAGCGAGAGAGAGGCACGTGCTCGGAATTGGGCTTGGCGCCGTCACTGCCGGCTTTCGACATCGCCTCAGCAAACGTGTCAAGACGTGCCGGCAACGCGCCGCAGAATCACCAACCCGACTGAGGCTTCAACTCCCTCAGATGGACCTCAGCATATCGCTCGCTTTGGAGTCACGCTAACATGACTTTCACAATGAGTCGGTTACATATCTACATTGCGGTACGTCTTGCGGCGCGCACTATACAGCACGCAAGCTAACAGCTACAGAGCTCGGCTGTACTGGCTAACATCGTGCTGGTGCGCGCCTTCGTCGAGCGACCCAATTTCTACTCGGCCGCCGTGTACATCTCTCAGAGCACCGGCTCGATTCTGTTCCTCGCCAACCTTGCTCTGATTGTAGTGGGAAGCGTTGGATATGGCCTTCAGCGACTCTTCTACGGCCCACTGCGCCCCATCGAGACGGAGCAGCTGTACGACAAGGCATGGTTTGCTGTGAGCGAAACATTGCTGGCAATGACGATATTTCGCGATGACATAGGCCTATGGTTCTTTGCTATGTTCTTGTGCCTGCTTGCGGGCAAGGTGTGGCAGTGGATCGGGGAGGGTCGTGTGGAATTCCTGGAACAACAACCTCCGGCGAATCCGAGACTTTTCCATGTGCGTCTGATCAGCTCCCTGGCCCTCTCGGTTGGCTACGACCTCTTTATGGTCTTTTACTGCGTCGATTCAATATTGGCGGATGCACGAGCAGGTGTCATGGTCATGTTTGGCTTCGAGTACGTGCTCCTGGCCATCGCATCGATATCGACCCTCTTGCGCTATGGCTTGTCGCTTGTTGAGCTCGCTATTACCCACCGCCAGGAGAAGGTACGGGATGAAGTCCGTAGGTTGGCTCGGGAACAAAGCAGGCAACGTAGAGAGGCAGCCGAGGCCGCTGGTGAGCCTATCGCCGAGGAAGAGGAAGAGGACGACGACGACGACGATGTTCCTGGCTGGGAAGAGAAGGGTCGATGGGTCTTCTTCCTTGACCTAATGACTGACGCCATCAAATCTGTGGTCTACATGGTCTTCTTCTTCCTGCTTCTGACATTTTACGGAATTCCTATCCATATAGTCCGTGATCTCTTTATGACTTTACGCTCTTTCGTCAAGAGGCTCCACGATTTCTACCAGTACCGAAACGCTACCCGGGATATGAACGCCCGCTATCCGGACGCCACCGCAGAGGAACTAGAGCGCGAGAACACGTGCATTGTCTGCCGCGAAGAGATGCAACCCTGGGTGGATCTAGGGGTAGATGGAGCGCAACCTGGCCGTCGCCGAATGGATGAGCGACAGCGACCGAAAAAACTCCCGTGTGGACACATCCTACACTTCAACTGTTTGCGAAGCTGGCTTGAACGGCAACAGGTCTGTCCCACGTGCCGGAGATCTGTGCTCGCGCAGCCCGTAACGCCGACCAACCCTCAACACCAAGCAAACGCAGGCCAAATAAACGCGGCAGCATTGCCCGGAGGAGACCCTCTTCGCGGATTACTCGGCAATATGCAGCCACCTGCAGCTCCCGCTCAGCCTGGCCAACATCACGCTGCCCCTCAGCTAGGTCAACAAAATATGCCTCAAGGCAATGTGCGGGTCTTCAACTTCGGCCCCGTTCGCATTGCTCTGGGCAATCTGCGCCTTCCAGCAAATCGACCCGCTAATGCCAATGCCAATGCCAATGCTAACGCCAACAACAACAACAACCTTTTGATAGAGAGGCTTGCTCAGCAGATTGCTCAGCAGCCTAATCCCCTACAACCTCAGGCCCAGGTCCAGAACCAGGGCATCCCTCAATTACCAAACACATTTACTTCACTTCCTCTTGGTGGCGTTCCGCATCATCCCAACGATATCCAAGGTGACATCCTGCGCATTCAACAGAACATCATAGCATCGGTGCAGCAATTGCAAGTACAGCACCGCCAACTGGACAACATCCAAGCTCTTCTCGCCGAGTTGCACCGCCTCCAACAAGCTTCGGGCGCGGCATCAGCAGGCCAGGAGCTACCACCGATCACCTCGCTAAATCCTCAACCTCTCTCGCCGACAACTCCACAGGCTTACTTTGCAAACGGTCCAGTGCTTCGGCAGGGTGATGCCGGTGTGCCTGAGGGGTTGACCCTCCCGGAGGGTTGGACCCTGAGGCCGATGGCTCTGTCACCACAAGCTGGTGCCGCAGCTGCGCAGGCGACTGAAGCAGGTCCGTCAGGTACGGCGCGTCGCTATTTTCCGGCCATTCAACGCTCGTCGGCGCAACCGCGTCCTTCATCGTCTAGTCCACCAACTGCCCCGATGCCAGCAGCCGGACAGTCATCCTCAGCTGCTGAGCCAAAGAGTTCCGAGCCAAGCTCTTTAGGGTCGAGCTGGAGTTTTGACAATGCGAGCAACAACGACGCTCAAGGCTCCAGCTCTGGCGTTGCCGGGAGCGGCTCGGAAGGGCAGGGCGCCAGCCAGCTTCGTGCACGCCCCTCGGTAGCGGGTAGCAGTGCACCAAGGCCGGTTACGGTGGAGGAGACGGATGACGAGTAGAGAGTGAAGTCTCGGTTTCGGGTACGAGGATATTGGCATTGACAGCATAGCGAGGAGTTTGGGATAGTTTCTAGGGTGCTTGACTGCGACCGCCGCCGGTCGACTCAGGCAGGAAGCAGCTTGGGTTCCACGTACGATACCACAATGCATACGATTCGGCCGTCCTATTCCCACATGCTGTCCGTATGCGCGAACCTGATGTCTTGTCTCCACTGGTCTCTGTATATGCACATGCTATGCTCTCCGCAGCGAACACATGGCTAGTCGCGGGCTAAGCCCAGCGCAGCGACGCGAGCAAGGGTGGGTGTTTCGAGGCGGGCGCACGCCTGGCCACTCAGCAGCCTGCATGCATCCAAGAGTCATACACGGGCGGCTACACGTGCGCGCGGCCACTCAGGCATGCAGGAACACTTGGTCGGCGTGGGCAGCGGGGCGCGAGGTCGAGGCCGGTGCATGGATGGCGAGGACGGTTAACTATGGACCATGGCCGCGTCCCTGGCTAGGTTCCCTTTACGACCGACTAAGACGTGTGACTCTGCCTCGCCATTGACGTGTGCACGCCGTCCCGTCCGTCCATCTTCGCTTGTGCCGTCGTTCCTGGGTATAAAATCCCACACTTGAATTTTGTTGTCTTCGTATATCCCGCGTGCATGTAGATGCGATGAAAGCCCGGGCTGAGACAAGCGCCGGCGACGGCGAGGTCGCGAGTTGCGTCTCCAATCTCATACATGCATTTGCAGACGGACTGAATGTGTTCAAGAGGCTGAGAGAACGGCGCAGGAAGAGGAGAAGCAAGCACAAAGACAGGGATTCGGGTGCGCCGTCGGGCGCCGAGCTGCAATTGAGCACTTCGTTGAGAAAGGGGCCTTTGGAGCTCAGAGACAAGTACGAGAGCTGTTACGGCGACAAGGGCGACAAGTTTGCGAAGGGTGACGGTAAGATAGCCCGTACTACTCAGAGGAGCTGCGACAGAATTCATGCTGATCAAGACAGCAATTGCGCATGCATCACTTGTCGAGACACTGATCAAGTTCAATACTGGCCTCGTGAGCATCATTGCAAGCTTCCTACACCAAGACTCCAAGCACAGTGACCTGCAGTTGGATTACAAGTCATTGACCAGTCTCTCGGATATCTCCAGGCGAGAGGCAGTTGACAGCTTGAACCAACTGTATCAGCGACTGAGCCAGTCGCAACTGCAATTGCACGGAAGGCCAATATCGAGAACTGACTCCGAGAAGAAGAAGCGCAGCAACTCAAGGCAGCGCTCGCAGGGTCCGACTGTGGCGCGCGTGTCAGTCAAGACTCCCGGAAGCGCAAAGCAAACACAACTAGCCATGGTGCGACCGAGGAATGCTCGGAAAGGGTCGATGAGCAGCTCCAGCACAGGTTCGTCCAAGGCGCCATCTACAAGCTCGAGTTCGCCGCATACGTCACCTCCAAGGTCTCCGCTGCCGGAATACTCTCCAAACGATCCGTTTCCGCCGCAGAAGGCTCCAGCAGCGAAGTGCAATGGCGCCACATCCAAGAAGCCGATGCTCTCGATTGACACAGGCCGCCCGACAACGTGGCCACTACTCAAGCCCTCCAAAGCCACGCCCTTCACCAATCCGCTGCCAGCACCTCCAGAGTACTTTACAATGCAAACCTTACCACTCCACCACTCTTTGCCATATTCTAAAGCGCAACAAAACATCCCAAGACGTCGAACCGACAAACCTACGCCGTCGACGTACACGTTTGCTTCCGACAGCACCAAGCTGGGCGAGATACCGCAGCGCAACTGGACGGTGCCGTTCAACTACGAGGAGGCTGAGCGATTGAATGCCGAAGCTGCTTTGAAGGGCCATCCGATTGTGAAGGCTTCACCTGACCAAAAGACGAAGACGAGGAAGGGGTTGCGCAGCCTGTTCAAGAAGGGACAAACTGCGTGAAGAAGAGAAGGTTAGTGGTCTTGACTTCCATGGCGTTTCGGCTTTACGGGTGTATCTTTGCTTCAAGATGATGACAATCATGACGAATTACGACTTTCTTTATTCGGCGAGCATATACCCTCTTTCTTTTCAATGGGCGTGGAGTTTGGGCCCTGTATTGTTGGATCTTCGATGGCTGTGTACTAGTTGCATATTGCAATCGATGGTACGTGAACATTCTTGAACATTAGCATAGTTTTCGACAAATCAACCGACGTACTCTTGATGTGCCGTCCAGCAGTGAGATCATGGTATACAGACATGCGGCCATGCGGGCGCCGTCATCCCGCCAGTCGTGCGAGTAGTGCTATCGATAGAGCTGCGAGCTGATCCCTGTACGTTACGGTTTACCGTCATCCTCTCACGGCCAGTGTTTCGTGCCGCAGGCTCCCACAGCCTGGTTCTACCATGACTCTCTTATAACCTTTCTTCTACTGTGGCGGTATCATTGTATCTCTTTCGTTGTCACCGCTTTTCTCGCTCACGTCGAGCCTCTTCGAAAGATGCGTCTTCCGAACTTCGCTCTTCCGCTGTTAGCCTCCACCGCCGTAGCTCTCCGCAGCAGAAATGGAGAGCTCGCGCCGCCTGCAATACCGCCCAAACGCGTCGCCATCATCGGTAACGGACCTTCTCTCTCTGACCATGTACAATACTAACGCTATACAGGCGCCGGCGCGGCAGGTTCATCTGCTGCCTACCATCTAGCTCAATTCGCTCAAGACTCCGGCATACCTCTACAGATTGACGTTTTTGAGCGCGAATCGCACATCGGTGGCCGGTCTACCACAATCCACCCTTGGTCCGATCCCGAGCAAGCCGTCGAACTCGGCGCGTCTATCTTCGTCGACGTAAACCACATCCTCGTGAACGCGACTAGGGCGTTCAACTTGTCGACAAACACAAGAGAAAACCTTCTTGCCAACATTCCAGAAGTAGGCATATGGAACGGGAAGGAACTAGTGTTTACAATGAACGAAGGAGGCTGGTGGGACCTAGCGAAGTTATTTTGGAGATACGGGTATGCGCCCGTTAAGGCGAATAAACTAATGAGGGAAACCGTGGACAGGTTCTTGAAGATGTACGAGCGGCCGCTCTTTCCCTGGAAGAGTTTGAGCGATGTGGTTCAACTCGTTGGCTTGACTGAGGTTACAGGTCTCACAGGCGAGCAATACCTCCAAAACAAGGGCATTGCGCCCAAGTTCGCGAACGAGATCGTCCAGGCGAGCACTCGTGTCAACTATGCTTCAAATTTGGGCACGATCCATGGTGTTGAGGCCATGGTTTGCCTCGCCACAAACGGCGCTATGTCCATCGCTGGAGGAAACTGGCGTATATTCGCCCACATGTTGAGCTCGTCCGACTCAATTTCGACGCAATTAAACACTACCATCGCCCGAGTCTCAAAGCAAGCGGACGGCACGTACAATCTGACATCCTCCGCCGGACAAGTCTCGAGCTTCGATGAAGTTGTCTTGGCCGCACCGCTCCAGTTCTCCAACCTTGTCCTCGATCCAGCGCCGGGACACATCCCTGAGCAGATTCCGTATGTCAAGCTGCACGTGACGCACTTTGCGACGCCGCACAAGCTGGACCCTTCCGCTTTCGGGTTGGAAGCCGACAAACAGGTCCCTGAATACGTGCTCACGACACTGCAAGTTGATGAAGAATATGGGTCAGAGCCGTAAGTAGTAACGCACCAGGCAATACCTGGTATATAAGATCTGCATGGCCTCTGCTGACGACCCCTTAGTAATGTCGGTCGAGCCGGTTTCTTTAGTATTTCTATCGTCAGCTCGGGTGTGAATCGTTACGCGTCAGAGCCTCGCAACGAGTACATCTACAAAGTGTTCTCTCCCAAGCGTATCGAGCACCAATTTCTTTCTCGTGTTATTGGCCTGCCGGTCTCAAAAGAGGAAGCTGAGAACGGCGACATCGATGGCACGGTCAGTTGGATCAATCATTGGGAGGTCCACTCTTACCCGTATGAGTACCCTCGTGTTACCTTTGATGAAATTAAGCTCGATGAGGCGTTGTGGTATACGAGCAGCATCGAGAGCTTTATCAGTACCAGTAAGTATCATTGTAAGCCTTGTATACCCCAAAAAGTCTCGCATGAAATCATCTCACATGGAATGCGGAACATCTGCTAACTTTAGCACAGTGGAGACAAGCGCATTGTCTGGGAAGAACGTCGCTCAGCTCATCTTCAATGGGTGGTACAAGCAGCACGATGAGAGCTCAGATAGCGAAAGCTTGAAGACCCAAACCAACTGGGACTTCAAGCCCCTCGACGCCCTGCAGAAGCCGATTAAAGCTGATCTCTGATCTTTATTTGGCTTCTTACTGAGACACACACATAGTGTTGATGTGTTGAACTTCCTTGCTTTGACCAATCAATAATGATGCTCCCAGAGTACCAGTGCTGAAGAATCTTATAGATCAGAGACATGCTGTTTACTCGATGTCGTCGGTAGGATTCCATCACTTTTGATCCAACAGTCTGGAGTTCCGTTTATGATCCGTTCGCGGAAGCTAGGGCGCATTCACGCGGTTCCTTGAATGTCACTCCTGCCATTTTCGTTCCACAAACTGTTTCAGGCGTTTTTATTGCAATGATCGGAACATATTTCGAACAAACTACTTTCGACGACTCCGAATCCCATGCAATCAATACTGCCAACTCTGAGCAAGTTCTGCTATCGAATGATCACGTCAAAGACTCGACCATAAGCTTGATTTATCCCTTTCTAACCGCCCCATCACGCGAAGCAAGGCGGAGAGTAAGGTAACCCGTAGTTGTTTACGGAACAAAGTCTTGGACTCTGCGACCTTACCATCTCTTTCCAAACGCGAGAGACGACTGTGATCATTGGTAATCCTTGCCTTGTTTCAGAGCTACCATGGACTATTGTGTCTTCGTTTGCCCAGAGATATCCGTTGATCGAGATAGAATGTCCAGATTGATAGTCATCAAACTCGTTGACCAGCTCGTTCAGAACGTCAATCAAGGCCGTAGTCGATAGATTTCGACTGGGAGTTGCCGTTCTCTTCGATTGTACGCACGCTACGAAGCTCAGATTGCTCGTGTTCTCGGTTGCTCACGGTCTGCCCGACTTTCTCTTTTTTTTTGCGGATGTGGTGTCGAGTGTAGCAAAATTGTCCAACTCAACATTGTCTAGACGCAGAAAGTCCTTACTCTGCCCCAATTTTCTCGAGCGTCTACGACCGAACCATGCTGCAAGCTGGCGTTGAGTCCGAGGTAGCATTCAGCAATATTCTTCCCGAAACGTGCCATGCCGTGAGTATATTGAGCTCGATGAAAGTGTGGAAGCCCTAGCGATCGCGGGAGACGCCTTCGCGTTCTTCACCTTTGCATTACATCAGGATTGCAAGAGGTGCGTGAAGCTACACGGTTGTATGCGCGCCACGTGCGGCCGTGGATCTAAGTCAACTGTGTCGTTGACATAGTTGGGGGGATGGTGAGCTGGCATTGAACCTGGTGGCCGAACTGTGGGGTTTAGACATACGCTAGGTACCGACCATGTGCATCTTGTTGACAACTAGAGCAAGGTTCTTACGAGGTTCGAAAAGACCAAGCGCAACATGATGCCCAAGTTCCAAATGCAGCATGATCAAAGATCCGACATGGAAATTCTCAAATCTTCAAGAGAAATGTCATGGAACTCACTTGGCCCGGGTACCACTACGAATCATTTCAACGGTGAACCCAAGGATAACTTGAGTAACGATAACAAGCCTTGAGGGTGTTAGGATCTATTCTACCCGCCTATAAAGCTTAGCTATCAAATGATACTCAGGTACACTATAGCTGTACCCACCTGTAAGAGCTGTAAATAGATAACTACTGTTTCAGGGCAATCATCCAGTACCACGATCTCACCACCGTGACGCGCCTGCCAGCAATCCCCCAAGGCCGCCTCGAAGAAGAGACTCCTGCGAGAAAGCGCGCTGGCGAAATTAAGGAAATGTTTCTGCTCACGAGCTGGACTCAGGTTCAGATTGACCATCTAGTGGGATGTTATCGCAAGTAAGTCAGTCACCTACTCGAATTGGTCCGTTGCCGGCGCAATAATGTTTGCGTGCTCCATCGTGTACGTAAGACAGTGCTAGTCAACTGAGTGGAAGATTTGACCGCGTAAAGGGTAGGACAATGGGTTTATGTGGTGTGCGAGTTGCATTGGCGGCCATAGCATTGGACTGGAGGACAAGAGAGCGAAGGCACAGGCCATCAGAGGTCTTTTTGGTGCACCCCACGGGTCCCTACACCATTTAAACATGTGAAGAGCAGTGCTGAATACTTCGCGTGAGCCCTTGTAGCCTGCAGGTTCTACCTCAACTTCCAGAGACCGATCCCATGCAGCCGAGTTCGATGCGCACGTTAAGTGTAGGCCCTTTCATTTGGAAGAAAGTAATGCATGGGACCGTTCTTCAGCCTCATTGCCATCTTCTCTAGAGCTGTATTCAACCAAAGCTCTATCTTTTCCCCGCCGTTTGCCCAATAATGACTTCGCCGTCGATGTGAAAATTGTTCTCCGTTGTTCCCTTCGCCGGTTGTCTGTCTGAGTTTGTTTCCAAGTCGCCCTCCCATGTGCAATTTCATGGCTTTCCGCCAGCAGAGCAGCCCTAAAACTTTCCACGTTCTCGATCTCTTCCACCCAATCATCTTTTTGCCCTCGATCTAGCACAATCTTTACCCCATCCTTTCGCAAAGAGTTTCCGAATATTCCCAAGGTGTTCGCCAACCCCGGATGCCACAGATTGATCCGCAGCGTCTCGAACGACGGCAGGTCGCGCTGAAGCCATTCCGTGAGACTGCTATATTCTCTTTCAACATCTTCAGTCCTACAATCTTCTTCATGAGGTACGATAATCAGCGAGAATGCCGTAACGTGCATCCGCGCGAACGTAGATAACCCTGCGAAGAATCTCTGCGTAGCGTACGCTTGATATCTTCCTCTCGGACATGGCCCAGCGACAAAGAGAAAGTTACGTCCGCGGTATAAGATCGGCAATGCCTCTTCGTATACTGTCCTACATGTACTCAAGATATTCGCATTCGGTCGCCTGCTCAAGTCGTCATCTCTCGCCGGCCGAAGAAAGTTGATTTGCCCACTATCCCCGTACGCTTGCGAGAGTACCCACAGATCTTCACGGCCGCTCTTAAACTTCACTTCGGGGCCGTAGCAAATGTACCGCGTATATATGTGGTCTTTCATCCCAATATTCATGACTCGAGGCTTCTGGCGTGGACAGCGGCATAGATCGATCTGTGGGATGCCGCCGAAGGTGGTGTTGCTAGGGTTTTCGAGCCAGTTCCAGTTGAGAGCGTAGTTGATAGCTGTTTCATGTTCGTCGGGATGAGGTGCGACAAGGCTTGCGTATATTTTTTGGCGAACAGGTGCTGGGAAGGCAAGGAACGACAATTGTGAAGCCATGTTTTGAGGTCCGAAGGCTTACGTAGCGTTTGATTTGAAAATAATAGACAAGTGCGAAGTTACTGATATACTGAACAAGACTTCGTATAGTCGAAAGAAATCCTCCATGTAGTCGTCCAGTTCGGCTCTGTTCGTGGCACCGCGCATGCCGCCTTTTGACTCCATCCGATTCTACTGATAGATAGCCAAACGGCATGCGCGACATTTGCGAGGCACCTAAATATAGCGCCGTCGACGCTGCGTGCTGCGCGTGAGACGACAGCCTGCTCATGCGTGCACGGCAGCTACCACTTAGTTAGCAGTTGCGCCACAAATTGTGGCGTAGAGTCTGTGGCGGTGCGGCGAACGAAGAAATCTGGTTGGCTGTTCGGGGCCATCGCAAGGCTCGCCATCCTGAAGGTGGGTGCCAACAGAAAGAAACGGGTGTCTCGGGAGCGGAGGGAGAAGCTTGAGCCATGTCCGCTGGGAATGAAGCAGGGCTGTCAGTATAGTGATGTGTCATCACCGGATCTCACCTTCCTCGCTTCTGCATGCTCACTCAAACACATGTCGTATGACGAGACACGTATGTGCCCAGAATAGAACATGCGGTCCGCATTCACACGTGTGTGGATACTACCCCGACAAACAACGAGCAGCGGAAAGTAGAATCCACCACTGAGTTTCACAAAACCTGCAAAGTCATTCATCCTGTCTCGTCGTTCCGGTCTTCGTGCTCTATGCAGTATGGGCATGTGGTAGTTTTGGCGTGATGATCTTGAGTTGAGATAAATGAAATCTGAGGGCGTGGGCGTAGTGGAAGCGGTGACCGACAGGCTGGGTTTGGTCTGGAATTCAGCGAATGCGACAAGACACTTCTCTGGGATGGAAATGACGGCACAGATAGACAGGGTTTCTCGTAAGAGCTGAAGAGGGATGAGATTAATACACACTGCTTGAAGACTACCAGATGATACCATACCATATTGACGTGTAGACGCTTTGCGGGTCGTATAAGACCGCGCATTCACAATGGCAACTATAGCTCTTGGGATTGTCTTGCACCTCGGCCCACGTCTAATTTGAACCTGGATTCGCCGAGTACACAATCGGGGATGGACGGTGAGATAGCAACGAGACTTGCATTAAGCAACGATGCCGGCCCATCTGAAGTATATCCTGGAGCCTATCGCTCGTACGCCTGTCTAATTTTAGCTCTTGCGTGGTCCATCAGATCGACGTTGCCTAAAATTATTGACATTGAACCCATACGTGAGATGACTGTTAAAAAACACTCGGTCTGATTCTGTAGCTCGTTGATGTCCTTCAACTTGTAGTTATGTATGCATACGACTCCTTGGGATAGTCGGCGTGACAGCTCGGAATGAGCGTATTCTGAGCTACCCGTGCATACGAAGTGAAGGCCACATGGTATATCTATACCGAAGCCCAACGTGTGAGCACAGTTATGGATCGCATAAGCACAGCCAATGTACTCGTCGAAAGTTTACTCGTATGACTGTCTCACACTAGATGTCCACTGGTCCAACAACAGAACCGCTGGAACGTGATTAGTATTTGATTATTAATAATAGAGTGTAGGAACGTATCGCCCGCGTACCTTGTCTATCATTAAAACCAGAAGATACTAATATATAATTGAACCACGGGAGTCCGCGTAGAAATTTCTATGCTCGACACATATTCAATTTCAGTTACGTATTTGCGCACTCAACTGCATTCTTGACGTTCTATTATGCTTGTGATGTGCCAGAACCAGTATTTGGTATACATTGGAAACATGCAGAGTTCTCCATGTGATCCCTACGGATAAAGAATTTGTGACGTGCTATCCCCTTGAGTCCCTCATTATCCCCTTTCGATAGGCTAGACCTATACAAGGAGGCAACAAAGTGGCGACCACAGGGCTTCCTACACAAGGTATGATCCAGATTCACACAAATCATGTATCACAATGAATCTGGATATCCAGGTTTCGCCCCGGAAAACTGGCATTCCTATAACGCTACATTCAACTTTGAAGCAAACCCATGATTCAAGAACAGCCTCCCAGAGCTCGATTCCACCTACCGACTCTTCCACCTCACGCTAGCCACCCACTTGACCCATGCCTCCACAATATCCCTCTTCTCTGGATCACCTACGACTCATTAGCCATCTATCCTCTCCAAAAACCAAAGAAGAACACACCATCCACCCCCCCCTTATGGATCAACTCGATCGTATAAAATCTCCTCGCCAACTCCTCATTCCTCGCCAGCCTATGCACAAAACTATGACACGCCCTACACAACCACGCCACACTGTTCAGTCTTCCCTCCTCATGCCAACCCCTCTTCCTCACCTTCGCATGCGTACTCTTCGGTAACAGATGATGATACGTTAGCGGGATCCAGTCACGCAGACATAACTCGCATGCTGTGGTGCGGGTAGTGGACCATATGGGCGGAGGAGCGGTGACGGCGGTGATATATGTTGTTAGGAAAGGGGTGAAAAAGTGGTGGAGGTCGAGGGCGTCGGGTGGCGTGGGAAGGAGAGCGTATGAACTGAGAGAGTCGATAGCCATTGGGGGGATGAGGTTGATAAGTTCTGATTCGGTGGATGTGGAGAGGGGTATTGAGTAGCGATCTTGAAGCTGGGGAATGTCTTTGTACTTAGAGTAGGACAGGGTGCGGAGATCAATGGGGAGGGAGGGAAAGATAATGCTTGAGAGGTACTGTATGACTCAGTAGTCAGTATCTGTGTGAAGAATAGGCCTCAAGCTTACATCAACAAACTCGCCCAGATCTTCTGCTGTGGTTTGTTCCTCCTCCGTGCGCTCAATCTGCCTTGCCTCGGCATCATTCTGTTCCACTATACCTGTCCTGCTAGATCTGTCATCCTTACTCTTGCGTGCAACTCGCTTCTGCTCTCTTGGTTTCGCGACTGGTCTTGCCAAAGCCTTCAGCACGGGCTCACCGAAGCAGTCGCGGAAAGTATCAAAGTTGGAATGTTCGTCTGGGGATTGGTTCGACCATGACGTCATGACTGTTCGAAGGTCACACGATGAGAGGTCTATCACAATCGGTACCAGTAAATAATGGTGTGACAGTTGATTTCTTCGTCGCGGCGATTCTAGTGTCATTTATATTTTGACGATGATGATGATGTTTTGAAGGTCGGTCCATGGGATTGGTTGGGTGGGGTACACCTAGGCGCCAATCCGAAGAGGCTTAGGGCAAGCAACCATCTACAGATAACTTTCCGAGGTCAAGGTACCCCTTTGGCTCGTTCGAGGTATTTCTGTCGAGTGCTGTTATAAAACAAGGCAGTCGAAAGTCAGAGGGAGGGTGCGGAGGCATCGGAAGCGAGCCAGACAAAAATCGAGGGCAGAAAGGGATCATATGATTTATACATCTCTAGACGTCCGGACAGGCAGTCATGCCGCATCCCTCCACCGCCGTATCTCGCGAAGTCGTTAATCCCTCGCTCCCTCGCTCCTCACAGACTATGCAAGAAGCACCATAGATCTGCCCCTAACAAGAATCGCAAGACGATTGGGCCCACCAATCTTTGAAACGTCCATGTAGAAGAGTACAACTACGGTTTACTTCTTCGAGCCCTTCTTGCCGCCGCGCTTGGTGCCCATGGCAGCTATTCTCCGCCGCTCATCGCGCTCGATCTGCTCCTTCTTCGCCTTCTCGTGCTCAGCGCGCTCTTCAGCTTCGGCCTTTTTCCTTGCTGCTTCAGCCTCACGGCGCTCGCGCACAAGTGTCAAGCGCTCGAGATCGGCACGCGCTTGGTCGGTCTTGCCCTCAGCGTGAAGCTTTTCGTACCGCTCTTTCGCCTGCTGTGCTTGTATAGCCTCGCGCTCACGTCGGCTGAGCTGGTTCAGGTCCTGCTTGCCCTTGCCCTTGTCCTTAGCGGGAGCGTCGACGGGCTCGGGTGCTTTTGCAGCCTGGTTGCGGGCCTTCGCTGTGTGGTTCGGGTTGGCAGGCATGTCAGCGTCGTCATCGGACTCCTCTTCCGATGACGAAGGGAGATCACCGGCCTCGGGCACCTTCTGGTTCTGCTTTGCGATGGCGGCCTGCTTACGGGCTTTGGCGGCAGCGCGGCGCTCCTCACGAGTCATCTCTGCCTGCGGCTTCGCGTTCTCGTCTTCGCTGGACTCTTCTTCCGAGGACTCCTCCTCCTCTTCAGATTCTTCCTTGACAGGCTCCTGTGTTCAGGTCAGCTATTGTCGTTTATACGGTCTTTGGGTGCGACGTACACCCCACATGCCAACGACCTCGCCATCTGCGTTCAGCGGTTGTAAGTCCCGCGAGAAGTGCTTGCCGCCTCCGCGCTTGGGCTTAGCAAACTTGCCACCGCGGCCGCGTGTAGACATGGCTGCAGTAGATGTGTGGTAGGTTGGAAGTGTCGAGAGGCTTGTTGCAGCGTTCGAGGCTCGAGAACTCGACTACTGTTGGCGACTGCGTTGACGAGAGGTTGTTCGATAGTGTCTAAGTCGGCTATGTACGAGTGCCCTCGCGTGCGTACCGTGGGTGTGGGATTCTCGGTGGGTTGTGTAAGGCGTCAAGAGTGCAGGGCGCTCTGTACTCTGCTCCTGCCAAATATTAGCATTCTGCACACGAGACCGCCACGTCTATCCACGGTACCTGGGTACTCACCGAATCAGTAACCGTCAAGTAAGTATGACTCTTGTTCTTCACACTGACAACAAATAGCCCCGCCTCGCATCTCGCAACCCCACCACCAAGAATTAACCCTTTTTCGCGCTCGCGCTATGCCGCATTGCGCCGCCCATATCCACCCGCTGACTAACCCTGTCAATCCTGATTTTTATTCGGCGCCGCTCTCGTCGACTTTCTCTTCTCTACATAAACTGAGAACCCTTCATATTCACTCTGCTTTCTCCTGTCAGTGAGGCTGCTGGAGGGGAAAATGGAGGGGAGAGAGATACCCATCCGGACGTCTGCTTACCCCCGATGCTTCTGTGCGCTTCGGCGTGCCCGTGGAGCAAAGGTAAATAATTCGACGATACATACTTCGCTTTGCGCGCGACCTCGTGCTTCGATAGTGAGACGCGCTCTTCATTCTGCCGATTGCTGCTACATTTGAGGGCCTTCGACCGGTTATCAAGGGATAGCAGATACGTTGACGTGGGATTTGCACTTGGTCTCTCGTGCTCGGCTACACCAAACACGGAGTTCTTCTTTTCCCTTTAATTGCCATCCCACAGCTTTCTCAGTATTCTGCCCTTTCTTACGTTTTCCCGTTGATGAGGGCGTAAGCCAGTCATCGCGGTGCCTTCGTTGCCGTAGGAATCCACTGGTGCATGTGGTAGGTAGCGCAGAACATAGCGTTGATTGTTTCCGCGTTTGTTCTATAGTCTCTTCTTTCTTTAACAGACCACTTCTTCCAAGTCTCACTTCTCAACCAGTCTACGCAATTGTAGGCAACCATTTCTTGCACAGACTGTAGCCTAGGCTTATCGTCCTATATAACTTCACTTCTCCTCTTTGCTCTCTGTGAAGCGATACAAGCTCCCATTTCTGTTGAACACTGCCCATCGGTATTTTGATAACACTTTCCATCTTTCCAATTGTTCCATCCAGAGCCCTGATTCCTACACCAAATGTCCGCAAACTCCACCAACAGTACAGGGCGTTCCCGGCCCGAGGTGCTCTGCCGCTTGAAACATCGCTGCTGCTTATCCACCTCTACTGCACCTACACGAAAGCGCGCCTCTATCCTTTCTATCACAACATCTTCCTGCGCCACAAAAACCACAAACCCTTGCGCCTTTTTCAAGTGTAATCATAATGTCTTTGCTCCCCAAAACTGTATGCGACCTTGCCGTTGGCCTATCGATCAAATTGTTCGAAATCAAAGAGACAGCGTCACCATCACAGCACGCCGTAAGACAAGGAGTTTCCCATAACATTGTATTGAGTATGAATCGCTCGAATCCAATCGCCGAGAGCCCATCCTAGGAAAA
Source organism: Paraconiothyrium brasiliense (assembly GCA_025388405.1). Taxonomy (NCBI): domain Eukaryota; kingdom Fungi; phylum Ascomycota; class Dothideomycetes; order Pleosporales; family Didymosphaeriaceae; genus Paraconiothyrium; species Paraconiothyrium brasiliense. The sequence continues at coordinate 2,004,532 of JANBXC010000008.1, forward strand.
GCACACAAGTCAAGAACCGCCAGGAGACTTTGATGCCTCCCAAGCTTACCTTGTGGCTTGTCGCGGATTCCCCCTGGGAAGTCTCGAGCGCGCACCCTTAGCATCGACATCGAGGAGAGAAGAGAAAGAAAATATCTAAAGAAGGAAAGCACTTGCATTCAGTGCTCGGAGCCGGCAGGGATCGGGGTCATGCAGCAAGCTCATTGCTCTGATGCAAATGCTTTCATGAGCAAAATCAAGACCACTCATACCATTTCGAAATCACCAATTACCATCACGGCCATCTCTTCATCTCGAGATGATCCCCTCAGCTTCCTTCAACGAATCGTCTAGATGTACCACATTGTCTCACGAATGCCAGTGTTGGCGGGCATGGCTTGCAGCGGGGCCACCTCGATCAGGCGGTTAGAGGAACCAGTAGAGGAGCGCGCTTCCTGGCCTTGGGCCTCCTTCTTGCCGGATGAAACAGGGCTGTCGCTAACGTGGGCCCTGGCCCGATCGGCGGCCAAATGGGCGTAGTAGACGGCAGGGTGCAGGGACACTGGAGTGGTCGAGCGGATGTATTGATAAGAGTGCTCAAAGAGGAACTGCTGGATTTCTGCCGCTTGCCACGCGCCGCCCTCGTTCAAGATGCACTGATAATGGATGGGACGAGCCGTACCCTTGATCGCAACGTGGGAGCAGAGGTAGAAGTCGAACTCGTGCGGGTGAGTGCAGCCGGACTCCACCAAGGTACCGGGCAGAGGGTTCTTGTTGCGGTCACCTTGATCTGGGAAGAAGCGAATATGATGCCGCTTGCCCGCGATCATCACACAGAATTTGGGCGACTCCTTGCAGCCAAGCTTCGCGAAGACAGCCTTCATGTCGCGGACTTCCTCGTTGAGAACAGCGGCGTACTGGCCCTCGCTCACACCATCGCGGATATAAATCACACGTTTCGGCGGCTGACCCTTGCCGAGGCGCTGCATCCAGTTCTTCGCCATGTGACCAAAGTGCTCATCGATGTTGGAAGTGGTAACCATCTCCACGCGGTGGCCATTGGTCTGAACCTCAGCCCAGTATCGAGTGAAGTTGGAGTCATTGGAGACTGTGATAGCAGCAAATGAAGCAGCCTCTCCAGATCCAGCTCCTGGGGCCGGGTGCGACACGTCAGCACCAACGACCATCGTAGGGGTTTGGGAGGCCTTCGGATTGAGCTTGGGGATGACTTGAGAGATGGCGACATTTGTGGCCCCGCCGAGTTTCGCGTTGACCTTCATGCACACATTTGAGATGTACTGGGCAGAAGCGGTCTGCGCGTGCTTGGACTGGATTACCTGACTCACAACACCGAAGCGAATGTCCATGGACTTCTTGATGCGACGATAGACCTCGATATTGCGGTCATTAACAATGAAGAACATGAGTGATGGGCGAGACTGATATCGATTGCCAGTGTTCTGGTATGCCTTGTTGATCATCTCTCCGCCGTCCGCGAGGTTACCAGGACCGATCCAGGGCGATGTGCCATGCTGAGGGTGAGGTTGGATAACACCCCCGTGGGCGGTGTAGATCTTGACGAATTCTTGGGCGAATTTCTTCGCAACCTCTGGTGAAGGCGCACCACGACCCTGGACAACGCAGACGCCCCAACCCTTGATCGGTCTGTCAGTATTCGGAAGCGCAAACACGCGACCATCCAAGCGCCAGCGGCCTTGAAGCAAGTCCCGAGCCTCCACTGTAGCTTGCTTGCTCTTCGGACCGAAACGAGATACGGGTGGCGGTAGCAAGACAGCCTTGACCTTGGCCGGATTGGGGTTGATCTGCAAACCGTAATGCTTGAGGAAGCGATCTTGCTGCCAACCGAGCAAGTTCACGCCGTGCATGACGGCAGCCCATCGCTCCTTGGGTAGGGTGACAGCGAATTTGATCATGTTTGAAGTCTGAGTGTCGCTCAACTTGGTGTTATACCGTTGATTCGGGTCGATCTGGAGCACATCGACGGGAAGGTAGACTGGGGTTCCACGGATCTTCTTCGTCATCTTCACCACAGGAACTCCAGTCATCAAGCCGACATTATACTTCTTTTGGAAGTAATGCCTAAGTGTGAGCGTGTTGCCATCCTTGTCCTTGAACGTAGCTTCGGTGACATCCTTGTTCACGAATTCTTCGATGGTGTACTGGACATGCGGAGTAACATGGGTCGCCGTAACGCCGACACGCTTGAAGCGGCGGAGATCTTTCTTGAGGATGTGGCGGTTCCAGTCGCGTTGGGCTTCCTTGAAACGAGCTGCAAATTGTTGAGGAGTGCAGTTGCCAAAGCTCTGAGTCAGAGCACGACCGAGCGACTGTGCACGCCAGAAGGTACCATTGGCGACGTCAACGTTGACGGTCAAGCCCTTTTGAAGCTTGTCGTTGAGGCAAGGTCGAAGTGAAGAGAAGACACCCTTGAATGCCTCGACGCCACCGCCAAGGTCAAAGCGAGTCTCACCACGCTGGAAGAAGGACTTCTTGATCTGAGTGTACTTCAGGCCGGGGCCCTGGCGCATGAGATGGTCGAGGAAATTGATGGTGTCGATGCACTCCGTGGAGTAGGCGGCCTGTCCGTTCAAGAATGTCTGCAAAGAGGAGAAGTCGAGCTTGCGCGTGAACTTGACGTAGATCTTGTGCTTGTTCTTCCCGGAATCTCTACCACCGCGAGACTTGAGGCCTTGAGCAACACGGTCCTGTGCCTCCTCTTCATCCAGGTCCACTTCGACGCGAAATTCATCTCTAGGAAGCCGATTGCCAGACCTGCAATTGTCAGAAACGAACGATGATGGAATGAGCAAAAGCGAAAGTGCTCACCAAGCCAGCTTGTTGCCATCATAGATCCAGGAGGAATCCGGTTCACCAAGTGCCTCTTTGACAGCCTTCGAGTGCCAGATCTTCTTGACGAGGACGCGCTTAGTGGAGTCAGTGTTCGAGCCCCAGGAGACCTAAATCATGTTAACCAAAAGCAAGTGGCAAAAGAATATACATAACGTACGTCGTACTGATAGACAAGCTGGGCGGGGAACCTGTCGACATTGAAGGTGTTGAGCATGACATTGACGGGCTTGCCGACAGCATTGAACTTGGCCGGGCGGCGAGGAAGCTCCCCAGGTATCTCGAGCTTGTGGATGTCAGTATCGAGGTTGAAGTTTCGATAGCGGGTAAAGCTATCCATAGGCAAATGGTAATGAGTCATGGTGGATGGACACTGATGTGGAAGAGAGGGGATCGAAGAATGCGGGTAGTAGTGATGTGGCTAGGGCTGGATCAAAGATTTTTGGTAGTGGTGATGAGGTAGGAATGGATCGAAAGAAGAGGCAAATGTGCCGATGTGGACAAGGGCAGAAGATGTATGTTGATGAAGAGAAAGAGAAGAAGGATGGGTGGCCCCTTTTATGCGTCGAAGAATGAGGCTGATTGGGCGTCGCTGCGAGATCGCGCGTGACCGCTGCGATTGCAACACGTTTGATCGCGCTGCATACCCAGCCTGGGCCAGAGGAATGTGCAGGTCGTATGGAGAGACAGGGATCAAAGGCGTTTGTACTTACACCACGCGCGACACACCAGCCGGCATATCCAAGAGCCTCCGAGATATTCTTGAGGTCCTGTGGACGCGAGTAGTCAATTGCATTCGATCCTGTGCCCGCCGTGACAGGATCACGATTGCCGTCGAGACGGGGAATGGATTTGGGTGCAGAACGTTCAGTGGCGTCACGAGAGCGGCCCGAGGAGTTGCCAGAAGAGCTGGTACCCTTCTTCTCATCCTGAGCACGACGCTTGGACGGACCACCCATGTTGACTTTCGCAATACCATGTCAGCTAACATCTCAATATCAAACGAGTCACGTTGGACCGTGAGGGGATGCTGCAGGATCGTTTGCCCAGCTGGCATAACGTCTGCAGCAATGACAGCTCTAAGAGCACGGGAGAAAGGGGGATGCGTTTGAATGCCCTGACAGTATCGCCCGGTTACAGCACTTACCTTGAGGTTCCGCGAGGGAGTAGCAAGAGCGTGAGATGACCGACAATCGCGATCAAGGGTGGGGAATCTGGAAGAAGTCAGCAAAGAGCTCCAAAAGCTAGATATGTCACCCATGAGATGGCGCGAGTGACAGTGACCTAAAAGAAGCTGAAGGAGAACATGAGGTGCAACAATGACATACAAAACGTTGGGGCGTAGAGAACGTGGCGCGATGTGCTGGATGTGTCGAAAGTTTGATAGAGAGAAGTGATGAGAAGAAGAGAGGTTCGAAAAGCAGGAGGGAAAAGGTGATGTGGACAAAAGCAAACGGGCAGTCGCGGTGAGGATTGCCCCAGTGACCGCAACAGCAGCCGGGCTTGGCAAATATCATCTGAGGAAAGAGCGGCCGTAAAGGCTAGCAAGCAGACCCGGGTTCTTACCGTGATGAAGAGCAGCCTCGTTGGGATCGGTAAGCAGCACCGAAAGCAGTGGTGCAGTATTGTTGTCGGTAAGCTGTTGTAGCCGAGGCTCGGAACAATGTATGAGGGTGATGGTGGAGACTGTATGAAAGTAGTAGAAAGCTGAACAAGTCTGAAGCTCTTGGATTTCAGGGCGGAAAGAGGATTGTTGAGGTGATGGAGAAGATAAACTGAGGCTGGCCAAATCTTGTTTATATAGCCCTGGGGGCGCGAGTTTCGCCGGCGTCACCGACGGTGAGAGATCTAGAAGCACCTCTGACGCTGGTGAAGGGGAAGAACGGGATGGTGATAGAGCTCTGAGTAGAGACTTTACGCAAGAGTCGCCCAAATTTGGAATCTGGATCGGTGGTGATAGAGCTCGATACTGACGTGACCGAGAGTCAGCATACAGGAAACCGGTAAGTGGTAGACAAATCATGTCCAAGATCTCTTGGTAGGTGAGAAAGCCTTGGTGCTGACACAGTAAGTAAGACATTCGAGCCAAAGATTTGGCCATGCCGAAGTTCTGCATGTCGAAGAAGTGCTTTGTGGTAATGCAAGTAATCAGACTTCATATATTAATGATATAACACACATTTTTCTCATCATGAAAGCTTAAAAAAACTTTCTGCAGCTACGGCAGATACTGCAGATGATGAGCTCACTGCCAAGTGCGGCCAAAGACATTGTAACAGGCTACATCGGCTAAGCAAGAGTGATACATATCGAAGGAAAGTATGTCCGCGGCGTTTATACCTTGCAAGGACTACCAACAGTCGATTAGTCAAGTCGAATGCAGTATATGATGCAGGCACACCTTGTGCACAACGTTAACATAAAGCCGGACGGACTAACCTAGAGGTAGATTTCTAAAGAACATTCACTGCACATCACTTCCGTATCACGTCGAACAAGCAACCGGATGTAGTACATAGTGCAATTGACGGAAGTATACATACTTATGGCTCATCCCCGCAAATGTTTTGATTTCCGAAAACAAACCGAAGTATCAGTGTACACTGCCCAATGCAAAACCGTAACCTGTCTGTCGATAAGATGATGTAGAGAACGCCCGGGACAGGCCAAGCCAAGTAAGGAACGCCAACCCATGCAACGTCCTGGGAACCGTACGATAGCTGGTCACCATCGAGACCACGTGTGAAAAGAAAGAAGCTGGCAACCAAACCGTTCCACTTATCGTCTCCGAGTGGAAAAGGACCAATCTGCGTGCTATCGGTCCAGATAAATAAAATATTTAAACACAGTAGGGTAGGGTTCACAAGTACTACGGGTACCCAGGCTGACCACCTCCATACCGCGCCTGTATGTTCTGCAATTGTGCACCGATGTGGGCGGCTGGTGGACCTGCCGGCGGTGCGGCGTTCGGTAGCGGAAGCGTGATGCTGCGGAGTAAATTGACCATGGCTTCGGGTCGGAAACGTGTGGCTTGGTAAGTGTGTGCTGGAGGGATGATTCCTAGAAGGAAGTTGACACCTTTCGGAAGGGGTGTAGGTCCAGCTACTGGTGTGCTACCACCGCCGATTGCATTGTTGCGCCTGGCGGCGTCGAGGCGACGACCTGCAGCTCCCTTGAGCGGAGACTCGCCTCGTATCATCTTACGAGGCTGTTCATTGTCCGCGTCTTCCAAGGGACGCTTTGGTGAATTTGTTGCGGGGAGCAGGTGGCCAAGACGTGGTGAGTTGAAGGCGGCCGGTGACTGCAGACGCTCGGGTTGCGGTATGGGAACCTGAGGCACAGTTTGTAGAGGCTCTTCTATAGTGGATAGGATGTTGGCCGGCATGGCCGGCCTCATTTGCGTTCGAGGCGATATTATCGGGTGCACAGTCGTAGGGTCAAACGTTGGGGATTTGAAACGCGATGTAAAACGGAGCAACTGCGGGTCTTCAGGAAACAATGTTGCCATCCGCTGTTCCAGCTTGGTAATCTGAGCGAGCTCGCCGAACTGAGACTCGTAATCGTGGAAGAAGACAAAAAGCGGCTTCGTTCGCGCAACGTTCTCTGGCTTTTGGCAAAGCCGAGTGACAACTGTTTCGAATACGGCACGGGCGTCTACAAAATGAAGTCAGTATTTCCACCATCATTTCACGGTCCAAGGCTTACTGGTTGCGTCGTTGAGCTTGACAAGATGCTTAACGTACTCTAACGCGAAAACTTCGTCATCAGGGAAAAGTTTCATTCCGCGCTCAAAAATCTTGCCTGCAGCTACGTCTTGATAACAGTGATGCTCGATAAGAGCACTAGCAACATACGCGTCACTGAGTAGCTTGCCCTTCTTACGGGCTTCTCCGAAAACGCCTCGGAATCCTGGGATAGACGCGTCTTTAGCTCCACCTTTGCCTTGTACTCGACGCATAGCTCGCATAAGAGCGATCCAGGCATAGGTGAGCGTCTTTTTGAGGATGTGTATCTCAGCATTGGCGGCTGTGGAAATGCCCTGTAACTGAGCCTCGAAAGTGGCCTTTTTTTCTCTTTGTCGTCGCGCAGCTGCACTGTTCTCGTCGTCATCATCGTCGTCAATGTCAGACCCTCTTTCGGAAGCAGCTCGGGCGGCTTCCTCTGCGGCTTGCTGCGCGTTGAAATGCTCTTTGGCCATGGCAATAGATCGCTCTTCTCGCTTTTTGACTTTGTTGATAAGGTCGTACAGAGTGTTGAGCACCGTGTCCAAAGGCTCGCGGACGACCTTCGCCTTCTCGATTATTCCAGTCTCCCCATCCTCAAAATCGGTGCGAAGCTCAAGGTGATTCGACCTCTTGAACGCTAATAAGCAGCTTTCCGGATTTGCTTCCATGCCATTTTGTAGGAAGGTGTTGCCCTCGTCGCCTAGACTGTTTTGGTATGACCACTCTGCTGCGTCGAACCACATTTCTGGCCAAAAGCGCAATGCTGCAAGAGCATTCTTATAAATGTAGAGGACACGCTTATTGTACGTATCGCGATCGTCTTCTTTGATCTCTAACGGGTCGCTCTTCTCCCACTCGATCCAGCTCCTCCAAGCCTGCACCTGCTTTTTGAACTCATCGGCGCCGTCGAAACCAGGCGCAGGCGGGAGTTTTGGTAAAGTTATACGGTTGATGCTGCGGGTGATATTTTCAGCGACAGTAACTGCACTCCTCGCTGTCATGTAGGATGCAGACTTCTCCTGGAGATGTTTCCGACCCTAGAAACGCGTCAGTATGTACAATATCACGTAGACAACAACTCGCGCACCTGCACTTTGTTCAGATTCATTTCGAACCTGTCATAGTCCCGCCAGATCTCCATGGTGGCATTTGTCGGTACAGCAATCGCACGTTGGTACGCTTTGCGCAGGATATCCATCTTTTGCATATCCTGCCAACCGCTTCCACCAAGTATACCAGGACCGGACCTGAGGATCTCGATGTAGTCGGTCCAGAGCTTGCCGGCGTTGATATCTATGCCCACGTGAGGAAGTACGAATTCGTAAGCCTGGATGATTATTTTGCGGTTCTCGCCCTCTTCGAGCGGGTACCGGCGGCGGACGTAATCGATGTATGACGAGAAAAGCAGTAATGACGGTGTGTTCTGAATCGAGCGACCGAATATCTGCTCAACCTGGACAAAATTCTCGAGCTCCGTCTCCATGTTCACATATTGCACCCATATTTCGGCCTGATAATGTTAGTCTCGTTCCATGCATTTCATCTATTGACTTACGGCTGAGGGGAAAACTTGGAAGAAGCGCTCATAGACAGCGCGCGCCTCCTCGACTTTATGTCGCTTCCGGTGATCATCAATCAGACCTAACCACGCTTCGATGTCACCACGCGGATCTTCGGCAATTCGGTCTTCAAGCCTGCCAACAGTGTCCTGAGGAAGACGTGGCTTCGGAAGGAATACCGGCAGTGGTGTAACGGAAGCTGATGCTGGCGCTGGAGCAGCCTTCAAGTGGTCCGAGGTACCTGTCTTAGTAGCATCTGGAACGGGCGTGCCGCCATTGGGAACAGTAGCAGAAGCAAATGAAGAGACGATGTCAGGAGCAGCGACTTGAGTAGACTGAATACCAGAGACAACCTGATCTTGTGCACTAATTGACGACATTGCTTGAGGTGCATGTGTATTGTTTGGAGACAAAGTAACGGAACGCTGTGGAGAATCTGACACTCCAGAAGCATTCAGCAATGCAGACCCAGCCTTCGGCTTCGCGACAGGCACCTCATCCTCGTCGTCCTCGCTCTCGTCGACAAACCCACCCTTTGTGCGCGGCTGCTTCTGCGGCGTCGGCGCGGCAGACGTCTCGGCGGGCGGTGCTTTGAGCGCGCTCTCGTCGGCGGGCTGCGGCGTGTTGTTGGCGGATTCAACCACGGCGATAGACAGCACGGATGCAGAGCGCGTCTGTTCTTCAGGGTTGTTGAATGCGCTGGCGGGATCGTACTCTTCCTCGTCCTGATCGACCTGCTCAGGCGCGAGCGAGAAGTCGGCAGCGGGGTCGTACTCTTGCTTTTGCGCCTCAAGGAAGGCCATCTCGGCATCCATATCGACCTTTTGCGATAGGTTCAAGGGCAATGCTATTGGGGGGTAGGGGCAGTGGATAAAAGGTAGCGCGTCGCGCTGAGCTCACCTACAGCAGTACCGTCGTGTGCGCACGAGCACCGAAGGGGCGATCGAGGCAATGTGCACTAGGAGTGTGATAGCTTCTTTGTCTGCGCAGGTGCATGTGCTGGTGGGGCAGGGGGGGTTGAGCCTTTGTGCAGAGTCGGCGGTCCGACCTCAAGCTGAGGAGGTTTGCGAAAGCAACGTGCCCCGATGAACGAAGGCGCCGCTTCCTCCGAGCTCCTGCCTCTTGGCACTGTGGCTGGTGCTTCCGCGATGCCTCGACCGATGTCACCGACGAACACGCCAGCATTCACTCAGCGCTCGTTCACCAATAATTCTGAGACCCTGACACTCAGACCAGCGATTGTTCGCGACCCTATACCGCACGCCTACCACCAGATACATACCCTTTCATAGCGACATCGAGGCGCAAAGCACGCGCTCAGGCAACGAACGGCCTTTTGACTGCGCCGAACACCTCGATAGACCTTCACAACTATGAATCCACATATCTCACTACCTAGGCCGACAGGTGGTCCTGCCAATTTCGGCAGCACACCCTCTTCGCGAAGGAACGAACTCCGAATGCCGCGCTTCTTCAAGCGCCTCTTCAAATTCCCTCAGATGGACTTCGAGATGGCAATATGGGAGATGATGTCGTTGATGATCGCGCCCAAGAAGGTGTTCAGGTCAATATACTACCACGTACGTCCCCATTCTTATTCCTTTCTCATCTACCCTCTTGCAAGCTCGCTAATTATCTCTAGAAACAAACCTCCAAAACCTACCACCGCCCAGACCCTTCCTTCACCTACCTCCTCTCCGCCTTCCAGCTCCTCACCTCCCTCGCTTGGGGCTTCGCCTACGCCTCCTCCTTCCCAGCCATCCTCAAGATAACACTTGTTTTCATCTTTGTGCACTTTCTGCTCTCCTCGCTCATCATATCCACCCTAAACTTCTTCCTCATAAAGTACTTCCTCGGCCCAAACAGCAAGATAATACCCGGGCGGAGGCGTGGGCTGTATGACTTGAGTGCCGGGGACGGAGAAGGCAAAGAAGAGCTGGAGTTTGGGTATTGCTGGGATGTCGCGATTAGGGCGTTTGTACCGGTATGGGTGTTTCTGTATGTCGCGCAGTTTTTATGTATGCCGCTTGTGGGGACGGATCATTGGTGAGTCTTACCTGCCATTTCGCAGGTATTCAGTGAGGGCATCGCGTGTTGCAGAATACTAACAAGAGTAGGGTTTCCCTCGCCCTCTCCAACACGCTCTACCTCGCAGCACTGATCTACTACTTCATAATCACCTTCCTGGGCTACAACGCTCTTCCCTTCCTGCATCACACAGAGTTGCTCCTCGCGCCTATCGCTGTCACCATCATCCTATGGTTCGTCAGCTTGTTTGGGCTTAATTTGAGCAAGCATCTTGCGCCTATATTCTTATCGGGCGTGGTGTTGCGGAAATGAGAAATCTAGAAACCATGTAATGTATCAATCGCTTGTTTATATGCAAGTGGAGAGGCATCATCGATAAAGGCGTGTATTTCTGCGTCTGAATCTTGAGATAACGCATTTGACGGCGAACTAGCGGTTAACATCATTCATGTTGATACATCTTTACATTACATTTCGTACATACATCGTACCAGATAAGCTGCAGTATGTGGAGAAAATGTGCACAGAGAGAGGAGAAGTACACCGCTGACGACCAGCCCGCTTCTACTCGTACAAACACCTATCTCTGTATGCAAGACATCCGATCATATCTTACAGTGTTCTCTTGATCTTCTCTTCATCGTAGCATTGGATCTTGTCCCCAACCTTGAACTCGGACCACCCGTCGTCGAAGGCGATACCGCACTCAGTGTCCTTGTGCATGGTCTGCACATCTTTCTTTTGGTTCTTCAACGACCCAATGATGCCTAAGCACATGTTAGCAAATGATCTGGGACATCGCAAAGAGGGTAGAGAGATACTAACCATCGTGCATAGCATCGTCCTTCCGCAACACTCTCGCCCTCGAACCCTTCTTGATCTCACCATTGCGAACCTTCGAACCAGCGATGACCATCTTCTTGCGCCCACCTATACCAATCTCGAACGTCATCGCGACCTCCGCCTCACCTGTGACCTTGTGTACAATCTTCGGCGTAAGCCTCTCCTCCAAGAGAGCCTTGACGTTCTCCACAACCCTGTAGATGATGTTCGAGTCGAGGATCTTGACTTCCTTTTTTTCAGCCAAAGCCTTGATGTTATTGGAGACCGACGTGTTGAAGTTGATGATATGTCCCTTCGCATCAGCGGCATGCTCCACGTCGAATTCGGAAGGCGAGCCGACACCATGACGAAGGATGCGTGTGCCGACTTCGCCATTGCCGAGCGCAGAGATTTGGTCAATGACAGCCTCGACGGAGCCAGAGACGTCGCCCTTGACGATAAAAGAGATGATCTCGGGGCCAGTCTCTGTCTTGGGGCCAGCTTCTTCGACGGTTTCACCTTTCTTTTCGGCTTCGGCGGCAGCCTCTTCAGCCACGCGGCGCTCAGTCTCTAAGCGTCTGGACTCATTGATGGCTTCCATGTCTTTGGCCATTTGTTCGCGCTCAAGCTTCTCTACGCGCAACTCAGACACGCTCTGGGCCTGCTGCTCGTCGGCGGCTTGGAGAACCTCATCTCCGGCAATGGGTTGTTCGCGCCAACCGTCTACTTCGACAGGCATACCAGGACCAACTTCCTTTACCATGGCCCCGGCTTCGTTACGCAGACTACGGACGCGAGTCCATGTATTGCCAGCAACGAGGATGTTGCCGCAGCGAAGAGTACCACTGCGGACAAGAACCGTTGCCACCCTTCCAGACTTCTTCGTAGTGCCTTCCAGAACCCATCCTTCGACGTTAGCCTCTGGGTCGGCTCGGTGGTCAAGCATCTCAGAAAGCGTAGTGATGGCTTCTTCTAGGTCGAGGATACCTTGTCCCGTCTTACCACTGACGCATACGGCTTGAACATCACCACCAAAATCTTCAACCTCGATACCGTGACGCCCAAGGTCAAGCTTGACCGCTTCAGGATCGGCCTGCGACTTGTCGATCTTGTTGATGGCAACAATCATTGGGACTCCAGCTGCTTGAGCATGCTTGATCGCCTCCACAGTCTGAGGCATGACGGAATCATCAGCTGCCACGACCAAGACCACAATATCGGTGACATGTGCTCCTCTAGCACGCATTGTCTCGAAGGCTGAGTGACCAGGTGTGTCCAGGAACGTGATCTTCTTCCCAGAGGACAATGGCACGCTAAAGGCGCCAATGTGCTGCGTGATACCACCATGTTCGCCAGCGGCAACACTCGTCGACCGTAGATAATCCAGAATAGTTGTTTTGCCGTGATCGACGTGGCCCATGATGGTGACAACCGGGGGTCGAGCAGGAAGGTTGGCATAGTCTTCTGGAGATAGCGTGGGAGCTGGTTGGAGATCTCCGTCATCTTCCTCCGCTTGCACAATAGGCTCAAAGTTGTATTCTTGGGCCACAAGGCCTGCATGCTCAGCATTCAAAATATGGTCTGACTGCACCTCTTCAAAACCAAGCTCTTCTAATTTTGCCACAAACTCTTCCAGGCGTATCTTCAGGAGAGTAGCAAGATTAGCAACACTAACGTACTCCGGAAGATGAACAGACACAGGACCCTTTGTCTCTTGCATTTTCTTCTTGGCTTCTTGTCGCATTCGCTTGCGTTCCGCCTTGTTCATATATTTATCGTCTTCGTCAAAATCTTCCTCGCGCATGACACGACGGCCTCTCCCGTAATCTCCTGTTTTGCGACGCTCTGGCTCTTCATACCGGTTGCGTGACTCGACCGGCTCCTCATCGTCATCCCGAAATCGTCGGCTCCTCCTGTCATCGCGCCGCCTCTCTTCGACAGGCTCAGATGTAACCTGTTCGTTTTCGAACTTGGACCCGTGCCTTCGGGCGAAGTCTGCCGCCGCATCACTGAGGTTTCCCGAATGTCTTGAGGATTCTGGCCGCGGAGAACGAGCGGGCACCTGCTGACGTAGAATCGGCTTGTCTGGACAGCCGAAACTATCGTGCGTCTGACTTCCACAATGCATACAAGTCCTCTGAACGTTGGCCTCCCGTGACAATGGAGCACGCGGTCGCGATTGTCCCAATTTGGAATTGCTACCCAATAGCTCCTCCAGTTCTGCTTGACTCATTTTCGGAGGCCGTGGCCTTGGCTGTTGAGCCGGCTGTGACATGTTTCCACCTGCGGGAGGTCTGCCAAACGTCTGAGAGTCAGTTCTCCTACGCAATTGTTCGGTTCCAAATGCTGGCGTTTCTACAGATGGTGCAACCCGCGAGTCCATGTTGACATTATAACGAGTGTTCTGAAAACCTTGAGCAGTGGATCTCCCAGTGCTTCGAGTGGAATGATGCGATGGCGAGTTTCGCGTGTCGTTCTGGCTACGCGCCGGTCCGTTGGGCATAGCGCTTCGATATGGCGGTCTCTGTCCCATCGGCTGTCGTGATTGCTGATGCGGTGCCGGGGCCACAGACTGTCTCTGCTGATGTTGCCATCGTGGCGGCGGCATGGATGGCTGGAAGGGAACTCTCCCGTTATCTCGCCCCGGCGTATGATTTATTCGCATCCGATTCGGAGGAGGCGTGGGCGGAGGCGGCGGAGGCGGTGCTGGAGCTCTTGCTCGAAGTAACTGTTGCATCCTCTCTGCTTGTGTCAACATCCGCTTTGGTTCTGGAGCCGGAGCTGCCTCTTCTTTGTAGAGCGTCCCTTCTGCATAATGTGGCGCTCTGCTCGAAGAGTTGAGGTATCGTCGCTGAGAAAGTGCTGGTGATGCAGAACGAGCATCCGCTACGGCGAGTTGACGAGTGGCGCAAAATATGCAGATGTCGCGAGTCGACGAGACCTAGTCTGGTCTCAGCACAATTCAATTGAGTAGTTGATGACAGTATGAACACCTACCCGAAGCACACGCGATTTCCGCATGGCTGATGATGTGTTGATGTGATGGTAGTCCGGGATTCGAAAAAGTCCTAGAGTTGGGGGCATGATTCTGTACCGGCCTCGTGGGTTAGCGCGATCCGCTCGCGGCCCCACTTAGACACACTTTGTACGCATTCGGATTGGCTCTCTATCATCACCTGTTCTTCCAATCTCAGCGACATGAAGCATGGAACTACTGTCATTCTTCGACGGCATATCAAGAATTCAATAGGCATCATGCATGACCTAGTATGTCGAAGGTGTGATCGTCTCAGTGTTCTGCCCGGGTCTAATGTCGCGTGGGGGTATCAATCAATGTCTTTATCTTCAACTCTCCTGCCTCTGTATTACACATTTGGGGAAACACCACGCTTGTCAAATCACCCAATCTCCATGCCCAGTCAATATTAACTGTCCTTTTCGTGTGCCTGCTCAAACAGAAACTCCTCCTGCTGCATACGCCGGTCCCTTGCGGCTGACCATCGCAGATACCGCTGGTAGATGCCGCGCTTTTGGAAGACGTACTTGATCCACAAGAGTAGGACGTATAGGCAAAAAAGGTTGATGATGAGTAGCATGATGCTGGTGAAGATGATCACGCGCCCGTACCCTTTCAAGCCGTGATTCTGACCGGCAATGTAAGGAAAGCCGATGGATGCGATCAGGGCTTGCCTTACTACTGGATCTTCTTCTTTCAGGGCTCTTTCGATAGCATCGAGAACGTATTTCCGCGTTGGGTCGGACAGCAATGGGGCCTGGGTTTGGGAGAGTGCGCCAACGAGAAAATAGGCGAGCGGTATGAGCGAGCGCATGCTCCCCAAAACGTTAGTGTTCGACACGATTCAATTGCGTTTGAACGTACCTGACGGCGAGCAGAGTGCGATGAGCCAGATCGCTTGGGCCACGACGTTGCTGCAGAATCCCGTCGCGATTGGAGAGGGTACAGGTGGCCGTGCTTGTGAGTGTTGGCGTAGATTGGGTTCCTAGAAGCCACTTCGTGGAGAGCGCTCGAAGCAGTTGTCCTATGGGGCGATCGGGCAGCGTGCATAGGAGGATGTGAGGCTGTTGCCAGACGTTGAGATAGCACGCGGTGTTCTCTGCCGAACCATTGCAGATGACGTTGCTGTCTTGTATGTGACAGCAGGAGCGTCTGCCTGGCTCGATTCTAGGAAAGAAAGATGCTCAACTTGTGCATCTGCCTTCGCCTACTAAACCATGTAGACCCCCAATGGCATCAACTCATCCGTTCGTAAGCTACCCCAGCGATGCCGGCCAGCGACTGTCTGTGCAAACACGGGTTGCAGGCAGAGAGCAGGGGCACGCACCAGCTCGTAAGGCAGGCGAATGGTGTAGCGCCCGTTTAGGCCATTCGATAGCGCGGTGCCGCGGTCCCTGACTTGCCTTTATGGGGTTACAAGATGGATCTGCGAGGTGAACCGCGCCAGGGGCAAGTCATGCTGCACACGCGGAGGCGTGCGTTTCATCGTGTTGCACAACGCTCAAGCAGGACGAAGCCTCTCGCGGTAGCTGCAGTGGTGCTGCTGGTTTTTGCAGCAATCAGGGCGCGGCCCGAGGATGAGTCCGCTGTCTTGCTGTGGTGCCCTTGAGTCGTGGCCACCACCACGTGTGAAGCCTTGCAGTAAGGAGCATCCTTGCCGGCGCAGCATCCGGCCCTGCTGGTGGCTATAGCAGAGCAGCAAAGTCTGAAATCCATCAAGGGCGCCATAATCGACGCGCGCTGTCGCGTCGGCAACCCTGCCAACTCATCTCGTCGTGCCCTCTTGCATTCGTCCTGCACAGCTGCCGGCTCGCTGCATCTCGCCGTTGCCGTGCCCGCGCCAATTCACCCCCCTGAAGGCACGCCAAACACCCGCGACGACGCTACCTGCACAAGAGCGACTGACCCGCAATCGTGCGTCTTGTGGGTGCCGTCTCACGCCCCGCCGTCTGCTCGAAGCTACATCTCGCGCCCGAAGCCCAGCAGCGCTGGCCTGTCAATCCGAGTGCGATTGCCTTCGACGAGAGCGGCCGTGACGGTGCGGCTACCCGCTATTGAACCTGCACCTCTCCGCTGCGCATCGAGCGCCCTGCAACGCGATACGGCCCAGCTTCTTGGATACTTGGGACATTGTGTATGCGAATTGCCTTTTTCGAGCTCCTGTTTCCCGTGTTGCCGAGTCGGAGTATGCAAGAAGGCGGACGCGCAACACCGATACTATACAACTCCGGACCCCAGAGCTAGGGCGCAGCGGCCATGGCAAACTTCAGCACCAGAGACAGGGCGAGGGACGACTTACGGCCGTCCACTCCTCCGGGTCCGTCGAGGACACATGGCACAGGTGCTGGTATGCGCGCGCTGGATACTCGCCTCAAGCAATCCGAGACCTTCTTTGACGACGAGACCCCGGTAGACAACAGGCGTAGCGGGGCGAGCCAGCATGATGCGTTGAGGGACTCGCACGACCTGTCCTTTGCCGACCGTACGCGCGATTCTGTCGTCGATAACATGCTGCTATCGCTCGACCAGCTCCCCCTGTCCTCCTACCCAGCAGCGCTGTACTCCACGAGCAATCTTGACGACGACCAGCTATTCTTCACAGACAATTCATACGCGCCGCCGAAAGCCCCTCGCGTTCGCGGTCACACTTACGCCTCATCGCATTCTTCTGATTACGACCTGCATGCCGATGATTCGACGTCTCGGTTCGCCCCCCACCACGCACGCGGTCGGAGAAGTAATAGTAGTAACAATATCCCTAATGCAATGAGCCGGCGAGAGAGTCTCAGAGGGGCATGGTCAGAGTCCCGGCCACCCAACGAACAAGTACAACAGGCGGGACACATGAGAGGGGGGAAGAAAGGCAGCAAGAGCAGTGCCGCTTCGAGCGTCGATTTTGGGAAGGCAACTATGGGATCTCAACGTGTAGGCCTTGGGCGTCGTTCTATCAGTTTTGATCACGGGAACTTGGGTTCAAAGGCACTGTCAGTGAGGACAGAGTCCACCATCCGCGACAGAAGCCGACCGACGTATTCTAGTTATCAACCAGATTACGAAGCAGCACCGCAACCGACGATTCCTGCTGGGCCCAGAAGAGCCCACGAACCACAATCGCCCGTGATATATCCGGCACAACCTGCGTTTGCACCGGCCCAGGCTCCTGTGCCTCGGCGGAAGAATAGCGTTCGGTCGGCCGCGAGCTACAGAACGCTTCGCAAAAACAAGAGCCACCAGGAGCCAAACATGCGGCTCCAGGCTCAGGAATTCGTCAATGCTGCCAACTTGAGGGATCTCCCACCGATCCCGACGTACCACGACCCACCCGCACCCTCGCCAAACGTGGCTACACGGAAGCACACGGTCGTGCCTCTTGCTGCCGTTCCCGCGCCGAAAGAGAAACCAGGCTTCTTCCGCCGAGTTTTTGGCAGCGCATTGCCAAAGTCGGTGCCTCAACTCTCCAACTCCTCCACTAATTCCAATGCTTCGTACGTGACCGCGTCGCCAGCGTCGTCAACCAATAGGCCGAATGATATCGACTCGACAAACTCCAACGGTCGGCCTCGCACCACACCACACGGGTCAAATCACATTGCATCACAGTTGAAATCACCTCCGTCGAGGCCACCACAGACAGCAAGCTCGGTACAAACGCCGACCACCCAGCCGTTACAGCCTACGCTAGCGAAGAAACACTCGTCTTTCTTCAGACGGAGGAAGAAGTCGGTGACCGAACCACCCCCAGAACAGCCTCCAATGCCGGCCCAATTTCAAACTCCAATGCAAACTCCACAGAAGTTCGATGATATCCAGCCCCAGCCAAGCCCTGGCATTAGCAGCCTGCGCAAGGTTATGAACCCGTATCTAGGTGATGTTCAAAGTCCAGGCAAGCAGTATCAAAACAGTCGACAAATCTCACCCGAGCCCGTTGATAAGGTAGAAGCAGAGCGCACGAATGGTTTCTCGCCTGGATACAAACCGCATAAGGATGCGACTGTGCGAAGTGTTAAACCAGGATCACGCGATACCAACCCCTCACCGCCATCATCGCGCCAGGAGCAGTACAAAGAGCAACTTATGGCAGAGCATGCAGCGAGTACAAGCAGTCCGAAGCTCAGACTGAAATTGAAAAACCGTAAGCCAAACGTCGCCACCACCCAGGAAGATACCTTCCTTGCAGACAGCAGCAGCTGCAACGATGACCGGAGCGGTCGTGCAACACCATCAGACGAGCTCGGCGCGTCTGGCGATGCGGATGAAACGCCGAGGCCTGCGGGCAGCCCCACTGCAGCCGGATTCCCACTCCCACCCAATGCAGGGGGGAAGAAGACGGGCGGTGAGAAGAAGCGCAACAAGCTTTCCAAACCCGAGGCAGACCATGTCAATGCGCCGGCGTTGTCCCAGTCTCGGTCCACGTCCGAGGCCGAGGTGGAAGAGGATGGGTGGATCTTCACAGCCGCCGGTAAGCAGAAGAAGCAGGCGCCCATGCGAAAGAAGAGCACAGCTGGGTCACGGCGTGTGTGGCTTGAGCCCACGTCGTCGGAAGAGAAGTTGGCTGGTGATGAGGAGACAGAAGACCTGACGCTTCCTCTGGAAGGTGCACGCGCGGCACAGAAACCGTTTGAGAAGGAACTGCCTGCCCCTCCGCCAGATCGCGCACCAGCAGAGGACCCCGCTCAACCGAATGCAAGTCTCCCTACGTTGCAAGTACAGACGCAAGATTCCGAAACCATGCCCGCCATTATCGAGCACCGTGTGCATGATGCCGAGCCCAGTGACGCAGACCGAGACCGCGCCTTCCATATCTTCAACGGCGACGACCCATCCGTGCAAAAGGGCACAGCAGCTGCCGATCTCGGCGATGTCACTGCATCGAGCATGCGAACGCGGAAGGCGTTCATGGCGCTGTTCGACTGGACAGGCTTCAACATCCTTGCCGCCATGCGAGATCTCTGCGGCAAGGTCGTGTTGAAAGCAGAAACCCAGCAGATCGATCGAATTCTCATGAGTCTGTCGGAGCGCTGGTGCGAATGCAACCCTAGCCACGGCTTCAAGGCAATCGGTGAGTGGCACGTCCCTTAAGAAGAGCTTGTTGCTAAAGTGCTCCAGATGTCGTCCATACTATATGTTACTCGATCCTCCTGCTCAACACTGATCTCCACGTCGCTGACATTGAGTCACGAATGACGCGGAGTCAATTCGTTAAGAACACACTGCCCACCGTCGTCCGCGTCTGCAAAGATGCGCTCAAAGACGCAAACGAAGAAACCCTCCGACCTCAGTCAACCCAATTCAGGAGAGGATCTCTGCCGTGGAATAACCCTTGGAATAATGACCGGTCCGAACCCAGCTCTCCGGTTGCCGAAAATGCCGCTTTTCCTGCAGAGGCTGCTGAGGAGCCCATAGAAAACAGGAGGGCTCGAAGCCGTCTCTCACTTCGACCTCCACATCGCAGTGGCTCAGAAGGCATACTGATCGATTCTGGTGTTTCCGAGGGTAACCTTTTGGTCGGCTCTCAGTACAATGGGCCAATGAAGGGGTGGGAGTTGCATCTTGAAACTGTGCTCAAGGAATTCTACGACTCCATTCGCAAGCAACGGTTACCTTTGCACGGAGCCTCAGCGCTGCAGGTCCACGAGCAACCATCATCAAACAACCTTTCGGTTAGCAGCATGCTTCGCCGCACACCTAGTGTTCTAAGCAAAGCACCATCCGACAACATGAGCTACCGTGGACGATCTCAAACCGATTTCCGCAGCATGGGGAAGAGCTGGAACTCCAAGACCCGCTCGCGTCCACGCCTATATCCAACATCAACTGTTGCTTCCAGCCGCACTAGCCTGGACGACCAATCCGTTTGGAGTCCGGCCGGCTCAAGTACATGGAGCAGGTATTCGTACGGGAAAACTCAGACATCCATGTCAATGGAATCGCTTGGCTCCCACTTTGCGCACGGCGACTACCAGCAAGCTATTGGATTTGCCAATGCACTCTCTCAAGCGATAATTCGCGAGGAAGGTATGACCATTGCAAGTGATGAAGAATTCACTCGCGTCGCCCCGCTTCTTGAGGACGAGACCCTTGAACTCACCGGTGCACCGTGGGCTAAAGAGGGTATCTTGAAGCACAAGCACCACCTCGAAGCATTGGACAAGAAGGCAAAAGACAGAACATGGAACGAGTGCTTCGCTGTCATCGAAAAGGGCTACATGCGACTCTTTTCATTCAACATGAATGCAAAGTCGATGCGGCAAAAGAAGTCACGCCCATCTGCTGGTGGCGTTGTTGGCGGCGGCAATTGGATGGACAACGCTGAGGCACTTGACAGCTTCCTTCTGCGACAAACCATCGCCAGCGCTCTTCCGCCGCCAGGCTACTCGAAATCCCGTCCACACGTCTGGGCTTTGTCTCTTCCGACCGGAGCTGTGCATCTGTTCCAGGTTGGCACACCTGATATTGTTCGAGAATTCGTGTCCACCGCCAATTACTGGTCAGCGAGACTTTCTAAAGAACCCCTGATGGGAGGTGTCAGCAACATCGAATATGGCTGGGGCGAAAATGTCATTAACACGGCTCTAATCCGTCCAGAGAGCAACGCTTCGACCCATGGCCACGTACCTCGTCCTAGCATGGCGAGTTCAATGCGCAGCTCCATGGACCATGCAACAGGAACAATCAAAGCGCGTCTACCAGGTGACAAGGTCGCACTCAACGATTGGAGCCCACCGACCTCGAGCATGATGGCCAGCAACCTGATGGAAGTGGATCAGCTCCGCGCCTTGACTAACTACGTCAAAAACATTGAGGACGAGCTAGCTCGCCACAATGAAATGAGGGCACCTATGCTCATTGCAGTAAGTCGTTCGTGAAATCTACTATTAATCTCGCTCACATGATCAGTTCTCACCTCGCCATCCCAACGCCGCAAAGGCTATGGCCAACTGGGAACGCAAATCCTCTTATCTACTACGGGAGATCGTAAAGTTCCGCACGTACATCGACTCGCTCACAGCCGCACAAACCCTAAAGAACAAGATATACGCGGAACGCGAAGCAAGCGAGGAACAGGTCGACGATGTACTCGACGATGCGAACAAGCCGTCGCCGGCTAAAGCTATCGATGGTGCGAGCGAAGCCTTCCAAGCTTCTGAGCCCATCACCACCTGATATCTATCTCTTTCGTAACCTTCACATCATGTATTTACTGACGAACGAATTTTGATCTCGATAGGGCTCACACCTCTCCGGCGTACTATGCGGCGTCTGAAGAAGCTTCATTCGTCAAGGCCGAGACAGCGGGAAAGAGAACGACCTAATTCGACTGCTTGATCTTATACCCCTTGTAATTTCTATGTTCAGCTTCGTCCTCGGCCTGTCTACGACCGGCTCACTTATTGTTTCTATTTTCTCAGCATAGCGGGTCGCACGTTGCAATTGATAATCTGGTCCTACCGAAGGAAGGGAAACGATTGAATGTATTTTACGTCTTGAGTGTGGCTCAATTTATGCTAGCACGTTGTTCTACGTTCGAGTACAAGGATACGCTTAGCGGCATTTTGAAGGCGCCATGGCGAATTGAGCTAGAAGGAGAAGACGCGATGTAAAGATATACACATGCTTTAACGAAAGATGACGTCCCGTCATACCTCATCCACGTACGATGGTTGTGCTTATCTTCGGCTTCAGGCTGCAGATCAAGCCCCGCTCCCACGTGGAACGGAAGGGAACGAATCTTCCTTGTTCGTCTGAGGTGAGACCATGCAGGAACGTGTGCCGCGTGAATGATGTTCAGCCTCCCAATAAGCAGAAACTGTTTCCTTGACCGCAGTGTACTAGGCGGTCGCACTGCATGGACATGGTGGACAGAGGTCACTGTGCGTGTGTTTATACACGGCATCCGCGAGAACATGGAGCGCATATCAAAGTAGAGTGATGGTGAGAGATACAATGCGGCAATCTAATCGGAGGATTCATGCTTGGAGTAGCCGTATGTAGTACGTAACTACACTGCACGGTCAGCTCCAAATAGATAATCCCACGCCAAAGGCAACATCAGCATGCATTGAGGCTCAGACAAGTTCCCCAGCTTCCAACGACTACGCTTGCAATGGCATCGTGGCAGGGCTGGACATGCGATGGAACACTGCCCATACCTAGCTGACCCTCAATGTACCTGATTGGCGCAGCATACAGCCCTGCGAGCCCTGCAAGCCCTGCAAGCCCTTATACAGCTCAGTGCAACGTGCCATGCAACGTCTCCGACATGAGGACAGCAAAAGCCTATCGATGTACGTAGCGCTCAGCAAATAAGGTGCGGTTTAGCATCTCGGTCTTGACCGTTCGCTAAGGGCCGCGACGCAAGCCACAAGAACCCATTGCAGCGGGCCTGGAACGTTTAGCTCGCGATGAAGACTGTCCATGTGTGCAGGCTAGCGGGTAAGGATATGAGAGAGAGGTATGCAGGGTTCCGGATAGGTCGAGGGTCGATGTCTAGGTTGCGCTTGAGAGACGCGAATACTGGAATGGTGCTTCCACCAAGGTGAAGTCGCTCACCGTGCCACACTCGGCCTGACCGCGAGTACGAGCTTGTTATGCACGACAGCGCAGGTGGGGTTTTCCATGCCTGATTCGTTGGTACGCAAGGCTTTGCATGTTTGAAGCGGTAAGAAGATTGCATCGGGCATGGGACTAGGCCAGAGAGGGCCGGACCGTCGACGTGTGTCTGGTGAAAACGAGCGTGGGTCGACGATGGTCTGGGCAGTGGCTCTGCAAAGGGTAGGGCCGTGGATGCGCGTGGGAGAGGCGGCTTGGGTTGTCGTGGCTCGAGTGAGGGCAAGGGTCTCTCGTGGCTTTGTTGCCGGGCAGCGAGTGCGTGCATCCTCCACAGACGCGTGTTGTGATGTGATGCTATATATGTACGCACGCAGGACACTTGAAGACGGTCTTGTGTGAAGGAACCTCCAGCGTCGGAAGCCACATGCACCACCCGCGCCTCCACCAGCCAACCGACGCAGCCCGACCCCACGCGCCCTACCCCTTAAAGTCCATTCTTCTTGCGCGTCCCCTTCTCGCGGCGATCTTCATCCACGCTTCCTTTCCTGCCGGCAGCAGATCGTCCCGAAGCAGCTCGTCCGTCTTCGCGCGTGCATCCCTGTGGCAGCTCAGCGTGGTGGCCAATTGCGACCAGCCAGACCCCGACCCCGCCGTCTTATCCGCACACAGACATCGTCGAGCCACGCCGCCCGTCAGCCGCACGCTTGCACGGCTTCTCACTTCACCTCTCCTCTCCGTGCACCGTCGGCCTGTATACACACACACTAGAGCTGGCGTGCTACAACGACAGCTGCTCGCTGCTCGCCCTCTACATCCCGGCCTCCCCAGACGCGCCGCCTCACACCAGCCACAAACAGCGAGACCCCTACGACCGCAACCATGTCTTATTATCCGGGGCAGCAGTATCACAATGGCGCTCCCAACTACGGTGCCCCGCCTCCACAGCAGAACTACGGTCCGCCCCAAGGCTACCCGGCACCGACCTATGGTGCTCCGTGAGTGATGGCATCGGACCTCGTCGCGAAGCAATGCTGACGGCTATCGGGCAGGCCTCCACAGCAGTACGGCGGATACCAACATTCGCCCTCGCCACAACCGCCCTACAACGGCGGCTACCAGCAAGGCCCGCCGCCGCAACAGTACGGATACCAGCAGGTGCGCTACCCACAAGGACATGTGTCCAAGACACCGCGAAGCTAACGCCTCATAGACCCCGCCACCCCAGCAGTATGGAGGTTATGGAGCACCACCTCCACAGCCTCATCAACAACAACCGTATCAGCCACCCCGTAGGTTCGCATACTGCTCTCCGTGACCATCGGCTGACAGAACCAGCGCCACAAATGCAGCAGCAGCGCATCGGCGGCCCACCCCCTCCACCAACAACGCCTCAAACCTTCGGTCACAATGCCCCCGGCGGCTATACGTACCAGTATTCTGCTTGTAATGGACGTCGGAAAGCGCTACTCGTGGGTATCAACTACTTCGGCCAGCGCGGGCAGCTGCGAGGCTGCATCAACGACGTGAAGAACATGAGCACATACTTGAACAGCCACTTCAATTACAAGCGGGAGGACATGGTCCTCCTGACCGACGACCAGCAGAATCCCATGAGCCAGCCCACCAAAGCCAACATCTTGCGGGCAATGCACTGGCTAATAAAGGACGCTCGGCCAAACGATTCGCTATTCTTCCACTACTCAGGTACGATATAGCAAATCCCGCGTCCTCAATCAACTGACGGCAGTAGGACATGGCGGTCAGACGAAGGATCTTGACGGCGACGAAGACGACGGTTACGACGAGGTCATTTATCCTGTTGATTTCCGAACTGCGGGTCACATCGTTGACGACGAGATGCATCGTATAATGGTCAGTCCCCTGCAGCCAGGTGTGCGGTTGACGGCCATCTTCGACTCCTGCCACTCTGGATCTGCGCTCGACCTGCCGTACATTTATTCCACTTCTGGTGTGGTCAAGGAGCCGAATCTGGCAAAGGAGGCTGGCCAGGGGTTGCTGGGTATTATGTCATCCTATGCTCGGAACGATATTGGCGGCATGATGTCGACGGCTAGCAGTCTGTTTAAGAAGGTTACCACCGGGGACAAGGTGAGAGAGAAGAACTTGAGGACCAAAACGAGCCCGGCAGATGTTATCATGTGGAGTGGCTCGAAAGATACACAGACATCGTAAGTCTTGCTAGCTGAGGTTTCGAGAAGTGGAAATGCTGACAACATCCAAGCGCCGATGCATCTATCGCGGGCGAGGCCACCGGTGCCATGTCCTGGGCTTTTGTCACTTCGCTCAAGAAGAATCCGAACCAGAGCTATGTGCAATTGCTGAACAGCATCCGCGATGAGCTCCAGCAAAAGTACAGTCAGAAGCCGCAACTAAGTTGCAGTCATCCCCTAGGTAAGTCATCGTCGCATTGATCAAGTTAAAACATGTTCTGATCTCGACAATAAAGATGTCGACCTTCAATACCGAATGTAAAGCAGTCTGAAGCGGATTGGAGAACGAGAGGCGTCCTACATTGACATTTTGCGCATTTGGCTTGGTATGGGATCGGGAAAGGAAAAGGCATTGGGTTTCATGGCTGACGAATGGTTCTGGTTGTACTTCAATTGTATATAGTTCATCGAGCGAGCGTACGACTCACTGAAGCGACAGAACGAATGGGGTATCGTCTGTAAGATTCGCAAGGTCGGAATCAAGAATTGTTCTTTACATATATTCTGTCGTCGCCCTGTTAGTCGTCCATATGTAAGATATCTTTGGATGACTTCCCACGACAACTTGGACGGTATTTTGCCAAGCTGGGGAAGGACACCAATTAATAGCCTCCAACATAGTTTGTAACACGGTGGTGTTAGATAACCCGGTGAAACGAAACGGACACCTTGGCACGGGCCACGAGATCGACATCTGGGGTTCGCACCGAAAGAGGACCGCGCGCGACTCGTCCTCCTCGAAAGCAACCACCATGCGTCCTCCCGCAAAGCCGCCGGTGCGCTACACCCCTAATCAGTCATAGAGACGCCTGTTTAGCTCCGTTGTGTGCGAGAGCAAGTTCCGTTACTGTTCTTATGCGCGAAGAATCCAACAACGTCGGAACGTTGCGGAAGGCTCCGAAGCATTCGCAGGCGCATCGAGCCTACCTTTGT
The DNA here is from genome assembly GCA_025388405.1 of Paraconiothyrium brasiliense. Lineage (NCBI taxonomy): Eukaryota > Fungi > Ascomycota > Dothideomycetes > Pleosporales > Didymosphaeriaceae > Paraconiothyrium > Paraconiothyrium brasiliense. The sequence goes on from JANBXC010000008.1 coordinate 2,030,243, forward strand.
ACGCCTACTGCGAGATGCCGACGTAAAGAGCAAGGACGAAAGCCCTCTTAATCACTCTGCGCAAACTAGGCCTCACAGCCACGCATCGGTCACTATGGCACTCCTCCCGTTCACGCCGGACGCCGACGACATTTCCATGACAACCATAAACGGCGTGCAATTCAGCATCCGCGCCCTCAGCACGTACCACTACTCCCATTACACAAACAACACCATCTCCAACGGCTCAGATTGCTACCTTGCCTTCGACGCCTTCAAGCCCCACATGCTCGAGAACGGCACCTGGCTCCACGCAACAACATGCTACATCCCGTATTACGGCATCTCCTCACGCGGCGTAACTAGCATTGTGTTCGGTGTTCTCTTCGGTCTAAGCATCATGTTCACACTGATGAACCTCAAGAAGCACGGCGCGCAGCATCTACGCGAGGACAAGAGGTTCAGGTTAGTGGGAAGGAGATGGCAATGGTACTGGATGCTCTTCGTCTCCGCCTCCGCAATGATCAGCCTGTTCACCGGCGTCGATGTGGATAGGTATTATCTACAGCAGATGCCGATTATGCTTCAATGCTTGTTCTTCATGCTGATGTTGCCGGCAGGGCTGGCGAGTGTGTGGGAGGGGACGCGGCATTGGGGGAGCTGGGAAGAGCGGCAAATCGTAGATGCGGATCCGTATGGCCTTTCCCAAACCGACCGGCGGGCGAGGATAGAATTCTACACCCCGCTCATCTTCTATCTATTTGCGTGGCTGAATTTCTTCCTTACGATCCCGAAGAGTTGGACAGGCGTGCAAAGGCAAAATACACCTGAGCAAACAATGGATATTGCACGGCCAGTGGCAACAGATCTCCGTAATAAAGCGGGTGCGATCCTTGCAGTAGCTGCGTGGGCTACCATCCTCTTCTCTCTCACGAACTCCCTCCGCGCTTTCAAGAACGGCAATCTAGCGGCATGCCCCAAAAAACTCTTTATCAACATGCTACTCTTAGGCATACGCGTCGCCTACGGCATCGCAGCCTCCTTCTCTTGGTCCATCTCCCTCTTCAATCAAGCAGTGCCCGTCGCCTACCCCTTTGCTCTAGGCTATGCACCATTCCTTCTAATCGTCCTCACGTATAACGGCTTTGGCTTTCTTGAGGAGAACGAAGACAAGCAACTCATTGCGCAGCGCGTCGCCCGCGGCCGTGTACACGATGCTGAGCTCAATCTTGTGAAGAAGCCGAGTTGGTGGAGCAGGAACATGGCTGCCCGATTCGCCGATCATGATCAAAGGTTAAGAGACATGACCGTGGAAGTCGGTGGCGGGAGACCGACTGCTAGAAACCTTGGGAGGGCCGTCGAGATGGGTAACATGAACGTCAAGCAGAGCAGTGGGAGTAGACCGGTGCAGGATCCATTTAGGGATGAGAGTCCTGAGGGCGGGACAGGGACGGGTACAGGTGCGTGTACGGATTCGGGTACGGATACGCAGCTGAAGGCCAGCAGGCCTTCGGTGGCTAGAGGAGTCAGTGAGACGAGGAGGAAGCGGATGGACAAGACAGGGCAGAAGATAATGTCGCAGCTTGCGGAACCGGCTCCGCCGCAGAGAACCAGGAGCATGCTGGATGTGTAAAGCTCATGGTTGATGTCATTGCTGTTATTTCTGAGTTCGGCGTGCTAAGGCGTGAGGCTCTTGCATAAAGAAGCATTGCAATGTTACGATAGCAAAGATACGATCGGTACACCATCTGCGCGAGTTGGTGTGCTCTACATACATGAGAGCATGGCAATACAGACTACGTTGATCACGCTGAATCACATAAGCTTGACCCGGGCATGTTTCTATCCACATTCTTCGTTACTGGGGCGGCTGACTAGTCCTTAGCGTCGCCTGCGTCATACACTAGTGTAATCAGCACCGAAGATATCCCTCCCACCGATTTGAAGAAGGCATTTGATAGGAATCGTCCAACATTCAAGCTTGGATAGAGAACGACTGAAACGACCGATCGGCAAATCATAACTTGCAGTGAGGATTCACATCGTAGATGCTAATGAGAACCGTGACTCCTTGAGAATTAGTATAGACACGAGAAGACTGCAGAGTACAGCGATAATATCACTTTATGTGGCGTGGTAGTTTTAATCTGTGTCGCTTCTTGTGGCGTTGCTAACCTCTAACATTAGTACCGCGTAATCAAGACACCCACGACACCCTAGGACGACAGCGAGCATAAAGCTGAGATTAAGAGCCACGGGCCATATAGATCCTAATATAATCAAGGAATCTCATATATTAGGATTAAAACGCGAAGCTAACGTTTCGAGAGGTATTTAAACAAACTGTGTCTAAACTTAGCTTTCTAGGGCTGCTGTTTCAAACATTAACACCAATATGACATCTATGTCAGAGTTTTCTGCTCTTTTATCCTACCAGCTTTCTAGGGCGGATAAGCGCGTCCAGGTGCTCTTGATTATGGGTGTAATCTACTATTATTCTTCTGTCAAGGCTGCTACTTTATCGTGTAAGCGGTATCTCTCAATCTAGATAGAGCGTAGAAGGGCGTAGACTTGAACGGCCTTGCGCGTATAGAGATTGTACTAGCTTGCCGTTTCTCTAGTAATCTACTCGCTATCATTAGTCTTACCAACTTCTTCTTAATTTAACATCAACCAGTTCTAGTCATCTATCACTGCCGCTTATAAGAAATTGACCTGACGGATATAAACCGAAAAGAGCCATTGGTAACTCGAGAGGTAGTATCTCACATTGTGTTCAGATCGGTGCCATACACATAAAGGCTATACTGGAATGCCGCAGAGGCTACACACATGATAGCATGAGGACTAGAGGCGAACGTCACAGTTGGACAAGCAACGAGGCTACATATACAGCACGTGTTCGAATATTCGTATGCGAGTTTCATGCCCTCAGCCGCACCCATATGTGCAGTGCGGAACCCCCCATATGTGCCTGATTCCAACTTAACTGGTAGCAACGGGATAAGGTTGAGTGCTTACATCTTTCGTAATCAAAGAGGTCAATAGCTCTTGCCGACTGAACCGATGTACGATGTGTCCAGTGCTAAATCATGTTAGCTGCTAGGCTGCTGCTTGATGCGAAGCGTGATTTAGGTAGAGTGGGAGATCGCTGCCATGGTGACGCCTGGTAACCATCATGTCCAATATCTTTGGAGGGCGGAAATGTGTGTCGAATTCTCCCAAGCGCCATGCAAAACCGCTGTTCATCCTATGATAGACGCCAAAGAACAGCCACTTGTCATCCTTGCGTTATCCATATCAGGGTGACAAAATAGGCTGAGAACCTCCCCGAGGGCCACCATTTCCTTTTCGTCCTCCACCCCCACTCCCTTGCAGCCCGAATGACCTCACACCGGCTCACTAACCTACCATTGCGTCGGCTTCCGCTCCTCCCTCCGATCATCCATACTCAGACCAAAGGTCATTTCATATGATTTTGTAACGCCAGGTTCCTATCCTGTGCCAGCGCCGCTCGCCCTGCCCCTCACGATTCCCAAGCCCCTGTGAGCCGCATCCCTATCACTGACACTGCTCCTCCGTCCAAAAGATCGGCTCATACTCTCACTCCTCGAGCTATCTATGCTTCTACGCATGCTAGAACTGCTGCTGCGCCGTCTTGCTCTCCGTGCTTCATCGGGGTCGTGAGGGTTTAAACCGCTCGCGCGGGCGAAAAGGTTGAGAATGTCTGTGAGACTAACAACACCGCTGAGGCGACCTGACAGGCTGGCGCCTGGTATGGCGTTCGCTGATATAGCAGGTGCAGCAGCGCCAGAGAGGAGGGGAGACGAGGCAGAGAGTGGTGCTGGTGCTGCCGATGGAAGCGATGCAAGGGGTGAAGGAAGAGGCATCACAGCGGGAGTGATTGAAGGGGTTGGTGGTCCAGATGATGCGGGAGATGGAGCATCTACGATCCACATGCGGTGTGAGCGGGTGGCGACAAGTTTGGCGACGGTGTGTGCGAGAGTTGAATAAGGGGTAATATGAAATACTGGGAACGAGTCTTTTCCGTCGTTGACACCACGCTCGCTGAGGATGACGCCTATGAAGTGGATGCAAGAGGAGCGTAGAAGCGGTAAAGATGTGGTTTTAGTGAGGAGCTAGAGCAATTAGTATACGACAATAGATCAGGCCCTGGGAACTAACTCGAACGTCGACATGTGAGATGTTGCCAATGACATTATTTTGAGCGTCCAGAACTGGTAGAGAGGTGACGCCCTCATTGTTCATCAATTCGAGAGCATCAGTCAGGGGTTTGTCGCCGCTGAACCTCGTTAGCATGGGCATGAAACTCTGGATTACACCATGAAGTCTGGTGTAACACATGCCACAGCGCTTGATCACTTACTTGATTGCGATGACCGACTGCGTCCCAAGGTTGAGTTCTTTGATAAGCGAAGGGTATAGCTGGTTCACCACTGGAAAGCTCTGCCTGTTATCCCAGAAGAATTGCAGTAGGCGTAACTGCGTGAGGATACCAATCACGTCCGTAGTCCCCTCCTTCACGACCAAGACGCGATGTACCCCGCTGCCGAATACCTCCATGGCCTTGGTCAAGTCGGCTGACGCAGGCAGCGTTATCAAGGGCTCCTTCCTGCCCAGCTCTCTCACATCCTTGAGCGGTATAGGCCTGCCTTCGCGACCCTTCTTGGCAAGCTCATCGAAAGACTTGACGTCTCCTTCGTCGGGATGTGCTAAGCCGACAACAAGCAGGAGGTAGCTATTCAAGTCGCTGTAGTCGAAGGTGCCGATGGCCGTGGAGGATGATTTGTCTTCGCGGAGCAGGATAACGTTGGGTGCACCAGAATCTATGAGTAACTGACTCCAATTAGTACTTTCTCCGTGCCGTTGTCTAGGTACTCACATTTGTCGCCTCCTCGACGCTGGTATCGAGCTCGGCGAAGCGGACCTGCTTCTCGTCCACGATTTCGCCCACCTGCACCGTCTTCCAGTCCCGCCCTGCGAATTTGGGATCGCCGCCCTTTGTAGGTGGGTTGTTCAATAGATCTTGCAGCGCCTGCTGTGAGAGGGATGGTTGGCGGGAGGCACGCGGCGAGTGCGGCAGTCCGCGCATATTCTCTGCGAAGCTTGAGCGGTGACCGGCGTGCGGGCTCGAACCCATCTGGAGCGGAGCGGGAGGTGACCTCGGCGACGCGGCGTTGGCGAGCGAGCGCAGCGGTGCATCCTCCCTGCCGGTGGCATTAGGGTTCGCGTGGTCCGCCATTGCGGCCGTGCGATATCAGAGGGAGATGTTTGGTGCGGGGTGCGCGGGGGGACGGTGACGATGCAGTGTATGCGGTGATGTGTACTGTTCGGGCGAGCAAGGGAGGCGATATGGGTCTTGCTGTGGTCCAATGTACGTGCAGAGCGAAGGCGCGGGCTATGCACAAGCAAAGGCTGTCATGGCAGCGAGCAGTGTGGAGAGGTGGAGGAGAGCTCCCGCCGCGTCAACGCAAACAGCAGGCGCGCCTCGTCTGATTGGCTGCGAGATCAGGCCGACGGCAGTGCATGGCCATGGGGAAGTTGAAACAGCATTCCCGACATGTTAACACGCAGACGAACTGTTGATTGTAAGCAGCTTTGCGTGGTGCCAACCCGCAGGTGGGCGAGACAATCACGTGTTAGCGTCGGATGTCGATGGTGTCTCTTTCCCAACTCGACATGAACGCTCCTGCCACTTGTGTAGCCAACCGCTTCGTGGTGCTGATGACCATGCATCCCAACGTCGCTCGAGCTTGCTTACGCGTGGTGAGGTCGCTGATGTGGATTCAGAGGTGGCTTGACACCATCTAGCTACAGCTATACGACCTTCCGTTGTCCCCCTTCGACGCTGGAGGAACGTGCTAATGCGACACTATAGTCGAAAGCTTGACTCGGGTGCTCATGTGATCTAACCCAGTTCACCTAACTCTTGGACGTGCAGAGGGTGTTGTCGTCAGCTCGACAACGAAATAACTGGATCCAGAAAGCTTTTGGAGAAGAGGAGCGGGAGACATGGCGGCTGGAAAGCTTTAAAACAGATTATGGACCGGAGAAAGCAAACTTAGCTTAACACACTTCACAACTGGCCAATAGCCGATCTCCACTTCCATATTTTGATGTCGTTCAAATGTCTAACATCCTTCATCATAATTTGCAGGAAGTACCTACGAGACTGCTTTCTCATTCATCTCTAAAAGTATAGACAAGCAGATCGACGTGTGAGGCATTGTGATCATCCATCGCGTTGTGTGCTGACAGATGAAGCCACGACTGCGACGCATTGGCCACCAGGACTTCCCCGAGCCTGTGCGCATAGGTGACACCAGCTGCAACCGCAACTCGACCTCGGTAGCACCACCCATCTTCAAGTATTGCGCAGCGTCTTCGTATCATTTGTATTCGGTTATCTACTATATCTCATGCGGCCTCTCCTGAATACCCCACGCCATGTACGCGTGCAAGGTTTCGCTCAAGCGCTAGGGAAGCCCCGGTCAATGAACGTCCACAAAGAAAAGCTGGGAGCAGCAGTCGCCTTTGCTGTGCAACCAGATGGCACCAGTGACAAAGGCGAGAGCAAACCATCCGGGAGGCGAATTTTCAAAAACATCCATACAAACATGCCGCTATAGCTCGCGCGGAGCTTCAAAACGTTGACCGAGGCCCTTGAGGAGCACCAACACGATCGAAAGAGATAACCGGAAACCGTGGGTGTGAGCTACCCTTCTTTAGCTCGAGGACATCGCGCCGCAATAGCAGTTCGCAGCGATGCCTGAGGACATCATTGAAATGGATGGAACCAATCTTTTACCACAGGCTTGTGCTTGAGGTTAAGTGGACAGGTCACGAGTGCTGGGCGGATCTCCGTTTTCATAGTCACGATCCATGGCGGTTGGCGCCTCGCTCTCGATAACTTCAACGTCGTCTTCTTGGGACTTCGCGGTCGTAACCTTCTCGACTGGCTGACCACGCAACTGCAACAGAGCCTTGCCCACTTCGACCTCGCGCGCGTCATAGGGTTGTATAGCGTTGGAGCTAGCACTGTCAACGATGCCGGGGCCCAGGGCCACCTGACCGTCGCCGGCCTTGCTGTTGGCCTGCGGGTTCTTGACGACCTGCTGCTCACCGATAGCACCTCCCCGAGAGAGCCCCACGAGAATATTAGCGACCGCCTCCACGCGCTTATTCTCAAGCAGCTCACCTTGGTCAGGCAAGTCCTCGATATTACGGTAGCCATATTCCTTGCTGCCGTAAGCTGACGGACGGGCGAAGTTGTAGTACTGAATGATCTTGCTCGGACTAAGGGACCACCTGAACCTGATGTTCAACATGTCTTGGATTTCTGAATATCCCATCTCAAAGAGGTCTCTACACACAACGATCGCCGTCATCTCCAGCTGCCTGAAGGGGGCGTCGCGGACAAAACGCGGCTGGGCGCTATCAAGGCTGAGTCGAGTAGATCGCTGAGCGGCCTCAACCGGACCCAGCGCGGTTTCGGCCGCAGTGACGGCACTCGAAGCTTGGCCTTTGCCTCTAGCGGCCTGGGTGTTTTGGTTGCTGTTTGCGTTGGTGTTATAGGATGCCTTCTCCTTCTTCGCCCCGCGCTTTTTACCTCTACGCTCCTCAGCTTCCGTCGGAACAGGGATGTCCTCTGGATCTTTGAGGCCGAAATGTTTGAGCTGTTTGGCGAGAGCAGCTATATGTCGCTTGCGAATCATTTCTACGCTGAGCCCATTTGGGAACTCCTCCTTGAAAGCCTTAACAGTTTCTTGGTAGCTCAAGCCCTTCTCGTCGCACAAAAAAGTGATTATCGAGTCCTCATAGGACATCGTACCATACCACGTCGAGGGATCTTCTTCTTGAGGCTGCCTCCCTTCGAGCTCGGGGGCAGCTTGGTTCGAGCGCTTTGGCAAATTGATCGGCTTGAACGAGCGGTAAGGCAAGACTTGGTTCACCTGTTCTTCTTCTTCCTCCTCTCCAATCACGTTGTTCTCAGGCATGGCCTTTCCCTCCAGATCGCCGCCTTCTCCAATATCCTGCGCCGGCTCGTCATGCGTCGAGACCAAATGCTTCGAGCGCTTACGAGGCCCATCAGCTGGAGCTTTAGAGCGCTTGCGAGAAACAACGGCTGAGGTGTTGTCTACGCCATCAGGCTCCTGCTGATCGATGGTATCCTCGCCGTGAATCCGTGCAATGGCAACCCCATGACCGTCAGCAGCCCGGCCATCAGCTGCTTGAGCATCAGAAAAGGAGGCAATCGGTTTGCTCGCGCTGTTCGAAGCAGTGGCAACCTCTCCGGATGATGTGGTTGATGTACGGACGGCCGAGGTGGACAAAAGCGAACCACGGGTGATACTGACATCATCGTGGTCATTGTCTGAGAAGGTCGAATGCGCGCGCTGAGCAGAAGATGAAGCGAGCGAGCTGGGAGCGGATATGGCTTGTGCGTAGCTCCTCTCGAACGACATCTTCTCAGTGTAAGCGCCAGAAGAGAAAGCCATGGCGTTTCCAGGACCGTTGGGTTCGACGACGCCCTGTCCGGACGACATGACGGAATCAGGCTGCACAGTAGGTAAGCTACCGCTGTTGGCTTGCTCGGCAGGGAGCGCGGCCGTGTTGTCACGCCAGTCAGCGGACGACATGATTGCTACAACCCAACCGTTAATTTTGCGGTATCCTTTCAATGACCTTAGGTTCGGAAGTGGGTGCGATAGCTGCCAAAGGGGATCGAAAGAGCTATGTCCAAGATATAGCTCAGGACACGGAAATGACGGTTGCTCAACAGTACAGTGGCGGAATGCGAACGGACTTACCGACTACCCAAGAGGCTGTGTTGGATTGCCGAGCTGGTTGACAAGACGAGCAATATTAGCGTAGACGTGCCCCAAAGGAGGTGGGTGAGTGGCACGTGAAGGGTTACGAAGTAAAGCCGGTCCAAGCACTTGTCTCGAGGAGCGTCTGGGTTAGCTGGTGATGTCAATGAGTCTGGCCGAATCGAGGTAGTTGTTGACGTACAGCAAGAGCAAGAGAGTTGAGATTGGGGTTTCGGGGCGCTGCTACGAGCAGGGAGAATTCGAGGATGATAGCGCGCCAATCCAAGCAACTGTTAAAAGAGGGTGGATTCAGTGTTGATATTGACGAAGCTAGGGGTTTATAGAGGGGGTGGGGCGCAGTGCTGGAGCGGTGCACGAAACTTTCGTATCGCGGGGCCAGAAGCGGAAAGAGCACGATACAGTCACGCACAGTTGTACTGCTACTTCGAGATCTTAGGAGAGTTACTACAGCGCGCGACGGTATAGGTCGTTGTCATTGACAAGTCCGCAACGGCCGACACTAAGACACAGCCAGCCAAGGACGAGACAAACGTGCGTTGAGCGACAGAACCCGCACAAGTTGATACTTGCTTCTCCCCCAGCGCATTTGATCAAACAACCCTATTTTCAACTTCGCACATTAAGCGCCTTCACCGTAGGTCGCGAAATTCAGAGCAAGAGTACGGTCGGCCATCCATGGTTTCGATAGTCGTCCCAAACTCATTCACATCCCGAGTGGACAGGCTTTATTATGCGAGGGCTCTTACGGACAGTAGTCAACTCTGCCGCACCCTGGGACTGGCATTGCAAGAAGCACTGACCTTCACAAGTTTTCAACAAGGTCCTCGATGATCTCTATACGGCGAAGATAGAGGCGATTGTTTTCACAAAACACTGAGAATACTGTAGTGAAGAGCTTCTGGCTCAAGAGCGAGTCACACGTGTTTTCCCGACAGGTATTATGCGAGCCTCCTAGTACCTAGGTATCTGAGTATTGACAATTAATGAGCTACGCACTCTCGGTGACTAACTTCACCCAGACGTCATCAAGCTAAAGATACGAGATCGGCTCGAGACATTCTTTGCGGCGACGATAATAGGCGACTACCGCTATATGCGAGGAAGCCTTGGGGCACGCTAATCTGAAACGTAGAATAACCTCTTTCAGCACCGTTTCACCGAGCGCAGTTGCCTGAACTTGGAGAACTACTCGTATCTAAGATAAACGCCCGCCAGTACCGCAATCGAATGTATTCGCGTATCATGTACATGCCATACACAGATGCATCAGATTTCACCGATGATGGGGACTGTGAGATCAGCAGACGCGACTGTAACACATACATGACATAGAGACCTCGATCAGCATTCGAATAAGCATGTACATGTGAAAAGGTCTAGATGAGGATTACGCCGTATCCATGCTAATTTTGTACAGTATCCAATGCGACTGCGAAAGTTTGTTATTGCACAAGAAATGCAGGGTACAAACGATCTCTACTCGGTATACCAGCAGCCGATGGGGGAGTCGGTCTTGATCACAGACCCGGTCACGCCAACACATCCTTCCAGGTAGGCCGGCTTTTCCACCCCCTGAAGCCATACGGACCAAGCACCATCTATTGAACCTGGGCAAGCCTGAATACCAGTGTCCTTAAACTTGAGCTCGTTGTTGTCGACCGTCCATCCCTTGGTCTCCCAATTCTTGCCAAGTGGCTCAGCACCAGTCACGTAGCCGATCTTGCCCATGCCTGTAACTAGCATTAGAGTGCGCTACGATTGGATATACTTAAAAGGAGCGCTAAACATACCCATTCCGGAGCGGTCCACGAAGATGGTCTGAGGCCTGGCAGACGACTTGCTCTCGTAGAGGTGGAGCTCCTCATCCTGGATGTAGAAGGTTGCGAAGTTGGAATCGGCGTCGCAAGACGCATTCTGAGACTGCGCGTTCACAAGGAGGGACGAGCGTGCTGCTTGCACACCGCTGTTCTGAATCTCAGAGCCCGAGCGGATAGTGATGACACCGAATGCTGTACCATCAGCGACAGGAGTGGTCTGCGGGAGCGCTGACGCCGTCAAAGCGGCTGCAGACGCGAAGAAAGCGGTGGTGAATTGCATTCTGATGATCGAGTGTAGGTATCGTTGTTTATGGATTATGATTAATAGCTGTAGGAGAGCGTTGAGACGAAGACTGTAAACGATGGCGATGGTGGCAGCGATTGAAGGAAGGTCGCCAGGTCTTATACATTCCTATTGTGTTGCCCCCGCTCAATCTCGCCGTCGACCACCGCGACCGAATTGAGGCTGAAAGCTCGGCACGCAACGGTACAAAGTCACGCCCCCTCATACGGACTGTGCGAAGAGCCAGCTCATTCATCGAAGGAGGACCCGAGTGCAGTCTACTCCACAAGTCGGAGAAATTGATACCGTGCCATCCCGGAAACCGGGCTGTTAAAGACAGCCAACCCACTCAGACAGTATATTGTACGCAGGGTCCATCACGATGTTGAAAGGAGATGCATAAAGATGATGTCAGTTGCCACCAGCCAATGGACGTTTGTCGATCTGTAGCGCTTGAAGGGGTTAGGTCGCCGGTACTTCCACGCTTAGGGCAGCCTCCCATTCATTCCGATCGGGCCGACAGACGCGAGGCGAGAATCGCAGGTGGAGCTGAAGTGACACGACCTCCTCGTCTTGTCAGTTCTCTCTCCTCTTGGCTGATGCACCTGCACTCCGTGTTGTCATTCGAGCGCTCGCTCTTCAGTGCATGTCGCTCACTTGTTCCGCTAAAAGGTCGCACACTGGTCGAGCAAGCATCTTTCAACTCGACCGCCGCGGTGTCCTTATAGGGCCACGCTATCGAACCATAATTGTACATTGGAATCCTAGGTCGTCCGCGTGGCCAAAGCAATAAGCTGCATGTGTATTTATTCTTGGTGATGCGTTAAGATTGACCCACGTCACTCCACGTGTCTTGTTAGACAAGGTCCATGGGCACCTATCTATCAGCTAACGACGAAATCTTATCAACACTGGCGTTTAATTTTGAACGCTGCTCTAAATGTAGAGTGCTCTTGCAGGCTTCGCTCGTTCAAGATGCCGTAGGAAACTGGCCGGCCGAAGAGCGATCTGCTAGGTCTCGGATCAAGGTGTTGCTGCCGCTGTGTGCAGGTCATTAATCCGATAGCTGTACCTAGCGAACTCTTCGCCTGTATTTAGACACTTGGGTACTAGACCTTCATACGGTGAGACGAATGCAAGATGAGTGCCCCACTTCGAATGCTCTATGTAGAGTGGAGGTGGGTTGTTCCGCACATCTTTATGCGCTGTACAGCCTATCCTACTGACTCCTGTGCCCAGCATCGGGGTCGACTTCACGCATCAACGAAGGCATACAAAGGTCCAGAGTGTGGCGCTTGACAAGGCACCGTCCCACACGAACTACTAAAAGTAAGGGGAGGCAACATCAGCGGCATCAAAAAGGAGCTAATGACACATCCTCGCAGGTTGATGAAGGCGCTATGAAAGTGTGCAGTTGACGAGAATGACACTGCAGTCTAGGACGCGCGCTGCAGCCAGGAATGTACCATTGAATCGCATCTTTCGCGTGATCATAGGTATTCGGGAACGTTATTGGCAAATTTCTACCGAATCCCCCGATCTAGGGAGCAGTAACAAGCACATGTCAAACGCGATCTTGGCAGATCTGATACGAGCACGCAAAACAATAACTACCGTACCACGACCTTGGACACGCGGAATACGAGCCCTTCTTCTCACCAATTACCCCAGGAATTCCGTCTTGTGGCGCGTCGAGCCTGTCAGGGGGTCGCGATAGGCTTTGCGAGCTCAGTGCCCATACGGGTTGTCCGAACGCAAGCCGCCCTGGCGTGGAAAGGCTGTCGCTCTTTCCCACTATTGCTTCATCGTGTTTGATGACGATGGTTTTCTGCTGCGGAATTTTTCCTCAAATTCTCGGTCTTTATTACACCGACCTTCTCAACATTAGCCACATCGGAGGAAGCAGTTGTTCGAAAGTGCATCAGCTCGAACGGATTTCATGGGTACCCCATTGTCTAAACACAGGCATACCGCGACTGTCTGTAATCAGACTTAATTCATTGGAAGGACACCCGGGCATTGCACGTCGGGTTTGAAAATTGGCTTCCCATGAAAGAGACCTACAGATCTACTGTGGTTGTTCCCGATGTTCCATCAGCGCCCACGTGACGTTGAAATAGCGCGTTTCAACTACCTTCATCAGCGCTTTCCCGATCCCACACGGTTACAAGCTTGGCTAAAAGCTTGTCAACTGTTTCACGATGTTGGAAACAGTTGTCGCGGCCTCCGCCTGCACTGAACAAGATCCTTCTGCCATCTGCCGCTACGCGCTGGCCAACCCTAACCGGAAGCCCTGCGAACTGGGCCGCAAGCTATGTCGCGATGGCACCTTGACGCCTGGCGTGGCACATGTCGTGCCTGATCGCCTTTATGAAACCGGGGTTCTGTACAGCTCTGCCAATGCGAACGGTTTGCGGGATGAAAGGTATAGGGATTATGTCTGGTTGCAACTTCAGCCACCCGCTCGCTTCTGCATTACGGAGAAGAGATCATGAAGGACGGGAAAGAGAAGGGCTAGACGGTTGGTGTATGCTGAATGCACGTCAAGGACCGCCGATGAGAGTACTTAAGACAGACCTAAATCCTCAGCTCCAATGTCTAACCCAACAGCAACTCACCCGCGCTTACATTCCTTCAAGTTCCTTCAGCTTTCCCTTCGATTCTCTTCTTCGTCGATTGACTCGACCCTTTTCTCCATTCTTCCACACTGCAAGCAGTCTTCTGATATCACTATTCTTGAACTTCATACCATCCGATCCTTCACCTGAAATGCATTTCTCCACGATCACATCCGCGCTTGTCTTTGGTCTTATGGCCACTGCTCCGGTCATCGCAAAGCCTGTCGAACTCAACGCACTGGAAGCTCGCGCAGTAAGTCATCGGGCTCGTACTTCTTGGCCCTACATTTGCTGATTCGCCGTAGGATGGTCCGATCAACACTCCCTACGAGCGTGCCATCGAGGCCACTTTGATGCCCCGTCATCATAAAGGGCAGGGCGGTAACGGCGGCAATCAGGCTCAAGCAGCCAATGCCCAAACCGCTGGGAACACTGGAAATCAGGGCCAGCAGAACGCCGCCGCTGTGAACGCCGGGGTTACAGCAGCTACTGGAGCGACGAATTGTGCGAATGTAAAGAGACATCATCGTGGAGCAGCTGCAGCTTCCAGCTGTCAAGGCCAAGCGCAGGCAGCGAACCAGAAGCGCCATCACCGTGGCGCTGGAGCCGGTGCAAACCAGCAAGGCCAGCAGAATCAGCAGAATCAGCAAACTCAGAATTGTTCCAACCAGAAACGGCACCACAAGGGCCAGGGCGGTCAGGGCGCTAATACTAATGCAGTCAATGGGACCAACTGTCAGTAAATCAGCCAGCGCGGAGGTCAACAGCGTCACGGTCAGTCCTGAAGCGGGACGAGGGACAAGCGGGGCTCTGTTCTCAGAGATATGAAGTGTCTAAGCTAGTATACATTGTTGGAAGATTGCTCTGTTACCGGGGACTTGTAGATATCTTTGACAATCGAAATGAATGATTGAGTGGGTGCAATAATATGCTCACGCGCTGCATGCAATGCTCTATGCCCACCTAGGTAGTGAACCAAGATAATCATGGCGATGGCTCCTAACCAAACATTGAGAATATAGATTGGTTGATGCATAGGAAGACGGGGGTCACGGGGATATCTTTCCAGTGCTTGAAAAGGAATGCTGCTTCGGCGGGTCATCGATTCAATGTCAGCGATTCGACGGATAGAGTGACCTTCTGAGACCACCGATATCAGCTTAATTGTTCTTATCGCTATTATTTAGATTCAAAGTTGGTGTTGTAGCCTATCTGGGGCTGTTTGGTGTGCAGTGCAAGGTTAGACATAATAATCGCTCATACCTAGGTACAATCTGCAAGAAAGGGGTGTGCGGTACAAGAGGAGCGCAGACAAGACGTCTGCTGGTAACGATAATCCCGATGAGTTACTAGCAATTGAGGCGACCGTGAAAGAAGCTCGATTGGTTACATACATGCACTAGCTCTCCAGCTTGCAAGCTCGGGTGAAACATGTGCTTCCATAGATTTGCTTTTCTGGGGCACCAATTATGCACTGGAGGAGGGTCCGATGGCGCCGCCCAAGATACACCCCCGCGCACTAACATTTAGCCTAACCCATCAACACGTTCGGTTTCCCGGATATCAGAGCAGCTCTTGGACGTGAGGTGCATCGCATGTTCATAAGCCCTCACGTATCAATGGCGGACCCCCTTCACAGCAAAGCAGTAGTCGCAGCGCTGGGTCTGCTTACGCACTTCATTGTAAACAGCGGAGAATGGGATCATCACGCTCATCTCCTGGTCCCAGGCGGGTCTGTACTTTTCGGGGCATTGGTAGCTTTCGAATATATGGCCAATCCTCTGGTTAGCTCTTTTTACCAGGCTTTTGGGAGCGTGGTGGCAGCCGCAGCAGTGTACCTGGGAACGTTGACGGCAAGTATTGTGATCTACCGCGCGTATTTCCACCGGTTGGGAAAGGTATTTGTGACTCAGTCTTCTTCTGTAAGGCAGTGTATGCTGACATCTTAGTTCCCTGGCCCTTTTTTCGCTCGTATCACGAAGCTTGACACCATAAACCGTGTTGTACCCGATTACCAACTATACCGTAAATTTCTTGTCCTGCAATACAAAGACAGATGAGCTCATACTACGCAGGTGTTATCGAGGGGTTACACAGGGAGTACAATGCCGATATCGTTCGTACAGGGCCTCGGGAACTTAGTGTCGCAAGCGTGGAAGCCATTCCTCTCATCTATGGATCCATGTCCAAGTGCAGAAAGGGAGTGTGGTATAGTGGTTCTTACCACATCGAGGGCGCTTCGCTGCAGACTACACGTAACCATCAAGACCACAGGGAACGACGCAAGGCTTGGGACCATGCCTTCAATGCCAAAGCTCTGCGTGACTACGAGCCACGCCTCAACCGACACACCCTTGTACTCATCAGTAAGCTGAAGGAGCAGGTCAAGAAGCCATGTGTCCGCATCTCGAGCTGGATCGGCTTTTACGCATTCGATATTATGGGCGACATTGGCTACAGCCGAGGTTTCGGTATGCTCGAGAAGGGGGAAGAGGACGAAATGATTGAGCTTGTTCACAAGAGTATGGCTCCTCTGAGCATCTTTGGGCATATTCCGTGGGTCGTTGGGATCATGTTGCGGACGAGCTTTGGGGCAAAGGACTTGCTCAAATTCATCAAGCTTACGCAGAACATTCTTATTGAGCGGAAGAAGGTAGATCCATCACACTCGGACACACTGAAGTGCTGACCGACTTGCAGATCGATCCAGCCGAGCCTGATGTCTTCAGTCATCTCATCGACGAGACCACAGAAGAAATACCGAAACAGCTCAATGCTGATTCCCGTCTAATGATCGTCGCAGGCTCAGACACTACACACGCAACGATTACCTGGCTCATCTGGGAACTCTGCACACACAAAGATGCCCAGGCCAAGCTTCGCATGATCACTGACGACATTGCACCCGAGAAGTCCTTCCTAGACGTCGATGATGTCAAGGATTGCCCACACCTCGACGGTGCCATCAACGAATCTCTTCGCCTCCACCCAGCCGTGCCCTCAGGGGTAATGCGCGAAACGCCCACGGGAGGGATTACACTGCCTGATGGTACTCATGTTCCCAGCGAAACGACGATCTGGGTGCCTACTCACACAATACAACGAGATGAGCGCTCCTTCTCCGAACCTCTGAAGTTTATGCCTGAGCGCTGGACTGACGAAGCTCCGGAGTACGTCAGAGACAAACGCGCTTTTATCCCCTTCTCTACTGGGGTGTACAATTGTGTCGGCCAAAAGCTTGCTATGATGGAGATGCGTGTCGTTGTGGCAAACTTGGTGAGGTCATTTGAGATTGAGTTCGCTGGAGACATGGGTGAGGCAGTAGTGAAGAAGTCTCGGGACGCTTTTACGCTCAGCGTGGGTGCGCTAGACGTTAAGCTTACGCCCAGGTGTACAACGTAGAAGTTGAGCGGTGCTTAGACATGCGAGCAGAAAGTTTTGGAACGCGTTTTAAAAGTTTCTTCGAGTCGTTTTGTTCCTATGATACAGGGCACCTTGATTTCAGGTCTGTGGTGCGTGGGTACAAAGGCAGGACTGCGGATGGGCGGCGGAACCATCTCCGCTCGCTCCTCGGCAGTTGCCTCCCCCAATCCCCGGACCTATTCACCCGCACTCATGACTCACGGGCCGATTGGCTCCCCCGCAAACATGGCTCCATCATTTGGCCAGAGGTTCGCGCATCGCAGCAGATCCTTGTCGTTCCGGCCGAGCTAGAGCGGCTACTGCTGTCACCCGTCACTCTGTGAGGAGCCTCAACACTTTGCATCACCACGCTGCTCGCCCTCGCTTTGCCGGAAGACCGCGCCCGTGCTAACAGCTCATACTGCTCGCGGCTGGCCACTATTGGCGCCGCAGTAACCGTCCCGTACGCGGTAAGAACATAAGAAAGAGACGCCGCAATGAAGAGAACGTACACCTGCCGACACTGCGCTCGAGTCTTCAAGCGCAGTGAGCATTGCGCCAGACATGAGAGGGTACATACCCAGGAGAAGCCGTTCGCATGTGCCTACTGCGATCGCAAATATGCCAGAAAGTCCGTACCTTACGCTCGACGGCCCACTAACGGCCATCGTGGCAATGTCAGACTAACCCATGCACAGAGACCTCGTCAAGCGGCATGAACGAACATTGCATGCCGAGCAGTACAGGAAGGCGCATCCAGAAGAGTTTGGTTCGGGCAGTCGATTGTCAGAAGGATCCGAATCACCACGCACGCCTCACCCGCTTCCCCCTTTGACCCCGCCAGATGAGTACACTTTGTCCCTGGAAACAACTTACGCACCTGTTGTCGATATCCCCGGCGCTGGTCCCGCGCTCTCGTACCAACACCCTGCGCCTTTTCGGTCATCTTCTGGTTCCCCGTCCAGCGACGGTGGGAGGCCGTTCCATCCAGGTGATGATGCCATTACTTTCGACTTCCCCCCTATGAACGCGGATTTCCAACATCCTCCAATGCCAGCTACGCGTACAGCCTTCTCGTTACACGGTGATACGGACTTCTATCAAGAGCCGCCAGCGAAACGGCAACGGATCGAGATCGACCCACTCATCATGGGCACACCTGTGAACGCGGAGATGCACGTAGTGGAGACGCCGGTTTCTCAGCTCGGAGTCCAGACTTACGATGCTATCGATCCTAATTTAGAGGACGTACGTTTCGCTCAACCTTCAATTCCACATGAGTCGCCAACCTGGGAAAACCTAGAGAATATTGACCTGTCTGCTGAATACCTAGCCCTGTTCGACATGGAAACCGAGCAAACCAACCGCGCAGATACCAATCACCAAACCTCTACTCAAAGGCTAAGAGTCCACTCCGAAGTCTGTGCAAACCTGCGCAATCTCCCCAATCTCCTTTTCAACGAAGAGACGCACCGGCGAATATGCGAAGACATCCGTCTTCGGACCATAGGCCTAGGTCTCCCCGAAAACCTCCTCCCAACCTTCACCGACCTACAGCAATTCTTCTCCGGCTACCTTGAAGGCTTCCACCGGCACTTCCCAATAATCCACCTGCACTCCTTCGACCCAAACCAGATGCCCAGTCCCCTAATAATGGCCATGTGCAGCATCGGCGCGCAGTACCGCCTCCGCAGAGAGAAGGCGAAGAATCTCTTTGTCTTAGCTGGTACCATGAGCTCCCATGCGCTTCATAATGGACTCCCCATTGTGAACGGCAATCCGGAACCTGCGCCGCTATGGGTTATGCAGACGCGCGTGCTGCTCTCGCTGTCTGGAATGTTCAGCGGCATGACGTCTATTGTGCTACGGACGCTCGAGAACCTCGGGCTCTTTTCCATTGACTACCGCCTCAGAAAAGCGTTGCTGAAGCGGTCGAGCACAGAAGGCCTAGACTGGGATGAGTGGATCTACCGCGAGAGCAGCAAGCGCCTGCTTTTCGGCATGTACGTTGTGTCGAACCTAATTTCCACAACGTTCGGTGTCATGCCAGGGTTCTCGCACACGGACGATCTGGACTTTGAGGATCTGGACGAGGAGCGCTTCTGGAATGCTACCTCGGCGCAGGAATGGTGGTATCTTCGGCAGTCTGCTGCAGATACGTCCCAGGCGCGCTCTACCGTCAGAGTTATCTTGAGCCGCATTTTGCTCGATAAAGACCTTATTGCGGGCAGCCCGCCTGAAGTATCTGTCTTGACGATGCTTCTACTTATGCATGCAATGAACATTCATATAGAAGGTATACGCCAGGTCGTCGAGCTGAGCCCTGCGCATCTGCACGAAACCCTGATAGAACCGACGACATCCGCGCTTTCGGCGTGCGAGGACATCCTTGCCACCGCCCGCCAGCGCAAAGATACCACCACGCCATGGACCGAGGCAGAGGGTCCGCTGATGTTCAACTGCCAGGGCGTAGTTCACATGGCGCATGTGCGCCTGTTCCTTGACATGAGCGCTTTCAACAGACTCATGCTGATTAACGACAACCCCGACGATATAGCCGCAGCCGCGTACTCTTTCGCCGAGGCGCCAATGCAGAGATGTCCGAGCTTGACAGGATTTATGAGGAAAGCATACGACAGACATCATGTGCTGGTGAAGCTGGGGCACAGTCTCTTGCGAAAGACGGCGGCGCTTAGCTGGAGCTTGGAACACGCCGTAACGGACTGGGTTGGAAGTAAGTGTTATAAGCTTCGTCTCCTAGCATTCAGTCTCTGGGCAACACTTACCTAATTTTAGTTCTTCTCGTCACCAAATGGATACACACGCTCGAGACCTCCCCTGCCAGCTCGCCCCTCGATACAGACGAGAAAGAACTTCTAAGCGGCTATAAACATCTACTTGCCGAGACAGACTGTGAGTATACCGGGAGCTCCCTCGCCAGCGCCGTCGCTCACTTCCGCTCGACGATGCTCAACGATGTCTGGGTGTGGGGCGTGACGCCGAGAATGGCGCTGGTATTGCAGCACCTGGCGTGCGTATACGAGGATAGACATAGGGCGTTAAGAGATATGAATGCTGAGTATGCCGTGGAATAGATCTGTGTGTCGTTGGAGCAGAACTTTCTTGCTTGTTTGCGTGCGAAGACCAGAGTAACGTGTTCGGAATTGAGATGTCTGTCGGAGCTATGTACAGTAGACGTACACAGGAACCAGAACCTTTTCGATCAACTTATACGACGAAGGCTCCACGTGTCTTCCAGCTTCAGATATCTTCTCACTGAGTGTACCATGCGTTCTCTTGACAGCCACAATCGTGCAACACTATCTACAGTCTTGAAGACAAGCAAAGGGTGGCTTCCGCGTGTCCTTATCTCATTCGAGACTTTACGCTTGAATTTCGCGTAACGCTTGCAATTTTAGGATCTAGACTTTTATATCAACGCCCATGTACTCTTTTTAGATTACAAGGCTCAAATTCTTCTACCGACTCACAGAATGGCTGGTGGACTGAAGTGGGACCACTCGCTAGTACTGACTGGACTGTACCGGTGCGAAATCGATGCAAAATCTGATCTGAGTGGCTATTTATACTATGTTCCTGTGGCTCGATTGTGTGTGTTGTTTTAGTATATGGCGGAGGTTTGGAAGTCTATTTCGGAAGTCTACTCGTCCCGACTTTTGCGATATCCGGGGAATCGAGTTAAAGATGTTAAAATGTTATAGCTCAAGATTAGTATGCAACGGATTGAGCCAGACAGGGTTTCTGTCGTGATTACAGGGGGTTGTCAGGAACAGGGCGTGTCTGCGGTCATTAGACAAGCCTGAGGGCCGATGCGCACTTCTGGTAGGTATGAGAATGCCAAGCGAATAGGGGACGAAGTTCCATTGATGATTTCCCCTCCTCGCACCTTGAAGTGTGTATAATAATTGTGGCCCGCTGCCTTCACTCTACCACATGTTGAACCTCGTCCTATAAACCCAGCCTACTCTGCAAGTCTCGGCTTTGAATGTACCTCAGTCTCCTTAAACTGTGCCAAACTCTCGCTTGATATCGTTATCATGACCCTTCCCAAATGGTAGATTCGTTTCGGCTGGTCCTCCAACAAGTTACTCTGGCGGGACATCAGTCAACGGCACGTATTGCACGCCATACAGCTTTTTCTTCTCAATAGTTCCGTCCTCTTTCTTATCCACCACATATATATGCTGCATGTATCCCTCTTCTACCGGAATAAACATTCGTCCTGGAGCCCTCAGCTGCTCACTCAACTCTTTGTGATGCTCGGCCGCCGCAGCACCGACATGGATCGCGTCATACGGTGCCTCCTCGGCCCAGCCTTTCCTTCCGTCACCCTTTACAAACTTGACCTGTCCAGAGTTCAGCATCGCTCGCCCAGCTTCTGATTTGGCCATATTCTCTACCGCCATGTCAACCAGAGGTTGAATGTGGTCAATGCCGATAACGGTGCCAGATGGGCCGACGAGATTCCCGAGTACGGCAGTCAGGTAGCCGCTGCCGGAACCGATGTCTAAGACGCGGGCACCGGGTTGCAGATGCGAGAGGAGAGTTTCACAGGCCGAGGCGTGCATGTGCGGGGCGGATATTGTGGCGCGGTGTCCGATGGGTTGCGGGGAGTCTTCGTAGGCGTGGGAGGGGGCATAGTCGGCGCGGTCGACCTGTACGCATTAGTATGTCTGTGCAAGATAGCGTTTTAATTGACGAGTACCTTCATCATAGCTTCCTTGACACGCCCCGATTCGATGAGACCATTGCGCGCCAGATTCCCTATCAGGCCTTCATTGGTTGTGCCAGAGCTTCGCCACGCCATCCCGATGCTACGGATCTGAGTACCGCCTGCTGAGCGGAGGAAGTTCTTCAAGAAAGGCAGCGTGCCAGGACTGAGCACCGCCGCGATGCCGAGTTTCGAAGGTAGGTTATATTGGCAACAGGGAAGCAGGGTTTGAGTCTAAACGTGCTCAGGAGCGAAACGTTAAGCAGGCATAAATCGTAAGTGTAGGGACAGTAAAGGGAGGAGTGGTTCCTCGATAGAGGAGCGGAGCAGTTAACGTCATAATAACAAAGAGGTCACCCGTTCCATCGATAAGGCTGGAATCCGGGGTAGCTCTTGCCCCACCTGCGCGTCGCGTCGCCCCTGCCCCTGCTGCTGCGTCAGGGTCGGACGAAAACATTGACCGAATTGCTGGAACACCTTTCTACGACACCATGGATAACCTGACGCCGCAAGACCTCTTCTCGCCTTCCAAAGCTCGACAGCAGCGTGCACAGGCCGCCGATTGGGCACAAATCGACTCATGGCTGTCGTACAAATACGCAGGCCGCACCGTCCCCACCTTTGAGCGCACCGAGGAGACGATGAAGGTGCTCATGGAGTTGTCATTAGCAAATGAACGCGCAGATGAGGACAGACTGATCATGGAGAAGGTGGAGCGGGAGGCATTGAGGGAGTTAATAGCCGACCAGGTATGAGAGGTTCGCCCGTATTGCCAGTTGGTTTTCGGACGCTGACACTGCGCAGGCCTCTCGCAACCAAGAAGACGTAAAGCTAGTCGAGGCTACGAAAGCACACCTTACACCTGAAGGCTCAGACTCCTTGCATGCTCTCGCATCGACCGCGGTCGCCCTTGATACGGCAAGTGCGAACTCAGAGACGCTTGCACATGCGCTCATCGCGCACACATCCACATCGCAGACGCTTTCAACCAGCATTACACATATACAAACGTTGCAGAGATACCTCGACGAACAACAAACCCTCCTTCGCGCCGAGCTCGACGAACTACAATCCAACCCTGCCTTCTCTGCCCCTCCGTCGCTGCAGCGCAAGACCACTGAGCAAGCACGCCAGACAAAACACTTGCGATCCAAGATACGAGAATACGAGGACAGATTGTTATCACTGGAGCATCAGCAAGCAAAGGGTGTGGCTACGCCAGCTTCGAAAGGCGTCAGCTCAGCAGAAGCGATCGCGGATATGTTGGAGCAGCAGACCTCTTTGAATGCGTTGAGGCAAAGAGTTGAAGGCTTGGAGAGGGAAGTAGATGAGTTTGCTGGCTTGCCCGCAGACCGGGAGGCTGCGAGAAAAGAGGTGGGCAGGCTGGAGATTGAGCTGGACAACGTGAGGAGAAGGAGAGATGCGCTATTCGAAGGATTAATCAGTTGAGCTCGCAAATCAGGATAAAATTTTCATACCGATGCTCGTATCGCAATCTGCGGACTGCAAGATCCGGACCGAGCTCGATTATAGCTGCCTGCGAGCCACCCATAGAGGGCGATGTCCTGTTGAGCATAAACATCGATGTTGAACGCATCAGCCTAAGCCCCTTCTCACTTTGAAAAGTGCTTTAGCTTGTTCATCAGTACAGCACGATATTGGCGCGCGTTAGAAAGCAAGATTACTTAGCCTTCGTTTCCGTTTTCCTAATTCTCTCGACTTGGTTTCACAAGATCGTCAAACACTTGTTCAAAGAATTTGCGGTTTATCCAAAGCAGCGAATGCTCGAAAATGTTCGGTGTAAAACCTACTGCGGATAGTCGCGCTACCAAGAACTTCACGCGTTGAGTAGGGACTCATCGTTGAAACGATCTAGTGCCTCGAATACAAACGCTCGACATTTCCCGTATCGACCACTTGATCCTGGTCATATTCGATTCATCACCATTGACGCTGCCAGATCCACGCATGATAACGACCCCATTCGAGGCTCGCTCGACCATTATTCCCTCACTTTACCTCGACCATCGAGCAATATCCCGAGATACGAATGGGGGGATTATGTAACACTTTCTTATGCCTGGGGCTGGGATGCTCAGAATCCCTCGCGTCAAATTACCATAGATGGTTATGTCTGCAATGTCACTGAAAGTCTGGAGGCTGCACTGCGGATGCTTCGTGTCTCCCAAGCCACAACCGAGTTCCAAGCCAGACTCTAGGTCGACGCACTGTGCATAAATCAAACCGATCCTGGGGAAGTCAAAGCGGAGGTCTTGCGAATGAGAGACATCTATAGTCAAGTAGCGAGAGTATGTGCTCACCTTGGATCGGAGACTGAAGACAGCAACCTTGGTATGCGGGTTGTAGACGCCATGTCAGAGGCGCTGTCTCAGAGCGTCGAGGGCGTCTATCGCGAATTTGTCAACAAGCGATTTAGCAACGGAATCGGAGAGGAGAGCTTATAAAGCGATGCTCAGAGTGCAAGAGCTGGCCATGAGCCGCAGCAGTAGAATTGTTGCCTGTGGGGCTACGGAATGGCTCTTAGAGGGGTCCTTCCCGTGTCAAAATTCGTCTGTCTCAACACGGAAAATCAACTCCTTTTGCTTGGTGCAGATGACCCGGAGGCTACGCAACTGGTCGGCTTTTCCATGATGATTCGGATGTATATATTGACGTGGGCGAACAGAGAATAGAAGCATCGGAACCTCCAAAAGACCACCCTCGGGACAGAGTTGGACTATCTTGATCTTCGGCATCCGCTACTGATACTTGCTCAGAGCGCTCAGGCAACCAGGACACATGACAACATCTATGGTCTGCTTGGTATCATGCCGGACTCGATCGTCAGGGCATGTCCTCATATATTGACTACGATCTGACAGTCGCCACAATATTCACAGCCTTCCTAGAGCGATTATTGAATCCACAGAAGACTTGGATGCCATCTTCGCGAAAGTCTTTGGCCAAAACATGACCCCAAGCTGGGCTACAGACTGGAGCATAGCGATTGACCGCGCCACCATGCCGCATGACTGGGACCTGCGCTGCTATGACCAGTTCGATGGTGCGTATAACGATTTCCGCGAAGTCATCGCGTTAACATTCCTCTATGGCACCGACAGAAGACGCAAACCCTAGGTATTGTTCATACCCAGCGATAGCACCAACACTCTCCTACTTAAAAGCCCTGGTACACTCGTACCAACTTATTCAACCTAGTGCTACCTGCAACCCGTATAGCGACGAAGGAAACGTCATCCGTGCATTGATGCACACTCTCTTCTCCAACCCCACCTGGGGCGACACAGTTAGTGCCTCGCTCTTCCGCATTCCCTGGATCGCCCACAACAAGGACACAACCACCTACTTTTTAGCCGACGGCAACATAAACATATAAGAAGCTGACGCAGAGCTCGTCACGCAACTTCAAAAACGCGGCTGGGCCACCGCCATCGGTAACAAGGTGTTGTACGTATACTCGGATGGTGGAGTGAGCGTGGTGGGAGGAGGGATGATTCGCGGCGAGGTGAAGGTGCGGTGCAGAGAAAGCACTGGGGTTTGGGTAAGTTGCGACCTATCACTTTGAACGATAGGCACTTAACGCGAAAGATTAATGATCGTGCCAATGGCCCGACAATTGGACTCGCTTTCTTCAAGAATTCATATGAAGGTACTATTACATTCATCCCTTGGTCTCAATACATACTATACTCCCAGGACACTATTGTGCGCACGCCTCCACTAATCCTCAGTCATCTTGCTGACAAGAAGGCCTTGCCCAAGATTGTCTTTCCACTGTCGGTTGATGTGTGGAGGTAATGTTATTGCAGTGTTTGACATCAGCCTGTCAATGAGCATCTAGTTTATCGATGCAATGTGTTGAGTATATCGTGGAGGTAGCGTCGAGACCAACAGGGAAGGAGAGTCAGACCGGACGCAGGGTCGAGTATTGAAGGTAGAAGTCCGGCACAATTTCTTCAAATCATACGGTGCCGTTCCTCCACGTTCTGCAGCCTTCAATTCGGATACTGGTACGCTGAGTCGCCGTGAATCCTCCATCGACCGTCTTCGAGTAGATGCAAGTGGAAGCATGAGACGTTCACGAGCCTCTGAGAACAGCAAAAACCAGGAGAGTGCTTTGTTACTCATGGACGTGAACATGTATGATAACCCATTAAGGCTTCTTTTCTCAAGTTCCTTTGTGGACACTTGTTTCTAGCGAAGCTCAACTGATATCTATGCAGTGTGAGCGTGCGCTTGGTTGGGTGCGCGGAGGCATCGTGTCTGTGTGAGAGAGATGGTCATATCAAGATGGATCTTGGTGGGTCATAACTGATCCGCGTGTGCCTAAATCGGGCACAACGATGGTATGTGCTGGGCAAATTTCACGTAGGTGCCTAGGGCGCCTGAGTACGCTCTTAGTCTGTGGGACGATGGTGCAATGTGCCACACAGGGGG